>CM077151.1:9347149-9947149 GCA_039583875.1 Platanthera guangdongensis
TCCACCCGAGTCCGCCCAGGCCGCCCGCTAGGGGGCGGCCCCGGCTCCAGCCGGGCGGACTCTACCCGGAGTCCGCCCAGGCCGCCCTCTAGGGGGCGGCCCCGGCTCCAGCCGGGGCGGACTCCACCCGGAGTCCGCCCAGGCCCGCCCGCTAGGGGGCGCCCCGGCGTCTGGCCTGCGGCGGGCGACTCCCCCTGGAGTCTGCCAGGCCGCCCGCTAGGGGGCGGCCCCGGCTCCTGCCGGGCGACACTCCACCGCAGCCGCCCAGGCCGCCCGCTAGGGGGCGTCCCGTCTCCTGCTGGGCGACTCCACCCGGATCCGCCCAGGCCGCCCGCTAGGGGGCGGCCCCGGCTCCTGCCGGGCGGACTCCCCTGGAGTCCGCCCATGCCGCCCCACGGGGCGTCCCCGGCCTCCTGCCGGCGGACTCCCCCTGGAGTCCGCCCAGGCCGTCCCGCTAGGGGGCGCCTTCGGCCTGCCGGGCGGACTCCTCCCGGAGTCCGCCCAGGTCGCCCCGCTAGGGGGCGACCTCCAGTTTTCTGCAGGTGGGTCCTTCCGACTGCTTCTCGCTCGACAGTGGCGAGACGCAAAATCTCGTCCGCGGAGTCCGCGCAGGTCGTCATGCTGATGTCACTGGGCCCCGCTTCTAGAAGAACTCCCCTGGGTCTATAAATAGCCCATGGTGCCTCTCATTCTGCATCAGCTGATCATCTGCCAAGATCCTGCAAGTCCTGCCAGCAAGCCCTGCGGACTCCGTTTTTCCAGTCCGCGCAGTCCGTCATCACCTCCTCCAGCAAGCTCTGCGGACTCAATTTCCTGTCCGCGCAGCTCTCCAGCAGCTCTTCAGCAGCTTGACAGCAGCCCTCTGCAGACTCAGTTTCTCAGTCCTCCAGCAGCTAGCAGACTATTTTACTTAGTCTCTGCCAGCTTCTCCTCTGCTTTCTGGCACTTCTCCTCTTTTAGCCGCCAGCTTCTCCTTGTACCCTTAAGTTGATTTTTGTTGTAAAGGTGTACTTGTAAGCTTGTAATCTCTAGCTTTTAATAAAAGGAAAGCCCGTCGCAGGAGTGGCATTTAGGGCCGGCGGGCGAAGTGTGTTGTTGCCGCTGCTAGCGGCCCCCTTCTTCTTCTCTCTGCTCAGCAAGCCTTGCTCCTCTGCTCAGCAAGTCTTGCTCCTCTGCTCAGCAGACTTCTTCTCAGCTCAGCTCTCTCTCGGCATCCAACCTGCAAGCACAACCGTCACATAGCCGTCTGCTCGACAGCTCCTGGTCAACCCTCCTTCTCCTCTCTTGATCAACCCGCTCTGTTGATCAAGCTTCTCTCCTCTATCCCCGCAACCTCTTTGACAAGCCGTTTGCTCCACTCTCGAGCACTCAGAGGCTTTCCCTTCCTTTCCTCCTCTCCACCTCTCCTAGCTTGTGAGACCGAACACCCCCTCCGTGTTAGCTGGCTGGTGCCCCGCGACGTTTTCGCGCATCAACAGGCTCACCAAGTACCAAATGCTTGTGTTGCCTTGAAACAAGTCCGGCTCGCTCGAAGTTAGCAAACATACTTGGGTTAATTGCTCATCCAAGCCGGTTCATGAATGTGCGCGGGAGGGGCGGCCGTCGCGTTCGCCGCCAGGTTTCAGGCCGCCATTCTTCATGAGCGGGCCCTCATTTGGCCCAGGGGCAGGATCGCCATTTTTCGCGTGCCCAAAATTGTGCGCTCACATTGGCTGGTCTGGTAGTTAATAGGCGAGATTACCGGACCGCCCCTGTAAAGTTTATAAATAGGCAGGTTTTCTACTTCATTTGGATCTTTTTCTGGTTTAGGGAATTCTCCAACTGCTTTCTCTCTCTCACACTACTCTCTCTCCTCTCTCCCTTTCTATACAGGACTTCCACCCAAGATTGCTCCCGTGGAATTCAGTCAAAACTCATCAAGTCAACTGAAGTTTGCCCAGAGACGAGACGAGGTTGGGAAGTACGCAGACTCGCGCTCGACGCACAGAACTCCTCGACATTCGCAAGGCTAGGAAGCAAGTGACATGTCCACACCACCACGCCAGATCCGTCCAGAAGACCAAGTTTCGCTTGCTCCCCAAGGAGAAAAAGAAAGAAAGATCGTCAGAGGAGCACGGAGGCCTGCCTCGCCCAGAGCTGGCACATTCTCATCTCTCCAAGTGTAATGAGGAGGGGTCTGTTGCCCTCGCCTTTGCCCAAGAAGCCTTGTAATAAACTCTGAAATAATGAAAGTTAGGTCAGCATCATACTGACCGCGTAGTTTTTCACTCATATTATTGGTTTTTCACGTAACCAAGTCTCTATATCACTACCGTACCCTGTGAATTTTTGACTATTCGCACGATCAACCGCTCAACGGGCTAAGACTGTTCAAAAGGCCCGGTCTACCAGGAGCCCCAACCGATCCACAACAGTTTGTCGCCGTCTGTGGGAATTGTTTCCCAGAAAAGTTCTTAACACAGCCAAGAAGGAAAGAATGGCCAGACGAAGTACACACACCACCCAGGGATCGACCCGAAAGGGCCGCGGAGACCTAGTAACGTCTCATTCACTCATCAACCTTCCCCACGCAGAAGAGATAGAAAACGTGCTTGTGACCTTCTTGATAAGGCGCGTGGTCTGGAAGGAGGAGCAGCAAGCTGAGATGTTGGCTTTGCTACGGAGCCACGGGATGTCAAATGCTCTGCGACGCCCCCAACCCCGGCCGTCATACCACTAGAGTGAAGGGGAAACCTTTGATCTTTCGAGAAGGAAGTGAGATTGCAGAACTGCGGCGAGCCGATCTTGCGGCAAAGAAGAGAGCAAATGAGGGGTCGCGGCAAGAAGATGCAGACCGCGGCGAGTTAGGAAACTAGTGGACCCCACGAATCAGAAGCGCGAGGCTATAAAAGTAAGAAGCGAGAGGGGGTGGAACCACTGAATGGGGGATGGCCTGCGGGCCGAACCAGGGAGGCCGCAGAATGCATGGAACGATGGTTAGAAGATGGGTTGCGGTAGGATATGAGAGGCCGCAAGAAGTAGAGAGACTCACGGGTTAGAAGAGATTTAACCACCAAGAGATGTGAAAAACAGTTAGGATCGGTGACTCTTATACCATGTAGAAGAACCCCGAGAATATTGAGAAATAATATGAAAACTTTATTAATCTTTTTTTCCAATTTAAATACAAGCATTTGTACACTTATACAGGAAGATAAAGAGAGAGAAAAATCCTCATTCAAGATGTGAGACTAAAATATATGGAAGAGGGCCTAATATGGGCCTTTCTTTGGGCATTTACATGATTTTCTTCTAATAGAAACAAACAAGTTAGATGATTGATATTTCTTCCACATCCTTATTTATTTTAATGGTGTGTGATTTTGATTGTATAATTATTTGTTGTATCCTCATGCAAGACTTTGAGTGTTACATTGATTCCTCTCAAGGAATTCTTTTGTCAGTTTACCACATAGGCAAGAAAGATCACTGGGGTGTACACAGAACTCCGGTGTACACAGAACTCCTCTGAGGGATCTTCCTTGGGGGACTTAGGTCAGGAGGATTCTACTCCGGCTTAATGAGGGAAACTGTCCTCAGCTATCCAGATCTACTCCACAGAGTCGAGGCCCAGATTGCAGCCGATGAAGTAATCGAAGCGTACCGACAACAATTTGAGAGCATCCCAAAGATGAAGAGAGAGGAATAAACACACGGACGTTAGGAGGAGCGCACAATGAACCCTCGCCAATATGAACAATGAAGGGAACAACCCACAACCGCATCGAGAATATACCATGCTCAATACTACGCATGTCGACATACTTTACGCAATCCGGATGACCCAGCGCTGCAGATGCCACGAGAGATCCCCGAAGTCAGGGGATCGCGCGAAGTATCGTAAGTTTCACAGGGGAACAGATCACTCCACTGAGGAATGTGTCAAGTTGAAAGACGAAACTCATCCGTTAGGGGATTCTCGGTCAATTCCTGCAGGATCAGACAAGGAACAAGTAAGGGAATCAAAGGATAGAACTACCTCCAACGCACCCGGAAGCGCAGGGGCAGCCAAGTTGTGGGAACGATAGAGACCATAGCTGGGTACTCGTTCGCCACTATGAATTACATCACGTAATCCAAGTCCAATTAGAGCTTGATAGTGAAAGAAAAGATTAGCTTTGGAGATGAAGACCTAGAAGGAGTGCTAACCCCACACTAGGACATGCTGGTTATAACTGCCTAAATCAGAGACCCGAGATTTCGTGTGAAACTTGGTGGACAATGGTAGTTCGGTCAACGTGTTGTTTATGACAGCTCTCTAAGGGATGTGCATCTCTAAGGAACATCTCCAGCCTGCAACGGGGCCGATTTACAGATTCAGCGGAATAGCGGTCCCAGTCGAAGGAACAATCACCCTCCCAGTCAAACTGGAGGAATTCCCGAAATAGGCAACCCACCAGGTCCAATAAATAGTTATGAAATATGAATCGACATACAACGCGATCTTCGACTTCCCTCTCGAGATAGCTTTTGGGGCAATTCCCTTATTTCTCCACCTTGCCATGAAGTTCGTCATGCCAGCTAGAGGAAATCAGGATGTAGCAAGGACATGCTACCTGCAACAGATGCACCCGGGGCATGGAGGACTTTAGAAGAAGAAACTTAAGATACAAGAATAGGGCAGCAAAGCCCCCACTATGTTCCGTTTCCTCAATCTAGTTTACGTATTTTCTTTCATTTGATCTAAGAACAACTATCACAAACACTATAAATTCGAATGCAAAAACTTGTGCAAGAACTATCTATATTTTTCTTTTGACTTATGAACATCGAGTTTGCTCCTAACACTGTTATTACGAGAACAAGTTGGGGGAAGTCCCAACAATCTTCACCTACGTCGATCAAAGGTTGATCCCTTGCCAATAATTTCGAGGATGAGCCCTCGCGAACTCCTCGCGATCGTGGATTGAAGGTTTGTCCTTATCCTCAGTAGTGGGTTGAAGCTTACGCCAGGGATTGCCCTCTCGATGTCGTAATAAGGTCGACTCCTTACAAACTCCTCACTATCGTGGGTTGAAGGTTTGCCCCTCTCCCCTGAAGTGAGTAGAAGCCCACATCAGGAAACTCCCTTTGTCATCCTCAGGGTTCCCAACCCTAGTGACCTCTCACTGTAGTCGATCAAAGGTCTTGCCTATATCCTCCGTAGTAGGTCGCGCCACCGCCAGGACTTACTCCCTCGCATTCGTAAGCGACTCAAAGTTTCCCAATCTTCACTGTCACATAGGGCTCCCAGCCTTAGCGACCTCTCACTATCGCCGATCAAAAGTTTTGCCTTTATCTGTCATAGTAGGTCACAGTGCCGCTAGGGCATTCCCCCCTCGCATTCTCCAATGGCTCAAAGTGTCTGAATCTTCACTGTCACTCAGGACTCCTGACCCCAGTGACCTCTCACTGTCGTTTATCAAAAGTTTTGCCCTTATCTTCAGCAGTAGGTCGCAGAGCTGCCAAGGTCTGCCCCCCTCGCTTTCACCAATGGCTTGAAGTGTCTAAATCTTTGTCATCACTCGAGGCTCGTAGCCCCAGCGACCTCTTACAGTCATCGATCAAAGGTTTTACCCTTATCTATCATAGTGGGTCGCAGAATTGTCAGGGCCTGCCCCCCTCGCGTTTGCTAGTGGCTCGAAGTGTCTGAATCATCGTCGTCACTCAGGGCTCCCAACCCCAGCGACCCCTCGCTATCGTCAATCAAAGGTTTCATCATTATCCATCATAGTAGGATGTGGCACTATCAGGGCCTGCCCCCCTTGTCGTCAATGCTCAAAGTGTTTGAATCTTTGTTGTCACTCAGGGCTCCCAACCCTAGCGACCTCTCACTGCTGTCAATCAAAGGTTTTTCCATTATCCGTCATAGTAGGTCGTAGCATCACCAGACCCCCCCCCCCCCCCCCCCCCGCATTCGCCAATGGCTCGAAGTGTTTGAATCTTCGTCGTCACTAAGGGCGCCCAGCCCAACGACCTTTCACTGCCTCCAATCAAAGGTTTTGCCCTTATCTGTCGCAGTAAGTCGTGGCATTACTAAATCCTGAGCCCGCCCTCCCCTCCCCCCCCCCCCCCCCCCACGTTTGCAAGCGGCTTGAAGTGTTCAAATCTTCTCAGTCACTCAGGGCTTCCAGCCAAGTGACCTCTCATTGCCTCTGATAAAAGGTTTTGTCCTTATCCGTCGTAGACTCGTAGTACATCACGACGTCACCGGGGCCAGCCCTCCTCGCATTCGTCAGTGGCTCGAAGTGTCAGATCTTCGCTATTTCCCTGGGACCATGCACTTGCGATCTCTCATTGTCGTTGATCAAAGGTTTCACCCTTTCCGCCACAGTGAATTGTTGTGTCGCCAGGGGCTACCCTCCTCGCAATTGCCTAGGTTCAAAGAATCACCCTTCACCACGATCTTCAACAACATCCCGAGACTCAGAAAGTTTGATCTCTCACTATCCGGCTAGAATGATTCGCCCTTAGCTTTGGTTGTAGCTCACAAAATCGAAAGGGGGCCAAGCTCCAACCTGAAACTCTGAAAGATTGTGTCGGAGATAATCATAGACGACAAGACAACAAACATTACAAGAAAAAGCATAAAGCTAACGAAAAACTACAAAACGAGGCAGAAGTTCGCAAGCCAGTACACAATAAAAGAATAAAAATACCGCCAAGGTAACAAGTGTGTAAGAAAATATCAGGTACAACAAATTAAGGATCTTACTCCTCATCATCAACGTCAAACTTGACACACGTACTCGTCTTCTAAAATGTCATCAAAATCAAGATCAGCAACATCACAATCACGCTTCTGAGATACTATCTAAAGTGTCTTCGCCATTCCACGACGAAATGTCACCTCCTTTACATCGGCCAACTCGGGCTCCACCTCCCTCGACCAAATCTCATCGCAAATCTCCTCAGAAATCTGGCAACAATCTTGCTTAAAGTCAAGGGAGTCTTTATACTCCGCCACTCCGACCGCCTTCAGTCTGGCAAGGCACTCCAGCGAAGAAATGTGCCCCACCTTGGACTGCAAACGGGAAACCTCCTCTTGCAAACTCTCCAAAATATTGGCTGTCTTTTTCGCCAAATACTTTCCCATATGGAGCACCTCACGCAACTGAGCCATCTTGGTCTTCCACGCAGATCAGCCCGTCGAAAGCAAGAGGTATCACGATCTCGCCTCCCTCTCATGTCAAAAAGAGAACATTCTGCATCCCGAAGCTTTCCCTGGAGATACAAGAACTCTTCCTTCAGACCGACATAATGATCGTTTCAAGTAAGGGTGATATGAGCCTAAACACCAATCTGCGAAGGAGCAAGAAGAGTTAAGCCAAAAACAACAAATCAGATTTGAGTCAAACGATCTACTCACCACAGTATTCATCGTCGCCAAGGAGGAAACATGTTTTCCCTTCAGATAAGGTGGAGCAGGAGGATCCACCTGGGGGACTTGGGGGCAGAGGAACCCATCACCTCAAGGTCTGGATCTTCATGCAGACACCCGTCATTCCTAGAGCTGCAAGGAGCCACTACCTATGAACGCCCTTTTAATGATGTAAAAGGACGACGTGCAGGAGTCAAGTCACCACAGCCTTCAAAACTCAACTTCCTCTTCCAGTCGCGGTCTAAGGGGATGGAGGCAGCGCAATGTTTCAGAATTTCTGTGATCTCATCGCATGGTGGTTGTGACGCGCTATATTTCTGCTCCGTCAATTTCACATATTTAAACAATGATACTAAAAAATACCCAATGATGAAAATATTTCAGTTTACATTGATTTTGAGTTCCTTTTTATATTTCAACAATTAATAGATGGGCAGCTTTGATGGTTTTGTGTTGTTGAGGCTGAGTTGAGCCATTGAGCTTGGTGTTATGCTTTTGTTTTGTTTTTTTGGGCCGGTTGATTTTGCTGAGGATGCAATGAATATTTATGAGGCTCATTTATTAAATGTTTGCTTAATGTAATGAGCTTAATGGGTGGTGATTTCAAGTTTGGTGCTTAATGTTTTTTACTATGATATGGAGTTAACTGTGCCTTTGTTTAGTGAGAGGTGGTGGGGGAAATAATAAAATTCTTCATTCTTTACACCATTCTTGCCGACTCTCACTCTCGTTCAGATCGCCTCTAGGGATCCTGGAGCGGAGTCATTCTCCCCTCCTTTCTCTTCTCCTCTCCCTCTCGTGATTTCAGGATATCGAGTGGGATCCCTGAGCTACTATTGGGATCAAAGTTTGGCAAAGTTTCTCTTGGACTGGGCTTAATCGGGGCTCATGTTGTTTGTATTGAATCGGTGATCTGATTCTTCTCTTATAGATCACGGCAAGCCCTTTAATTCCCTTCATATTTCATAGATTATATTTGGTTTGTGCTGGATGTGTTTTCATGTAAGGTAAGTGAGGATGGGTTTAATTATAAGATATGTATGTATTCTGGTTGGCCGGTGATTTTGGTGGTTGATGTATGTACAATTGTCTGTGGAAGCATAGAATTTTATATCACTGATAATTATTATCGCTATTATGTGTGGCCTTGACAAAGGCAAACGAGCGATTGAAATTCTGTGGGGATTAACAATCAATAAATTTCTAACCCTATGTAGAATATAACTTGGTCACGAGTGAAATAAAATGTATAACTGCATTGATGTATGGAAATGTTAAGGGTACAATTGAATTTGCATACGCATGAATGCTAATGATGAATTGCCAAGTCAGTCGGTTGAATGACATAGACGCGTGTTGTACGTATTGATTTGAAATTGAAGCCCTTTAGGGGTCAGGCGCAAATACTGATATAGTTACAGTTTTCATTAACATTACCGTAAACATAATTAAATATGTACATTTCTTATTGTAAGAAGAGAGAAAAAGGAGAGAGAAAATCACCCTTAATTTTATTATTTTTCAAAGAATAGGAATACATACACTTATATAGACGTAGATAGAGAGAGATATCTACTTTTACAATGTGGGAACTAAAGGAGATATACATCAGCCAATACACATGGGCCTCCCAAATGGGCTAATTCTATTTTATCTTTAACACTCCCCCGCAAGCTGGAGCGTACAAGTCATAAGCGCCAAGCTTGGATAAAAACTGATAGTACAAAGTCTGAGAGAGCGCCTTGGTGAAGATATCAGCAATTTGACTGAAGGCCGAGACATGTTCCAATACTATCTTCTTCGATTGAACCTTCTCCCGCATGAAGTGACAGTCAACTTCAATATGCTTTGTGAGCTCATGAAACACCGGATTCTTGGCAATATGTATGGTTAATTGACTATCACAGAACAAGGTAGCAGGAAAGGAGTCCCTCGCCTGTTTCTTTTCGCGTCTCTCTCTCACATCCCCCTTTTCTTCCTCTCTCTTCTCCTACCGTCTCGCCTGTCATGGGAAAGAAGAAAGTTGAAGAGGTCGAGGGCCGCAGCCGTTGCGGCAGGAGATTCGTTGATCACGACTTTCCCCCTGACAAGATCTCAGAAGAGGATTATAGCCGCTTCACCAGCGAGTTCCTGGTGGAGGGGTATGAGTCTCGCCCGCCAAAGGTCGGCAAGTCGATTAATACCTTCTACCCTAGCGAACTCGCCTTCCCCGTCTCGCACTTCGAGTCGGGGCTAAGACTCCCCCTCTAGCCAGACGTAAAACAGGTTTTAAAATATTTCGGCGTTGTCCCTGTGTAGCTCAACCTGAATGCCATCTCGATGTTGGTTGTATTAGCTAGCTACATACGCCGCGAGCGCATCGAATTTAGCTTCACTGTCTTCCGCAAACTGTTTATCTACCATGCCAAAGACGACGACATCTCGTACTTCAACGGTCAGGGCCTAAAGGTGTGCGACACACCTAACAAAACCACCACTGGCTCACCCGCTTCGTATTCATTCGCGGGAATTTGGGAGGGGTCCCACTCGCCCCGGTATCGCCCGCTGAGATATATTATGAGACCCCCAAGGTCGGGAGCGTGGAAAAGGTTCTCTGTGATTTCTTCGCAGGGAAAAATTTTGAAGTTAACTACCTACGGCGATATCTCGACTCGATCCTTCTCGTCTTCCCTGGTGAAGGTATGCTCGCGCCCCCTTAGTCTTATGTTCACCATTCCTTTGCTCTATTCTAACCGTTTTCTTGTTTAGGAGAGAGAACTATTCCCGTCCATCCCCCTATCTGAGCAGTGCATGGCCATCCAAAGGTCTCGCCCGGATTATTCATCTCACAACAAAGGACCAAACTTTTGAAGCATTCAAAGCCTATCATCAGATGATTGAAAAGCAATTAAACTACCATATTACATGCCTACGAACTGATAGAGGTGGAGAATTTATGTCACGACAATTTTTCTCCTATTATCGTGAAGCAGGTATAAGAAGAGAACTTGCAGCCCCAAGATGTCCTCAGCAAAATGGAGTTGCAGAAAGGCACAACCGTACTATTCTGGAAATGTCTAAAGCAATGATGCTAAATATGAAAATGCCAAAAGAATATTGGGGAGAGTTAACAAATACAGCAGTATACATACTCAATCGGCTCCCAACCAAGGCAAATCCTTCCATAACATCATATGAAAGGTTATATAGCAAAAAGCCCTCTGTTGCTCACTTCAGAGTAATGGGTTGTACAACTTATGCTTTGAAAGATAAACATGGGAAGTTAGAAGATAAAACAGAGAAGCTCTTATTTATTGGATATGATGATGCATATAAAGCATATTGATTGTTCAATCCCCAAACAAAACGTTTGGTTATTTTACGAGATGTGAACTTTGATGAAAAACAATCTTTGTCATGGGAATCAGAACATGAGCAAATCACGTTTCCTCAGGCAATTGTGGTTGATCAAGCAGCAGAACAACTTCAATCCGTCCAACCAGCTAATGAGAAACAACATGTATCAGAGCTCGGTGACGAGACAGAAAGCTCTGATTCATCATCTCCCCATAAAGAACACAGCTTAGAAGATATATATCAACAATGTCAACTTGCTTTATTTACTGATACGCCCACCAGCTATGAAGAAGCTGCTAAATAGCTACAATGGAGAACATCTATGCAAGAAGAAATTGCAACTATAGAAAAGAATGCTACACGGTCCTTAACCACAAATCCCCATGAGAAAGATGTAATTGGGGTAAAGTGGATATATAAAGTAAAAAACAGATGAACAAGGTGTACAACCCCGTATTCGCCCATGTATAGTTTTAAGCTTTTGGGAGATTTTGCACTCTCGGTGGCCAATTTTGGCTCTGGCTTGGAAACATACTAGTAGGGGGAGGAAAAATCTACCTCCCCCCAGTGGCCCTCTCTTGGGGGGCAGGTGCGACAAGATTGGCTAACACCCGCCACGTCCCGATAGGTGCCTGGCGGCCGGGTGGGGCGAGACCGGCCGGGGGCCAGGGTCTCGCCCCCGCCTCCTTCTGCTTGGCGGCCTGGTGGGGCGAGACCGGCCGGGGGCCAGGGTCTCGCCCCCGCCTCCTTCTGCTTGGCGGCCTGGTGGGGCGAGACCGGCCGGGGGCCAGGGTCTCGCCCCCGCCTCCTTCTGCTTGGCGGCCTGGTGGGGCGAGACCGGCCGGGGGCCAGGGTCTCGCCCCCGCCTCCTTCTGCTTGGCGGCCTAGTGGGGCGAGACCGGCCGGGGGCCAGGGTCTCGCCCCCGCCTCCTTCTGCTTGGCGGCCTGGTGGGGCGAGACCGGCCGGGGGCCAGGGTCTCGCCCTTGCCCCCCTATTTTTATCGTCCTGCCCCCCGACATGGTTGTTTTCTATTGGCCCAAGGTTTTTTGGGCGTAAGGGTATTTCGGTCTTTTTACCCCCAGGACTTGGAAAAACTATAAATAGACCCCCTTGGGTGCCTTGGAGAGGGTCCTTTTCTGAGCTTCCTCCTCCCTTAGCTTCTTCTTGGTAGAGTAGAGAGAGCTCTTCAAGGCGCCTAGCCTAGCCCTTTGGTAAGGGAGGGGAAGAGCTCAGGTAGCCTTCCGGGTGTGAGGTGGGACCTCCGCGCTAGAGCCGAGGGTCTGTTCATAGTCTCCTAAGTCTCTGGTCCGTGACGTTCTCTCGAGTGTAGTAGGTGTGAGGTCACCCCTTTCCAGGGACCCCGAACTCCACAGAGGTCAATTTTGGCTTCAACACTTTTGGTGCGGTGAGCGTGGAGAGTGACCAGCACAGAAGATCTCAAGAGAGTGTCATGACGGGAGGTCAGGGAGGTAGTGATGATCTCGGCGAGCTCCCCAGCCCAGGACACTTTGTTGGGAGGCAAGAGTTCATGGCCTCCATCCAGGGCATCATGGAGATGCTGCGAAGCATTGCTCCTCGGGGTGGCAGCTCCACTCCGACCCCCCAGGAGCTAGCTCCCCCCCTTGACGAGTCGACTCCCAGGGGTCTAGGCGAGATGACCCTAGCAGGGGTAGAGGGAAGCGCACCAGGAAGAAGGCCAGGAAAGGAGAGGATGGGCGATGGGGTCGAGCGAGACCTCACCGGGCGGGAGCTGTTCTCCAGCCCGGCGAGCGCCAACCTCCCAGGCGAGCAGGTTGCGCGAGTGGAAGTGGCGAGACCATCCCTTAGGGGGTCACCCTTCAGCGAGCTGATCACCTCAGCTCCCATTCCCGAGGGGTTCCGAGAGCCTGACATGGCTTACTATACTGGGAAGGATGACCCCGTCCAACATCTGCAGTGGTTTGAGGATGCCGTCTCCATCAGGTCGATGACGGACGCCTTCAAGTGTCGCCTCTTTGCGATCACGTTGAAGGAGAAGGCAAGGGACTGGTTCCATCAACTCCCTCCGAGGTCGATCTATGGGTTCGAGGACTTGAGCCGGAGCTTCCAGCTTCGCTTCTCCACCTCCAAGAAGCGGAAGAGGAATCCTGAGTCCATCTTCCTGATAAGGCAAGGGGCCGAGGAGTCGCTGTCCCGTTATGTTGACAGGTTCCAAGAGGAGTTCCTAGAGGTCCAGGAGATGCCAGGGTATGCTCTCCAGATGGCCTTCACCGTTGGGCTGAAGGAGGGCTTCTTCAAGATGAGCTTAACCCGGAAGGCCCCCCTTTCCTTCGAGGAGCTGATGGAAAGGGCGACGGAGGAGATTGCCATGGAGGCGGCCAACCCGGCTTTCGTCGAGAAGTTGGCAAAGCTAACAGAGATGGAGTCGAAGGAGCAAGGTGGCTCGAGACCTCAGGAAGGAAGAAGGAGAGAGGAGCGGAGAGCTCAGGAGGGTCCGGAACCAGGTTGGAGGCAGCAGGGAGGACCCGTTCAGGGTCCGGGAAGAGGTTACGCCCAAGATGGGGGAAACTTCCATGGGGGCCAAGGGAGGTTCAACTTCCACAGGCAAGCCCCAAGACAGCTCCTCCCCCCGCCGCAGCAAGCCTTGGCGATAGGTGGAGGGGGAAGAGGAAACAGGAGAGAACACCCAGCCCGCCGAAGGAGGGGAGGAGCGCTACCGTACTGTGACTTCCACCAGGTGGAGGGGCACGCCACGGCTACCTGCCCCGAGTTTCTGGAAGTGAGGGGGGCGAGAGGCCCTGCCCAGCCGCAGCCGCCAGTGCGGGTTGAAGAGGTTCTGCCCCAAGGAGGGGGAGATGATGTGTGTGAGGACCGGGTCGATGTCAGACCCCGAGGCGGTATAGCGGTGATCCACAGTGGAGTGGGGGTTGAGGCCACTCGGAAGGCAAGCCTCCATGTCATGTACCGAAGGAGCGTCGCCTCAACCTCCCAGACACCGCCCCAAGAGGAGAAGATCACCTTCTCGGTGAAGGACCTGCCGGATCATGAGGATCCGTTTTGCGATGCGCTGGTCATCCAGACGGCCATCGAGGGCTATACCGTCTCCCGGATCTTGGTTGACAACGGGAGCTCCGTCAACGTCATTTTCAGGAAGGCGTTTGACGAGATGAAGGTAGAGTCAAGAAGGGTGTTGGCCTCAGACGGACCCCTGTTCGGATTTTCAGGGGAAAGAAAGGAGGTTGAAGGTGGAGTGGGACTCCAAGTTAAATTGGGGGGAGTCTCAATGAACTGTCGGTTCGTCATTGTTGACGCTCCAAGCAGCTACAACGCCATCTTCGGAAGGCCCCTCATCAACGCCTTCCGTTGTGTGTCGTCTTCCTTCCACCAATGCCTCAAGTTCAACTCAGGAGGGATCCAGGTCAGAGTCAAGGGAGACTCCAGGATGGCAAGGCAGTGTTATGTCACAGCCGTCAACACCATCTCTTGGTTGGCCAAGGCAGAGTAGATGGAGAAGATCATGGAGAGCCTGAGCAGGATGGAAGTGTCCGGCGAGCAGGAAGCGGATGGCGACCACCAGGCCCAGACCCCCTGAGGAAGCCTCGCCCCGGCGGAATCCTGTATTTTTCTTATGTTGTATTGAGTCCAGCCCCCGACCGGCTGAGTCGGGGGGGTCATGTAACCCATCTTTTTCCCCATTTGAGGATGTTGGATTTGGTAAAATTCAAGTGACACGCATGGTTCCCCACCCCCGAGAGGATCTCCTCAGTCAGGCTCCCACTAGCTGGTTGGGTCGAATGTGCCTCGGGAGATCAAGTCCCACCCCCGAGAGGATCTCCTCAGCCAGGCTCCCACTAGCTGGTTGGGTCGAATGTGCCTCGAGGAGATCAAGTCCCACCCCCGAGAGGATCTCCTCAGCCAGGCTCCCACTAGCTGGTTGGGTCGAATGTGCCTCGGGGAGATCAAGTCCAACCCCCGAGAGGATCTCCTCAGCCAGGCTCCCACTAACTGGTTGGGTCGAATGTGCCTCGGGGAGATCAAGTCCCACCCCCGAGAGGATCTCCTCAGCCAGGCTCCCACTAGCTGGTTGGGTCGAATGTGCCTCGGGGAGACCAAGTCCCACCCCCGAGAGGATCTCCTCAGCCAGGCTCCCACTAGCTGGTTGGGTCGAATGTGCCTCGGGGAGATCAAGTCCCACCCCCGAGAGGATCTCCTCAGCCAGGCTCCCACTAGCTGGTTGGGTCGATTGTGCCTCGGGGAGATCAAGTCCCACCCCCGAGAGGATCTCCTCAGCTAGGCTCCCACTAGCTGGTTGGGTCGAATGTGCCTCGGGGAGATCAAGTCCCACCCCCGAGAGGATCTCCTCAGCCAGGCTCCCACTAGCTGGTTGGGTCGAATGTGCCTCGGGGAGACCAATTCCCACCCCCGAGAGGATCTCCTCAGCCAGGCTCCCACTAGCTGGTTGGGTCGAATGTGCCTCGGAGAGATCAAGTCCCACCCCCGAGAGGATCTCCTCAGCCAGGCTCCCACTAGTTGGTTGGGTCGAATGTGCCTCAGGGAGACCAAGTCCCACCCCCGAGAGGATCTCCTCAGCCAGGCTCCCACTAGCTGGTTGGGTCGAATGTGCCTCGGGGAGATCAAGTCCCACCCCCGAGAGGATCTCCTCAGCCAGGCTCCCACTAGCTGGTTTGGTCGAATGTGCCTCGGGGAGATCAAGTCACACCCCCGAGAGGATCTCCTCAGTCAGGCTCCCAGTAGCTGGTTGGGTCGAATGTGCCTCGGGGAGATCAAGTCCCACCCCCGAGAGGATCTCCTCAGCCAGGCTCCCACTAGCTGGTTGGGTCGAATGTGCCTCGGGGAGATCAAGTCCCACCCCCGAGAGGATCTCCTCAGCCAGGCTCCCACTAGCTGGTTGGGTCGAATGTGCCTCGGGGAGATCAAGTCTCACCCCCGAGAGGATCTCCTCAGCCAGACTCCCACTAGCTGGTTGGGTCGAATGTGCCTCGGGGAGATCAAGTCCCACCCCCGAGAGGATCTCCTCAGCCAGGCTCCCACTAGCTGGTTGGGTCGAATGTGCCTCGGGGAGATCAAGTCCCACCCCCGAGAGGATCTCCTCAGCCAGGCTCACACTAGCTGGTTGGGTCGAATGTGCCTCGGGGGGAGTAAAAGTCCCTTTGCTCCAATAAGGATCCCGCTGCCAGGCTCTCACTAGCTGGCAGGGCCGGTGGTACCTCTCGTGGAGGCTAAGTATTTTTTACCTGGAGGGGGTCTCGCCACCCAGGCTCCCATAGCTGGCGTGGTAGGTTGACTCCCCAGAGAGGCGCGCAAGGAAATTGCACTCAGCGAATACGTTGGGTTGGACATTTCTTTCCGAATTTGTGCCAATCTCGAAAAGAGCGGGGATTGTGTACAACCCCGTATTCGCCCCTATATAGTTTTAAGATTTTGGGAGATTTTGCACTCTCGGTGGCCAATTTTGGCTCTGGCTTGGAAACATACTAGTAGGGGGAGGAAAAATCTACCTCCCCCCAGTGGCCCTCTCTTGGGGGGCAAGTGTGACAAGAATGGCTAACACCCGCCCCGTCCCGATAGGTGCCTGGCGGCCGGGTGGGGCGAGACCGGCCGGGGGCCAGGGTCTCGCCCCCGCCTCCTTCTGCTTGGCGGCCTGGTGGGACGAGACCAGCCGGGGGCCAAGGTCTCGCCCCCGCCTCCTTCTGCTTGGCGGCCTGGTGGGGCGAGACCGGCCGGGGGCCAGGGTCTCGCCCCCGCCTCCTTCTGCTTGGCGGCCTGGTGGGGCGAGACCGGCCGGGGGCCAGGGTCTCGCCCCCGCCTCCTTCTGCTTGGCGGCCTGGTGGGGCGAGACCGGCCGGGGGCCAGGGTCTCGCCCCCGCCTCGTTCTGCTTGGCGGCCTGGTGGGGCGAGACCGGCCGGGGGCCAGGGTCTCTCCCCCGCCTCCTTCTGCTTGGCGGCCTGGTGGGGCGAGACCGGCCGGGGGCCAGGGTCTCGCCCTTGCCCCCCCTGTTTTTACCGTTCTGCCCCCCGACGTGGTTGTTTTCTATTGGCCCAAGGTTTTTTGGGCGTAAGGGTATTTCGATCTTTTTACCCCCAGGACTTGGAAAAACTATAAATAGACCCCCTTGGGTGCCTTGGAGAGGGTCCTTTTCTGAGCTTCCTCCTCCCTTAGCTTCTTCTTGGTAGAGTAGAGAGAGCTCTCCAAGGCGCCTAGCTTAGCCCTTTGGTAAGGGAGGGGAAGAGCTCAGGTAGCCTTCCGGGTGTGAGGTGGTACCTCCGCGCTAGAGCCGAGGGTCTGTTCATAGTCTCCTAAGTCTCCTGTCCGTGACGTTCTCTCGAGTGTAGTAGGTGTGAGGTCACCCCTTTCCAGGGACCCCGAACTACACAGAGGCCAATTTTGGCTTCAACACAAGGAGCATTAATCAAGTATAAAGCCCGATTAGTAACTAAAGAATTCACACAACAGCGACGAAGAGATTTCTTAGAAACCTTTGCTCCTGTGGCAAGGTTTGAAACAATCCATATTATTCTTGCATTTGATGCTATACATAAGCTAGCCCTATATCAAATGGATGTTAAAGCAGCATTTTTAAACGACATAATAATGGAAGATGTATATGTTGAGCAACCAAAGGGATTTGAAGTACCGGGAAAGGAGAACCACGTATATAAACTACATAAAGCCTTATATGGATTGCGTCAAGCTCCACGAGCCTGGAAGGCCAATCTGCATCAGTATTTGCTTGCAACAAGCTTCCAATGATGCCCAGTTGAAGTCTCATTATATACTAAGAGTGATCTGGTACACATTCTTATAGTATGTGTATATGTTGATGATATAATTGTAACTGGAACCTCACATGAACAGATTCAGCACTTTAAGAATATGATGAATCAAAGGTATGAAATGCAAGATCTAGGACAGCTTCATTTCTTTTTGGGAATGCAAGTAAAACAAATGAAAGAAGCCATATTTGTGTCTCAAGAAAAATATATTATGGAGCTGTTGAAAAAACATCAACTAGAAATTGCAATCCTGCATTTACACCTTTGGGAACACATGAAAAGATGCATAAGAAAAGAGATGATGAAGCAGGTGTTGATGCCGAAGCATACAGATCATTAGTTGGATCTTTGTTATATGTCACACATACGAGTCCAGATATAGAGCACGCCGTCAATATGGTTTCACGGTATGATTCTAATCCAAGCATCCATCATTATACAACAGTCAAAAGAATACTCCGGTACTTACAAGGAACCAAACACTATGGATTGTTGTTTCAAAAGCACAAAGACATGGAGTTATATGGTTATGCCGATGCAGATTGGGCAGGGGATCAAGAAGATCGCAAAAGCACAACGGGCTATGTATTCTTCCTGGGTACTAATATCATCTCATGGAGTGCGCGTAAACAACAAACGACTGCTCTATCCACTACGGAAGCGGAATATATTGACATGAGTAGCGCAGCATGTGAAGTGTTGTGGTTACATCAGTTACAACACTGGTTAGAATGCAAAGAAACAAATCAAAATGAAGCACAGAACAACAAAGTCTCTAAGATTCACTTGCGATGCGATAACACATTTGCAATTGCTTTAGCAAAAAATCCAGTGTTTCATAACAGAAGTAAACATATCGAACTTCGACATCATTTCATTCGAGAACATGTCGAGCTCGAAAAGATCAGTGTAAGTCATTGCAAATCAGAAGAGCAATTAGCAGATATTATGACAAAGACACTTCCCAGAGATACGTTTCTGCGTCTGAGAGCAGAAATCGGCGTCCGGCCTTCTCCAGCTTTAGGGGAAGATTGTAAGGATGACCTAATCTGGAGAAGCCAGACGAAACAAGACAAAAGGAGAAGAAGAGGAGTTAAATAAATAATCTGTAGACAGCAGAAGTATTAATAGCCTATGTAAATATGTCATAGCTATAAGGATATATATGTAAATATACTGTATAGTTGATAAGGCTCGGCCTCCCGATAAATGGATGTCATCATCAATAAAATAAGGTGATTGTTATGGGCAAATCTATTTTGGATAGGTGCAAACCAATTTTATGGGCAAACCAAAAAATTATATGTGCAAATCAAATTGTTACGGGCAAACCAAAATAAAAACTTTCTAAATCATATAGCAAAATATAAACTAACTATTTAACATCAATATTACAAACTTTAACGTATTACAAAAAATTCTAATTCATTGTAGAAATCCTCTTTTATTGACAATTATTTGCTCCAATTGTTGTCTTGAAAAAGTAACACTGCATTCCCAGGAAATAACACCTTCGCCTGTCATTTTTAAAGTCTTCACATTATTTTTTCCGAAAGAAAGAACAAATGTCAGGAATCCAAAAATTTGATGATGAAAAGTTGGAGCCCTAAACATTTGATGCTAACCAGTCCAAATCACTTTTCAAGCAGGCTTTTTGTCTTGAAAAACTAGCACTATTATACTAAAAGTCCGAATAGTTTTTATCTTTCAGTCAAAAATCTACAATAAACTGAGCCCTAATATTTCATTTGAAAGTGTTGGATGAGAAGTTGGGCTCCGTTTGACACGATGGTCGTGGTCGTAAACGCATGTGTTTAACCGTCAATCGTTAACGATCACCTAACAAACAGCATCTGTTTGAACATAAAATTGGATGGTCATGACCGCCACCACCGTGCCAAACGGAGCCAAATGAATAATTGACTATTCAAATGTATAAATTATTGCACTTATGAATAATTGACTTTTCAAATGTATAAATTATTGCACTTCTGAATAATTGACTATTCAAATGTATAAATTACTTCATCTACTTCCTCGTTCTGTTCATAGTTTCATAGCAGGTTTAGAGCCTGCTTGCTCTTCTAAACTGCAACTATCTCAAGAATTGAACAACAACTTTACAAACTGCGCATTGTTTCAAGAATTCAACGATGGCTTTATCATGAATAATCCAGTCATCAACAAATAACTTCGAACCAAGCAAAAGCGGAGCATGCCTTTATTGTGGTTTAGGCGACAGAAACGGAAGAGGCGACGGAAAAGGACTGCACGCGGGGAGGAGGCTCGCCGATGCTGAACGGCGCAGGGAGGAGTCTCGCCGGAGGTTTCGCGCTCCAGAAAAAAATTCGGAGCCTCGCCGACACTGGACGGCGGAGGGAGGAGGCTCGCCAGCGGAGGTTTCGCGATTCTAGGGTATTCGCGGTTAACGGGAGAGCAGTTCGAGTGATACAGGAGGAAGAGTGGTTTGCCCCTATAAAATTTCCGGTAAAATAAATATCGATTATTAAATAATTTGTATTAAAAAATTCGGTTTGCACCTATTCAAAATAGGTTTGCCCATAACAATCACCTAAAATAACTATCTTCTTATTTCAAAAAAATACCTTCTGCTCTGCTCAAGGAAAACCAATCTCAACTGATAATCACTAACAAGCTGCTTCCAGCAGTTTTGAAGGTGGCACTGGAGCTTTGTGGAGGTGGCCGAGCTTCCTGGAGGTGGATCTGCTGGCCGGAGCTTCTTCACGCAAGGGTGGTGATCGATGGTGGCGCTGCATGGAGTGAGCTCGGGTTGCTTGGAGAGTTGCTGCAGGGTGGTGGACGGAGGTGGCGGAGATGTTGACGTGGTGGCCGGCGCTGCATGGTGGAGCTCGGGTAGAGGTGCTGGAGGTGGCCGGGAGCATGGGCTTTATATATATATATATATATATATATATATATATATATATATATATATATATATATATATATATATATATATATATATATATATATATATATATATATATATATATATATATATATATATATATAAATTCTCCCTTTTGATCGCGATGAGCCCCAGCGTAGGCGGGCAGTTTTCCCTATCCGCCTAGGTCTCCTAGCGACCGCGTGCCCTGCGGGATAGCGGACTATTCTCATGGCTCACCCTCGCGGGACATACGGTCAGGTCCGCTAATCATGCAGTACTTTTCCTTGCAGGAGTCCGCCAACAGCATTGCCAGGAGCGGCCTCCTAGTTCGCCCAAGGGGCGGTGGTCTTCAGCCGCCGTCCGCCGAGGCCGCCCACCAGGGGCGGCCTCCCTGCTGCCCGAGGGGCGGCGGCCTCCTGCCGCCGTCCGCCGAGGCCGCCCACCCGGGGCGGCCTCTGCCCCCCTGCCGGGCGGACTCCCCCTGGAGTCCGCCTAGGCCGCCCGCTAGGGGGCGGCCCCGGCATCCAGCCGGGCGGACTCCCCCTGGAGTCCGCCCAGGCCGCCCGCAAGGGGGTGGCCAGGCCTGCCGGGCGGACTCCCCCTGGAGTCCGCCCAGGCCGCCCGCTAGGGGGCGGCCCCGGCACCCTGCCGGGCGGACTCCCCCTGGAGTCCGCCCAGGCCGCCCGCTAGGGGGCAGCCCCGGCATCCCAGCCGGGCGGACTCCCCCTGGAGTCCGCCCAGGCCGCCCGCAAGGGGGCGGCTAGGCCTGCCGGGCGGACTCCCCCTGGAGTCCGCCCAGGCCGCCCGCTAGGGGGCGGCCCCGGCATCCAGCCGGGCGGACTCCCCCTGGAGTCCGCCCAGGCCGCCCGCTAGGGGGCGGCCTCCGGCCTGCCGGGCGGACTCCCCCTGGAGTCTGCCCAGGCCGCCCGCTAGGGGGCGGCCTCCGGCCTGCCGGGCGGACTCCACCCTGGAGTCCGCCCAGGCCGCCTGCTAGGGGCGGCCTCTGGCCTGCCGGGCGGACTCCACCCTGGAGTCCGCCCAGGCCGCCCGCTAGGGGGCGGCCTCCGGCCTGCCGGGCGGACTCCTCCCGGAGTCCGCCCAGGTCACCCGCCAGGGGCGGCCTCCAGTTCTCTCCAGGGGCCTCCTTCCGCTTGCTTCATCGGTCAGTGTGTCGGACGCAAATTCCCAGTCCGCGGAGTCCGCGCAGGTCGTCATGCTGACGTCACTGGGCCCTGCTTGTAGAAGAACTCCCCTGGGCCTATAAATAGCCCATGGTGCCTCTCATTCTGCATCGCTCCAGAGGCCAGAAGGTGCATACAAGTCTTGCCAGCACCCCCTGCGGACTCCTTTTTCCAGTCCGCGCAGTCCGTCATCACCCTTCCAGCAAGCTCTGCGGACTCAGATTTCCTGTCCGCGCAGTCCTCCACAGCTCTTCAGCAGCTTGCCAGCAGACTCTGCAGACTCAGTTTCTCAGTCCTCCAACAGCTGGCAGACTCTTTTACTTAGTCTCTGGCAGCTTCTCTTCTCTGCTTTCTGGCATTTTCTTCTCTCTTAGCCGCCAGCTTCTCCTTGTACCCCTTTTGTTGATTTGTTGTAAAGGTGTACTTGTAAGCTTGTAACCTCTCGCTACTAATCAAAGGAAAGCCCGTCGCAGGAGTGGCATTTAGGCCGCGGCGGGCGAAGTGTGTTGTTGCCGCTGCTAGCGGTCCCCCTTCTTCTCTCTACTCAGCTCAGCTCTTCTCGGCAACCAACCTGCAAGCACAACTGTCACATTAGTCGTCTGCTCGACAGCTCCTGATCAACCCCCTTCTCCTCTCTTGATCAACCCGCTCTGTTGATCAAGTTTCTCCTATCTATCCCCGCAACCCTCTTTGACAAGCTGTTTGCTCCACTCTCGAGCACTCAGAGGCTTCCTTCCTTCCCTCCTCTCCTCCTCTCCTAGCTTGTGAGACTGAACACCCCCTCCGTGTTAGCTGGCTGGTGCCCCGCGACGTTTCCGCGCATCAACAGTTAACACGCGACCTTCAGATCCGGTCAGACGGTGAACAGCGACAGTTAACCATGTCAGATCAATCAGCCGAGAACTTTGCTCCAAGTCCCAGTGAAGATCCTCTCTGGGAAGCTTTTGAGCAGTCGCGCCGTGAGAATGCTCAACAGTTCCAAGCAATCAACCAAGTCCTTGCTGCAATCACGCAGCGATTGGATGCTCATCCAGCAACTGCTCCAGCTGCTCCAATCAATCTAACACCAACATCGGAGCACAAGCAAGCTTATTCTCAAGCTTGCCCGCCGTTCTATCCGCCTTACACCCCAACCTTCCCGCAAGGTCCCGCTGCTCCTTTGCGAACTCAAGATGAAGAGTTTGCCGCTCGCCAAAACTTCTTCCGGCAAGCAGCCCGGGGAAGCCCTGCAAGATTTCTTAACTTTCAAGGAAGTCATCATTGCCCCCCAGCTCCTGCCTCTGCTCCTCCCCCAGCAACCTTTCCTTTCTACCCTCCTGCTTCTCTTGCAGTTGCAGTCTATGCTCCCTTTAATCCCTACGCTGTGGGAGAGCAGGAAGAGCCATTGCCCTTTACCGAGAGCGTTCGCCTTGAACCTACTCCAACAAACTTCAGAGAGCCTCGACTGCCAATATATACCGGAGAGACTGATCCAGTAAAACATCTTCAAGCTTTTGAATCAGCCGTTGCTCTCAAGACTCTGTCAGATGTAACCAAGTGCAAGCTCCTTGTGACAACCTTTGATGGGCAAGTGAGGGACTGGTTCTATGGCCTCCGTCCTCACTCCATCACTTCCTTCCTTGATCTTCGTAGAGAGTTCCTTCTCAGATTCTCTACCTCCTCCAAGAGAAAGGGCGGTCCTGAATCCCTCTTTGAGATCAGACAGCGCAGTGATGAAACTTGGTCTCAATTTGTTGATCGATTCCAGAGAGAAATTCTGGACATCGAAATCGTTGATCAAGAAATGTATTGAGTGGCTCTTATCCACGGTCTTCGTGAAGGGCCTCTCAAATTTGAAGCTAATGTCCGTGCTCCAAGGACATACCAAGAGCTGATCGCTCTAGCCAACTCGTACATCCGAGGCGAGAAGAGCAATCCAGGCTTCGTCTCCAAGCTCGTATCAGAGAAAGATCCGTTTCGCAAGCAGCCTCCAAGGTCTCCTTGCAATCGTTTCCCAGCTCATTCAAGGAAGGAGAGAAGGCTTCATCGCCAGCGATACTCCTTCCCGAGCCGCGATGCTCAAGATTCATTGCTACCACTAGCTCCTTCTCAAACAGCAGCTGTTCAATAACAGCAGGACGATGACTTGCATGAGTCAGATCTCGACGACGTCGTGCAAGAAGTAACCCAGATCATGAAAGATAGGGCAAGCTACAAGAAGCCCTACCGGCCGACCGATCAGAGGTCTAGAAACTCAGAGCCTTATTGTGAATTCCACAAAGAGTCAGGCCATCGAACAGAAGACTGCCGAGCATTCCGCCAGCTTGTGCAAAGAATGCTTCGGCAGGGAAAGATGCATGACCTGCTTCCTAAAGAAGATCGCCCTGATCCATCGACTTCAAAGGGCAAAGAAATTTCAGATGTTCCTTGCTCCTCAAGAGGAGTGAACCACATCGAAGAGCCTCCTCTCCTCGTTGTTAACCCAACCGTCGAATGTTTCGATGCCGATGACGAGGGCGTGTTGGGAAGGCTATTCTAAACTAGCAAGGACTTCACAGTCCTCCAAAGCGATGGACTTCACAGTCCTCCAGAGCTCCTTACAACCTTCAGGGGTTATCTCAACCCTTACTCTCTCCCTCTTTCAAATATTTTCATTACAACACTTCTCAGTGTTCTTTACTTGCTTTCCAGCAAAGCTTTTATTCAGGGATCCCGTACTAACACAGTTCCCTTTTTGTGTTGCCCCTTCTTCCTCTTCTTATCTCTCTCTTTGGGATCAGTACGCCAATGAGATATCGCCGAGTCTGAAACGTTCCCTCCGTAGTTTGTTCTCGCACTACCGCTTCGACCACATATGGCGGGAGTATACCCATATGTGTAGTGGGAGCAGTTCACTCTACGATTATGGGCTTCAGACTTAGGATCCTAGCCGGCATCTGACACAGAGTGTGTGCTAGGGGAGCCCCATGTGTTAGCTCTGATGTGTGTCTTATAGGAAACATTACGGTTAGGATGATCTTCGCTGGACAAGCAATGGCGATCAAGCGTAGCCTTGTCTCTTTGATCATCCTTCAACTATGGTGGCCGAACACTCTCCGGTACCCTCGATCCGTGCCTCTCGGGTTCTCATAACTCCACTGATCAATACACAGACAATATAGGCCTCTTGGCGCAATCTGTCTCGTTGATCAGTGATGCTTGTGCCCAAGGCAAGAGAGCGGTGTTTCTAGCGATCCTTCTCAGGATCTTCCTTGCTTCCAGCGGTCCTTCTCAGGACCTTCCCTTGCTTTTCTATTTTGTGCCCTCCTTGAGGATGCGCGGCCAGCCCGCTTTGAGCAGGACCATACTCGGGATGATTTTCTCAGGCCAGTGGTGCATAAGGCCCACGGGGAACACCTGTGGCAGCATTCAACCTTCTTTAGTCATTCCGAATACGGACCTTTTTTTTTTCCCTCCTTGAGGATGCGCGGCCAGACCGCTTTGGGTAGGACTATACTCGGGACGATTTTCAGGCAAGTGATGCATAAGGCCCACGGGGAACACCTGTGGCAGCATTCAACCTTCTTTAGTCATTCCGAGTATAGACCTCCCCCTTTTCGTTTATTGCCTTCTTTCACAGGTGAACAGGTTATTCCGACCTACCAAAAGGATTTCCAGTAATCACTTTGCTCATGCTCATCCTATATGAATTGCTTATTCAAAGCTCTATCGGATGATGACTCGCACTCTACCTATATAAGCTCTATTGCTCTCATCTCCTATACATTGTTTGCTCACGCACTATCAGCCATGCTATTGCAATCCAATCATATCTGTCAGCAGTTAACACTCAGTTTATTGATCTGGGCTTCATAATAGTATTCATCAGGCATTCTCCTTGCTAACTGGTCATATCGGCCTTATCTCGTCAACAGTTAACAATCAACAATTAACACTTGCAAGCCTTCTCTTCACAGGTACTTGCAAGTTATTTTCATATCTTATTTGCTTCTAACTCCTCTTCTTGCAGAGATTAGGAAACACCTGCAAGCCTCACCTAGGTACTTGCAATGTAAACCATTATTTTGTATCTGTCGCTCACTCTTTTCTTTCTACAGTGAATAGCAGACACCTGCAAGCCTCATCCAGGTACTTGCAAGTTACTCGCATATATTGTGCATACTCTTAACTCTTTCTTTGCAGAAACCAGCTAAGACTTGCAGGTCCCTTCCAGGTACTTGCGAGTTGTTATGCCTTTCTGTTTTCCTTACTTTTGTTTTGCAGAACATTTATAGAAGACACGCCTTCTTCATTTTGCAAAAGCAAATTCAGGTACACACTCGATGTGTCACCCATGCATGCTTACCCTAACTTTCCTTTTGCAGGAAAATAGACAGGAAGCACCAAGCTTGTAGGGAGAGTCTTCAGGTTCTGTCTCTCCTTGCTCCTCTTCTTCCGTTGGGGTGGATCACGATTTTTGTGGGTCTCCAACTTTTTCAAAGTTCTTTTCGGAACTTGAAAAAGTGCAGGGATTATGTTAACCCAGAAATCGGCGATCCTTCCCAAGGTGGACAGCTGGCTAATCGCGACCCTTAGATTCTCCCTTTTGATCACGATGAGCCCCAGCGTAGGCGGGAAGTTTTCCCTATCCGCATAGGTCTCCTAGCGACCGCGTGCCCTGCGGGATAGCGGGCTATTCCCATGGCTCACCCTCGCGGGACATACGGTCAGGTCCGCTAATCATGCAGTACTTTTCCTTGCAGGAGTCCGCCAACAGCATTGTCCGGAGCGGTCTCCTAGTTCGCCCAAGGGGCGGTGGTCTTCAGCCGCCGTCCGCCGAGGCCGCCCACCAGGGGCGGCCTCCCTGCTGTCCGAGGGGCGGCGGCCTCCTGCCGCCGTCCGCCGAGGCCGCCCACCCGGGGCGGCCTCTGCCCCCCTGCCGGGCGGACTCCCCCTGGAGTCCGCCCAGGACGCCCGCTAGGGGGCGGCCCCGACATCCAGCCGGGCGGACTCCCCCTGGAGTCCGCACAGGCCGCCCGCAAGGGGGCGACCAGGCCTGCCGGGCGGACTCCCCCTGGAGTCCGCCCAGGCCGCCCGCTAGGGGGCGGCCCCGGCATCCAGCCGGGCGAACTCCCCCTGGAGTCCGCCCAGGCCGCCCACAAGGGGGCGGCCAGGCCTGCCGGGCGGACTCCCCCTGGAGTCCGCCCAGGCCGCCCGCTAGGGGCGGCCCCGGCACCCTGCCGGGCGGACTCCCCCTGGAGTCCGCCCAGGCCGCCCGCTAGGGGCGGCCCCGGCACCCTGCCGGGCGGACTCCCCCTGGAGTCCGCCCAGGCCGCCCGCTAGGGGGCGGCCCCGGCATCCCAGCAGGGCAGACTCCCCCTGGAGTCCGCCCAGGCCGCCCGCAAGGGGGCGGCCAGGCCTGCCGGGCGGACTCCCCCTGGAGTCCGCCCAGGCCGCCCGCTAGGGGGCGGCCCCGGCATCCAGCCGGGCGGACTCCCCCTGGAGTCCGCCCAGGCCGCCCGCTAAGGGGCGGCCTCCGGCCTGCCGGGCGGACTCCCTCTGGAGTCCGCCCAGGCTGCCCGCTAGGGGGCGGCCTCCGGCCTGCCGGGCGGACTCCACCCTGGAGTCTGCCCAGGCCGCCCGCTAGGGGGCGGCCTCCGGCCTGCCGTGCGGACTCCACCCTGGATTCCGCCCAGGCCGCCCGCTAGGGGGCGGCCTCCGGCCTGCCGGGCGGACTCCTCCCGGAGTCCGCCCAGGTCGCCCGCCAGGGGCGGCCTCCAGTTCTCTCTAGGGGCCTCCTTCCGCTTGCTTCATCGGTCAGTGTGGCGGACGCAAATTCCCAGTCCGCGGAGTCCGCGCAGGTCGTCATGCTGACGTCACTGGGCCCTGCTTCTAGAAGAACTCCCCTGGGCTTATAAATAGCCCATGGTGCCTCTCATTCTGCATCGCTCCAGAGGCCAGAAGGTGCATACAAGTCTTGCCAGCACCCCCTGCGGACTCCGTTTTCCAGTCCGCGCAGTCTGTCATCACCCTTCCAGCAAGCTCTGCGGACTCAGATTTCCTGTCCGCGCAGTCCTCCACAGCTCTTCAGCAGCTTGCCAGCAGACTCTACAGACTCAGTTTCTCAGTCCTCCAGCAGCTGGCAGACTCTTTTACTTAGTCTCTGGCAGCTTCTCTTCTCTGCTTTTTGGCATTTTCTTCTCTCTTAGCCGCCAGCTTCTCCTTGTACCCCTTTTGTTGATTTGTTGTAAAGGTGTACTTGTAAGCTTGTAACCTCTCGCTATTAATCAAAGGAAACTCCGTCGCAGGAGTGACATTTAGGCCGCGGCGGGCAAAGTGTGTTGTTGCCGCTGCTAGCGGCCCACCTTCTTCTTCTCTCTGCTCTGCTCAGCTCTTCTCGGCAACCAACCTGCAAGCACAACCGTCACATTAGCCGTCTGCTCGACAGCTCCTGATCAACCCCCTTCTCCTCTCTTGATCAACCCGCTCTGTTGATCAAGTTTCTCCTATCTATCCCCGCAACCCTCTTTGACAAGCCATTTGCTCCACTCTCGAGCACTCAGAGGCTTCCTTCCTTCCCTCCTCTCCTCCTCTCCTAGCTTGTGAGACCGAACACCCCCTCCGTGTTAGCTGGCTGGTGCCCCGCGACGTTTCCGCGCATCAACTATATATATATATATATATATATATATATATATATATATATATATATATATATATATATATATATATATATATATATATATATATATATATATATATATATATATATATATATATATATATATATATATATATGGTAGCTTGCACGGGTGGCCGGATCGGAGGAGGAAGAGGCGAGAACGGTGGTGGCTCCAAAGAAGGTCGACGTGAGCGATGGTGGCGCCGAAGAGGGTGGATGTGGTCGAGTGCCCCACGCATGCAAAGCTGGTGATCGAGCGAACTCGACTCGAATGATATATTATGGATGTGACAGCGGGATATTGCATAGAATTTCCCCCCAGGCCTGCCGCATTCCTACAAAAATCAAAATATATATGATTAGAACATAAAATATAAATTTTATGAAAATTCTTAAAAACAACGAATAAATACAATAATTTATTTAAATATCAAATAACAAATTAAAATAAAATGATGACTAAATTACTAGTCATCAGCAGGGTACTATAAGAGATTCGTGAAAAGGTTTTCATCGATGTCTTCGTCATTGACCAAGCTTACTTATAAGAGCGCAACTTTCGTTTGGAGTGATGTCTGTGAGGAAGCCTTTCAGGAGCTTAAGAAGAGATTATGTTTTGCTCTAGTTTTGGCATTGCCTACTAAAGGAGTAGAATATGTTGTTCATGTGGATGCTTCGCGAGTTGGACTCGGTTGCGTACTGATGCAGAATGAGAGCATGATTGTGTATCGATCGAGACAATTGAAGGTCCATGAAAAGAACTATCCTACACACGACTTGGAGTTTGTTGCTATCATTTATGCTTTGAAGCTGTGGAGACATCTTCTGTATGGAGTTACGTGCAGGATCTATACGGATCACAAGAGTCTAAAGTATGTCTTCACTCAGAAGGAGCTAAATTTGCGCCAGCATAGATAGTTAGAGTATGTTGCGGACTATGAAGTTAATATCCTTTATCATCCTGGTAAGGCTAACGTGGTGGCGGATGCTTTAAGCCAAAAACTTGCACATGTCTTTAACCTCTCTATGCAATCCCTATAAGAAGAGTTCTTGTTGATGGACATAATCGTTGGGGGTAGCGCTTCACCAAGTAGCCTGAAAGTGGTAGAGCCTTCATGGATTACGCTTACTAGGCTACATTAGAAGGACGATCCCAATCTACAGCATATTAGAAGCAGAGCTGAAAAAGGGGAATTACCAGATTTTTCGATCGATGATGTGGGAACCTTGAAGTACCGCGATAGATACTGTATTCCAGCTATTGGGGATATTCGAGCAAAGATATGTAGTGAAGCCAACGGTTCTAGTGTTGCCTACCATCATGGTTTCATAAAGATGTATCGAGATCTGAAGCAAATTATCTGGTGGCCAGGTATGAAGAATGATATAGCAAGATTTGTATCTGAGTACGATACTTGTCAGCGTGTTAAGGCTGATCATCGAAGACCTAGTGGAAAGTTAACGTCATTGGATATTCCGAGTTAGAAGTGAGATAGCATTTCTATGGATTTCATTATCGGGTTGCCAAAGTCTCCCCGAGGGCATGATGCAGTGTGGGTTATTGTCGATAGACTGACAGAGTGTGCTCACTTCGTGTCTTTCAAGATTGATTATTCTATGGAAAAGATAGTTGAGCTTTATCTAGACGAAGTCATCAGGTTGCATGGTGTGCCTACGAGTATCGTGTCAGATCGAGACTCCGGGCTCATGTCTTATTTCTGGCAAAGCTTACAGGGAGCCTTAGGCACCGATCTTAGATATTATATTGTTTACCATCCTCAGACTAATGGTTAGACGGAAAGAGTAAATTAGATTTTGGAGGACATGATTAGATGTTATATTCTGGACTATGGTGGAGCTTGGGATAAACGCCTTGGACTGATGGAGTTCGCATACAATAACAGTTATCAGGAGAGTTTGCAGATGACACCCTTTGAAGCCTTATAAGGGAGACGCTGTCGAACTCTCTTGTTTGGGGCTGAAGTTGGTGAAACGTTTTGGCTCGGTCCGGAAGCTTTAGAAGATATGAGCATTTTAGTAACGCACATTCGTGAAAAGTTACGGCTGGCTCAGAAGCGATACGAAAAGTATGCAAATCAACGCAGGATTGATCTGAAGTTTGCAGTTGGGGATATGATTTTTCTGAAGGTCTTTCTGATGTCAGGTGTTAAGAGATTTGAAAAGAATCATAAGTTGGATCTCAGGTATGTGGGACTTTTTCAGATTGTGGAGCGCGTCGGAGTATCAACCTATAGACTGGAGTTGCCTGCTTCTTTCTCTGGTGTTCGCGAAGTGTGAGTCCATTACGAAAGTGCGTTCGTAGTGATCGACATGTTCTTGACTCGGTGCCCCAGTTGCAGCCTAATCTCTCGTATGTCGAAGAGTCTGTCCGTATTCTGGAGACCTAAGATCGAGTGCCGAGGAGGAAGACAATTCTTATGGTTAAAGTTCTCTGGCAAAATCAGGACGTCAGGAGTGCGACTTGGGAATTGGAATCTGTAATGAGAGAATCTCATCCTCAGCTGTTCTTTGAGTCTTCTCTGGTTAGTATTTCTATCGAGCGAGTTTTAGTGTATTTGCCTCTTTGCCCTCTTGTTTCGGTGTGCGTCCTAAGTTTCGGGACAAAACTTTCTTTTTGGAGGGGTGACTGTAACGTTCTTGTTTTTCCGCCAATTATTTTAATTCTTTTGGTGACGTCATAATGACGTAAGAGCGTTAACGTTAACGCAAAGTTGACGACGCGTCGCCAATAGTGCGTTTTCACGTCCGTCGGGTTGAACCGATCAAATCTTGAGATTCTCATCAAAATTGTGAAATTTCATGATACGAAATTAAATCGATTAATTTTGAATTTGTCAGTCAAGTTTCGTCGAGATTCGAGCATTATTGGAGCCTCGGCGAATTTCCAAAGTTTTGTATATTTAACGTTCACCGTAAACTTTAAAAATTAATATCTCGAGAACGGCGTATCGGATTTTGATTTTTACTTCGCCGTTGGATTCGTAGCACCGACTTTTACCTTGGGTGCGAATTTCGTCTGAAACGGTATACCTTTAGCCCTTCGTAATAGTATAATATTTATATTATATTAATTTTATTATTATTATTATTATTATTATCATTTCATACTGACCGAATTTCCTGTTTGATACTCACCGAGCGGCGAGCGCCCCCTCCCCCATTTCTATCCTATTAACAATACTATTTATATTAGTATTTCTATTATATATGTATATATATATATATGTATATGTATATATGTATATGTGTATATATATATGTATGTATATATATATATGTATATATATATATATATATGTATATACATATATATATACATATATATATATATACATATATACATATATATATACATATATACATATATATATACACTATGAGCAGTCAGATACTTAATGGTCGCGAGCGACAAGCTAAGAAGGAACAAGAAGGACGCCGTAAGTGGCGAGATCAGACTTCCCACATCATAAACTTTTAGTTATGTCACGGAACTCGGACATAGCTTTTTCCGCATTTTTCTTCAATCCAGCGCCCTAGCACAAAAAACTACAATCAATACAAAAACGCAGCGCCACCGCCTCCAAGCTCTAAATCCGATGATCTATCCGTCGATCTATCCCGGCCTACAGCCTCCTCAATCCACCTTCGCCTCCTCAATCCATCTCCTCCAAAAACGGTAAATCTATTAGAGATCCGATTCAAACACGAACAAAAGAACGTCCAAAAATAGCAAGGTGAATAAAAACAAGAATAGAAGAGTCTCAAAATAGTTTGAAAAGGAGGACATGTGGATCGTGTCCAGACAAAGGTTATTATGCTACAACTTGTCCCAAAAAAAGAAAAGGAAATTTTTTTGAGAAAATGTATTTTTTAATTAATTTTGTATACTATTAATAATCCATTGTTGTTATTTTTTTTATGCAGATATATCTTGATGTTCTGGGGCATTTTAGTTTCATACACGAAACAGAAATCCTCCATTCTCCTCTCACAAAACAGAAATCCTCCAGTCTCATGTTTTCCTTTGATTAAACCTGTTGAACTTGGTATCTCTTGTAACACCCAAAAGGAGTTGGAAGTAACAGACTGAACGTCGGACGGAGTTCGACGAACGTTGGACGAAGTTTGACGAATGTGGTGCTGTTATATTTCTTGTATCCTTTCAACAAACGTCGAACGGATTTTGGGAAGTTCGACGAGCGTGGTGTTGTATTCTTTCGACGAACGTCAAAAGGATTTCTCGAGTAACAGCGGCGCCGACTGGCTGGTCAAAGCGGTTAGATTGACTTTTCAACTCAAATCCAGGCCAATGCTTCGTTTTGATGGATTGATCGTGTTGCCGGGGTTTACCCGAGGCAAGGAATCTGGCCGCCGCCGGCCGGCCATCTCGCTTGGAGGCAAGGCCCGGCGGTGGTCGGCAGGATGGCGGCGATCACTCCTTTGAACGTCATTGGCTTTAATTTCGGCGGGTTGTCGGCGGTGAGGCGCCGAATTGGGAAGAAGAAGAATTTTTAATATTGTTGTGCGCGATTTAATCAAACGGCTCAGAAAGTAATACGCGGACATTGCACAATACGCGGAATCCCCCATATATATATATATATATATATATATATATATATATATATATATATATATATATATATATATATATATATATATATATATATATATATATATATATATATATATATTAATAATCTAAAAAGAAATATGAGGGTCTGTCAATAACAATGAGTTCAAAAATAGGCTATTTATATGGGTCATCGGATTTGTCTGTTTTATTCCTGAACCGTTGGATCTGGGACTGCAAATAGTGATTTAGGTCTGCAAATAAAAAAAACCCCAAAAAACAGCATCCTTCTCTCTCCTCAAATCCGATCACTCAAATCGCCCCCCCCCCCCCCCCCCCCCCTTCACGGTCTCGGCCCTGATCGGCTGCCCCCGGCAGGTTCGCCGGGAGCAGGCGAACCTGCCGGCGGTAATCCGGCGGCGCTCCGGCGGGGCCACCGCCGGAGGTGGCCCTGACCGTGAGGCCCAGATCTGATCGGTTGGACCGGTCGGAGCAGGATTGAACCGTGATAATGTATAGTACATTTATACTGTTCTTTTTGTAAACTTTAAAAAAGTAAAATTATAAATCAAACTATAAAATAAAAATCATTATAAGTTAAAAGTCAAAACTTATTACATATCATCAAACACAATATTAAATAATAATGTTTTGTGATATTGTCGTATTAAAATTATAAGTAATTGTCTCAAAATAGTAATAATCAAATTATTTATCACAATTATTCAAATTGTAAATGGAGCAAAGCATTAAAAGGATTAGAAAACCGACAAAACGTTATATTGAAGAACTCTCAGAAGTTGAGGCAACTGAGTGTAGTGGAAGATATGCTTCTTTGGATAAAACTACTGTTCAGATATGCTTCTTTGGATAAAACTACTGTTATATTGAAGAACTTTTTGGCTTTAATGGTATGCATTGCCATACACCAAAGCGTTTTATTCAAACATAATTACTTATTTTATGCAAACAGTGCATCTTGTCATTTGATAAAATCTACTATTTGTGTTTGCTGTTGTCAAACAAGTTTAGCAATACAAAACTATTTATTTTAGGAACTCTTCTAAATGTCTTATCTGTTATTGGCTTATTTTTGCTAAGGTAATCAACTAATCATCTCCAAAAACAATTTCAGACCAAAAATTAGAGAGGTTGAAAACTTGAAATACACTTAAAGGATTGTAATGGCTAGGACTGAGAAATACATTCATTGGTGTTGCGGGCTAACTCGATGCCCCGGTCAGATCGGATTCTACTGGGCCGCCTTAGCTTGCGGGGGGGTCGAGCGTGCACACAGTCAGAGAAAATGGGAGATTGACTCAAGATATGATGACGTGGAAAAACCCCTAAATTGAGTAAAAAAACCATGTGACCGTGTCTGTGCCGGTCAAAATCCACTAGTTGCTTGCGGTTACAGGGCGTTCGGTGAATCGGGACGACAGGCCGCTCCCGTTATAACTTGAGGTGAGAGAAGAGGACTGCAGCTCCCCGCGTGCAACAGGCTGCTTCGCGGGAGCGCTTTGAGTACTAGAATTCGAGTGGCGGCACTGGGACTCTGTAGCTTGGGTTGCGGGTTTGTCGCGCGTCTACTTGCAAGGATAGTCTTATTCCTCTTCTGCGCAGGCAGGGACCTGGGCGTTCTCCGGCTGGTGGTGCTCTGGTGGTTCGCGGTGGCTCGTGGTGGCTCGAGGTGGCTGGAGGATGACCTGAGGGAGGAGTCCGGCAGAGCTCTGACCTGAGCAAGAAGATGACAAGGAGCCAAAAGGTAAAGAATGAGGAGGCCCTAGGGCTCCTTTTATAGCCTCCAGGAGAGGATCATGGCGGGCCCCACCACCAATGTAGCGGGCTAGTGGGTGGTTACCCACCAGATCGGACGGCGAGGAAAGCCCACCGTGATCGAACGGTGGGCAGGTCGTCCATGGCGGTGGGGCGGCCATGCGCCGGCGGTGGCCGACCAAGGGGCGGCCTGGACCACGGCGAGGCCGGCGTCCGCGGCCAGGCCGGCGGCGGCCCGGCCGGCGCCCGCGGCCAGGCCGGCTGCGGCCCGGCCGGCGCCTGCGGCCATGCCGGCGGCGGTCAGGTCGGCGGCGACCCGGCCGGAGTCCGCGGCCCAGCCGGCGGCAGCCGGGCCGGCGCCTGCGGCCGGGCCGGAGCCCGCGGCTGGGCCGGCGGCGGCCTGGCCGGCGACGGGCTGGCTGGCCGGCGGCGGGCGGGCTGGCCGGGCGCAGGCGGCCTGGATGGCGGTGCCCTGGCCGCAGCTTGGCCGGCTGTGGCTGCCCGGCCGGCGACGACTAATCCACCGCCAGCGGCCGGCCGGCGGCGGCGGCGGTGGTGACGGCCGGCCGGTGGTTATCCCCCCAATGGGGGTAGCTTTAGTGGAGAGATAGGGAGTGGGCCCAACCCCCCATGTTCTCCTCATCATGGGAGGTGGGGTTGACCAGTCAACCCCATGATCTCCCATTTTGGGGGAAAATCATGGGGGAGCATACATTATAAATGATGGTGTAACCCATCAATTGCCCTCCAAATCCTTGTTATCCGAGAGCGAAGCGAGTGAGGGAAGAAGGATTTCCTGCTGCCCCCATTTTTTACCGTCATGACAACCTTCGTCGAGCCGGTGGAGATGGTGAAGGGAAGTGCTTCTAAGGTATCGGGAGCAAAGCTTGCCGAAAAAATGACGGCTGGAGAAAATGCTGACGCGGTTGCGCGCATCCTTGCCACTCGGCCGCAGGCCGCCCACATGCCGATTTGGAGGTGAGGATCCCACGTGCCGAGGAGCGAGTCCAGAATCCTCCCCGTGGCTGGCTGACCATTTGCGAAGTTTCTCTGAGGTCCGGCTTTCATTTTTCGCCGTGCAAGGAGGTGATCGAGATCTTGAAGTTCTATGGGGTGCCAATTTCACAAGTTGTCCCAATTGGAATTGTCCGAATTATGGGCTTAGGTGCATTATTTCGCAAGCATGGAGGGCGGCTTTCCTTGGACCAATTCCGAGATTTGTGCAACGTTAGTTCTGATGGCGGCGAATGGGTGGAGGTTCGCAGCAACAAAAGTTGGTTGGAGTTTGAAGCTCGAAAAGATCGTCGGCATGGGAACACCCTATTTGGGTATGTTAGGAATTCATGGGCCTTCCCGAGGCATGGGACGTGCTATCGAACCGTTGCCGTCGAGTAAGGGGGAAGGAACGAGATTTTTCTCCGGTGCTTGGGTTTTCCGAGCCTCGTGAACTAGCCAACCGTCTCTTCAATATTTTTGTCTATGTGGAGGAGAAGCGTCTGTTGCGGTATGGTATCTCCTCTGACACAGCCCGGGCTGTCGGGAGTTCTCAGGAAGGGAGATGAAAGAGGAAGGTTGTGGCGGCCCCTTCTATTGTCCTTGACACGGTGGTGGCAGCGGCCCCTTCTAATGCATGTCCCGAATCGACTCTCGAGGTGCAGATACTTGCGTCCCCAGTTCCTCAGGTGTCTCCGGAGGCAGTGGCCCCTCAGATGTCCTCCTCTTTGAGGGCAATGAGTGATGCGGTAAGTGCCTTGGTTTGTTGCGGAGATTTTTTGTCATATTCATTATTTGGTACTAACTTTCGCCTTTTCCTTTGTGCAAATAGAGACTCAAGCTCAGATTGCGGTGACCTGGAATGATCACTATGTGAGTTTGAAGGACGGGTACCTTGCCCTTCAGGAGAAGCTCCAGTTGACGTCGAGCTTGCTTGCTTCCTTGAGGGTGGAGCATGATCGGGACGTTGTGCGGTTTCGCCGGACCGGGTCGGTGCTGAAATCCGAGCTAGAGGACGCACGTGCAGCTTTGGAGGTGGAGAAAACTCTGGTGGAGAGGACCACCCAGATGTTGAAGCACTCGAAGGAGGAGACCTTGGGCTTGGAGACCGAGTTGCAGGCGGCACGGGATGAGGTCTCCGGCCTCGATACTCAGCTACGGGCGGCGAAGGCCCAAGTAGAGATGATGTCTTCTGACAGCCATGCGTCGGAGCTGAAGGCCGCAGGACTTGCAGAATACCTGGACTCGTTGGACTACATGCGAGACTGCAGCTTGATTGCGGAGGAGGTTTGTGACGAGATTTAGTCCAAGGAGGTGGAGCCCCATATGGACGATGTTCGTGAGCTAGCGCTTCGGTGCGGTGTCTCGAAGGCTTTTCTCCTAGTTGGCAAAAGTCTGGGATGCTACACATCCGGCCTTAGCTTTGCGGACATTTCTGAAGATGAGCGTTCCGGTTTGAATGACTAGTAGTAGCCTTTTGTTTTTGCATCTGTGTATTTGTACTTTGTCGTTTAGCCAGTTGTATTGTTTTTTGACGTTATTCTTTTCATGTCATCTTAGTTGTCTTGTATGGTATTAGTTTAGCTTTGTTAGCGCGTATTTAGTCTGCGGCTTTGTTTGTGCGGCTTAAGTTTACAGGTGAGTTTGCGTGAGTGCTGCTCGCGGCTTCTTCATAAGGGGGGCAGGCCCCCAAAGGGTGCGCGAGTCGGGATCGCGGCTTAGGTTGCGCGCGGGTTGCTCGCGTCTTCTTCGTCAGGGGGATAGGCCCCCACGGGGTGCGCGAGTCGGGCTTACAGCTTAGGTTGCACGAGGGCTGCTCGCGGCTTCTTCGTGAGGGGGGCAGGCCCCCACCGGGTGCGCGAGTCGGGCTCACGACTTGGATTGCATGAGAGCTGCTCGCGGCTTCTTCGTGAGGGGGGCAGGCCCCCACGGGGTGCACACGTCGGCCTCGCGGCTTGGATTGCATGAGGGCTGCTCGCGGCTTCTCCGTGAGGGGGGCAGGCCCCCACGGGGTGCGCGAGTCGGGCTCACGGCTTGGATTGCACGAGGGCTGCTCGCGGCTTCTCCGTGGGAGGGGGGGCAGGCCCCCATAGGGTGCGCGAGTCGGGCTCACGGCTTGGATTGTACGAGGGCTGCTTGCAACTTCTTCGTGAGGGGGGCAAGCCCCCACGGGGTGCGCGAGTCGGGCTCGCGGCTTGGATTGCACGAGGGCTTCTCGCGGCTTCTTTGTGAGGGGAGCAGACCCCCATGGGGTGCATGAGTCGGGCTCGCGGCTTGGCGGAGAACGTAAGTACTCAATCTGGTTGCATGACCCAGCCTGGCCAAACTATTGTATTAATAAAACAACAAAAAGATTGTTCTCGTAAGCCTGAGCTTGCTGCTTTTACAATTTCAAACAAGTAAACGAGCGGAGAAGGAGACGGCTCAAGGATGGAAGTGGCGGGAACGAGATTGGAAGACGTCCATGAGTGATTGCTAGAGTATTGTGGTGTAGTCAGACTCAGCTTGTATGACTACGAACTGTACGTCATAGTACGCTTGCCGAGATGCTTCTTCCAGAGTGATCGGGAGAGTGATGGTGCCCATGACTAGTACCGGGATGTCCCCAGAAACATGTGCGCTAGCAGTCGCTAGCTCGAGGTGGCCAGTGGTCAGTTTGAGTTGGAGTATGTGGATAGGAACAACACAATAACATCAATCTCCCTATCCACTATGACCTGGCTCAATTCGGTGGATGGCTCGCCAATTCTGAGGGTTATGCACCCCATGCCCTGATTAGGAGGTGGTCTCCTTTTTGATAAGAATTGATCAACAACCCTAGACTAGTTAGCCGCCGGATTTCCTTCTTCAACTGATTGCATCCATTGGTGTTATGACCTGGACCCTGGTGGTATTCGCAGTACTTTGACAAATCTCCTCAGCCGGGAGCGAGAGGCCTGGGTCTGCACAAGGTCGGATGGTTGCGTATTGCTTCAAAGATCTTGCCTTGGGGGGCGTTGCGCGCCGCTAGCCGGCACAGCTTCTGTTGGCCGCAGTTTCCCTTGTGCTCGAGGTACCCACCATTCTCTAGCTTCCTTTTCTGGACCTTACTCGGACTTGGACTTTCCAGTGAGGGCTCTCTGATCGCGGCGAACCTTTTGATAAAGAGAGCTGCGAGTTCAATGTAGCTTCTTATGCTTTCCTCCTGTAGAGAACGAACCCAGGCTCGATCTTCCCCTTTCAATGTTGTTGGGAACGTCTGGACCGTGAATTGATCTGAATCATTGCGCGCATGCATGATAGCTTCGAAATATTACACGTGTGTTAATGGGTTGTCGGTTCCGTTGAAATTGTGGATTTCAATGTCGTCTTTCGGGTCTGATTCTGTCCAGGAGTCAAATGAGCCATAGTTGGGCAGACGTTTACTCGGCCCCAGCTTTGTGGCCGAGGCATCGAGTGTCATCCTGCTTTCGGGATTCCCCTCGTAATGAGGACTGGTGAGGTGGCGATCATGCATCTCCTAGAATGGTGCCACGGGCGCGGGGGAGCTATTTGTGCTTGAGAACTCCTCTATATCGTACACCTTGTGTGGGCAGTGTCTGGTTGAAGTGGAGAGTTCTCCTGTCGGTTGTAAGTCAGCTTGCTTGAAAGGCTGAGAAGCTCTTAGCAGGCGGGATGTCGGATCATTCTGAACTATGTGCATCATGCATGTGTGGGCGGTGCTCAAAGGGGGATGTTCTTGAAGTGGACGCTGCCCCCCAGTCCCCTGAGGGTCACGGTGACGGTTGTCTCCACGGTCCCTAACTTGACGCCACTCTTCTTGTCTCTCGAGGGCTTGTTCCTCTTGTTGCGGAACTTCTTGGGTCGGGCAATGATTTGGCTGTGGCAGGGGAATGACTGGTGCTGCTAAACTTCTGAGTATGGTGAGCATTTCGATCTGATATTCCTCTATCTGGTGGACGCGTTTCTCGAGGGTGTTAACAGCTGCGTACGCAGCCTTTGCCTCTTTGGGTATGCTCACTAGAGTGCAGGTGCGTGCCGGTTTGGTAAGTCCTCCGAGGATGACTCTTTCAGCAGCGCGGGCGCCTCTTTTTGCCATTAGAGCAGGACTTAGAAGTGGTTGAGCCGATGATCTAATTCTTTCGAAGGAAGCCGGGAATCACTTTCCCACAGACAGCGTCAAACTGTTGCGGGCTAACTCGATGCCCCGGTCGGACCGGATTCAACTGGGCTGCCTTAGCTTACGGGGCGGTCGAGCACGCACACAGTCAAAGAAAATGGGAGATTGACTCAAGATATGATGGCGTGGAAAAACCCCTAAATTGCGTAAAAAAACCACGTGATCGGGTCTGTGCCGGTCAAAATCTACTAGCTGCTTGTGGTTACGGGGCGTTCGGTGAATCGGGGCGACAGGCCGCTCCCGTTACAACTTGAGGTGATAGAAGAGGACTGCAGCTCCTCGCATGCAACAGGCTGCTTCGCAGGAGCGCTTTGAGTACTAGAATACGAGTGGGGCACTGGGGCTCTGTAGCTTGGGTTGCGGGTCTGCCGCGCGTCTACTTGCAAGGATCATCTTCATCCTCTTCTGCTTGCGCAGGGACCTGGGCGTTCTCCAACTGGTGGTGCTCTGGTGGTTCGCGGTGGCTCGTGGTGGCTCGAGGTGGCTGGAGGATGACCTGAGGGAGGAGTCCGGCAGAGCTCTGACTTGAGGAAGAAGATGACCAGGAGCCAAAAGGTAAAGAATGAGGAGGCCATGGGGCTCCTTTTATAGCCTCCAGGAGAGGATCATGGCGGGCCCCACCACCAAAGTAGTGGGGTAGTGGGTGGTTACCCACCAGATCAGACGGCGAGGAAAGCCCACCGTGATCGGACGGTGGGCAGGTCGTCCATGGCGGTGGGGCGGCCATGCGCCGGCGGTTGCCGGCCAAGGGGCGGCCTGTAGCACGGCGAGGCCGGTGCCTGCGGTCAGGCCGGCGGCGGCCCGGCCGGCGCCCGCGGCGAGGCCGGTGGTGGCCCGGCCGGCGCCCGCGGCCAGGCCGGCGGCGCCCTGGCCGCGGCTTGGCTTGCTGCAGCCGCCCGGCCGGCGGTGGCTACTCCGGTGGCGGCGGCCAGCCGGCGGCAGCGGCCAGCCGGCGGCGCCGGCCGGTGGTTATCCCCCCAATGGGAGTGGATTTATTGGAGAGATAGGGTGTGGGCCCCACCCCCCCCCCCCCCCCCCCATGTTCTCCTCATCATGGGAGGTGGGGTTGACTAGTTAACCCCATGATCTCCCATTTTGGGGGAAAATCATGGGGGAGCATGCATTATAAATGATGGTGTAACCCATCAATTGGAATGTCTAGGACTGAGAACGCTGGAGCCTGCAACGTTCTTCACTTCTGCTGCAACTCTGGCGACCTGTGGCCGCTTTGTCTCTGCGTCGTGTCAAGCTGTTCTGAGTTCCGACGACGTTTTATGGTCCAGAAAAACTCCAGATTTCAAAAGCTAGATCATGTAAGAAGAAATGAAGAAGAAGAGCATACCGAGTTGCGACTTGCACGAGCAGGAGCGGTGGGGGCAAGGAATGACTGCAGTCTATCGGTGCTTCAGCACGAGCAAGGAAGAAGCAGTTTCGCACTTTCGATGCTTTCGCCTTTCGCCCTTGTGCCGTTAAAACAAACCCTAGATAATCTATCGATTCTAATTTCTATTCCTCTTCCTAATCTGCGCAATCTGATCAAAATCAGATTGCCCAAAATGAGCCCAACCAGTTATGGGGAACCGGCCACGGTTCTCGGTTGCCCGGTCGAACCGTCCAGTTCCCAGCCGGGTGAGTGAAAAACGGGCAGAAATACTTGACCGGACCGGCTGGAGGGCCTGTCGGCGGTCCGACCGGCCGGTCCGGTCCGGTTTTCTAAAGGTTGTATATAACGGTTCGACCCCCGGTCGACCTGTTCAACCTTGAACTTTTCACTTCACCGATTTGATGAGCGGTCCGGTTTTCAAAATGTTGGTCTCTCCCCCTTATTCATTGAGTGTAGAAACATTAAATAGGAGTACTAAACAGTCAGCAAAATTTGTGACAATGAGGAAGTAAAAGTAAACCAACATTATTGAGAGCACGATGAAGAAGCTCCGATCAAGTAATATTGAGCACAACCCTACACGTGGATGTCAGTCCCACATATCCCCAAATAAAGATAAATTCTTGAATCTAATAAAAAAAAAGCTCATAGAGCAAACAATATTCTCTAAACTCGCTCTCAAGTCACTCGTTTATAAAACAAAAAACTGCGTGTTTGAAATGAAGTATTTACATCGAAAAACAACTCGTGCAACCATATCATAGTAATAAACAACGCGGGCTCATTTACATAGTATTGATTGAATGATAACATGGAAAGAAAACAATAGCCTTTATTTATTCATTGGAAGAATTAAGGTTCCAATGATGGATAACAAGAACACATAAAAGTTGATGAAATTACTTGAAGACGTTTAAGAACGACGATTCATCACACCTCTAAGAGGGCTAAAATATAGAGAAAATTTAATTATTTTATATAGCAGAAAAAAGTTTGAAGGGTAAATGATAAATGAATGGATTGCAAAATGATTTGATGGTCCACATTTCTATATCAGTGTCACCTCTCCTCCATTAATAAACCTCTCTTTAGTCAGTTGTCTACTTGTCTCTGGCCCTCTGACAAAGAGAAAAAGAAAAACCCTGTTGCCTTTCAATCCTCTCCTCCATTAATGTCCCCTGCCTCCCAAATACCAAATATAGTATATATATATATATGTATGTATGTATACATTTACATGCGTAATTATGCTATTTTTTGGGGTTTCATATTGCGAAATTTAAAAACAATCTCATTTTAGGTTCTGTTTGACGCTGTGTTTTTGCTCCGGCGGGTGATAAATTGAAACAATGAAAGCGTGGCGAGCTCATAACCTACAAATTAAAGAATCAAAATCTTCATCTGATATCATGATTAATTGAAACTTGTTTTTCATATCATCTCACATATTTAGTTATACCCTATGTATACAAGGGGATAAAATGAAGGAGGGTGAAACAATAAAATGACGAAAACTTAAATTAAAGTAACATTGAGTTTGGCCAAAATCTCCATCTTTGTAGAATGTATGTTTGAAATGGCAACCATGCATTATGACCACCACCAAGAAAAAATAACTAATTTTGAACTTAAAGGAGAAAAGTTCCTTAGTTGAGGTTGAACATACGACTATACGTTTATAACCACTGTGCAATCACGTTCGCTACCACCGTGCCAAACGGGGCCTTAGACTCCATTTGGTTGGTGGGACTTGGGCTTCATTTGGTTCGGCGGTGGCGGGTCGATCTGGCGGGTGGAAAGAGTGTTTGAAACGGAGGGGGGAGGTGGCTGCTCCAAACGGAGCTTTTTGGGGCGTTTCTCAAGGCGGACGGTGGAAACAGAGCAAACACCGCCGGGGGTTCATTTGTTTACCCGCCTTCCGACGGCGTTTGCCCCAAACGCAGCAGCGAAACGCCGAACCAAATAGAGTCTTATTTTCACCGGTCAAACGATTACGACCGCATGAACCGGACCTTAAATCACCGGTCAAGCAGTTACGACTGCATGAACCGGACCTTAATTAAAGTCCGGTTTATGCAGTCATAACCGTTTGACGGATGAAAATAAATCCTTCCAAAGGGAGCCTTTAATCTCTCATGAGATTTTGCAACCGTAGATTTTTCACGGTGTTGTTTCATCGTGACTTTTTAGTATACTTTCCAGCTGGGGCATGATCTGATATTCCTCTGATCATTTGAGTGATATATTATAACTGTAGTACAAATTTTGGGCCGATTATAACTTACATATATTTTAAGGGAATTGTTAAAGGCAAACCAAATTTGGATATACGCAAACCATTGTTAATGACAAATCATATATTTTGAAAAATACTCTGCGCAAACCAAACTGTTAACAACAAACCAAAATTGTTAACAACAAACCAACAATAAAAATTACATAATCAAATGTTTTAGACAAAAAAAATCATTTCATGAGAAATACAACGCAACAATTCGATAAAATAACACGTTTATAATATAGAAATACCAAATTTATGACATTTAAAATATGGTAGCAGTCACATCCACTTCAATGAAAACCTGTAAAAATCTAAAGACTTTTATTACCAAACAACACATACAAAATTCAAAAACTCGATTAATTTAAATTTCAGAGGTCAACCGTGAAACATGTTTGTATATAATGAAAATCTTTACAAGTTTCTGAGCTTGATTCCAATATCTGAAATTAGGAATAAAAAAATGGAAATTTGGAAATGAGAAAATTGACATCAGTTTTTGTAAGACAAATGAAAGTATGAACAACAAGAGTCAATTTCATTTATTACAACAAACAATACACTTATGTTTCCCCCTCTTCATAAACTACAAAATGACATAAGAGGGTAAAAATCAAACATCCAACACCATTATCTAATTACAGCACAAAAATAAAATAAAAAATGAAAAACGAAAAAGCTAATGTGTAGAATCCATATGCAGAATCCAAAACAAAAAATTAACTTATCAATATGCTGAAAATGAAAGAATAAAATATGTATTAAAGAATGCAGATGCAGAATCAAAACGAAAATAAAGAGAAGCAGTGACGCACCTTCAAAATCAACGAAAAAATAGCTGTCTGTGATGGAAGAGACAACGAAAACAAAGAACCAACGTGCGCACCTTCAAAATCTTCTGGTTGTTGTACGTCGAACCGCTTATCAGAAGCCTAGCAACCTACCGGTGACGGGAGAGGCAGTGATAGTGAGGCCGGAAAATGCGACGTGAGTTGCGGCGAGAGAGGCGGCGGAAGGGGCGACGGGAGAGGCAACGACAGAGAGGCCGAGAGGTGCAGCGGGAGCGGTGGTGAATTTGGTTTGCGTATATCCAAATTGGTTTGCGCAGAAAAAAAACCACCGTGAAAAAAAGGGACCTAATTTTAAGATTTTGGTTTGCGTATATCCGAATTGGGTTTGCATTTAACAATTCCCTATTTTAATTTTGAAGCATATTAATATATATATTTTTTGAACTCTCATAATTTCTTCATTTCTCATTCTAAAAAATATTTCAGATTAATACAATAATAATGACGTCACATACCTCTTAATTGACAGAATTCAACGGTCAAAAAAGTTATAGCTGTCATCATCATTCTCTAATGCAAAAAGAATCGAATATAATAAATTATTTTTCTTCTACATATTTTATATTTTTGATGGGTGGACGGTCGAACTCAATTTATAGAAAATTTTGGGCTGCAAATAATGAGACTTTGCTCTCACCCTCTTTTAATGAGTCGCGACACACGACTCGAACACCACCGTTTATTTCACGTGACATACTCAACATTTTTTGTCGCAATTGTGTCTTATCTTTAATCATAATCCTACTAATGTTTAAGATGTTTAACGGGAACCACTATTTTCTTATAGTTTCATTACAACGCCTTATAGTGTATTATTTCTATGATAAATATATACAATATAGTAGGTGATTTTTTTCTTACTTTAGTTTTGTTTTGAGTAATAAATCTTTAGGATTATGGCTATTAATTAGTTCATTGTTGGGGGTTTAATATGACAATTATGGCGTGGGATATCATTGATTTGAGCTGATGTTGTTGACAGGGAAAAATTTTGAGATGGCACTGTTGATGTCGGTCATGAACGTGATATTTATGAACCGTCGCTCATTAACGCCAGACCTCATCTAAGGAGGAAGCGGAGTGTGTTGTACTGCACCGTGCAGTGCAACACATCCAACTACTGTGAGTGCATCCATCTCGCGCACGCACCTCTGCGTGAGTACTAATGCACTGGCAGCCATTAGATGGCGCAATGCACTGATTCCATCTAAGGAACTTCATTTATGTTTAGGTTCAAATTAAATTAGTTTTTTTTTATTGAGATTGGTAGTAACAGTTGTCATGTCAAACATACATTCTATGATTGTGATGTACTATTTTTGTCCAAATTAACTCACCAGAGCAAAAACCCCAAGACAAACAGAGCCCATATGAAAATATTTCATCATTGTGATTGCCATTTCATTACATTTTTGTGGCCAATAATGCAATATATAAGATGATTTTTCTTTTAATTACTTGTAAGGGATAGCAAATGATCTCTTTTTGAAAAATATTTAACATGTCATTGTTGGAATATTTTCTATATATTCACATAAAATATTATATTTTCATTTAAAATTTTAAATTTAATATAATATTATACGAGGATCTGTAAAACAAGATAAAAAATGTTACAAGTAAATAAATAAAGAATTCAAATCTGGATAAGATATGTGATCAGTGTCCTAAAAAAATTACACCACATTTCAACATGACTTTCAATAGATGTGCACGAACATCGAAGAACCATAAATCACCCAAATTTTCACTTGATAAAGCAAACATAAAATAAGATCAAGATTGCAAGAATAGATAAATACAAAAAACTGTGTAAATGATTTTCAGGAAATTAAATACAAAAAGCTTGTAGAACCACAACTAATAGTAATCTCATAGTTGATTTGCAGTGGTTACATCAAATAAACTCATCATATAAACAAACATATATTTTCAACATTGAAATATATTAATGAAAAATATCATAAACTTAATACCCAACAAATATAAAATTTAATGGTAATAAATAAAACCTAGTACAAAGAATATGTATAAAAATCAGGTAAGTTCGGCAAGAAAGTAATTGACGCACAACAAATACACATTCGTCTGTAGGCAGAAGGAAATGCGCTTGACAAATGATAGAAATCGAAGCACGTTGATTTTGACGTTTGCTGGACAAAGGGTGGTTGATGTGCGTTAATATCTAGTGAACTCGACGCTAGACCATGAGTTGAAGGATTTCATATGGACGTCCAGTTTTCTAAAAAGACAGCTATTTTGTATAAAATAAACAATCCAATTAATTTATTCTCCAAATCTCATATCCGAATCATGTCCAGTCCGGTGGGTGGCAGCGAGCACGCGCTTGTATTATTCATGAATTCTTCTTATGTTTCTTTCAACATAATATATATGATAAAAATAAATATCGTCAAAGTATATTTGTCAAGTTTCACTAACAATGAATCGTTTATTATTTACTTTGAACATGTTTATTATTTACTTTGAACATGGAGAAAGATGTGATGACATGTTTGAAGATAACTGGTGAAGATGACACTTGGTTGTGGCACTTGCAATATAGGCATTTTGACTTCACTGGCTTGAAGTTGCTTGCGCAAGGTAATATGGTACAAAGATTAATACTCAGCTAGATAAGATATGTGAAGATGTGTGAAGGGAAAGAAATGCCATCAAAGATTTGAAGTAGGGATCAGACCATGGAGAGAAAGAAGAACACTAGAGATTGATACACCTTCAATTGGAGGCAATCAATACTATATTAATTACCATCTTTAATTTATTATTCAATATATAGAAAGTGTTGGGTCTACTTATTAAAGGAGTAGTCTGATGCTTTCAAGAAGTGTAAAGAGTTTAAGGCTGTGGAAAAGAAGCAAGACAACCATTTTTGAAGATTTGAAGATTTGATCGAGGAGGTGAGCACACAGCAGGACAATTCACTAACTTAGGCAAAGAAAAAGAGATTCTTCATTAGCTGACATTAATGTATTCTCCGCAACAAAATGATGTGGCAGGAAGAAAGAATCAAACAATTCTATGCATGTGGAGTGGCATGATTAAGGGTAAATGATTACCAAAGAACATTTGTGTAGAAGCAGTTCTGTGTGCAGTTTAGCAATTGCATAGATATTCTACAAGGAGTATGTGAAGTTTGTGATGTTATATGAAGCATGGAGCAGACAGAAGGGTGGTGTGGAGCAAATCAGAGATTTTGGATGTATTGTATATGGACATGGACTAGATAAAAGAGGAAAAATCTTGATGATAATTTTCAAAAATACTATATTTTTAATTTTATGCTCCTCAAAGCAAGAAGTACACATTGTATAATCTCATTAAAAGGTGTTTATCTCCCAAAGATGTGGAATTTAATGAAGATATATAGTTAGTAGCAATGGAGTACTGAAAAAAAAGATTGAATGAATGTTTTTTCGATGACCATTGTTGAAACCCACTAGGCCCAAGTACTTCCCAAAATTTCAAGTTTGTTGGAGGTGGGACGGGGTACATAAACAACAAGATCCGCCCACTAGTACAGGTGGTGAGGGACTAATCCAACAAACGGGACAACGCGGATAATTCGCACCGGGGAAATATCGATTGAGGACATACATAGCCAAATCGGGTCCCATGAAAATTCGGTCCCACACACACCAATTCCGCTGGACCTAGATCTTTTAACCCCCCCCCCCCCCCCCCCCCCCCCCCCCGCAATGGGATAGCTCTGATACTATGTTGAAACCCACCCGCCCCAAGTCCTTCCCAAAACCCCAAGGTTGTAGGAATGGGGACAGACGTGGGATAACTAATCCAACCATGGGATGTTGGGGATAATTTTAGCTGGGGAAATACCCAGGGGATGCATAGCCAAATCGGGCACCACAAAAATCTGGTCCCACACACACCAATCTTGTTGGACCTAGATCCTTTACAACACCCCCATAAAGGGATAGCTCTGATACCATGTTGAAACACACAATTAGCGGAACATTTAGCAGATGGATGTCAAATCAGTGTTTTTGAACAACTATCTTGAAGAAAACATTTATATTGAGCAACCGTCATGCTACATTGTGATAGGATAAAAAGGTAAGGTTTTTCATCTAAAGAATGTTCTACATTGATTGAAGCAAGCTCCTAGGTCTTGGAATGCTAGAATTGATCAATGTTTTCTTCAGAATTGGTACTTAAGAGCTTGTATGTGTTAGCTATCATTAAACATCTAGTGCACATCGGAATATAAAAACCTATTCTAAGGAACCATGCAAAAGCAGTAAATTGAGAAAATTAATTAGACGTATACTTATGACGAAATTAGATTTCGTGGAAATTATTCTAGATTTGAGAACCAAAAGTAACTTGGAATCCATGTCTCTATTGATATCTACACCAACACCAGAAACACCATGCAGTCCAACCAACGGTCTCATGGTTGGAATAGAAAGAACCCATCAAATTGCTAATTAAATTTGGTACTATGATAATAGTTTTCCTTTAAAAATTGCAGATAGAAAGAACCCATCAAATTGCCAATTAAATTTGGGTCAATTCAATGTACGTCGAATTCAAGTCTATATGCTACATTTAGCTGCAATTCCCAACCGCAAACAAAATTGACATGCATCGACTCGACGTACGTCGAGTTCTATGAGTCTATCTGCGTCGATTTCAAGTCTGCATATGTCGGCTTCTACTCAATGTTGTACATCCTTTTTGAATCCAATTCAACAAGCAACAATCTCTGATCCTTATTTAATTAATTCCTAATTAATTCAATAACATAAATATATATTTCGGACTTAATTTTAACTTATAGCTAATATGCAAAAAATCAATACAATAATTTATCCAATTTTTATATGTTTAACGTGTGACCCTATATATTCATATTACATTGACAATAAGACTAATTCATTGACTACTTAAAGATCACAGATTCCAACAATATGAACCTTCTCTATACATAAAAAAAGATTCAAATGATGATATCATATTTATATGTGGATGACATTATATTCATCATGAGCAACAATTCTAGCATGTGTGAAGCTTTTAAGAAGATTATTACTCAAGAGTTCGAAATTAAAAATATTGAAAAGACGTAATACTTCTTGGATATTGAGGTTCAATAAATTGAAAATTGTAATTTTATTTGCAGGCGAAATATGCAAAGCAAATTCTCAGTGAATCCAGATAGAAAGACTGTAAATCAATTCTATACCATTGGATCCAAGTGCGAAATTGAAGATGATTTTTGATCAAGAAACAATAAAGTCTACCTTTTTCAAGAGTTCAGTGGGAATTGAAGTTTGTTATGTCTCACTTTTACAAGGCCAAATATTATGTATGTAGTTAATGTAGCCATCAGACATTCGGAGATACCAAAACTTGATCATTTTATTCTGCGAAAAGAGTTATATAGACCTGAGATATATTAAAGATATATTAATCATATCCTATACTTCCCCAACGCGACTATGGTGTTGATTTTAATGATCATAAGAGCATTTTCTGATATATAAGCATTTCATATAGGGTTGGCGATATTTTAATGGAGCTCAAGAAGCAATTGATAGTAATACTTTCTGTTATGGTATTAATATATATCCGCGTGTGTCGAGACCGACTCGGAACGATCCATTGGATTTCGTGTCTCTCTAGGGCAAGGCTCTACGCTGGAGATACTATATAACGTCATTCCACACTTGATGAGCCTTAGTGGGCACACTGGATGGATACTCTGATGCCTCGTGATGTTCAAAAGTTGATAATAGTAAGACTACTAGTTGATTCATATTCACTATGTGTGCAGCTGTTGTTGTTTGGAAATCCAAAAGACAGACATGTATAGCTTTGTCGTCTATGGAAGTCGAGCTGTTTGCCTTAGCTTCGGCTGGTGAAGAGGCAGACTGGATCAGAAATTTGATTCTAGACATTCCCTTGTCTAGGCTACACATCAATTCTTTGAGTCTGTATTGTGATAATCAAGCAGCAGTCGTTCAAGTCGTCAAAAATGTCCTCCTTAATAATAAGAGAAGACATGTACGACTGAAAAATGCTCTATTGAATTATTAGAAAGAACAAGGCGTTATCACCTTGATCGATATGCGATTGAAGGATAACTTGGCTGATCCATTGACGAAAGGAATGCTCAAAGACCGGTTAATCAAAACAGTGGGGGAAATGTGACTCTAGGTAATTTAGGTTCAGCCTTAGTTCAAGGTTAGGCGATTCAGTTCAACCTTAGTCCAAATGTTTTGATTCTTGCCACTTCCTTTGTCAAAACAAGCGTGTTGTGTTTGCTGATGTTCAGAGTTGCTGAGTACGGATCTGGTAAGTTATTTCACTCTACATCTGATGTTAACAACTTCATCGGGATTCGTCTTTCTTACTTTGGAGAATAGTATTATTCCACATTTGATAACATGATCTGAATCGGTTTGGCTTTTCTCCTGTTGATCGGTTCCATTCCATATTTGATACGTTTTAGTTAACTTTAAAAGAACAGTAACCGTGACATTCCACATAGGAACACAGATACAGTTGCGGTGTCCAGAAGTCCATAAGATAGTTTCTTTGGAAACAAATAACGGTTCGCTCGGCCCCCTGGAATTGGAATTGCAGAATTGGAATTCATATAATTTCAATTCCTGTGAGAATTAGAATTGGTCTGAATTCCAATGCAGTTGTTCGGCTGAAGGATGGATTTCTAGAATTGGAATTGGAATTGGTTTAGAATTTCTTTTTTTTCACATGCCTGCAGGATCAGACGACATGACAATTTGAAGTTGGTGTCTTGTGTCACTCGAGATGGTGACGAGTTCGGTCAACGATTGCGAGATCGGGCGGCTGCAGCGAGATCAGGCGGCTACAGCGAGATCGGGCAGTGGCGGCGAGATCGGGCGGCGGCGGCGGCGAGATCTGGCAGAGGCAGCGGCGAGATCAGGCTGCGACGACGAGATCGGGCCGCGGCGGCGGCGAGATCGGGCCGCGGCGGCGGCGAGATCGGGCCGCGGCGGCGGCGAGATCGGGCCGCGGCGGCGGCGAGATCGGGCCGCGGCGGCGGCGAGATCGGGCCGCGGCGGCGGCGAGATCGGGCCGCGGCGGCGGCGAGATCGGGCCGCGGCGGCGGCGAGATCGGGCGGCGGCGGCGGCGAGATCGGGCGGCGGCGGCGAGATCGGGCGGCGGCGGCGAGATCGGGCGGCGGCAGCGAGATCGGGCGGCGGCGGTGGCGAGATTAGGCGATGGCGGCAGTATCAGGTTGCAGTAGTGAGCGGTGGAGAGATAGGAAGGCGGCGGTGAGATCGGGCGGCGAGATTGGGGTGCGGCGGCGAGATCGGGCGGCGGCGGCGAGATCGAACGGTGAGATCAGGCGGCGGCGGCGAGATCGGGCGACGACAATGAGATCGGGCAACGACAACCATAGTAAAAAATTGAATTCCATGAAATATCTGTCTTTACCCCTAATAATTGGTCATAGTGCAAAACTGAATTCCATGAAATTGGACCAATTCCAATTCTGAGGGAATTACTAACATCCGAACACTGGAATTGGAATTCTGTTGCCCCAATTCCAATTCTCAATTCCAATTCCAGGGGGCCGAACGGAGCGTAATTGATTCTGAGCTAGAACCTATAAAACTTTGTGTAGATGTCCTCGAAGCAAATTCTAGAATACTACGTTCTTACAAGTAGAACTAGATACGTGTACATTTTCAAAGGTTGGAATTCATTCTAAATGAAATTCTCTGTTTGAAAATTACAAGAGCTGTTGCTGATGGAGGAGCATGTTCAGATTGGGATCCTAATAAGGATGATCTGATGGACGATGATTCCTAGAGTATTTTTGTGGTTTTCTTCTGCTTAGAGCATTGTTTTGCTCTACTTTATTTCACTTATTTTGTTTGAACTATTTCTTGCTCTTTAATTTAGTTGGTCATGAGACACTAGCTGCGTTGGTATTTGTGCTATGATTGTACTTTTGACTTTGTTATGATGCTGCTGAGGTTTTCTGCTTATTTTTATGCATGCATACAACTGTTTTATTTAACGTCCAATATGCTCTGACAAGTATGACAGACATGATTGTGAGTGTTTCATGTTCGGTTGAACACTACACACACCACCCTTTTTCCGACATCGGGTTTACGACGGACATAAGAGGAGATTATTATGGTATTAATATATGTCCGCGCGTGTCGAGACCAACTTGGAACGACTCATTGGATTTTGTGTCTTTCTAGAGCAAGACTTTACGCTGGAGATACTATATAAGATCATTTCACACTTGATGAGCCTTAATAAACTATCTTGAGCGGAGCCACAAAACTTTCCACTTGTGAGGTTGATACATTGCAACAATAACTTGTACGTACAGGTCAATTAAGCAACATAGTTGATGAATCTTTTGAGCAAAGTATATCTATTGAGTGCACCAATTGAAATGGATGGTGATGTCCGAGCGTGTGTTGTGACACGTTAAAAAAGTGGTTTAGTCTCACACTGCCTAGTGTTATCGTTGGTCTTGAGTGTTTAAGCGGGGTGGTCACTCCTCCCCAAACTGCGTGTTTTTTTTTGGGAGGGGGGGTGTTGATGCGCGAAAACGGCACCGGGGGGACAGCTATCACCGAGGGGGTGATTGGGCCTCACAGGCTAGGTGAGGAGGAAGGAGAAGGTTGCGGAGGATGGGAGAGGCTTGAGAGAAGAGGCGAGCCTTGATCAACAGAGAGGGTTGATCAAGAGGGGAAGAGGAGGGAGACCGGGAACGGTCGAGCAGACAGTAATCGCAACGATTGCACTTGCAGGTTGAAAGCCGAGGAGAGCTGAGCTGAGCTGAGGGCAAGGCTTGCTGAGCAGAGGAGCAAGGCTTGCTGAGCAGAGGAGCAAGGCTTGCTGAGCAGAGGAGAGAAGAGGGGGCCGCTAGCAGCGGCAACAACACACTTCGCCCGTCGCGGCCTAAATGCCACTCCTGCGACGGGCTTTCCTTTTATTAATAGCTAGAGGTTACAAGCTTACAAGTACACCTTTACAACAAATCAATAAAAGGGGTACAAGGAGAAGCTGGCGGCTAAGAGAGAAGAAGTTGCCAGAAAGCAGAGAAGAGAAGCTGCCAGAGACTAAGTAAAATAGTCTGCTAGCTGCTGGAGGACTGGGAAACTGAGTCTGCAGAGTCTGTTGGCAAGCTGCTGAAGAGCTGTGGAGGACTGCGCGGACAGGAAACTGAGTCTGCTGAGCTTGCTGGAGAGGTGATGACGGACTGAAAAACGGAGTCCGCAGGGGCAGCTGGCAAGACTTGTCTCCACCACCAGGATCCCTGAATGAGAGGCTTCAGGGGGTATTTATAGGCCCAGGGAAGTTCTTGAAGAAGCGGGGCCCAGTGACATCAGCATGACGACCTGCGCGGACTCCGCGGACTGAGATTTTGCGTCCGCCACCTTGACTGATGAAGCAAGCGGATCCTCCTGCAGAGAACTGGAGGTCGCCTCCTAGCGGGCGACCTGGGCGGACTCTAGGGGGAGTCCGCCCGGCGGGACGCCGGGGCCGCCCCCTAGCGGGCGGCCTGGGCTGACTCCAGGGGGAGTCCGCCCGGCAGGCCTGGCCGCCCCCTTGCGGGCGGCCTGGGCGGACTCCAGGGGGAGTCCGCCCGGCTGGTCGCCGGGGCCGCCCCCTAGCGGGCGGCCTGGGCGGACTCTAGGGGGAGTCCGCCCGGCGGGCCTGGCCGCCCCCTTGCAGGCGGCCTGGGCGGACTCCAGGGGGAGTCCGCCCGGCTGGTCGCCGGGGCCGCCCCCTAGCGGGCGGCCTGGGCGGACTCCAGGGGGAGTCCGCCCGGCGGGCCTGGCCGCCCCCTTGCGGGCGGCCTGGGCGGACTCCAGGGGGAGTCCGCCCGGCTGGTCGTCGGGGCCGCCCCCTAGCGGGCGGCCTGGGCGGACTCCAGGGGGAGTCCGCCCGGCGGGCCTGGCCGCCCCCTTGCGGGCGGCCTGGGCGGACTCCAGGGGGAGTCCGCCCAGCTGGCCTGGCCGCCCCCTTGCGGGCGGCCTGGGCGGACTCCAGGGGGAGTCCGCCCGGCTGGCGGGCAGAGGCCGCCCCGGGTGGGCGGCCTCGACGGACGGCGGCAGGAGGCCGCCGCCTCTCGGGCAGCAGGGAGGTCGCCCCTGGTGGGCGACCCCGACGGATGGCGGCAGGAGACTACCGCTCCTTGGGCTGATTAGGAGGTCGCTCCCGGTGGTGCTGTTGGCGAACTCCTGCAAGGAAAAGCACTGCACGATTAGTGGACCTAACCGCATGTCCCGCGAGGGTGAGCCATGGGAACAGCGCGCCGTCCCGCAGGGCACGCGGTTGCTAGGAAACCTAGGCGGACAGGGAAAACTGTCCGCATACGCTGGGACTTGTCGCGATCGAAAAGGAGAACCTAAGGGTCGCGACTAGCCAGCTGGCCACCTTGGGAAGGATCGTTGATTTCTGGGTTAACATAATCCCCGCACTTTTTTAAGTTCCGAAGGGAACTTCGAAAAAGTTGGAGACCCACGAAAATCGTGATCCACCCCAAAGGAAAGAGAGGGGGAGGCAAGGAGAGATAGAAACTGAAGCCTCTCCTTACAAGCTTGGGGTTTCCTGTTTTATTTTTCTGCAAGAGGAAAATTAAGGGTAAGCACGTATGAGTGGTACATCGAGTGTGTACCTGAGTTTGATTTTGCAAAACGAAGAAGGCGCTTCTCCTGTAAAGTTCTGCAAAACAATAGTGAGGGAAAACAGAAAGGCATAATAACTTGCAAGTACCTGATAGATGCTTGCAAGCACCTGTCATTCTCTGCAAAAAGAGAAGGGAAAAGAGTATACAAGGACAGAAAAAATGAGTTACAAGTACCTGGAAGGAACTTGCAAATCTTTGGTGGTCTCTGCGAGAGAAGAGTTAAGAGTATGCATAGTACATGAAAGTAACTTGCAAGTACCTGAATGGAGCTTGCAAGTGTTGGTGACTTCTGCAAGAAGAGAGTTAGAGGCAGATATTGTATATAGAGATAAGCTGCAAGTACCTGAATGACTTGCAGATGTATGCTAACCACTGCAAAGTGAAGAGTAAGCAGCAGAGATAAAATAATGATTTAAACTGCAAGTACCTGGATGAGGTTTGCAGGTGTCTGTTGTTCTCTACAAAGAGAAAAGTTAGAAGCAGACAATTTGCATATGAATGGAGCTTGCAAGTACCTGTGGAGAAGGCTTGCAAGGGTTTGTTAACCTCTGTGAGGAGAGAGATTAGAAGCAAATAAGACGCGAGGATAACCGCACCAGAACCATACCAAAAATGTTGATATGACTCGATTAATGTTTGACGCCATTAGACTTTGGCAAGAATAATGAGTAGCTCTGTGAATCTCCATATGATAGAGCTTGAGCATGCAAAGTATATGAGGTGAGCATAAGCAAAGTGATTGTTGAAAATCTTTTTGAGATTACCCATGAAGGTTGATGAGATAGGATCGATATGACCAAGTAGCAAGAGAAATGCCCGATGAACATTATCACGAAGTCCAGATTAATGAATCGAGCACTAGCTGTTGACATGGCTGGAAATCCTTTTGGCAGGTTGGATTAACCTGTTCACCTGTGAAAGGAGGGAAGAGAAAAAAGGAGGTCTGTACCTGGAATGACTAAAGAGGGTTGAATGCTGCCACAGGTGTTCCCCGTGGGCCTTATGCATCACTTGCCCGAAAAATCATCCCGAGTACAGTCCTACTCAAAGCGGGCTGGCCGCGCATCCTCAAGGAGGGGGGGAAAAGGAAAAAGAGGTCCATATTCGGAATGACTAAGGAGGGTTGAATGCTGCCACAGGTGTTCCCCGTGGGCCTTATGCATCACTTGCCCGAAAAATCATTCCGAGCATGATCCTGCTCAAAGCGGGCTGGCCGCGCATCCTCAAGGAGGGCACAAAAGAGAAAAGTAAGGGAAAGGTCCTGAGAAGGACCGCTAGAAGGACCGCTCTCTCGCCTTGGGTACAAGCATCACTGATCAATGAGACGGGTTGTGTCAAGAGGTCTATCTTGTCTGTGTATTGATCAGTGGAGTTGCGAACCCGAGAAGGCACGGATCGAGGATACCGGAGAGTGCTTCGGCCACCACAGTTGAAGGATGAGCAAAGAGACAAGGCTACGCTTGATCGCCATTGCTTGTCCAGCGAAGATCATCCTAACCGTAGTGTATCCTATAGGACGCACAACAGAGCTAACACATGGGGCTCCCCTAGCACACACTCTGTGTCAGATGTTGGCTAGTATCCTAAGTCTGAAGCCCATTCTCGTGATTGAACTGCTCCCACTGCACACATGGGTATACTCCCGCCATGTGTGGTCGAAGCGGTAGTGCGAGAACAAACTACGGAGGGAACGTTTCAGACTTGACGAAATCTCATTGGCGTAACGATCCTAAGAGAGGGAGAAGAGAGGAAGGAGCAACACAAGAAGGGAACTGTGTCAGTACGGGATCCCTGAATAAAAGCTTTGCTGGAAAGCAAGTAAAGAATACTGAGAAGTGTTGTAATGAAAATGTTTGAAAAGGAGAGAGAGTAAGGGTTGAGATAACCCCTGTAGGTTGCAAGGAGCTTTGGAGGACTGTGAAGTCCATCGCTAGTATTGAATCCTCCCCAGCAAACCCTCGTTGTTGGCATCGAAGCATTCGACTTCTCTGTTAACAACGAGGAGAGGAAATTCTTCGACTTGGCTCACCCCTCTTGAGGAGTGAGGAGCGTCTGAAAGTTCTTTGCCCTTTGAAGTTGCTGGATCAGGGCGATTTTCTTTAGGAAGCAGGTCATGCATCTTGCCTTGCCGGAGCATCCTTTGCACAAGCTGGCGGAATGCTCGGCAGTCTTCTGTTCGATGGTCTGACTCTTTGTGGAATTCACAATAAGGCTCTGAGTTTCTAGACCTCTGATCGGTCGGTCGATAAGGCTTCTTGTAGTTTGCCCTATCTTTCATGATCTGGACTACTTCTTGCACGACGTCGTCGAGATCAGACTCATGCAAGTCATCGTCTTGCTCTTGTTGAACAGTTGCTGTTTGAGAATGAGCTAGCGGCAGCAATGAGTCTTGAGCATCGCGGCTCGGGAAGGAGTATCGCTGGCGATGAAGCCTTCTCTCCTTCCTTGAGTAAGTTGGGGCGTGATTGCTTGGAGACCTTGGAGGATGCTTGCGGGAGGGATCCTCCTCGGATAGAAGTTTGGAGACGAAGCCTGGATTGCTCTTTTCGCCTCGGATGTATGAGTTGGCCAGAGCAATTAACTCTTGATAAGTCCTTGGAGCACGGACGTTAGCTTCAAATTTGAGAGGCCCTTCACGAAGACCGTGGATAAGAGCCACTCGGTACATCTCTTGATCAGTAACTTTGATGTCCAAAATCTCTCTTTGGAATCGATCAACAAACTGAGACCAAGTCTCATTCCCGCGCTGTTTGATCTCAAAGAGGGCTTCAGGACCGCCCTTTCTCTTAGTTGACGTAGAGAATCTGAGAAGAAACTCCCTTCGAAGATCAAGGAAGGAAGCGATGGAGTGAGGACGGAGGCCATAGAACCAGTCCCTCACTTGCCCATCAAAAGAGGTAACGAGAAGCTTGCACTTGGTTGCATCTGAGAGAGTCTTGAGAGCAACGGCTGACTCAAAAGCTTAGAGGTGTTTTACTGGATCTGTCTCTCCAGTGTAGGTTGGTAGTCGAGGCTCTCTGAAGTTTGCTGGAGTTGGCTCATGGCGGACACTCTCCGCGAATGGTGAAGGTTCTTCTTGCTCTCCTACAGCATAGGGAAAGAAAGGAGCATAAGCTGCAGCTGCAAAAGGAGCATGAGGATAACAAGGAAAAGTTGCTGCAGGAGGAGCAGGGGCAGGAGCTGAAGGGTAGGGATGACTTCCCTGAAAGTTGAGAACTCTAGCTGGACTTCCCCGGGCTGCTTCCCGGAAGAAGTTATGGCGAGCAGCGAACTCTTCATCTTGAGTTCGCAAAGGAGCTGCAGGCCCTTGCGGAAAGGTTGGAGTGTACGGGGGATAGAACGACGGGCAAGCTTGAGAGTAAGCTTGCTGACGCTCTGCTGTTGGTGTTGGGTTGATTGGAGCAGCTGGAGCAGCTGCTGGATGAGCGTCCAATCGCTGCGTTATAGCAGCAAGAACTTTGTTGATAGCTTGGAACTGTTGAGCATTCTCTTGACGCGACTGCTCAAAGGCTTCCCAGAGAGGATCTTCACTGGGACTTGGAGCATGGTTCTCAGCTGACTGATGGTCTGACATGATTAACTGTTGCTTTCACTGCCTGTTCTGATCTGAAGGTTTGCGCGTGAGCTGTTCGGCTCCACGCTCACCGCACCAAATGTTGATGCGCGAAAACGGCACCGGGGGGACAGCTATCACCGAGGGGGTGATTGGGCCTCACAGGCTAGGTGAGGAGGAAGGAGAAGGTTGCGGAGGATGGGAGAGGCTTGAGAGAAGAGGCGAGCCTTGATCAACAGAGAGGGTTGATCAAGAGGGGAAGAGGAGGGAGACCGGGAACGGTCGAGCAGACAGTAATCGCAACGGTTGCACTTGCAGGTTGAAAGCCGAGGAGAGCTGAGCTGAGCTGAGGGCAAGGCTTGCTGAGCAGAGGAGCAAGGCTTACTGAGCAGATGAGCAAGGCTTGCTGAGCAGAGGAGAGAAGAGGGGGCCGCTAGCAGCGGCAACAACACACTTCGCCCGTCGCGGCCTAAATGCCACTCCTGCGACGGGCTTTCCTTTTATTAATAGCTAGAGGTTACAAGCTTACAAGTACACCTTCACAACAAATCAATAAAAGGGGTACAAGGAGAAGCTGGCGGCTAAGAGAGAAGAAGTTGCCAGAAAGCAGAGAAGAGAAGCTGCCAGAGACTAAGTAAAATAGTCTGCTAGCTGCTGGAGGACTGGGAAACTAAGTCTGCAGAGTCTGCTGGCAAGCTGCTGAAGAGCTGTGGAGGACTGCGCGGACAGGAAACTGAGTCCGCTGAGCTTGCTGGAGAGGTGATGACGGACTGGAAAACGGAGTCCGCAGGGGCAGCTGGCAAGACTTGTCTCCACCACCAGGATCCCTGAATGAGAGGCTTCAGGGGGTATTTATAGGCCCAGGGAAGTTCTTGAAGAAGCGGGGCCCAGTGACATCAGCATGACGACCTGCGCGGACTCCGCGGACTGAGATTTTGCGTCCGCCACCTTGACTGATGAAGCAAGCGGATCCTCCTGCAGAGAACTGGAGGTCGCCTCCTAGCGGGCGACCTGGGCGGACTCCAGGGGGAGTCCGCCCGGCGGGACGCCGGGGCCGCCCCCTAGCGGGCGGCCTGGGCGGACTCCAGGGGGAGTCCGCCCGGCGGGCCTGGCCGCCCCCTTGCGGGCGGCCTGGGCGGACTCCAGGGGGAGTCCGCCAGGCTGGTCGCCGGGGCCGCCCCCTAGCGGGCGGCCTGGGCAGACTCCAGGGGGAGTCCGCCCGGCGGGCCTGGCCGCCCCCTTGCGGGCGGCCTGGGCGGACTCCATGGGGAGTCCGCCCGGCTGGTCGCCGGGGCCGCCCCCTAGCGGGCGGCCTGGGCGGACTCCAGGGGGAGTCCGCCCGGCGGGCCTGGCCGCCCCCTTGCGGGCGGCCTGGGCGGACTCCAGGGGGAGTCCGCCCGGCTGGTCGCCGGGGCCGCCCCCTAGCGGGCGGCCTGGGCGGACTCCAGGGGGAGTCCGCCCGGCGGGCCTGGCCGCCCCCTTGCGGGCGGCCTGGGCGGACTCCAGGGGGAGTCCGCCCGGCTGGCCTGGCTGCCCCCTTGCGGGCGGCCTGGGCGGACTCCAGGGGGAGTCCGCCCGGCTGGCGGGCAGAGGCCGCCCGGGTGGGCGGCCTCGACGGACGGCGGCAGGAGGCCGCCGCCTCTCGGGCAGCAGGGAGGTCGCCCCTGGTGGGCGACCCCGGCGGATGGCGGCAGGAGACTGCCGCTCCTTGGGCTGATTAGGAGGTCGCTCCTCGTGGTGCTGTTGGCGAACTCCTGCAAGGAAAAGCACTGCACGATTAGCGGACCTAACCGCATGTCCCGCGAGGGTGAGCCATGGGAACAGCCCGCCGTCCCGCAGGGCACGCGGTTGCTAGGAAACCTAGGCGGACAGGGAAAACTGTCCGCATACGCGGGGACTTGTAGCGATCGAAAAGGAGAACCTAAGGGTCGCGACTAGCCAGCTGGCCACCTTGGGAAGGATCGCCGATTTCTGGGTTAACAGGGGGGCGGTGGCACTGATGTGTTTCATTCATAACTGCAAGTTCAAATTCTGTGGACTCAAATTTTAGGAGTGATAACACTAACAAGATTGTCTGACGACATCATAACACTAACAAATGCAAGACTGATTTTGGAGAAGATAATGATGCGGCAGATTTCATTTAAGCATTGACTAAGTCAATGCAGCCAAATGAATAAAAAAAAGTGAAAATATAGTGGGACACATGCCTCCTGTCATCCATGCCTATTCAGAGGCTCCCATGAGAGCTCTTGTAAATCAATAGTGGTACCCACTATTTTCATCCAACGCATTCTCATAATCATTTTTTCACTAAGTTATGCGGCTTAGGAATCAGACTTACATAAACACACACACTACCCCAAAAAAGCTACCAAAGATTACAATTTACTCTCCTCCTACTCACTTACAAAGAATATCTTATAGCTTGGTGCACGTGCACAAACGGCAACTGGAACCCAAAGAAAATAAAAATACAGTTGTTGAAGCCGGATACCGGTTTCAAAGGAGTTCGGACTGGTAAGAACAAATCTAGTTTAATTTACTTAACCCGTCATCGGGTGTGCAAGGCAGGTCGATTCAAGCTCAGAGTCAATCCTCTCTGGTTGGTGGATCACTGCCTACTCTCGCTGCACACCCAGTGAGCATCAGCGCGCGAGGAGGTCCCGCCACTCACCCGGGAGCTCACTTCGTGTCTTCCCCTCCCAAAGCCAAAGTTGTGCTCGACACCTTAATTGGATGGCACAGAGCGGGAGCTCTACAAAAATCCGAAGCTCTAAGAGGCTGGGTCTGCCTATCCAATGTGCTTTGATGGTCTATATATAGGCAAACCCCAAACTAGGGGCAAAATTATCTTTATGATTTGTAGATAGCAGCCTTCGCATTTTGGTTTTTGCTATTGGCACCCCTGATTGGTCTGCGGATAGTGAAATCCCATTGTTTGAAATGGCTTTGGACAGACACGGCTGATCTGCAAGTAGACGAAAGGGCTCACTAGCCACCCTACCGAGGAGAGATCACGAAGAAGGCTGGGTTCGGCTCGCCTACACGTGCCTCGGCGCGCGAGCGCCTTTCCCCGGGACTCATTTGGCGAGCTGGCGTCGGGCTGAAGGGGCCCAACTCGTGGTTGCTCCTAGCAAGTCGCGAGGTCTCCTCACCAAATTTAATTTACTTAGTGGGCTAGCCCTGTCCCAATTGGACGCAGGCTGGATTGGGATCGCTAAATTGAGATTGTACAACAATAGAGCGATGGAAAACACAAGAAAACCACAAGCGAATGATAAGACCAAAAATCGTCTGAAACCACAAAGGACAAACATGCATATGAAACAAATAGAAGCAAGTCACAGGAACTTAGGAAGATCAAAATTAAACAAAACGACCACGAGAATGGAATTATCCGTATGGAAATCCCCATGAGTGCAACCAAGCCAAAAGATGCCAACAAACAAGTGGAATTATCCGTATGACAGTTGTTATTCGCAAATCATAACGTTTATTCACATATCAAATTTTTTATATTTATAAATCTATTCGCAGACCAAGTCTAAATTTTAACAATCAATATTTTCTTCACAGAGTAATGCCCAACAATGAATAAACATATTTGTCAACCTTTTGAGTCAATATCAGAGACAAAAATAGTGAAATTCACCTCAAAATGGTGAAATTCAAGTAAAAATGAAGAAATTCACGTCAAAATGGTGGAATTCATGTCAAATTATTGGAATGGAATAGTCGGCATAGGCTCAAAAAATTGTCAAAGACTTTTCTTAGTTGTTGTGCCTTGCCCATCAATAGAAAAATACATCAATTATTAAAGTTTAAAATTGATCTGTGGATATTATTTTATAGATATAAAAATTTTGACCTCTAAATAATCGTTTATGATTTATGAATAACAATTGTCTATAATATCTGATATATTTGAGAAACCACGGGGCACCCTCCAAAAGGTACAGGGGACAATAAACCACATAATGCAATGGACACACATTTATATAATTACTATATAAAAAGGGAAAAGTTGACTTCGATTAAACATTCAAAAAGGTCAAATATATCCTTAGTTTTTTAATACATTCAAAATTCTTAAAAAAATATCCGTAGAAAAATATTAAAAATAACCATGAAAATTCATATAGTACAAAAGGTTTTTTGCAGTCACCTACTAAGATAGGCTAGCTCATAGACTGTAATTAAATAATATCAAAAGTAATTGATAGGCTTGTTTCAAAATCTTCTCTCTCAAAGTCCTCTCTCTCCCCTCTCTTTCCCCTCTCTCTCTCATCTTAGCTGTTGAAGTCACATAAGGCCGAATAAATCCTGAAATGGGGGATTCATTTCACGGTCTAGATTGATTTTATTTTAATCCGATGGATTCATCATTTTTCATATTTTTTTAGATTTTTTTACTCAAAAAGAACTTCAGCACAAGATTTTCTTCAGCCTTGTATTATCCATTGGATGCTGAAATGGACCGCCTCCATTTCAAGTGAAATGGAGAGGATCCGGATCCGGCTGAATATCCATGTTGTTTTACACGTATGTGTATGTGTGTATTATATATAAGGAAAAAGATCCTTGAGTGTAACATTGACATTTTCAAATTTATCCTTGTATCAAAGGGACCACCGGGATCCTCTCCATTTCACGTGAAATGGAGAGGTTTATTTCGCGTCTATGATTGCATCTCCCAAAACGGACGGCGAGAAGTAACTTAACTGCACACGCGGGGCCCACTCGCCAGTACGTTCAGCCGCTCTCGCCTGCCCGCCGTTCAATTTGGGAGATGCAATCATAGCCGCGAAATGGATCCCCTTCATTTCACTTGAAATGGAGAGGATCCCGGTCCGTATCAAAGAGTCCTTTTCCCTTGTAAATAGTATATAGGCTCAGAAGCTTGTGCCGTTGCATTCAGTAGGGCCTAAGACCCGTCCCATTGCACTCATTATGGGCAACTGTCACTCAAGTGTATATATATACATATGTAATATTTGTTGAGAAAATTCCTTAAAGAACAAAAAAAAAGTGGAAATCAGAATGCACGCATAGTCCATGCGTTTTGGTGTTTAATGGTGACAGCACCAACCTCCTGAGCAGTGGGATCCATTTTCATGAAGAGGGGAGATGCTTGTTACTGGAGTCAAAAGGGACAACTCATACATCCATATACACCATTAACCAACCAGCGACCTAATTCCCACATACACACATATGCATATATGTACATATTTATGCATGGCTGATGTGCGTCGCATGCATGCAATAATTTTGCGGGCACAGTACTTGGATCAATTAAGGACACATAAAAAGTCCCCCACCCGCCCCCCGGACACATCGCTGTCAGGCACATGGGATGCCATCACCTTCTGTCGCAGTGCATGCATGGATCCCAGCATATGTGTGTATATATATATTATATAGCTTCTTGTATGCTTAATTGATAGGCATATATATGTATGTATGTATATATGCTTAATTGGCCAGCTGAAGAAAAAAAATGGGAGAAATAAATCGATAATTAGGGTTAGGGTTAGTACAAATATATATGCATAGGCGCACTAGTGCAATCTCTTTTAACTAATTTATATGATTAGGGTTAGGGTTAGTACTAATTATTGAAATCGATAATTTATATGCCTCCAGAGTAACACCCCAAATATTTGAGTACAAATATATCGTTTTAATCCACGCGGAATGTAATACCCCAAATATTTGAGTTCTTACATGGCATGTGTCATGTTGAGTCTTAGAATAGGTAGCCCAAATCCAAGCTGCAAATAGGCAAAACACCCGCCTCATTTGGTCGAAGAAATGAGGTTGACTAAAGTCAACTCCACTAGCCCCGTAACAACCCAACATGTGGGTGCAAATAGTAAAATACTTCAACATGGGGGCGCAAATAGTAAAATCATACATCATGTGGTGCAAATAGTAAAATCTGTCAAGACGATCTGCATATAACAAATAATATGATTTTGGTGTGCGCATAATCATATCCGTCATATGAGTACATATTGCCACAAAACTATACATACATGTGTGAGCATAACATATAAATTGGTTATTCTGTGCGGATAACCGCATAACACCGTAACCACTGTAATCACCACTTATTTATGGAAATTTCACCCTCAAAAACTATAAATAAAACCTCAGTCCCTCATTCATTTCCATCTTTTCTCTTGTTGAAGCCGAGAAAATCCCCACTCTAAAATTCGGATAAGTGCAGCCTTACATTACTTGTCCAGCGTTTGGACTCGACGACTAAATGAGCTAAAACACAAAAATAGAGGGACAACAAAAAAGACTCAAGATGTTGAGGCAGAAAGGTCCCACAACGTATCCGGATACTTAGAAGAAACTTTCCCTCCACAACCAAAGATGACCGAGCAAGGTACGAGTGAGATACTAGCTGAGAACTTGACTCTTCGGAAAAAGGATCTAAATGCTCAGCTAAAAGTCCAAAGAAAGAAGTAGTCAAGATATTTTTCAAGATTTTGAAGTCCATATTCTTGTACCCCTGGGGCCCTATTTATAGGAAAAAACCTGGGGGGTCTCAAGGCGAGAAGACTCAATCTTGCGATCATCGGTTGCTGCCTTCGGGCGACCTGGCTCGGTTACTGGCGAGTATTGGGTAGCGATTATCTAAGGTGTTGTTCGGAAGTCGCCTGTCAGGCGAGTATTGTTGTTGCTTGTCATTGGTACTGTTCAAAGCTCGTCTGTACTAAATGGGATTTAAAGCTCGCTTGTGTCGCTGGGTGGTCGCGCTCCCGGACAAGTATGATCCTTTCTTTCGTCCCCTGACAAGTATGATCCTTTCTTTCGTTTAAAGGTCCCCTTTCCCCCTGTTGGCCATTGAATAATGATCGAGTTTTCATGTACTGGTGTTGCTTATTGACTGCTGATTGTTGACTGTTGACCCTTGACGAATAGGGGTTGTCCACAATCCCCGCTCTTTTCGAGCAACCTAGGAGCTCGAAAAGAAACATCCAACCCCGCATTTGGAGAGGATTTTGGCGACCTCTCAACCCTACGATGCTTGGTGAACACCCCCCGACCTCTATAAATAAAGGGGGAGGGGACGACCCTCGAGCGCCGCTTTCTGACTGCTGCAAGATGTTCTACACCTCTAGTACAAAACGAGCTGACACAACCCAACGAGGTGCTGGTCACCCCACACGATATTGTTGATGTCGTCCCTACTACCAGATGCCTGCCTCTTCCTTTGTATCCTCTGAGGATGGTCGCCCTTCCAGAGCGGCAATTACTCAAACTGGTATGGTAACTACTTGTAGACGTTTGATCTCATGTTCTTGCTTCCTAGTATTTCTCCTGACGAGTTTCAGAGACACTGTTGTTAACCCAGAAATCGGCGATCCTTCCCAAGGTGGACAGCTGGCTAATCGCGACCCTTAGATTCTCTCTCTGATCGCGATGAGCTCCAGCGTAGGCGGACAATTTTCCCTATCCGCCTAGGTCTCCTAGCAATCGCATGCCCTACGGGACGGCGGGCTATTCCCATGGCTCACCCTCGCGGGACATGCGGTTGGGTTCGCTAATCATGCAGTACTTTTCCTTGCAGGAGTCCGCCAACAGCATTGCCAGGAGCGGCCTCCCATTTTCGCCAAAGGGGCGGCAGTCTCCTGCCGCCGTCCGTCGAGGATGCCCACCGGGGGCGACCTCCCTGCTGCCCGAGGGGCGGCGGCCTCCTGCCGCCGTCCGCCGAGGCCGCCCACCCGGGGCGGCCTCTGCCCGCCTGCCGGGCGGACTCCCCCTGGAGTCCCCCCAGGCCGCCCGCAAGGGGGCGGCCAGGCCAGCCGGGCGGACTCCCCCTGGAGTCCGCCCAGGCCGCCCGCTAGGGGGCGGCCTCTGCCCGTCTGCTGGGCGGACTCCCCCTGGAGTCCGCCCAGGCCGCCCGCAAGGGGGCGGCCAGGCCAGCCGGGCGGACTCCCCCTGGAGTCCGCCCGGGCCGCCCGCTAGGGGGCGGCTTCTGCCCGCCTGCCGGGCGGACTCCCCCTGGAGTCCGCCCAGGCCGCCCGCAAGGGGGCGGCCAGGCCAGCCGGGCGGACTCCCCCTGGAGTCCGCCCAGGCCGCCCGCTAGGGGGCGGCCTCTGCCCGCCTGGCGGGCGGACTCCCCCTGGAGTCCGCCCAGGCCGCCCGCAAGGGGGCGGCCAGGCCAGCCGGGCGGACTCCCCCTGGAGTCCGCCCAGGCCGCCCGCTAGGGGGCGGCCTCTGCCCGCCTGTCGGGCGGACTCCCCCTGGAGTCCGCCCAGGCCGCCCGCAAGGGGGCGGCCAGGCCAGCCGGGCGGACTCCCCCTGGAGTCCGCCCAGGCCGCCCGCTAGGGGGCGGCCTCTGCCCGTCTGCCGGGCGGACTCCCCCTGGAGTCCGCCCAGGCCGCCCGCTAGGGGGCGGCCGCGCCCTGCCGGGCGGACTCCCCCTGGAGTCCGCCCAGGCCGCCCGCTAGGGGGCGGCCGAGCCCTGCCGGGCGGACTCCCCCTGGAGTCCGCCCAGGCCGCCCGCTAGGGGGCGGCCCCGGCGCCCTGCCGGGCGGACTCCACCCTGGAGTCCGCCCAGGCCGCCCGCTAGGGGGCGGCCTCCGGCCTGCCGGGCGGACTCCTCCCGGAGTCCGCCCAGGTCGCCCGCTAGGGGCGACCTCCAATTCTCTGCAGGTGGGTCCTTCCGACTACTTCATCGCTCGACAGTGGCGGACGCAAAATCTCTGTCCGCGGAGTCCGCGCAGGTCGTCATGCTGATGTCACTGGGCCCCGCTTCTAGAAGAACTTCCCTGGGCCTATAAATAGCCCATGGTGTCTCTCATTCTACACGGTGGGAGGATCCTGCAAGTCCTGCCAGCAAGCCCTGCGGACTCCGTTTTTCAGTCCGCGCAGTCCGTCGTCACCTCCTCCAGCAAGCTCTGCGGACTCAGTTTTCTGTCCGCACAGCTCTTCAGCAGCTTGCCAGCAGACTCTGCAGACTCAGTTTCCCAGTCCTCCAGCTTGCCAGCAGACCATTTTACTTAGTCTCTGGCAGCTTCTCCTCTGCTTTCTGGCACTTTCTTCTCTCTTAGCCGCCAGCTTCTCCTTGTACCCTTTAAGTGATTTTGTTGTAAAGGTGTACTTGTAAGCTTGTAATCTCTAGCTATTAATAAAAGGAAAGCCCGTCGCAGGAGTGGCATTTAGGCCGCGGCGGGCGAAGTGTGTTGTTGCCGCTGCTAGCGGCCCCCTCTTCTCTCCTCTGCTCAGCAAGCCTTGCTCCTTTGCTCAGCAAGTCTTACTCCTCTGCTCAGCAGACTTCTTCTCAGTTCAGCTCTTCTCGGCAACCAACCTGCAAGCACAACCGTCACATTAGCCGTCTGCTCGACAGCTCCTGGTCAACCTCCTTCTCCTCTCTTGATCAACCCACTCTGTTGATCAAGCTTCTCTCCTCTATCCCCGCAACCCTCTTTGACAAGCCGTTTGCTCCACTCTCGAGCACTCAGAGGCTTCCTTCCTTCCCTCCTCTCCTCCTCTTCTAGCTTGTGAGATCGAACACCCCCTCCGTGTTAGCTGGCTGGTGCCCCGCGACGTTTCCGTGCATCAACAGTTAACACGCGACCTTCAGATCCGGTCAGACGGTGAACAATGACAGTTAGCCATGTCAGATCAGTCAGCCGAGAACTTTGCTCCAAGTCCCAGTGAAGATCCTCTCTGGGAAGCTTTTGAGCAGTCGCGCCGTGAGAATGCTCAACAGTTCCAAGCAATCAACCAAGTCCTTGCTGCGATCACGCAGCGGTTAGACTCTCGTCCAGCAACTGCTCCAGCTGCTCCAATCAACCCAACGCCAACATCAGAGCATAAGCAAGCTTATTCTCAAGCTTGTCCTCCGTTCTATCCGCCTTACACCCCGACCTTCCCGCAATGTCCTGCTGCTCCTTTGCGAACTCAAGATGAAGAGTTTGTCGCTCGCCAAAACTTCTTCCGGCAAGCAGCCCGGGGAAGTCCTGCTAGATTTCTCAACTTTCAAGGAAGTCATCCTTGCCCCCTGCTCCTGCCTCTGCTCCCCCTGCAGCAACCTTTCCTTTCTACCCCCCTGCTTCTTTTGCAGCTGCAGCCTATGCTCCCTTTGACCCATATGCTGTGGGAGAGCAGGAAGAGTCGTCGCCCTTTATTGAGAGTGTTCGCCTTGAACCTACTCCAGCAAACTTCAGAGAGCCTCGACTGCCAATCTATACAGGAGAGACTGATCCGGTCAAGCATCTTCAAGCCTTTGAATCAGCCGTTGCTCTCAAGACTCTGTCAGATGCAACCAAGTGCAAGCTCCTTGTGACAACCTTTGATGGGCAAGTGAGGGATTGGTTCTATGGCCTCCGTCCCCACTCCATCTCTTCCTTCCTTGATCTTCGTAGAGAATTCCTTCTCAGATTCTCTACCTCCTCCAAGAGAAAGGGCGGTCCTGAAGCCCTCTTTGAGATCAGACAGCGCAGTGATGAAACTTGGTCTCAATTTGTTGATCGATTCCAGAGAGAGATTCTGGACATCGAAATCGTTGATCAAGAAATGTACCGAGTGGCTCTTATCCATGGTCTTCGCGAAGGGCCTCTCAAGTTTGAAGCTAATGTCCGTGCTTCAAGGACATACCAAGAGCTGATCGCTCTAGCCAACTCATACATCCGAGGCGAGAAGAGCAATCCAGGCTTCGTCTCCAAGCTCGTATCAGAGAAAGATCCGTTTCGCAAGCAACCTCCAAGGTATCCTTACAATCGTTTCCCAGCTCACTCAAGGAAGGAGAGAAGGCTTCATCGCCAGCGATACTCCTTCCCGAGCCGTGATGCTCAAGATCCATTGCTACCGCTAGCTCCTTCTCAAACAGCAGCTGTCCAACAGCAGCAAGACGATGACTTGCACGAGTCTGATCTCGACGACGTCATGCAAGAAGTGATCCAGATCATGAAAGATAGGGCAAGCTATAAGAAGCCCTACCGGCCAGGAGATCAGAGGTCTAGAGACTCAGAGCCTTATTGTGAATTCCACAAAGAGCCAAGCCATCGAACAGAAAACTGCCGAGCATTCCGTCAGCTTGTGCAAAGGATGCTCCGGCAGGGCAAGATGCATGACTTGCTCCCTAAAGAAGATCGCCCTGACCCATCAACGTCAAAGGGCAAAGAAATTTCAGATGTTCCTTGCTCCTCAAGGGGAGTGAATCACGTCGAAGAGCCTCCTCTCCTCATTGTCAACCAAGAAGTCGAATGCTTCGACGCCGACGATGAGGGCGTGCTAGGAAGGCTATTCTGAACTAGCAAGGACTTCACAGTCCTCCAGAGCTCTTTGCAACCTTCAGGGGTTATCTCAACCCTTACTCTCTCCCTCTTTCAAACATTCTTTACAACACTTCTCAGTGTTTTATTCTTGCTTTTCTGCAAAGCTTTTATTCAGAGATCATGTACTGACACAGTTCCCTTTTTGTTGCCTCTCTCTCTCTCTCTCTCTCTCTCTCTGGATCAATACGCCAATGAGATTTCGCCGAGTCTGAAATGTTCCCTCCGTAGTTTGTTCTCGCACTACCGCTTCGACCACATATGGTGTGTTGGAACACTCTATTACTAATTTGGGTCAGGATCACTATGTCTCTAGGAATTTATGCTTTGACCTTCTGTATAGTTAATAGGTCAATTAGAATTGAGTCTAAGGGATCAGGAGTCTAGGTTTGGAAGCTGCCCTGAAGACCCAAGTTTTTCTGGAGACCAAGTCCAAATCGTCGAGCTCAGCACGACGTTTCGTCGAACTCCGGTCGACGATCGTCTAGCTCAACTATTGACAGATCGTCGAGCTCCATTCGACGATCGCTGAGCTCAACCCTCATAATATCGTCGAACTCCATTCGGCGATCGCTGAGCTCAGGTCGACGATTTTGACTCTGCACTGGATCTTTATCTCTGAGCTCAGTTCGATGATCTTTGAGCTCAGATCGACGATTCCTTTGCTGCTTGCATTTTCCAGTTCGCTGAGCTCAGCTCGACGATAGCAGAGCTCAGTTCGACGAATCCAGTTATCTTCCAGATTCAAATTCAAATCAGATAGAAGTTATTCTGCATTTAATTCAGAAGATCTGCCAGCCATTTTCATTTACTTCTGGAGCAAGTTTCAAGGGATTTTTCAAGGAATAATTCAGTGGACTTTCTTCAGAACATTTTATGCAATTAAGGCTGTAATTAATTCAGACCAACAGCTATCTTTGACAGAGCATTTTCTATTCAGACTCAGAGAATAAAAGAGTGAATGTTTTTTGAATTAGACAAGAAGATAGACAAAAACAAGAGAATAGAGCTTGACAAGAACAGGACACAACTCAATACACAGAGACTCTCTCAATCTTCTGTCAACAAGAATTCAGAAGAACACTCATCAAAAAGAGATCAAGCTTTCAAACATTTTTCAGATCTCTTCAGCTCTCAAGTGTTCAAGGCCAACATCATCTCAAGACTCCAGACACTCAACATTTCAGCTTGCTGAAATCATCTTTTGCTGGAGATCTATCTTTGAAGGCCTATCACCCTCAGCAAAGCTCATCTTCCTGAAGATTTCAAGGACTCAGGGGGAGCTTTGACAACTTCACTGAATCCACATAGTCTTCTCAGTTGCTTGAGAAAGAGAAGACTGCCATCACTCTCTCACCCCCATTCTGTAAAGGGTTTTTCAAACTCCCTTCAAAAGTTTGAATCTGGTTTTTGAGCACCTTGTCAAAAGCTCATTGGTGGCAAGACACCTGATCAAAAAATCTGTTTTGGTTTTTGAGCACCTTATCAAAAGCTCATTGGTGCCCAGGACACCTGATCAACTCATCCTGCAGTGGATTCCTACCTAGGGTGGTAGAAGAGTGGATGTACCCAAGTTGGGGAACCACTATATTTCCTTGTGTCATCTGGTTCTGCATGTTTTCTTTTTGTTTCTGGCCTAGATTTTCTTGTGCTTAATATCTGCATAGCTTAGTTTTATTTCTGCTTCCCTGCTTACACTCATTACAACAATTGTTGTAAAGCTTTGCAAAAGTTTTCTTTGTGTTTTAAAAAGCACCATATACTCTATTCACCCCCCCCTTTAGAGTATATCAGATCTAGTTTCCCCTTTCAATTGGTATCAGAGCCAGGTTGGTTAAACATACCATATCTGTTTGGTTGTACAGGCTAACACCTGAACCCCAAAGATCCCAAACTAGATCCTTCTTTTATATTTCTTTATTAGATTTAGCTTGCACAAATCATGGCCCAAAACAAAGATTATGCAAGCACCAGACCTCCAGTGTGCAATCTGTCAAAGTTTGCACTTTGGAAAGCAAGGATTAAACTCTACATGAATTCTATTGACGAAGACATTTTTAATTCTGTTTTGACAGTGTGTCCAAGACCTCCAGAAAGTACAAGCACAAATGCTGTTCCACCTCCATCAGGAACAGATGCTGACATCAAAAAGTGGAAAGTAGCTGATGCCAAGGCAATGAACATTCTAGCTCAGACAATGTCAGATGACATTTTTCAAAAAGTAGCTGAATGCAATTCAGCCAAGGAGATCTGGGACAAGCTCTCAGAAATAGTTTCAGGATCAGCTGATGAGAGAAAGGACAGAAGATCTCATCTCATCTCCCAATATGAGAACTTCAAGAAGGGAGAAACAGAGTCAGTGGGAGACATGTACAACAGATTGAGTCTAATTGTCAGTGAACTGAGGACATTAGACAAAGAGATCTCACTGACAGAACTTGAATGACAAGATCCTAATGTGCTTCCCCAGCACTTGGGATTCAAGAATCTGGCCAATTAAAGATGCCAGAAGTCTGAATGAGATCACCACTGAAGCCTTGTTGGGTAAGCTCAAATCTTATGAGCTACTCATCAAGAACAGAGAAGAAGAACAGAAGGCTGCTTCTCCAGCCACAAGGAAAGAGAAGACTATAGCATTTAAGGCAGCTGAGGATCTGCCTGAAGAAAAAGGTACAGGCAATGATGAACTTCTCAGCCTGTTGGCCAAAAGATTCTATAAGATGGCCAGAAAGGACTTCAGAAGAAGATCATACAAGGAGCAGGACAAGCCAAGGTATGACAAGTCCATTGGCAATAGCAAAGACATTATTTGCTTTGGTTGCAGGAAACCAGGGCATATGGTTCCTGACTGTCCAGAAAACAAGAACAAGGACAGAAGGGACAGAAAAGAAAGAAGAAAGGAGAAGGACTCCAAAAGGAATGGAAATAGCAAACCTTCCTCCAGCAGAAATAAGCACACAAGGAAAGGATTTGTTGCTGAATCCTGGAGTGAGACTGAAGAGGAGTCAGAGGCCTCTTCCAGCTCAAGTGATGATGAGGATGATGCAGAGGAAAAGGAGTTCTGCATGATGGCAATCAATGCCTCACAACACAACTCAGAGGAAGAGGAGTCAGAGTCAGACTCAGAGACTCAACCTGAAGAAGATCAGGTAATCAGCTCTTTTGATTTCACTTCAGAAGATTTTAAACTTGAATTTAAAGCACTATGTTTAGACCTGCTAAAGTCTGAGAAAGAGATCATCTCTCTCAGAAATCAATTATCTGAACAAAGTGGTTTAAAATCAGAAAACCTCAAGCTCTCTCAGGAGTTGGAGAACCATAGGGAACAGATAGCTTCACTGAAGAGTGAACTCTCTGAGGCCAAGAAGCTTGAAGAATCTCTCAATGGGAGAAGCATCAAGCTGATGGACATCACAAGCACAGTGAACTCAAGATTCAACAGTACACTGGGCTTGGGTGCCTCATCCAGCCAACCTATTGTTCTAACAACCCCTATCAAGTTCATTTCTGACAAGGGAAAGGGAGTTGTAGAGGTTGCCAGGAAAAATTCTGATCTGCCTCAGAAAACTAAAGTCCAGTACAAATCGTCGAACGGAGATCGACGATCGCCGAATGAAGATCGACGATCGCCGAACGCAGCTCGACGATCTCAGGACAAATCGTCGAACGCTGATCGACGATCTCAGCCAAGATCGTCGAACGCTGCTCGACGATCCCATATACCTGACCTCAGCCATAGTCGACCGTCGAACGGAGCTCGACGATCTGACCCAAGATCGTCGAACTCAGCTCCAAGATCGTCGAACAGAGGTCAGAGCTCTGGAAATTTTTCAATGGCAAGTCAAAATTGAATCCTGAGGGTTCTTCATCCCAAACATTTAACCCTTATACTGAATGGATTTTACCTCCAAGGAGATATCATCCTGAAGGATATAAGAGTCAGCCAGGGATGTCTTTCATTTCTGAATTTAAAGGTTATCAACCTAGGCCCAAGGTAAACTGGGTCAAAAACAAGTGAATTGCTTAATGTGCAGGTGAAGACCTATCCAACATCTAACCAGCAATGGTATTTGGATAGTGGGTGCTCTAAGCACATGACAGGGAACAAGGACAACCTAAATTCCTTTAGAGCCAAGCTTGGACCCAAAGTTATCTTTGGTGACTCCAACTTTGGACAAACTAAAGGATATGGAGAAGTCCAGATTGGTTCTGTAACCTTCAAGAAGGTAGCATATGTGGAAGGACTGAAGCACAACCTAATCAGCATCAGTCAGCTATGTGATGAAGGCTACCAGGTGACCTTCAGCAAAACCTTATGCAAAATCAAGTCAGAGGACAACACAACTGTGTTGACAGGTAAAAGGAAAGGTAACATCTACCTAGTAGATTTTCTTTCAACTACTATAGATATCTGTTTATTCAACTCAGTTTGTAGACCAAATGTTTTATGGCATAAGAGACTAGGACACCTAAACCTTAGAACTATTGCTAGGCTATCCAAGGACAACCTTGTTAGAGGACTACCTTCTGGCCCCTACAAGAAGGAAGGACTCTGCAAGGCTTGTCAATTAGGCAAGCAAACTAAAAACAGTTTTAAGTCACTTAATAAGAGTGATTCACCTAGGATATTGTATCTGTTACACATGGATCTATTTGGACCCATCACAGTACAAAGCCTAGGAGGGAAATCCTACACTTTGGTGATTGTAGATGACTTCTCTAGATTCACTTGGGTGTTCTTTCTAAGGAAGAAGTCTGATAACTTTAAGTGTCTGACAGAGTTTCTCAAATGTGTAAAGATTGAGTTCAATACTCACATTGCCCTGATCAGAAGTGATCATGGGACAGAGTTTGATTCTCTTCTTATGCAAGAGTTCTGTCAGAGTGAAGGGATCAGGCATACTTTCTCAGCTCCTAGAACTCCTCAACAAAATGGGGTAGCTGAAAGGAAAAATAGAACCCTTATTGAATCTGCCACTACATTGTTGTCAGATGCTCATCTACCTCTATCCTTCTGGGCAGAGGCAGTGAACACCTCCAACTATGTGCTGAACAGGAGTCTGATACATAAACTGAAGGGAAAGACTCCCTATGAATTACTCAAAGGGAAGAAACCTAAAGTTGACTATTTCAAAATTTTTGGTTGCATTTGCTACATTCACAATAATGATAAGAAACATCTAGCAAAATTTCAAGCCAAAGCTGATGAAGGAGTGTTTCTGGGATACTCCATGATCAGCAAGGCCTATAGGGTTTATAATAAATCATCATTGAAAATTGAGGAATCTGTTCATGTTTCTTTTGATGAAACTAACATGTCTTTCAAGGAGAAGATTTCTTCTACCATAGAACCTGTGCAGGAACACTCTCTAGTTGAAGATATGAACAAACTACAGGTTGCTCAAGAAGATGAAAGCAGTGAAGATGAAAGCAGTGAAGATAAAATCAGTGCTCAACACATTGAAGCTCCATTTGAAGAGCCAGTTGTTGTACCATAAGAGGAAACAACAACATAGGTTGGTGAACAATCAACACCCCCTGTTGATTTAGTAACATCAAGAGACCATCCAATTACCCAAATAATTGGAGAAATCTCAGCTGGTGTGCAAACCAGAAATCAGGTCAACCAAAACCTGTTGCACACCTGCTTTCTTTCTCAAATTGAACCTCAGTCCTTTCAAGATGCAGAGCAAGATCCACACTGGATCATTGTCATGCAAGAGGAGTTGCATCAATTTGAGAGGAACAAAGTATGGGAACTAGTGCCCAAGCCTAAGGATCATTCCATTGTTGGAACAAAATGGGTATTCAGAAACAAACTGGATGATCAAGGAGTAATAATAAGGAACAAGGCAAGGCTAGTTGCCCAAGGATATTCTCAAGAAGAAGGAATTGACTACGACCAGACCTTTGCACCTGTTGCAAGATTGGAAGCCATCAGGATTTTTCTAGCTTATGCAGCTCACAAAGGCTTCAAGGTTTATCAGATGGATGTCAAGAGTGCCTTCTTAAATGGAGACATCAAAGAGGAAGTCTATGTCAGACAACCTCCAGGTTTTATCTCTCCAACTCATCCTGATTTTGTTTTTAGATTAAATAAAGCATTATATGGTCTCAAGCAAGCTCCTAGAGCATGGTATGAGACCCTAGCATGCTTTCTTTTGGAAAATGGTTTTATAAGGGGTAGAGTAGACCAAACTCTTTTCATTAGAACCCATAAGTCCCATACCCTACTAGTACAAATCTATGTAGACGATATCATTTTTGGTTCTACTGACTCAAAATTGTGCAGAAGGTTTTCTAACCTAATGCATTCTAAATTTGAGATGAGTAGCATGGGTGAGCTATCCTTCTTCCTAGGATTGCAAGTCAAACAACATGCTGAAGGCATCTTTATTTCTCAAACCAAATATGCTAATGAGCTGGTTAAGAAATTTGGCATGTCTGAGGCATCTTGTATGAAAACACCCATGCCTACCAATGCTGTATTGGATGCTGATGAACATGGGAAACCTGTTGATCAGACAACATATAGAGCAATGATTGGCTCTTTACTGTATCTTACAGCTAGTAGACCAGATATAATGTTTGCTACATGTATATGTGCTAGATTCCAAGTTAGCCCTAGAGAGTCACACCTCACATTAGTAAAGAGGATTCTTAGGTATGTTAAAAGTTGTCCAAATCTAGGTCTCTGGTATCCAAAAGATTCAGCATTTGAGTTAACTGGATTCTCTGATGCTGATTATGCTGGATGCAGAATTGACAGGAAAAGCACCAGTGGAACTTGTCAGTTCCTTGGTGATAGACTTGTCTCTTGGTTTTGCAAGAAACAAACATCTGTGTCAACTTCAACTGCTGAAGCTGAATATATGGCTGCAGGCAGTTGTTGTTCACAAATATTGTGGATTCAAAATCAACTCCTAGACTATGGTTACAACTTAGAGAAGTCAAAAATCTTTTGTGACAATACAAGTGCTATCTCCATAGCTCAAAATCCAGTCCTCCATAGTAGGACAAAACATATAGAGATTAGGCATCATTTCTTAAGGGATAATGTTGAAAAGAATAAAATTGAATTGCAGTATATCCCAACTGATTTACAAAGGGGAGATATTTTCACCAAGCCCTTGGATGAAAAGAAACACACCTTCTTCCTAAATCAGTTAGGAATGTTAGATGGAGGAAGTCTTAAATAATACTCAAGATTTTGAAAGCTAAAAATGGACCAAGACTAGGCAAAATTCTGATTTTCCTTAGTGTCTAGGATTTCTCTGATCTCTGAACTGCGCTCGACGATTTCCAGAATCGTCGAACTGAGTTCAGCGCCCCTCAGACAGCATGAACTGTCTCCTTCGGTCAACGATCGTCGAACGGCGCTCGACGATTTTGTTCACTGAACGATCGTCGAACGGAGCTCGACGCCTTTCCAGATCGTCGAACGGAGATCGACGATTTTGGAGTCTCTTCAGATTCCTTTAGAAGCCTCGATCGTCGAACTGAGTTCAACGATCTTTCCTTTTCTGCGTCGAACCCTAATATAAAACTCTTTTTTCGCCGTCGTTCTCTCTTGCGCTTTCAATTTCTCTGCAAGAATTCTCTTCCCTCCAAACAGTTCTACCTTGGTCGTTTTGTCTGTTGATTTTTGCAGGTACCATGGCCGTTTCAGTTGCTGTACTCTCTGCAATGAAATTTGATGCAGGCTTTGACATTGATCTTGACTCCTTCAACACAACCGATCAAATCTTCCAGGATATTCTCAGATTGTTCAAAGATCAGCAATTATCTGCCCTGATGACAACCAGAATCAAACTTGCATCTGATGAGATTAAAGAATGGGTATATACTGCCCACAACCTTGACAACAATACCATAGTTGGTTCTATTGGTGGCACCCAGGTACCTCTGACCCCAACAGTACTCACAGAGGTTTTTGGCTTAAGAAATGGTGAAGATTCTGCTGAACTCTCTGGAGATGAGTTCTCTGATATTCTTGCCAGGATGGGTCATCCTGAGGGGAACCCTAGCAAGCTGTTTAAGAGGAACCTGTCTGTGGAATACAGGTTTATGGCTGATGTAGTAGGCAAGGTTCTCTTGGCCAAGCATTCTGCTCATGACACAATCTCCAGATATCAGCTCTGCCTTATGGGAGCTCTGGTAGACAGAAAAAGCTTGAACTGGGGAGCAGTATTTTTTGATCTGTTGAAGAAAAAGATAAACAAGACTTTTGTGAATTATGGAAGAATACTGGGAATCTTCCTCCAGGCTAAGTGCCCTACCCTGCTAGTCTCCTCTGGAGTGCACATCAATGCCTCCAAGAGACTCCCCTGTGCCCTTTTTGGGAAATGGGACAGGCAAATCTCCAAGCCCAGCAGGCCCTCTTCTTCTGGCCCTTCAGGCACTAGGACTCTAAGAGTCACTCCACCCCAGGTCTCTGCCCCTGCAGATGACCTGCCTGCTGCTAGTGCTGCTGCTTCTCCTCCTCCAAGCTCAACCCTACCTCCAGCTCCATCCACCACTCTAGCCTCATCCACCATTACAATTTCCAGCCCTTCTCCAACCTCAATTCCATCCCCAGCAACTACTTCATCTCCTCCAGCAGACCACTTCCACCCCCTTTTCTCATATCCCCCTCCAGATGTCACCTCATCCCCATCCATACCATCCTTCACACTTCTGGATGAATCCTACATGGATGATTCCCCCTCTTCTCCTCCAGACTTCCCCTCCACCTCAACATCCTTTCAAGATCTCCTCCACCATATACTTGACCAACCATCCTTCACTCCATCCATCTCTATACCCTTGTCCTCCATCTCCACAATTCCCACACCTCAGCCCTCTATCCCTTCACCATCCAGCCCTCCTCCTCCAGCTTCCTTAGCCATCCCAATTCCCTCTACCTCTGCTCCTGCCCTTGAGCATGTAGATCTCTCAGCCCTTGCTGATCAGTTGTATGAGCTCCTTGCACCTAGGCTCTCTCTTCTCATGGAGGCCTCTTTAGCTCCTCTACAACAATCAGTGGCAGCTCTCTCTGCCAGGCTTTCCTCTTTCCTTACTCCTCTAGCAGCACCCCCAGCAGTATGCCTTGATGCACAGGTCTCTGCATCCAGGCAGGGGGAGATGCCTTATGAAGCTGTTGCTGATGTTGCTGCCCCTGCTGTTGTTTCTGCTGCTACTGCTGCTGTGTCTGCTTCTGCTACTGCTGCTACACCAGTACTAGCAATAGACCTAAGGTCTTTGCTGTCTGCTTTTGATACTGCTTACTTCTGCTGCCTCCCAGAGCCATATGCTGTCCAGCCTCCAGAGGTTCTTACTGCCCAGTCAGAAGATCTGTCTAAGGCTCTGGTGCCCTTCTCTTGCTGTGACCCCAAAATCATTTCTGATTTTATTCTGTCAGTAACTACTGCTTCTGATGTTACTGCTGCTGCTGCTGCTGAAGACAATGCTGTGTCTACCTCTGAAGTTATATCTGCTGCTGAAGAAATTGTTTCTGATGAGCCCTTATCCCAGGATGTTTTGATGACAGAGGCTGTTGATTTTGAGCCTGCTGTAGAAGTTGTTGTTTCTGAAGCTGCTGCTGCTGCCCTCATTCCTGAAGCAATATCTGTTGTAACTTCTGCTGCTCCAGTACCTATAGTCTCATCTGCTGCTGCTTCTGTTGCTCCTCCTGCTTCTGTATCTGTTGCTCCATCAGCTGCTGTTAAACTGAAAGAAGATCTGATGAAGAAGATTGATGCCTTGTATGATGCACAAAGTTCTGAATCTGAGGATTATAACACTGCTTCTGATGACTCATCTGCCACAATTGCAAAGAAAAGAAAGGCAAGAAGTAAGGCCTTGAAGAGAGTTCCTCCTGCCAAAGTCAGAGATGACAATGATGTCCCCTACTATATTCTGCACAATTGCCCAATCTCTGAGCATTGGATGCAATTCTCCAAGAACCAGTTAAAGGCTATGAAAAAGAAAAGAAAGTTTGATAAAGATTCCACTCAGTTCAAGCACCCTCATCCTCCTCCACCACCTCCACCTGATGCAGGTGCAGGTGGCAGCTCTGCAAGATCAGGCCCTGCTAGAAGCCAGGCTCCCTACCAACCTCATGCAAGAACATATCAAAGGGAAAGCCAGTCTAGGGGGTCTTACTCTAGAAGGGGAGGATATAGGGGAAACCAAAGAGAGACTCAGGTTTACTCCAAAGGACACTCCAGGCAGCATCCTTACTCTAGGGGAGGACATGTTTCTGCTGATACATCTTCTGGTCCTTTCCCTACAAGCTCAAAGATACTGTGACTGCCAGGACTCCTCAAGATACTACTTCCAACAGGTATGAGCCACCTGTTCCATTTGAGGACCCTGAGAAAAATCCTATGGCTTGGACTGCAAGAATGAAAGAGCTGGCTGCTTTGGATCAGATAAAGAAAGCAAAAGAACAAGGGCTAGACACTTCCAACATATCTACCATGTCAGAGCAAAGGCAAAAAGAGTTAGAAAGATATGCCTCCAGTAAGTTCTTTGATGCAGACAGATACATGGAGTTGCATCCAGCTGCAGTGGTTCCCAGGGCTTCAAAGCAAATTTATTTGGGTGCAGCTGATGATACCAGATCAAAACAACAAGCTTTAGATCCCAACAGAGAAATTAAAATGGTAAAAGGCAAGGAAAAGGAATAACTCTGTAAGGTGATAATTCTTGGTTTCTCTGACTGCCTTCTGGACATCATGCTTTTATATATATCTCTGTGATGGTTCTGCTCTGTGTCTTGTTATTGTTGTTTTTATGTTTTTCTGACTGTATGATGTTGTTTGTTTTTTTAAAGTCTGTAAATAGTTTTCCTAACCCAAATAGGGGGAGATTGTTGGAACACCCTATTACTAATTTGGGTCAGGATCACTATGTCTCTAGGAATTTATGCTTTGACCTTCTGTATAGTTAATAGGTCAATTAGAATTGAGTCTAAGGGATCAGGAGTCTAGGTTTGGAAGCTGCCCTGAAGACCCAAGTTTTTCTGGAGACCAAGTCCAAATCGTCGAGCTCAGCACGACGTTTCGTCGAACTCCGGTCGACGATCGTCTAGCTCAACTATTGACAGATCGTCGAGCTCCATTCGACGATCGCTGAGCTCAACCCTCATAATATCGTCGAACTTCATTCGACGATCGCTGAGCTCAGGTCGACGATTTTGACTCTGCACTGGATCATTATCTCTGAGCTCAGTTCGACGATCTTTGAGCTCAGATCGACGATTCCTTTGCTGCTTGCATTTTCCAGTTCGCTGAGCTCAGCTCGACGATAGCAGAGCTCAGTTCGACGAATCCAGTTATCTTCCAGATTCAAATTCAAATCAGATAGAAGTTATTCTGCATTTAATTCAGAAGATCTGCCAGCCATTTTCATTTACTTCTGGAGCAAGTTTCAAGGGATTTTTCAAGGAATAATTCAGTGGACTTTCCTTCAGAACATTTTATGCAATTAAGGCTGTAATTAATTCAGACCAACGGCTATCTTTGACAGAGCATTTTCTATTCAGACTCAGAGAATAAAAGAGTGAATGTTTTTTGAATTAGACAAGAAGATAGACAAGAACAAGAGAATAGAGCTTGACAAGAACAGGACACAACTCAATACACAGAGACTCTCTCAATCTTCTGTCAGCAAGAATTCAGAAGAACACTCATCAAAAAGAGATCAAGCTTTCAAACATTTTTCAGATCTCTTCAGCTCTCAAGTGTTCAAGGCCAACATCATCTCAAGACTCCAGACACTCAACATTTCAGCTTGCTGAAATCATCTTTTGCTGGAGATCTATCTTTGAAGGCCTATCACCCTCAGCAAAGCTCATCTTCCTGAAGATTTCAAGGACTCAGGGGGAGCTTTGACAACTTCACTGAATCCACATAGTCTTCTCAGTTGCTTGAGAAAGAGAAGACTGCCATCACTCTCTCACCCCCATTCTGTAAAGGGTTTTTCAAACTCCCTTCAAAAGTTTGAATCTGGTTTTTGAGCACCTTGTCAAAAGCTCATTGGTGGCAAGACACCTGATCAAAAAATCTATTTTGGTTTTTGAGCACCTTATCAAAAGCTCATCGGTGCCCAGGACACCTGATCAACTCATCCTGCAGTGGATTCCTACCTAGGGTGGTAGAAGAGTGGATGTACCCAAGTTGGGGAACCACTATATTTCCTTGTGTCATCTGGTTCTGCATGTTTTCTTTTTGTTTCTGGCCTAGATTTTCTTGTGCTTAATATCTGCATAGCTTAGTTTTATTTCTGCTTCCCTGCTTACACTCATTACAACAATTGTTGTAAAGCTTTGCAAAAAGTTTTCTTTGTGATTTTAAAAAGCACCATATACTCTATTCACCCCCCCTTTAGAGTATATCAGATCTAGTTTCCCCTTTCATGGTGGGAGTTTACCCATATGTGTAGTGGGAGCAGTTCATCTACGATTATGGGCTTCAGGCTTAGGATCCTAGCCAGCATCTGACACAGAGTGTGTGCTAGGGGAGCCCCATGTGTTAGCTCTGATGTGCGTCTTATAGGAAACACTACGGTTAGGATGATCTTCGCTGGACAAGCAATGACAATCAAGCGTAGCCTTGTCTCTTAGATCAGCCTTCAACTGTGGTGGCCGAATAACTCTCCGGTATCCTCGATCCATGCCTCTCGGGTTCTCACAACTCCACTGATCAATACACAGACAATATAGGCCTCTTGGCGCAACCTGTCTCCTTGATCAGTGATGCTTGTGCCCAGGGCAAGAGAGCAGAGTTTCTAGCGATCCTTCTCAGGATCTTCCGTGCTTCCAGCGGTCCTTCTCAGGACCTTCCCTTGCTTTGTGCCCTCCTTGAGGATGCGCGGCCAGCCCGCTTCGAGCAGGACCATACTCGGAATGACTTTCTCAGGCCAGTGATGCATAAGGCCCACGGGGAACACCTGTGGCAGCATTCAACCCTCTGTAGTCATTCCGAACATGGACCTCTTTTTCCTTTCCCGCTTCGAGCAGGACCATACTCGGAATGAATTTCTCGGGCAAGTGATGTATAAGGCCCACGGGGAACACCTGTGGCAGCATTCAACCCTCTGTAGTCATTCCGAACATGGACCTCTTTTTTCCTTTTTCCCCCCTCCTTGAGGATGCGCGGCCAGCCCGCTTTGAGTAGGACTATACTTGGGATGATTTCTCGGGCAAGTGATGCATAAGGCCCACGGGGAACACCTGTGGCAGCATTCAACCCACTTTAGTCATTCCGGGTGCAGCCCTCCTTTTTCTCTCTTGCCTTCTTTCACAGGTGAGCAGGTTAATCCGACCTACCAAAAGGATTTTCAGCAATCACTTTGCTCGTGCTCATCCTATATGAATTGCTTATTCAAAGCTCTATCGGATGATGACTCGCACTCTATCTATATAAGTTCTATTGCTCTTATCTTCTATTTATTGTTTGCTCAAGCGCTACCAGCCATGCTATCGCAATCCAGTCATATCTGTCAACAATTAACACAGTTTATGGATCTGGGCTTCATGATAGTATCCATCAGGCATTCTTCTCGCTAATTGGTCGTATCGGTCCTATCTTGACGACAGTCAATAGTCAACACTTGCAAGCCTTCTCTTCACAGGTACTTGCAAGTTATCTTCATATCTTATTTGCTTCTAACTCCTCTTCTCGCAGAGATAGCAAACACCTGCAAGCCTCATCCAGGTACTTGCAGCCTATTTTTATATACGATACCTGCTCCTAACTCTCTTTTTGCAGAGATCAGCAAGCCCTTGCAAGTTTCTTCACAGGTACTTGCGGGTTGTTATGTTTTTCTGTTTTCCTCACTTTTGTTTTGCAGAACGTTTACAGAAGACATGCCTTCTTCGTTTTGCAAAAGCAAATTCAGGTACACACTTGATGTGCCACCCATACATATTTGCCCTAACTTTCCTCTTGCAGGAAAACAGACAGGAAGCACCAAGCTTGTAAGGAGAGTCTTCAGGTTCTGTCTCTCCTTGCTCCCCTTCTTCCGTTGGGGTGGATCACGATTTTCGTGGGTCTCCAACTTTTTCGAAGTTCTTTTGCAGAACTTGAAAAAGTGTGGGGATTATGTTAACCCAGAAATCGGCGATCCTTCCCAAGGTGGATAGCTGGCTAATCGCGACCCTTAGATTCTCTCTCTGATCGCGATGAGCCCCAACGTAGGCGGACAATTTCCGCCTATCCGCCTAGGTCTCCTAGCAATCGCATGCCCTACGGGACGGCGGGCTATTCCCATGGCTCACCCTCGCGGGACATGCGGTTGGGTTCGCTAATCATGCAGTACTTTTCCTTGCAGGAGTCCGCCAACAGCATTGCCAGAGCGGCCTCCCATTTTCGCCCAAGGGGCGGCAGTCTCCTGCCGCCGTCCGTCGAGGACGCCCACCGGGGGGGAGACCTCCCTGCTGCCCGAGGGGCGGCGGCCTCCTGCCGCCGTCCGCCGAGGCCGCCCACCCGGGGCGGCCTCTGCCCGCCTGCCGGGCGGACTCCCCTGGAGTCCGCCCAGGCCGCCCGCAAGGGGGCGGCCAGGCCAGCCGGGCGGACTCCCCCTGGAGTCCGCCCAGGCCGCCCGCTAGGGGGCGGCCTCTGCCCGTCTGCCGGGCGGACTCCCCCTGGAGTCCGCCCAGGCCGCCCGCAAGGGGGCGGCCAGGCCAGCCGGGCGGACTCCCCCTGGAGTCCGCCCAGGCCGCCCGCTAGGGGGCGGCTTCTGCCCGCCTGCCGGGCGGACTCCCCCTGGAGTCCGCCCAGGCCGCCCGGCAAGGGGGCGGCCAGGCCAGCCGGGCGGACTCCCCCTGGAGTCCGCCCAGGCCGCCCGCTAGGGGGCGGCCTCTGCCCGCCTGGCGGGCGGACTCCCCCTGGAGTCCGCCCAGGCCCGCCGCAAGGGGGCGGCCAGGCCAGCCGGGCGGACTCCCCCTGGAGTCCGCCCAGGCCGCCCGCTAGGGGGCGGCCTCTGCCCGCCTGCCGGGCGGACTCCCCCTGGAGTCCGCCCAGGCCGCCCGCAAGGGGGCGGCCAGGCCAGCCGGGCGGACTCCCCCTGGAGTCCGCCCAGGCCGCCCGCTAGGGGGCGGCCTCTGCCCGTCTGCCGGGCGGACTCCCCCTGGAGTCCGCCCAGGCCGCCCGCTAGGGGGCGGCCGCGCCCTGCCGGGCGGACTCCCCCTGGAGTCCGCCCAGGCCGCCCGCTAGGGGGCGGCCGAGCCCTGCCGGGCGGACTCCCCCTGGAGTCCGCCCAGGCCGCCCGCTAGGGGGCGGCCCCGGCGCCCTGCCGGGCGGACTCCACCCTGGAGTCCGCCCAGGCCGCCCGCTAGGGGGCGGCCTCCGGCCTGCCGGGCGGACTCCTCCCGGAGTCCGCCCAGGTCGCCCGCTAGGGGCGACCTCCAATTCTCTGCAGGTGGGTCCTTCCGACTGCTTCATCGCTCGACAGTGGCGGACGCAAAATCTCTGTCCGCGGAGTCCGCGCAGGTCGTCATGCTGATGTCACTGGGCCCCGCTTCTAGAAGAACTTCCCTGGGCCTATAAATAGCCCATGGTGTCTCTCATTCTACACGGTGGGAGGATCCTGCAAGTCCTGCCAGCAAGCCCTGCGGACTCCGTTTTCCAGTCCGCGCAGTCCGTCGTCACCTCCTCCAGCAAGCTCTGCGGACTCAGTTTCCTGTCCGCACAGCTCTTCAGCAGCTTGCCAGCAGACTCTGCAGACTCAGTTTCCCAGTCCTCCAGCTTGCCAGCAGACCATTTTACTTAGTCTCTGGCAGCTTCTCCTCTGCTTTCTGGCACTTTCTTCTCTCTTAGCCGCCAGCTTCTCCTTGTACCCTTTAAGTGATTTTGTTGTAAAGGTGTACTTGTAAGCTTGTAATCTCTAGCTATTAATAAAAGGAAAGCCCGTCGCAGGAGTGGCATTTAGGCCGCGGCGGGCGAAGTGTGTTGTTGCCGCTGCTAGCGGCCCCCTCTTCTCTCCTCTGCTCAGCAAGCCTTGCTCCTCTGCTCAGCAAGTCTTGCTCCTCTGCTCAGCAGACTTCTTCTCAGTTCAGCTCTTCTCGGCAACCAACCTGCAAGCACAACCGTCACATTAGCCGTCTGCTCGACAGCTCCTGGTCAACCTCCTTCTCCTCTCTTGATCAACCCGCTCTGTTGATCAAGCTTCTCTCCTCTATCCCCGCAACCCTCTTTGACAAGCCGTTTGCTCCACTCTCGAGCACTCAGAGGCTTCCTTCCTTCCCTCCTCTCCTCCTCTTCTAGCTTGTGAGATCGAACACCCCCTCCGTGTTAGCTGGCTGGTGCCCCGCGACGTTTCCGCGCATCAACAACTGTAGATAGTACGTCGCTGGTGGAACCTGCCCGCCCGAGTAGTGGACCAACATCTCATGGCCTTCCGCTCAGTGCATCATGTCCTCACACTGTGCGACTTCACCTAGGTTCCGGTCGGTTGACTCATAATCGGTTTGCTGGTAACCTTGCCAAGGACCTCCCCACGCCGACACTTCCTCGCTCAGGCACTCTACCTTCCTAGGGGGCTATTGGGAATGTGGCGCCTTCATAGTCATCTCACCCTGGCGAAAATGAGAGAGAACAGCCTTCCAGTCCGCCTCCTCCTGTTGATCATCGCCATCCGGACCTTTGGGGGAAGGGTCTAGATAGAACACCTGCTCCCGCCTACTCGCCGTCTTACAACTTTGGAGTTCAAAGGGTCAGTGCAGTGGTTGTCTTGCTAGGCATCAGGACTCTTACCATCACAGTCTGTATCCTCGGCGGGTGCGGGGCTCTCTCGGCGGACTCCACCTCATCGCGAATACCGGCCAGCGGCTCCGCATGCTGGTAACAATAGTCACCTGCTCTGCTTGTTTTTCCTCAGAGCTTGTGTTGTAAATGTCGAGTTATTTATGTATGTCACTCTCCTTCTCCTGGAAGAGCATTGATAGACGCCATCGGGCTTCCCCTACACGAGTACCAAGATAAGACGGTCGTCGCCTATCTAGATCTAGAGATAAAATTGTATCAATTGACGATCTGTGAACCTCGTCGGCGTCTGGGCTCGCTGAAAACTGGCGTAGCCAAGATGGTGGAAGCCGAGGAATGGATGAACCTTGTTGACTCTCGCTATAGTACGATCAACTTCATGGAGCAGATCCTCGTGATGGTAGAACATCGGCAGGAATTGCTTCACAACAAACTCCTCGCGTTTCGAACGAGCATCAGGTCGATGGGGTGATTAGCAGGGATGGAAGACGATGTCCTGTGATGCAAGGAGCTGCTAAATCAGGTGAACGAGCACATGTGGCGACTGCGAGATCGAGCTTGGGCTCGGCTACATGCTCAACCGACTGATCGTCCGGGGAACTTGCATGGCCCTTAGCTTTCTTTTCTTCTTTTTCTTAATTCTGTGACTTTGTCATTGACTCTGTAATAATATTTCCATTTATTCTTGTTGGATTGCATGTACATTTATTTGAGAAACTCGCTCTGCTGAGTAATTTGATTGGCGATTATCTCTTACTTTCGTCTTACGCATAGGTGACGACCTTCCTTCTATGTTCGCGAGTATCCATAGGTAGGCTGCTAGGTTCGTTTGTCGATATAGATGTTTTTTTGTATTCTTTGAGAGTTTGTGGGTCACTCCTGATGTTGGTGAAGTGTTTGATGCCTCTTACGGGCTAGGTCGCTAGGTTCGTTTATCGATATAGATGCTTTTTTGTATTCTTTGAGAGTATGTGGGTCGCTCTTGGCGTTAGTGGGGGGCCTCGATGGCCTCGCCTGTCGCGATTTGCGCTTTGACATGGCGAATGAGGACCGCATAGCTTGAAACTGTTTCTCGCATTAGAGCAGATTAGAATCCGCTCGGGCGAAGTCCTCTGAGAAAGACGTCGTGAAGGAGCTCTAGGTCGACTCCCGAGATTTGTCATGCCTCAGAGGTGACGCGGTGGAAGAACTCTTTGAGTGACTCCCACTTGTTTTGGTGACTGTCGGAGAGGTGAGAGGAGTCTCTGACGATCCGTCGATTGGCTAGGAATTGGTCGATGAAGAGGCAGGTGAGCTTCCCAAAGTCATTGATCTCCCTATCTCGTAGGGAGTGGAACCAGGTGCGTGCTTGCCCCTTCAAGCTCGTGGGGAATACTTGGTACAACAGTTGCTCGGGCGCGTTGAAGGTGCGCATGATCGTCTCGAAATGATTTACATGCTCCAAGAGATCTTCCATCCCGTCGAAGGCCTCAAAGTGGGGCAGTTTGCACCCATGCAGAATAGGGGGTGCTAGGATTGTGCGTGTGCACGTGCGCGTGCGGGGGGCGCTGCAGGTGCGTGGGCGTGGGTTTTGCCCTCCGCTCGGGTGTTTCCGGGTCTTAGGGGTATGGGGTGTGTCGCGCTCAGCTTGTTCAGTCTGATTGGCTTTTCCCACGTGTCCTTGGTCCGACTCCTTCCGGTTTGACTCAGAAATTTCAGGGGAACCCTTCAATAATAATGAGGGTCATTTGATTTTTATTTTTATAGATTTATAACAGCTTATTTAATGCATAATCTGATAACCCTAAACCCTAAAATACACATGATAAAATGAATAATATTTTTGATTTAAAAATAATAATATATAAACATTCATGGCATTCCTATTTTACTAATTACGTTATTTGAATGATGCGGTTCCCCTAAAAATCGTGCAAATTAGATTGGCTTTTTCAAGGTCATAATCTCGATAGGATCGCGACTCGACCGCACAAAGCCTCACCGTGGCAGGAGTGGTCCCAGCGGCCGAACGTCTGCACAAGCTCCCTTTTTTGGGGATTCTGATCCTCTAGAGTTTTGCAGGAACACTACGGATCCAACGCGCGAGAACTCATGAATTCCATCAATTCTGTGGCTAAAAAAATTTAGTCATTAAAAGACAAAAAACGTAAAGTAAAAATAACCTTAAATCTAAAAAATATGGGTGTTCATGCGCATTGGATTTCACACGAGAACCCTCAAATTCACCCTGGAGTTGTCCGTAGAAACTCCAGAGGATCCGAATTCCCATCCGTGGCTCACGAGCGAACAGGAGAATGCATGCCCCGGGAGCGCGCACGCACGAGCAGGCTGCGCGCTCGCACACGCGTGGGCGCCCCTGGGCGTGCACGCCCGTGAGCAGGCCGCACACGCGGCCGAGTGCGCGAGCAAGCCGCGGGCCCGAGTTTGCTGCCCAAGAACCTTCGGGGACCATGCGCCCGCACGCGCGTGCGTCCAGCGCACGTACTCACACACACACACACACACACCTCTCTCTCTCGCCGCCACCACCGTCGTCTCCCCAACGAACCTGCTGGGCCACTCAGATTGCCCGGACCGCTCGGGGGGGGGGGGGGGGGGGGGCATGGTCGTCATCTCCTTTTATTTGAGGATACACAACCAAAGAGTGAAGACAAAACTCTGCAGTTTTTCTGCGAACACTTGACACTCTAATTGCTCTCATGTTCTGTTCTGTGTTTGATGACTCTTCAACTCATTTCTGACTTTGAGAGTTCTCCTGCGCAATTTTGACTCTGACAGCTCTCCAGCTCAGTTCTAAATCCACTAACTCTTTTGCTTAGTTCTAACTCTTACATCTCCCTTCTTGGTTTCGAATCTGGAATCTCTCCCACTTATCGCTTTGCTCGTGACAGCGCTTGCTTCAGTGTCTGCTTCAAAGACTGCTCTCAAGAGAGCTACATAAGACTCGGTTACATTTCTTTTTTCCTTGAAATACTTGTAAAAGGAGCAGAGACCTTCAGCGGTCTGGCGGGTAGAAGGTGGCGGTTAGCCGATTTTCGGCTTCTTTTCTTCTCTCATACGGTCTGGTTCAGCAAGCACCCTGAGAAGTAATCGGGTGTATAGCTTTATCTAAGCGCGGCTGTTGCGGTCTGGATTGTGAGACCGCACATGCCGCTTAGAGCTGTCTGGTTTTTTAGCTCGCGAAGGGGCAGACGGTTAGCGCGTTCAGCAGAGACTAACCGATCAGTTTGTTGGGGCCCATTCGCACGAATTGTGCCAGAGTTCGCTGATTGTGTGGACTTGGTCATTTTGTTATGACAAGTTTGATTTGCCGTCTAGTTCACCGAGACCGCCTGGTTGCACGGTCTACACAACCAAAGAGTGAAGACAAAACTCTGCAGTTTTTCTGCGAACACTTGACACTCTAATTGCTCTCATGTTCTGTTCTGTGTTTGATGACACTTCAACTCATTTCTGACTTTGAGAGTTCTCCTGCGCAATTTTGACTCTGACAGCTCTCCAGCTCAGTTCTAAATCCACTAACTCTTTTGCTTAGTTCTAACTCTTACATCTCCCTTCTTGGTTTCGAATCTGGAATCTCTCCGCTTATCGCTTTGCTCGTGACAGCGCTTGCTTCAGTGTCTGCTTCAAAGACTGCTCTCAAGAGAGCTACATAAGACTCGGTTACATTTCTTTTTTCCTTGAAATACTTGTAAAAGGAGCGGTGACCCATTACCTGTTGAAATTGTTGAAGTGGAAGTGAAGTGGAGTGAGGCGGTCTGATATGATAGACCGCAGAGACCTTCAGCGGTCTGGCGGGTAGAAGGTGGCGGTTAGCCGGTTTTTGGCTTCTTTCCTTCTCTCATACGGTCTGGTTCAGCAAGCACCCTGAGAAGTAATCGGGTGTATAGCTTTATCTAAGCGCGACTGTTGCGGTCTGGATTGTGAGACCGCACATGCCGCTTAGAGCTGTCTGGTTTTTTAGCTCGCGAAGGGGCAGACGGTTAGCGCGGTCAGCAGAGACTAACCGATCAGTTTGTTGGGGCCCATTCGCACAAATTGTGCCAGAGTTCGCTGATTGTGTGGACTTGGTCATTTTGTTATGACAAGTTTGATTTGCCGCCTAGTTCACCGAGACCGCCTGGTTGCACGGTCTACTTCTGGTGTTCGCGGAGATCGGTTGTTCGACTAGGCTCGTATATGGCCTTAGCCGCGGGTAGCAGTGTGGGCAGACTGAATGCGAAGATCGCTGCACGAGCGGTCAGGTGACTGAGTCCGGCAGTCCGCCGCAGATGTGTAATGGATCAGGACGTGTGGCTGGATTGTTAAGTCCACGTGGACTGGTGTGGTTAGATGGTTATTATGGCGGACTGACGCGGGTATCTGCACTTGTGTGGATAGGTCGTGCTAGCTGCAGGATGACAGACGATTATCCCATCGCTATGGGAGGTGATGATACTCCTCTTGCCTCCTATAAATAGGGGTCCCTGACACGTCATATAGAATGAGAACCATGAGAATTCTACTCTCGCTTTGAACTTGCAGTTAGAATTTTCTAGCTGGGCGGCTAAGTGAAGTTGACTTATGATGTGTAGGTTGTGAAGGATTTGTGTTTTGAAAGTTGTCCTTTATGTTATTAAGTTCATGGTTTTAATGAATATATGTCTCATTCTGTCCCTAGTTCATATGATGATGCATCATGATAGCTCAGGAAGATGCTCTTGGTCTTGAGCTGTAGAACACTTGAGTTCCATCATATGATCTTAGTTTTATTTGCTCACGATCCTGGTAGTCAGAGAGGGACATTGACCACCACCCTGGATTGTCATGTGATTTAAAGTACATTGTAGTTCTACAAATGTTGGTAATAGTTATCGTTTGATCACTTGAGTATGTATGCGTATGGTTTCATACATATTGAGGTTGGCATATCTTAAGTTGTAACATTAAGTTGGAATGTGTTTAGTGTCATTAATGCTTACAACGTGTCTAGTGATTTGGAGATATGAGATATGTAGATTAAGCGCGTCGGTGTGAGCAATGTGATTATAGTTGAAGACTATCTTTTGATGGTGATGAATGCTATGGTTCGTTATTCGCACTCACGCGTAAGGGATGTATATATCAAAATATCATTTGTCCCCAAACTACTTTGGGTTTTTGATATAGTCGGGCCCCTTGGCAAAGCGAGTTTGTAAAGCATGCATTATAACTAATGTAGTTATAAAGACACTCTTGCTTATGAGACCAAGAAAGACAAATATAGTGCGAAATTGACACGGTCCCAAATTCGCACAATATTTATGATATCATGCGACAAAAGTTAGACACTGGCCATTCAGTTCGGTTACCTCTTTTAATGTGTTGTTGTGGCGACTATAATGCCTTGATAAAGCCTCTTATAGTCGATAATACAAATTGGTGTATTATTGCCGTGACAACATGTTCCCTCTGCGAGGTCACACCATACGAACGGGAACAGCCTAGATTCACCGTATTAGACACAGTCTGTATATATGGTGACAGTTCATACTTAGACCACTCTTTTGTGTGCAATTATTAAAAGAGAATTACGACGAGGCGAGTTGTCGTAATTATTTAATAGAGGGGCACAGTGATAGGAATTTGCTAACCCCACACAAACAGGCGTGATTTGGAAATATTCGGCACATATATATATTTTTATATTTGATGACATATATATGTGTGTGTATATATATGTGTATATATATATATATGTGTGTGTGTGTGTATATATATATATATATATATATATATATATATATTATATATATATATATGTATATATATATATATGTATATATATATATATATATGTATATATATATGTATATATATATATGTATATATATATATATATATAAGATATATAGTGAGATGAGGAGCAGTTTTAGTGTGGCTGAGTGAGAGTTTTTGCACGGGAGATACAGAAAGAGGCAGAAGAGGTATCGGGCTAGGGTTTCTTCCTGGAGGCATCCCGACGGCGCGCCGCTGACCGCCGTCGTTCCCGTCCAGGCTCGCCCGCTCCTCCCTCTTCCTCCTCGCCGGTGTTCCTCATTCTCGCCTCTTTCTCCTCGCCATCGCTGTTCTGCATCTCGGCTCGCCGACGGCTCGTGGGCTTGCCGTGCATTTCCAGATCCGGCTAAAGGAGACAACATCGGCCACGGCAGAGGTCTGCCTTGTTGGTCATTCTCCTCCAGCAGCCTATTTGGGTATTCTCTACTCCGCTTTTCTCAAGCCGGTGACTAGTGTGATTCATCCACTTGGAGTCCTCGGTGCTCTTGACGGAGTTGGTCTAAGCAAGTGCCCTCTTCCCTTATCAACGGACTTGGGTCGCTGTTCGGGTTCGAGGTGAACCAAGAGGCAAGACAATCGGTCTTATTGTTGCGGTGGGATTGCAATTTAGCTCTCCGACGCGCCTCCTCTTCCGCCTAGGGATTTTGTTCCCTAAAGGTACATTTCTAACATTTTGCAATGCTTAGATGTGATGAGTTAGGGTTTCCTTCATTACTTATCTAGTAGGGCGTTTCCATTGGATATCTGATCTCGTGTGTCGTGTGGTTGTTGAAATTTTTTTTTAAAATTTGCCCCGCCACAGCACGTGAAATCCAACAGTGGTATCAGAGGGAGGTTTTGATATCCAATGAAAATGTGGCCCCTTTTTGCTAGTTTTTTTTTACCTAATAAGTTTGGATTGGCTATGTCACAATCTGGTTTCATGTTGACATAATATACCCTAGTGTGGATTATGAGAAGATCGTTTTTTTTGGATTTAAAATGATCTAGATGAAACACGTTGGGTTGTGTACATAGTCCATTCAATGTTAGGATCCCGTCTTGCAGGTTCTTTGCTTGCTTGGTTTTTCCTTATTTTATTGCAACTCTGGAATGTAATTGGTTTGGAATGGATGTAATATTTTTTTTAGAATGCCGTGAGTTAGGTATTTTGGATTTCCTTCATTCTTTTGGGAATGTGAAACAAAAAATTTAAGAATGTCTTTCCTCCTCATCGTGTCCATCTAAGCTAGTGATATTGAATGAGCATGAGTGTAATTTCAGTCACTAGACATGGTGGCATTTATGCGAGTCGACATTAGGCCACAAGTTAGTAGGTTGTGTGTGGCACTTCTTGCTAATTTTGTTGGAATGTCACTCGCATGAGTTTCCTTACAGGATGAGTTTTCTTAATCAAATCACCAAGATCTAGGCTTGGTCCTTTGGGAAAGTGTTATGTTTTAAATAGTTGTGTGTGATATTACTATCAAGAATCATAAGTATTTAAGATTATCTTAAAAGGTTATGATTGGTGATTGGTACCTACCTAATAATCTTGTGGATGAGTCCACTAGGTTAAAAGGATCTTGATTCTCTATTTTAAAGCATTTTTTGGTTCTCTCTAACATTTTTTTTTTTGGAAAATTATTTTGAACATGAACTTTATCTTACTCTCCTTTTTTAAAAAATAGAGCTATGTCTACACTACCAAATTTTCTGCGTTCGATGATTGATAAAAGCCCACTTGCTAACGACGGGTCAAACTACTCTGACTGGGTCCTCAAGCTTAACATTGTGTTGCGCTTGGAGAATCTCTTACCTATACTAGAGGGTGAATGCCCAGTAGAGAAAGAGATTGGCAAGCCAACTGATGCTGAGAAGGAGGAACAGAAAATATGGAATGACAGTCAACGTGTCGTGCAAACTCTGATCCTGGCCAGCATTGGCGATCAGCTGCAAAGGAAATTTCTCGATACTCCTGCAAAGGAAATTGTAGCACAGTTGGAGAAGATGTTCACCGATAGTGCTCGTAAAGAGCGCTATAAGACCACCATCGCACTCACAAGGTGCAAGATGATGGAGGGTGAATCTGTCTCAGTGCACCTCCTTAAGGTGCAAGGCTATTTGGAAAAGTTGGAGAAACTGAAGTCTCCAATTCCTGAAGACATTGCGGAAGACATCATTTTGGGGTCACTGCCTTACTCGTTTAAGGATTTCATCATGCATTATCATATGCGTGAGAAGCAAATGACCATAAATGAACTCCATAACGCCCTCAAAACAGCTGAGGTTGACATGGGCAAGACAAAGGGAAATGCTGTCTTAGCTGTGGCGTCTGATAGCAAGAAGATATTCAAAAACAAGAATAAGTCTAAAGGCCAGACCTCGAAAGGGAATTTTCATCTCAAGGGCAAAAAGGGAGGTACTCAAGATAGTGCCTCCAAGGGAGGCAAAGTGAAGAATTCTCCTAACTCTCTCACCGAATGCTTCCATTGCCATGAGAAGGGACACTTCAAAATGAACTGCCCCAAGTACAAGAGAGACTTGGATGAAGGCAAAATCGAAAGGAAGCGTCCTAAAGGTATTTTTGTTATTGAGTTGAGTTTGAATTTAACCACTACTATCCTTGATTGGGTAATTGATACCGGATCATGTGCTCACTTAATCTCAAATGTGCAGTCACTAAAGGATAGGAGATCTCTCTCCAAAGGAGAGGTGGTGCTGAAGGTTGGAAACGGTGCTAGTATTTCTGCAGTTGCGGTGGGCACTTTGGAACTCCCCTTATCTAGTGGTTTATGTCTAACTTTATTTAATGTTTATCACGTCCCTTCTATTTTAAGAAACATTATTTCTGTATCATGTTTGGATGCAGAAGGTTTTAGTTTTGTCATTGGGAACTCCCAAATGAGGATTGAGAAGGATGGTTTATTTTATGCAAGTGCTTTCATTTCCAATGGATTGTATTTGCTTAACGTTGTTGATGATAAACAAGTATTAAATATCAGTAACAAGCGACTCAAAATATCTCACATAAGTGAGACTCTCTTATGGCACCATCGTCTTGGTCATATTAATGAAAATCGTATAAGGAAATTGCATCAGGCTAATCTTCTAGGTTCTTTTCATCCTGATGCAATTGATATATGCGAATCATGCCTAAGGGGCAAAATGACCAAGACACCTTTTATAAAGAAAGGTGCGAGAGCAAACAACTTATTGGAATTGATACACTCTGATGTATGTGGTCCAATGAATGTGCTTGCTAGAGATAGTTTTAGGTACTTCATCACTTTTACGGATGATTATAGTCAATATGGCTATGTTTATCTTATGAAGCATAAGAGTGAATCCCTTGCCAAGTTCAGGGAGTATAAAAATGAAGTGGAAAATCAACTGGATAAGAGAATCAAAGTTTTGAGAACAGATTGTGGAGGTGAGTACTTGAGCAATGAGTTCAATACTTACCTAAAGGAGTGTGGTATTGTACCACAACTAACTCCTCCTGGGACACCGCAGTGGAATGGTGTCTCCGAAAGGAGAAACCGGACACTGCTTGACATGGTTAGAACCATGATGTGTCAACCGATCTACCTTTATATTTTTGGGGTCATGCACTTTTAACGGCAGCTTACACTTTAAATTTCATTCCAACTAAAGCCGTAGAGAAAACTCCACATGAAATATGGGTTGGGAAACCACCCATTCCGTCTTTCTTTAAGATTTGGGGTTGTGAAGCATATGTCAAACGTATGCAATCATCCAAACTAGACCCCAAAGCCGATAAGTGCTTCTTCATTGGATACCCAAGAGAAACTAAAGGGTATAGCTTTTGGCACAAATCAACAAATACTATTTTTGTCAAGAAGGGTGCTACATTCTTAGAAAAAGAGTTTCTTGAAAGAATCAAAAGCTGTGACCGTAGGGTGACCCTTGCGGAAGCTCAAGAAAACCTACAAGAAAGTGATCGTGAGATGAGCACTGATGTTCAATATGATCACCAAGAGTCACAAGAAGTTCCTTTAGTCAGTGGGAGCATGAGTATTCCACCTCCGCAAATGGTTACGGAGGAAACTCTTGCTTTACCACCTCCGGTTACTCTTACTCGTGTTGAGCATGATTTGACTCCACCAGACATAGTGGAGGAAATTCAAGAAACTCAGACTGAGCTAGGGAAACCAAAGGATCTTAGGAGGTCGATCAGGGAAAGGAAAAAGCCTGACTTTTACATGGGTCTTCATGAGGTGTTTATTCTAGACACAGAAGACCCGTTGACCTATGAAGAAGCAATGGAAAGAAAGGATTCCATAGCATGGCTTGAAGCCATGAAGTCCGAGATACAATCCATGTATGACAACCAAGTATGGAACTTGGTTGACCTTCCTGAAGGAAAGAAATCCATCCCCTGTAAATGGATTTTTAAAAGGAAGATGGACATGAATGGAAACATGACAACCTACAAGGCAAGACTTGTAGCGAAAGGTTTTAGTCAAATCCAAGGGATTGACTATGATGAAACCTTCTCGCCCGTTGTGATGTTTAAGACTATACGGATCATGTTGGCGATTGCCGCATTTCATGATTATGAAATTTGGCAATTGGATGTCAAAACGGCCTTCCTAAATGGAAAGCTAGATGAGGATGTATTCATGAAGCAACCTCAAGGTTTTGAAGATTCTCAAAATAGCGGCAAAGTATGCAAGCTTCAAAGAGCCATTTATGGGTTGAAAGCAAGCATCAAGGAGTTGGAACAAACGCTTTGATGAAGAAGTTAAAACCCTTGAGTTCATTCAAAGCAAGGAAGAGCCTTGTGTATACAAGAAGGTTAGTGGAGCAACGTTATATTCTTGATCTTGTATGTTGACGATATTCTCTTAATGGGCAACAACTTATCATTAATGGAACAAGTAAGAAACTCATTGAAAACAATCTTTCAATGAAGGACATGGGTGAAGCCCAATATATCTTAGGGATAAAGATATATAGAGACAGATCACGTAGACTTATTGGCCTAAGTCAAAGTATTTACATTGACAAGGTCTTAGAAAGGTTCCATATGGAAAACTCTAAGAAAGGAAATGTGCCAATGAAGACGTCTACTCAGCTAGGCAAGTCTCAATGTGTCTTATCACATAAAGACCTCGAATACATGATGAATGTGCCATATGCTTCCGCCATAGGTTCCATCATGTATGTCATGATCTGTACGAGACCAGATGTCACATATGCTCTCAGTATGACGAGTCGATATCAAGCTTCACCTAGTCCATATCATTGGACGACGGTCAAGAATATTCTTAGGTACCTTAAGAGGACCAAGAATAAGTTTCTTGTATTTGGTGGACATAAAGAGCTCCATGTAGAAGGTTACACGGATGCTAGCTTTATGACAGATCCGGACGATAGAAGATCTCAATCTGGGTTCGTCTTTCTTCTGAATGGTGGAGCTGTGAGTTGGCGCAGTTGGAAACAATCCACTACTGCTGATTCAACCACCGCAGCGGAAGTCATGGCGGCCGCAGAGGCAAGCAAAGAGGCAGTCTGGATAAAGAAATTTCTGGAGGAATTGGGAGTAGTGGCATCTAGTGAAGGGCCCTTGAGATTGTTTTGTGATAATAGTGCTTCCATTTCACAAATCAAGGAACCGAAAATCACATCACAAGACAAAATACATGGATCGGAAGTATTTTGTCACACGCGACTTCATCGAAGAAGGCAAGATTGCGCTTTTATGGATTGACACAAATAGCAACACAGCTGATCCCTTCACCAAGCCTCTGTCTCAAGCCAAAGGAGAAATTCATTTCGAGTCCATGGGGTTGCAAGACCATGAAGAATGGCTTGATGTTTGATGACGAAGAGGATTCCTTAGTTTTATATTTCTTTTATTAGAAACTTTAAACAAGTGGGAGATTGAAGGATTTGTGTTTTGAAAGTTGTCCTTTATGTTATTAAGTTCATGGTTTTAATGAATATATGTCTCATTCTGTCCCTAGTTCATATGATGATGCATCATGATAGCTCAGGAAGATGCTCTTGGTCTTGAGCTGTAGAACACTTGAGTTCCATCATATGATCTTAGTTTTATTTGCTCACGATCCTGGTAGTCAGAGAGGGACATTGACCACCACCCTGGATTGTCATGTGATTTAAAGTACATTGTAGTTCTACAAATGTTGGTAATAGTTATCGTTTGATCACTTGAGTATGTATGCGTATGGTTTCATACATATTGAGGTTGGTCTATCTTAAGTTGTAACATTAAGTTGGAATGTGTTTAGTGTCATTAATGCTTACAACGTGTCTAGTGATTTGGAGATATGAGATATGTAGATTAAGCGCGTCGGTGTGAGCAATATGATTATAGTTGAAGACTATCTTTTGATGGTGATGAATGTTATGGTTCGTTATTCGCACTCACGCGTAAGGGATGTATATATCAAAATATCATTTGTCCCCAAACTACTTTGGGTTTTTGATATAGTCGGGCCCCTTGGCAAAGCGAGTTTGTAAAGCATGCATTATAACTAATGTAGTTATAAAGACACTCTTGCTTATGAGACCAAGAAAGACAAATATAGTGCGAAATTGACACGGTCCCAAATTCGCACAATATTTATGATATCATGCGACAAAAGTTAGACACTGGCCATTCAGTTCGGTTACCTCTTTTAATGTGTTGTTGTGGCGACTATAATGCCTTGATAAAGCCTCTTATAGTCGATAATACAAATTGGTGTATTATTGCCGTGACAACATGTTCCCTCTGCGAGGTCACACCATACGAACGGGAACAGCCTAGATTCACCGTATTAGACACAGTCTGTATATATGGTGACAGTTCATACTTAGACCACTCTTTTGTGTGCAATTATTAAAAGAGAATTACGACGAGGCGAGTTGTCGTAATTATTTAATAGAGGGGCACAGTGATAGGAATTTGCTAACCCCACACAAACAGACGTGATTTGGAAATATTCGGCACATATATATATTTTTATATTTGATGACATATATATGTGTGTGTATATATATGTGTATATATATATATGTGTGTGTATATATATATATTATATATATATATATATATATATATATATATATATATATATATATATATATATATATATATATATATATATTATATATATATATATATAATAAGATATATAGTGAGATGAGGGAGCAGTTTTAGTGTGGCTGAGTGAGAGTTTTTTCACGGGAGATACAAAAAGAGGCGGAAGAGGTATCGGGCTAGGGTTTCTTCCTGGAGGCATCCCGACGGCGCGCCGCTGACCGCCGTCGTTCCCGTCCAGGCTCGCCCGCTCCTCCCTCTTCCTCCTCGCCGGTGTTCCTCATTCTCGCCTCTTTCTCCTCGCCATCGCTGTTCTGCATCTCGGCTCGCCGACGGCTCGTGGGCTTGCCGTGCATTTCCAGATCCGGCTAAAGGAGACAACATCGGCCACGGCAGAGGTCTGCCTTGTTGGTCATTCTCCTCCAGCAGCCTATTTGGGTATTCTCTACTCCGCTTTTCTCAAGCCGGTGACTAGTGTGATTCATCCACTTGGAGTCCTCGGTGCTCTTGACGGAGTTGGTCTAAGCAAGTGCCCTCTTCCCTTATCAACGGACTTGGGTCGTTGTTCGGGTTCGAGGTGAACCAAGAGGCAAGACAATCGGTCTTATTGTTGCGGTGGGATTGCAATTTAGCTCTCCGACGCGCCTCCTCTTCCGCCTAGGGATTTTGTTCCCTAGAGGTACATTTCTAACATTTTGCAATGCTTAGATGTGATGAGTTAGGGTTTCCTTCATTACTTATCTAGTAGGGCGTTTCCATTGGATATCCGATCTCGTGTGTCGTGTGGTTGTTGAAATTTTTTTTAAAAATTTGCCCCGCCACAGCACGTGAAATCCAACAGGTTGTGCGGCTAGCATCAGGCGACTAGCATCAGGCGGGTATGTTGTTTCTTCGTTCAGCAGTTCTGTTCGTGACAAGCTTTGCGGTCAGGAGACCTCGCGGTCAGGCGACCAGAAGTAGTGGACAGAGTTGTCTTCTCAGCAGTTCAATTACAGGCAGTCTGTGCGACTTGGTTGCAGTTTGGTGACTTGGCGGATTCAACAGACAGCATGAAGGTTAGCGGCTTATGCGGTTTTTGTTAATTATCAAACTGTGTAGTTTCTTCTTGTTTGTAATTTTTCAGTTTCCATTGGGTATATTGCGAACTCATGTCTTACAAAATCATGTCTCGCAATGTATGTCTCGCCTAGTAAGGAAGTTGATAATTCCAAGTTTTGAGACTCTTGTGCTTCTACTGTTGTTGCTTTCTACTTGACATGGTTGTGGTTGAGTGTTCCTGCGACCTCTTTTGACTTCCATCATAAATTTTTGCATGGTATTAGAGAGGTGTTAAGGAGTTAGTAGTTCATCAACCTCAGAGGCTTGTTATTCTTTCTTGAAGTTCAAGTTATTCAATTTGAGCAATGGAAGCCGGTTATGCAAGAGATCTTGGAATTGAGAGCACCTGACGCAGACTAACTTCAAGAGGTGGAGGTCTTGTATTGATAGTTATATTCTGGATGAGGACCTTTGAGAGGTTGTCAGTAGAGACAACCGACAAGAAGTGGTTGCTGGTGCCGGGAATGCCGAGGTATTGAAAGCTTGAAGGAGAACGAATGCAAAGGCTAAGTTCACTTTGAAGCGAGCTATTTCACCGGAGCTGTTTAAGCACATCATCAGATGTCAGTCAGCAACTGAAATTTGGATGGCCTTGGATGGCATGTTTAATAAGAAGAACGTAGCTCAGTTATAGTTCTTGTAAAATGAGTTGTCGAAGACCACTCAAGGAGATATGTCTATTTCATCCTTCTTCTTGAAGATGAAGAACCTCTGCACTGAAATATCGGTGTTGGACCCGGAAGAGCCTGTCTCAGAGGCGAAGCTGAAGAGACATATCATCCGCGGGTTGCAAAATGAGTATATTGTTTTTGTTACTTTTGTGCAGGGCTGGGTCAATCGCCCATCTTTTCCCGAGCTGGAAAACATATAGTGTTGATGCGCGGAAACGGCACCGGGGGCACAACTACCACCGAGGGGGTGTTTGGCCTCACAGGCTAGGTGAGGAGGAAGGAAAAGGTTGCAGGGGTAGGGGAGAGGCTTGAGAGTTAAGACGAGCCTTGATCAACAGAGAGGGTTGATCAAGAGAGGAAGAGGAGGGAGACCAGGAGCGGTCGAGCAGACAGTAACCGCAACGGTTGCACTTACAGGTTGGTTGCCGAGAAGAACTGAGCTGAGCTGAGGGCAAGACTTGCTGAGCAAAGAGCAAGGCTTGCTGAGCAGAGGAGCAAGGCTTGCTGACCAGAGAGCAAGGCTTGCTGAGCAGAGGAGCAAAGCTTGCTGAGCAGAGGAGCAAGGCTTACTGCACAGAGGAGCAAGGCTTGCTAAGCAGAGAAGAGAAGAGGGGGCCGCCAGCAGCGGCAACAACACACTTCGCCCGCCGTGGCCTAAATGCCACTCCTGCAACGGGCTTTCTTTTTATTAATAGCTAGAGATTACAAGCTTACAAGTACACCTTTACAACAAATCACTAAAGGGGTACAAAGAGAAGCTGGCGGCTAAGGGAGAAGAAGTTGCCAGAAAGCAGAGAAGAGAAGCTGCCAGAGACTAAGTAAAAGAGTCTGCCAGCTGCTGGAGGACTGAGAAACTGAGTCTGCAGAGTCTGCTGGCCAGCTGCTGGAGAGCTGTGGAGGACTACGCGGACAGGAAATCTGAGTCCGCAGAGTCTGCTGGAAGGGTGATGACGGACTGCGCGGACTGGAAAACAGAGTCCGCAGGGTCTGCTGTCAAGACTTGTCTCCCTCTCCGGGATCCCTGAATGAGAGGCACTAGGGGCTATTTATAGGCCCGGGGAAGGATCTTCTGAAGCGGGGCCCAGTGACATCAGCATGACGACCTGCGCGGACTCCGCGGACTGGAAATTTGAGTCCTCCACCTTGGCCGGTGAAGCAAGCTGCAGGAGCCCCTGGAGAGAACTGGAGGCCGCCCCCTAGCGGGCGGCCTGGGCGGACTCCGGAGGAGTCCGCCCGACAAGCCTGGGCCGCCCCCTAGCGGGCGGCCTGGGCGGACTCCGGGTGGAGTCTGCCCGCCGGAAGCCGGGGCCGCCCCCTATGGGGCGGCCTGGGCGGACTCCGGGGGGAGTCCGCCCGGCGGAAGCCGGGGCCGCTCCCTAGCGGGCGGCCTGGGCGGACTCCGGGTGGAGTCCGCCCGGCGGAAGCCGGGGCCGCCCCATAGCGGGCGGCCTGGGCGGACTCCGGGAGGAGTCCGCCCGGCGGAAGCCGGGGCCGCCCCCTAGCGTGCGGCCTGGGCGGACTCCGGGTGGAGTCCGCCCGGCGGAAGCCGGGGCCGCCCCCTAGTGGGCGGCCTGGGCGGAAGCCGGGGCCGCCCCCTAGTGGGCAGCCTGGGCGGACTCCGGGTGGAGTCCGCCCGGCGGAAGCTGGGGCTGCCCCCTAGCGGGCGGCCTGGGCGGACTCCGGGAGGAGTCCGCAAGGCGGAAGCCGGAGGCCGCCCCTAGCGGGCGGCCTGGCAGTCGGAGGCCGCCCCTGGTGGGCGGCCTCGGCGAACAGCGGCAGGAGGCCGCCGCCCCTCGGGCGACAGGGAGGCCGCCCCTGGTGGGCGGCCTCGGCGGATGGCGGCAGGAGGCCGCCGCCCCTTGGGCGGACTAGGAAGCCGCTCCTGGTGGTGCTGTTGGCGGACTCCTGCAAGGAAAAGCACTGCACGATTAGCGGACCTAACCGCATGTCCCGCGAGGGTGAGCCATGGGAATAGCCCGCCGTCCCGCAGGGCACGCGGTTGCTAGGAGACCTAGGCGGACAGGGAAAACTGTCCGCCTACGCTGGGACTTGTCGCGATCGAAAGGGAGAATCTAAGGGTCGCGACTAGCCAGCTGGCCACCTTGGGAAGGATCGCCGATTTCTGGGTTAACATAATCCTCGCACTTTTTTAAGTTCCCTTCGGAACTTCGAAAAAGTTGGAGACCCACGAAAATCGTGATCCACCCCAAAGAAAAGAGAAGGGGGGCAAGGAGAGATAGAACCTGACGACTCTCCTTACAAGCTTGGTGTTCCCTGTCTATTTTCCTGCAAGAGGAAAATTAGGGTAAGCATGTATGGGTGGTACATCGAGTGTGTACCTGAGTTTGCTTTTGCAAAACGAAGAAGGCGTGACTTCCGTTAAATTCTGCAAAACAAAAGTGAGGAAAACAGAAAGGCATAATATCTTGCAAGTACCTGATAGAGGCTTGCAAGCACCTGTTAGTCTCTACAAAAAGAGAAGGGAAAAGAGTATACAAGGACAGAAAAATGAGTTGCAAGTACCTGGAAGGAACTTACAAATCTTTGGTGGTCTCTGCAAGAGAAGAGTTAAGAGTACGCATAGTGCATGAAAGTAACTTGCAAGTACCTGAATGGAGCTTGCAAGTGTCGGTGATCTCTGCAAGAAGAGAGTTAGAGACAGATATTGTATATAAAGATAAGCTGCAAGTACCTGAATATGACTTGCAGACGTCTGCTAATCTCTGCAAATTGAAGAGTGAGCAGCAGATATAAAATAATGATTTAAACTGCAAGTACCTGAATGAGGTTTGCAGGTGTCTGTTGTTCTCTACAAAGAGAAAATTTAGAAGCAGACAATGTTCATATGAAAGGAGCTTGCAAGTACCTGTGGAGAGGGCTTGCAAGTGTTTGTTAACCTCTGTGAGGAAAGAGATTAGAAGCAAACAAGACCCGAGGATAACCGCACCAGAATCGTTGATATGATTCGATTAATGTTTGATGTCATTAGATTTTGACAAGAATAATGAGTAGCTCTGTGAATCTCCATATGATAGAGCTTGAGCAGGCAAAGTATATGAGATGAGCATAAGCAAAGTGATTGCTGGAAATCCTTTTGGTAGGTTGGATTAACCTGTTCACCTGTGAAAGGAGGGAAGAGAGAAAAGGAGGTCTACCCTCGGAATGACTAAAGAGGGTTGAATGCTGCCACAGGTGTTCCCCGTGGGTCTTATGCATCACTTGCCCGAAAAATCATCCCGAGTATAGTCCTACCCAAAGCGGGCTGGCCGCGCATCCTCAAGGAGGGGAAAAAAGAAAAGGAGGTCCATATTCGGAATGACTAAAGAAGGTTGAATGCTGCCACGGGTGTTCCTCGTGGGCCTTATGCATCACTGGCCTGAGAAAATTATCCCGAGTATGGTCCTGCTCAAAGCGGGCTGGCCGCGCATCCTCAAGGAGGGTACAAAAGAGAAAAACAAGGGAAAGATCCTGAGAAGGATCGCTAGAAGGAACGCTCTCTCGCCTTGGGCACAAGCATCACTGATCAACGAGACGGGTTGCGCCAAGAGGCCTAGCTTGTCTGTGTATTGATCAGTGGAGTTGTGAGAACCCGAGAAGGCACGGATCGAGGATACCAGAGTGTTCAACAATCACAGTTAGGTGATGATTGAAGAGACAAGGCTACGCTTGGTCGCCATTGCTTGTCAAGCAAAGATCATCATGACTGTAATGTATCCTAAGCAAAGCGCAGCAGAGCTAACACATGGGGCTCCCCTAGCACACACTCTGTGTCAGATGCCGGCCAGGATCCGAAATCTGAAGCCCATTCCCACGATTGAACTGCTCCCACTACACACATGGGTATACTCCCGCCATATGTGGTCGTAGCGGTTGTGCGAGAACAATCCACGGATGGAACGTTTCAGATTCGGTGATATCTCATTGGCGTACCGATCCTTAGAGATAGAAGAGAGGAAGGAGCAACACAAGAAGGGAACTATGTCAGTATAAGATCCCTGATAAAAAGCTTTGCAGAAAAGCAAGAAAAGAACACTGATGAGTGTTTGATGAAATGAAAATGTTTGAAGAGAGAGAGAGCAAGGGTTGAGATAACTCATGGAGCTCGCTAGGAGCTTTGGAGGACTGTGAAGTCCATCGCTTGCTCAGAATAGCCTTCCAAGCACACCCTCGTCATCGGCATCGAAGCATTTGACGGCTTGGTTAACAATGAGGAGAGGAGGCTCTTCGACTTGGTTCACTCCTCTTGAGGATCAAGGAGCGTCTGCAATTTCTTTGCCCTTTGAAGTTGCTGGATCAGGGCGTTCTTCTTTAGGAAGCAGGTCATGCATCTTTCCCTGCCGGAGCATCCTTTGCACAAGCTGTCTGAATGCTCGGCAGTCCTCTGTTAGGTGACCTGGTTCTTTATGAAATTCGCAGTAGGGTTCTGAACCCCTAGATCTTTGATCTGCTGGACGATAGGGCTTCTTGAAGTTTGCCCTGTCTTTCATGATCTGGATTACTTCTTTCACGACGTCGTCGAGATCAGACTCATGCAAGTCGCTGTCCTGCTGCTGTTGAACAATTGCTGTTTGCAAAGACGGAGCTAGCGGCAGCAATGGATCTTGAGCATGATCACGGCTCGGGAAGGATTATCGATGGCGATGAATCCTTCTCTCCTTATTTGAGTGAGTTGGGAAGTGATTGTGAGGAGACCTTGGAGGATGCTTGCGAGAGAGATCCTCCTCGGATAAAAGCTTGGAAACGAAGCCTGGATTGCTCTTTTCGCCTCAGATATACGAGTTGGCTAGAGCAATCAACTCTTGATATGTCCTTGGAGCACGGACATTGGCTTCAAATTTGAGAGGCCCTTCACGAAGACCGTGGATAAGAGCCACTCTATACATTTCTTGATCAGTAACCTCGATGTCCAAAATCTCTCTTTGGAATCGATCAACAAACTGAGACCAAGTCTCATTTCCGCGCTGCTTGATCTCGAAGAGGGCTTCAAGACCGCCCTTTCTCTTGGTTGATGTAGAGAATCTGAGAAGAAACTCCCTTCGAAGTTCAAGGAAGGAAGTGATGGAGTGAGGACGAAGGCCATAGAACCAGTCCCTCACTTGCCCATCAAAAGAGGTGACAAGGAGCTTGCACTTGGTTGCATCTGAAAGCGTTTTGAGAGCAACGACTGACTCAAAAGCTTGGAGGTGCTTTACTGGATCTGTCTCTCCAGTGTAGATTGGTAGTCGAGGCTCTCTGAAGTTTGCTGGAGTAGGCTCATGGCGAACATTCTCTGCGAATGGTGAAGGTTCTTCCTGCTCTACTACAGCATAAGGAAAGAAAGGTGCATAAGCTGCAGCTGCAAAAGGAGCATGAGGATAAAAAGGAAAAGTTGTTGCAGGAGGAGCAGGGGCAGGAGCTGAAGGGTAGGGATGACTTCCCTGAAAATTGAGAACTCTAGCAGGACTTCCCCGGGCTGCTTCCCGGAAGAAGTTATGGCGAGCAGCAAACTCTTCATCTTGAGTTCGCAAAGGAGCTGCAGGCCCTTGCAGAAAGGTTGGAGTGTAAGGAGGATAGAGCGGCGGGAAAGCTTGAGAGTAAGCTTGCTGATGCTCTGATGTTGGTGTTGGGTTGATTGGAGCAGCTGTAGCAGCTGCTGGATGAGCGTCCAATCGCTGCGTGATTGCAGCGAGAACTTTGTTGATAGCCTGGAACTGTTGAGCATTTTCACGGCGCGACTGCTCAAATGCTTCCCAGATGGGATCTTCACTGGGACTTGGAGCAAGGTTCTCGGCTGATTGATGGTCTGACATGGTTAACTGTTGCTTTCACTGCCTGTTCTGATCTGAAGGGCTGCGCGTGAGTTGGCGTCCACGCTCACCGCACCAAAACTGTTGATGCGCGGAAACAGCACTGGGGGCACAACTACCACCGAGGGGGTGTTTGGCCTCACAGGCTAGGTGAGGAGGAAGGAAAAGGTTGCAGGGGTAGGGGAGAGGCTTGAGAGTTAAGATGAGCCTTGATCAACAGAGAGGGTTGATCAAGAGAGGAAGAGGAGGGAGACCAGGAGCGGTCAAGCAGACAGTAACCGCAACGGTTGCACTTGCAGGTTGGTTGCCGAGAAGAACTGAGCTGAGCTGAGGGCAAGACTTGCTGAGCAAAGAGCAAGGCTTGTTGAGCAGAGGAGCAAGGCTTGCTGAGCAGAGGAGCAAGGCTTGCTGAGCAGAGGAGCAAGGCTTGCTGCGCAGAGGAACAAGGCTTTCTAAGCAGAGAAGAGAAGAGGGGGCCTCCAGCAGCGGCAACAACACACTTCGCCCGCCGCGGCCTAGATTCCACTCCTGCGACGGGCTTTCTTTTTATTAATAGCTAGAGATTACAAGCCTACAAGTACACCTTTACAACAAATCACTAATGGGGTACAAAGAGAAGCTGGCGGCTAAGAGAGAAGAAGTTGCCAGAAAACAGAGAAGAGAAGCTGCCAGAGACTAAGTAAAAGAGTCTGCCAGCTGCTGGAGGACTGTGAAACTGAGTCTGCAGAGTCTGCTGGTCAGCTGCTGGAGAGCTGTGGAGGACTACGCGGACAGAAAATCTGAGTCCGCAGAGTCTGCTGGAAGGGTGATGACGGACTGCGCGGACTGGAAAACGGAGTCCGTAGGGTCTGCTGTCAAGACTTGTCTCCCTCTCCGGGATCCCTGAATGAGAGGCACCAGGGGCTATTTATAGGCTCGGGGAAGGATCTTCTGAAGCGGGGCCCAGTGACGTCAGCATGACGACCTGCGCGGACTGGAAATTTGAGTCCGCCATCTTGGCCGGTGAAGCAAGTTGCAGGAGCCCTTGGAGAGAACTGGAGGCCGCCCCCTAGCGGGCGACCTGGGCGGACTCCGGGAGGAGTCCGCCCGGCAGGCCGGGGCCGCCCCCTAGCGGGCGGCCTGGGCGGACTCCGGGTGGAGTCCGCCCGGCGGAAGCCGGGGCCGCCCCCTAGCGGGTGGCCTAGGCGGACTCCGGGTGGAGTCCGCCCGGCGGAAGCCGGGGCCGCCCCCTAGCGGGCGGCCTGGGCGGACTCCGGGTGGAGTCCGCCCGGCGAAAGCCGGGGCCGCCCCCTAGCGGGCGGCCTGGGCGGACTCCGGGAGGAGTCCGCCCGGCGGAAGCCGGGGCCGCCCCTAGCGGGAGGCCTGAGCGGACACCGGGTGGAGTCCTCCCGGCGGAAGCCGGGGCCTCCCCCTAGCGGGCAGCCTGGGTGGATTCCGGGCGAAATCCGCCTGGCTGGCGGGCAGAGGCCGCCCCGGGTGGGCGGCCTGGCAGTCGGAGGCCGCCCATGGTGGGCGGCCTCGGCGGACGGCGGCAGGAGGCCGCCGCCCCTCGGGCGACAGGGAGGCCGCCCCTGGTGGGCGGCCTCGGCGGATGGCGGCAGGAGGCCGCCTCCCCTTGGGCGGACTAGGAGGCCGCTCCTGGTGGTGCTGTTGGCGGACTCCTGCAAGGAAAAGCACTGCACGATTAGCGGACCTAACCGCATGTCCCGCGAGGGTGAGCCATGGGAATAGCCCGCCGTCCCGCAGGGCACGCGGTTGCTAGGAGACCTAGGCGGACAGGGAAAACTGCCCGCCTACGCTGGGACTTGTCGCGATCGAAAGGGAGAATCTAAGGGTCGCGACTAGCCAGCTGGCTACCTTGGGAAGGATCGCCGATTTCTGGGTTAACATATAGCATCGCAGGAGAGCTTGGTGAGACAGAAAGTTGGAGTTTCAACCTTAAGGGAAGATGAAGAGGTTCTCTTCTCTAGCAAGAAGAAGAGATGAGACAGAAAGAAGAAGTCACATGTTAATAACGGTCCGTCTTCTTCATTACAGGATGAGATGAGCAAGACTCCTAAGCAAGATGACAAGAAGAAGAGAGGAGGACCACGATGCTACAAGTGCAACAAGATTGGTCACATCAAGAAGGATTACAAAGTCAATCTTCAGTCAGGGCATGCTACAGGAAAGACTGAGGCTGAATCTAGAGCAGAGAAAGGAGGATGGGGAGTGTGTTCATGACGGACACTTATGTCTGTGCGCTTGCCTCCATGAACTATCAGGAGGACTGGACTATGGACTCGGTGTGTGGTCATTACCTCACCGAGGACGAGTCAAAATTCTCTTCACTGCAGGAGTATAAATGTAACGATGTTATTATTTATGACTGATGATGTTGTGCATGCTATAGAGATGGTGGGAATGGTTTTTTAGGCAGTCATTGGGGCCACTCTCTTTGAGAAGTGTGTATCACATGCTGGGGAAGAAAAAAACCTCTTCTCGGCGACCAATGTTGTTATCGCTGGGTATCACGTTCTGTTTGGCCCAACAGAAGTAAAGTTTCTCCAGAATATGTCAGCTGTGAAAGTTGACATCACTCATGTTGGAAGGAGGGTAAATGACTTGTTCGTGTTGGCGACAAGTTCTTATATTGATAAGATGAAGGCAAATGACAGCACTACTATCTAGGATGAGAGGCTGGGGCATGTTGGGATGGATAAGCTGAAAGCTATGACGGTGAGTGGCCTTGTGCATGATCTGCCTAGTCTTTCTTATTTTGAGGATGGCCATGTCTGTGCGGGATGTCTGTATGGAAAGGTTCATCGTCTTTCATTTTACAAATCTCAAACCAAATGCAAAGCACTATTGGATATCATACACAGTAATCTAACATGACCCAACGCCACCTCCAGTCTCGGTGGTAGAAGGTATATACTAGTTCTGGTTGATGATTTTTTTAGGTATACTTGGGTATATTTTATGAAGGAGAAGTTAGAGGCATTTGAAAAGTTCATGGAGTTCAAGGAGTTCGTGGAGTGTCGGCTCGGTCTGTGGATCAAGAATTTGAGAACTGACAATGAAGGAGAGTTCAACTCAAACAAGTTCTCAACCTTCTGCAGAAAGCTTGGAATCTGAAGGGAGCTTACTTGTTCGCATACTCCACAACAGAACGGAGTTGCAAAGTGAAATATCTGTCATTTGATGAATACTTGCAAGTGTTGGCTTCACACCAAAGGCATTCCCAGGGCTTTTTGGGGGAGGGAATGACCTGTGTGGCGTATGTCATCAACTTATTGCCCCTCAGTTTGAACAACATGAAGTCTCCATATGAGATAATTTTCAAGGAGAAGACCAGTGTGGAACATCTCCAGGTGTTCAGATCAACCTTCTATCTGCATGTTTTAAACGCTCTCAGACCGAAATTAGATGCGAAAGCACGAAAGCTAGTCTTCGTTGGCTATAATGAGAGGAAGAGGGGCTAGAAATGCATGGATCAAGAGACACGAAAGTTCGTTGTTTCGCGGGATGTGGTATTTGACGAATTGATATCATACTAGGGTAGCTCATCTGTGGAGCTATAAGAGAGCAGGTCTGACGGAGGGCAAATTCAACCTGATCGGGATCTTCTAGTGGAGTTGTCTGTATCACCAAGTACTCTGGTTTCATCTAACTCTAGGGCTGAAGCTTCTGGATATGGAAGCAGGGAGAGTGATGCTCCTAGTGTGCCTGAGAGGAGAGCTGGTTCAAAAAAAGCAGTGGAAGTGGTGAATCAGGGTCAAGCCTTGCGGAGGTCCAAAAGGACCATTATTCTACCGACTTGATATAGGGACAAGAACTTGGTGAGTTTTGGCTTATGGTTTTTCACAGGTCCCTTGGATGAGCGGGATCCGTCATGCTTTGAAAATGTCACCGGCATTAAGGAGTGAGAAGATGTTATGAATGAGGAGATGACCGCCCTTTGAAAGAACGAGACTTGGGACCTTATGCCCAAGGTCGAAGACATCACTCATGTGACATGCAAGTGGGTTTACAAGCTGAAAAAGAAGGCTGACTGCAGCATCGAGCAGTATAAGGCTCGTCTTATAGCTTGGAGGTCCTCGTGGTAATACGAGGAGGATTATGAAGAGAAGTTTAGTCTGGTGGCCAAGATGACTTCAGTTCGGGTGGTTATTTCTTTGGCGACTTGCTAAGGTTGGAGGATTTGACAACTAGACGTAAAGAATGTTTTCATTTATGACGAGATTGATAAGGACATCTTTATGGTGTAGCCACCTGGTTATGTTTTTGAAGAGCATCCAGGACACGTTTGCAAGCTAAATAAGGCCCTCTATGGTCTGAAGCAGACGTCTCAGGTGTGGTATGAGAAGATCGCAGAATACCTCCAGTTCTGCGGATACGTCACTTCAAAATCAAATTCAAGTCTGTTTATTTTGAAGAGGGGGAGCTTAAGGTCTTAGTACTGTTGTATGCTGACGATATGATCGTCACCGGGAACTCGAAGGAAGAGGCAGCAAGGCTCAGGGCTAAGCTTGCTATCAGGTTTGAGATGAAGGATCTTAGGGAGCTCCACCATTTCCTTATATTCGAAGTTGAGAGGAAGAAGAGTGGCATGCTTGTTTCCCAGAAGGGCTATACAGAGAGAATCATGAAGCGATTAGGCATGCAGGAAGGGAAGAGCAGCTCCACTCCGCTGGAGGTCAGTCTGAAACTTTGGCGCGATGAGGGGAGGATTTTTTCAGATCCCTTGATGTTCTGGGCTCTCGTTGGGAGTCTCATATATCTGACGATTACAAAGCCAGATTTTGTCTGTGTTGTGGGCCGAGTAAGTCGATATATGGCGGAGTTGCAAAAAACTCATCTAGTGGTGGCTAAGAACATTCTGAAGTACGTGAAGTCCAAATCAGACATGGGCCTCTTTTATGAGAGGGACACATGCTTCAAGCTGTATGACTACACAGATGCTGATTATGGGGGAGATTCTGATGATCGGATGTCTACGTCCGGATATGTCTTCATGTGCGGAACTGCAGCTATCTCATGGTGTAGCAAGAAGCGGGATTCAGTGCATATCTCCACTACGGAATCAAAGTATAAGGCTTCGGTTTTGGCAGCTCAGGAAGCCATCTGGCTCAGGAGATTATTGGAGGACATCCGTGAGGAGTTACGTGGTCCTACTCTATTGCACGGTGACAACGAGAGTGCTCTCAAACTGGTCAATAATCTAGTTTGTCATGTGTGGACAAAGCACATTGAGATCGACCATCACTTTGTTTGGGAGAAGGTGTTGGAGAGGTCTCTGATGGTTGAGTATGTACAAAGTCAGGACAACATCACAGATATCTTCATGAAGCCATTGCTGAAGGAACTATTTATTCAGTTATAGGGTTTGCTCGGGTTGGTTTCCACTTCTCACTTCAAGAGGGAGTGTTGGAATTGTTGAAGTGAAAGTGAAGTGGAGTGGGCAGTCTGATATGGCAGATCACACATAACGCAGAGACCGCCAACAATCTAGTGGGTAGAAGGTGGCGGTTAGCCATTTTTCGGCTTCTCTTCTTCTCTCCTACAGCCTGGTTCAACAAGAACCCTAGGAAGTAATCGGATGGTTAGCCTTATCTAACAACAGCTATTGTTGTTTGAATTTTGAGACCGCACAATCCACTTAGAGATGTCAGGTTCTCTGGCTCGCGAAGGGGCGGGCGATTAGTGCGTTCTGCGAAGACTACTCGATCAGTTCGCTGGGGCCTATTCGCGCGGATTGTGTAAGAGTTCGCTGATTGTGTGGACTTGGTCATGGTGTTACGACAAGTTCGGTTTGTTGCCTAGTTTTTTGAGACCGTCTGGTTGCACGATCTGCTTCTGGTATTCACAGAGATTGGTTGTTTGACTAGGCTCGTATATGGCCTTAGTCGTGGGTAGCAATGTGCACAAACTGAATGTGGAGACCGCTACACAGAACGATCAGATGGCTGAGTCCGGCAGTCCGCCGCAGGTGTGATAATGTATCTGGATGCGTGGCTGGATTGCTAAGTCCACGCGGATTGGTGTTGTTGTTCGCTCAGCTAGCGGACTGGTTGTTCTTTTTGTCTATGTTGTTAGATGGTTATTATGGCGGAATGACGCGAGTATCCACACTTATGCGAATAGGTGGTGCTAGCTATAGAATGACGAGCGGTTATCCTATCGCTATGGGCGGTGATGACACTCCTCTTGTCGCCTATAAATAGGGGTCCTCGACACGTCATATATAACGAGAACAGTGAGAATTCTACTCGTGCTTTGAACTTATTAGATTTTTCTAACCAGGCGGCTAAGTGAAATTGACTTGTGCTGTGCAGACAGTGCGGCTAACACCAGGCGACTAGGCGACTAGTGAGAAGCTCAATATGGAACGGTTAGAGGTTTACAGCGTGTGGCTTACAATAAGTCGCGGTTTATGTGGCTAGAAGTCTTCTTCCTCGGGGTCATGGATAGTTCAAATAAGCAGTTCGTATAAAATCTCCCCTCCCGGTAATTGAGCACGACCTAGGAAAGATTTTATGCCCAGAACCGTCGTCTTACAGTGACACTAACACCCGGATTAGTCGCCACCACATGACACTAATTCTGCCAGCTATTACGATTATATCACATTATAACAAGATAAGAAGTAAAAGACAATCACCTCCGTTGAAAGTAGACAGTTAGGGCTACAAAACCTGTCTCAGGAAACTGTTCCTAACTTGGCCTCTAAATGACTTAATGTTCGGTTTGAAGTTATGGTAATAATATGAACAATATATATTTAAGTATATGGTATGCCAATAGTAGATATGTCCGAGTCTTGATGAGGAATGGATGACATCCATTTATCTTCCTCCTCAAGCTGACGGTCTTGATTGCTCCGACCTGGAGCAAACTCCAAGGTCAATTCCCGGCCATCCAGCCACCTCCCCGACCGGCCACCACCATCAACTCCATTGAGGTGGTGGCTATCGGTTGGCGGTGGTTTGGCCACTGGAGGCGGTGTTTTCAGCGAACCCGACACCATGTAGTTTCTAAAATTCTCCATTATGCTCTGATTGGATTGGGCTAAATTGAACTCGATATCTCTCCTAATGGATCTAGGAAGCTAGCACAAGGGGAGAGGAGGAGAAACGAACCTGTAAACGGGCTTGGAGGCGGTTGTTGCGACGGGTGGCCATGGAAATGGTGTTCTCTAGTGAGCTTGCTCCAACCAGTGATCCTGAGGCCAATGTTGTCGGGTAAGGGCTTGGGCCGACTACTTAGTAGGTAAGGAAGGTGATGGAAATGTTAGAATGATGCGGGGTTGGCTTGTTATAGGAAATCCATGAGGGAGGTGGTCGGTCATGACATTTAAAGCTCTCCATTGATGGTGTCCAGCCAGGAGTGATGTGGAAATTGATCTCAAACATCAGAGAAGACCAAATGATTGCTTTGGGGAGATGGAAGGTGTGCCTCATGGCCTCCTTCCATTAACTCTTCATTTCATCATTAATTAATGAGTAATTTTTCATTTTCTCCCCATTAAATAGTATGAAATTTCCTAATCAGGATATTCAAATAAAGTAATGTTAGTGGGCTGCAGGGTGGACCTTGGTTCTAGGCCTTAACCCATTGGAATTTCGTTGAGCATTTATTTCTCTTTGATCATGAAAATGAAATGACATCAACAATTATTTCTATATGTTATATTGTTTTTGTATTCTCTTGATCATGAATCCATGATCGAGATTAAATCTTTATTTTTTTCCTTTCAAAATGTGTCTATTTCTATTTTTTGGGCTATCAAATATTTGTGGTGCTGTGGTTCATTGGGGAGGACTATGAGACTAATCTTGCCGTTAGATTTATTTTCAAATTAAATAAATTGAGATAAGAAAATACATTATTTATTTAAATAATAATTTAATAAAAAGATCAAACTAATAATTTAACAAAAAAGATGAGACCAAGAAATAGTATTGTGGTCGCCTCACGGTATATATGAGACACACGTGATCAAGTATGTTGTGGTTGTACATAATCCTCCGATCAAAGCAGACCCTATTAATTTAGTGACTGAGAACTACTCAACGAAGGTGGTCAGCGAATGTCGGAGATCCCACCTCACACCGGATAACTAGCTAACTAAGCTCCTTTTTTCAAAATTGACCCTTAGACTCCAATTTTTGAGAGCAGGGTAGAAGAAATCCTACAGAACGCCAAAAAAAGGTTTGAGCCTTCATCGTTCTTAAGCTTAGAGCTATTTATTAGCGAAATTCTTACACCATATCAGTTAATAGTGGAGTTTATACTAGCCTGTCATTACAATCGCTATTGACCAACGCAAACCGTACAATGCTAGTGTTGAATTTGATGGTTAGCCCACTGGAGAGATCCGATAAGTAGGGCGAATGGACAAATATGCTTGGATAAATGGGCGATCTGCCTCTAAAATTGGTGTGTGAGTGCGCTAAAGCCTTAACATGAGGCGAAAGATAGTGGAAGGGTTAGAGGTAGTGAACTTAGACATCTTCCACTAAGTTGTAGGTTTCTAGCACGCAAACTCGCGGCTTCTCGCTAGAGTAAGAGCCAACTTAATAAACTAAAAAGCTGTGACGAAAGTACCGAACTTGGATAAACCACTATCGATAGGATTAATACTACAATTTCACATTGTCTCCGCTCAAATACCATTGTTGTCTGGTACATATAGCATAGGTTGTTGAATTGGGAAAATAAATCCTGAAAAACGACGAGTTTTTGAAATTCTTTTCATTTACATGGATGGAGTTTGGTGTTAATATAGATTTTAAACACTACAACCACATTCAAAATTCTTTACAAAAATCAACACTTCTTAAAACATATTTTCTATCAAAAAGCAAACAACTGACCTCAAAAGGAACATTTTCTTAATCACAACATCCATTATCATAGAAAGTAAAAAATAACAGATTTCTACATGGAGATCCAAAACATTAAAACTCTAAAGCTTTCAAAATCAGTATATCCATCAGTTCCCCGATCCATCAGGTGTCCATGTTGCTGCCTCCGCTGAAATCTCGTCGTGGATGCGCGCACGCCGGTATCTATCATCAGACGACGCCGACGAGCAGTGTAGCTCCGCCGCTAAGCACTCGCCCTTGCAGATAGCAACATGATTTGACAGTAGTGGAAATGTTCAGCCGCGATGCCCTAGCCGGCGCGGTGAGGGAGGGTCGGGATGGGGGAGACATCTCGTAGAAATAAAAATAAACGCAAAAGCAAATTAAAAGGCCGCTGAACAATCATGACAGCTTTGGAAGAAGGCAGAAAAGATGGTCAGCTAGGCTAGGCATAAAGCTATGGCTTTTCTTTTCTATGAAACTTACATTAATGCCTAGGGACATACCTACCAGGTGGCAATATTTTTTCAGAAATCACGCTCGGGCACTCGCCCGAGCGTGTCTCTACTTAGTTCCACCCATGGTGGTGGTCGGGGGAGAGTAGTGATAATGATAGTGAAACGGCAACATGATTCCTGTCAAGAGAGTTTAACATATGTGTACGCGGGCAAGATATATGTCTTGACGTCTTATCTTAGGGGTGGTCGGAGAAACTTTTATCACATGTGGAGGCATACATAACAGTTGCGGGCTGGCAGAACGGGCTAGCGAGTTGCGAACCAGGATCAAATCTTGTTATGATCGTGCGCCAAGATCTATACCGGTGATCTGATTGGACTTGCAAGTGCATGATTTGAAAAGGGATTTGAGTCCTTAAATATTAAATTTACTCATTACCCAACACCATGCATTATTAGTCATATTACCCAAAAATCCCTTTATCTGTAGTTCTTATATCATGGGGAGGGGTAACTTAAATATATTATAAAACATAGATTTTTTTTATTCACTTTTGGTGATTAGAAGTTGAAAAACTTCATATTTAAGCGTGCTCAGGCTGGAGTAGTACTGTGATGGGTGACCTCCTTGGAAGTCCCTGTGATGCGCGCTTGACTATCGAGTTTGCCTCATCAAAGAGAGGCTGTGACCACCAACAACCCGCCTGTTGATGGAGAGGGGTTGAGTGCTTGGGCTGCAGCCTGGACGACGCCAGTGAGGCCACATTGATCCTTGTGTGGTCCAGAGTGGGTCGACAACGGGTCGTCACAAAAAAGTGCACTTTTTTTGTGACGACCCGGTGCCGACCCACTCTGGACCACACAAGGATCACTGTAGCCTCACTGGCGTCGTCCGGGCTTTTTTGTGTGACGACCCGGTGCCGACCCACTCTAGACCACACAAGGATCACTGTAGCCTCACTGGCGTCGTCCGGGCTGCAGCCCAAGCACCCAACCCCTCTCCATCAACAAGCGGGTTGTTGGTGGCATTGTTGTTTCCATAATAGTTTAATTTCCATTTTTATTTACAAATCATTATCAGTTTCAAATTTTCTTAGAAAAGTAATAAAGTCGATGAAGTTTGACCCAGTCAATGAAGTGCGGCTTCTTCCGGCGACGGCGAGGCGCCGTGGAGGCGAGGACTGCCGTGGCACTTGCGGGCTTATTGCTTCTTCTTGAGTATTATTCCAAATGAGATTGCCGGCCGCGAAAGAGGTAGGACTTTGATTTTTACAAAATAACTTTCAGTAGATTTGAACCGCATGATCAAATCTTACGATGTAAATACAACCCAACCTGTTACGGGGAATCGGTCCCGGTTCCCGGTTAGCCCGTCCAGTTCCTGGGCGGTTCGCATAAGATAGGAACCACAACCCTGAACCGGACCGGCGGGAGGGGGGGGGGGGTATGGTCAGTGGTTCGACCGGTTCGACCGGTCCTACCGTTCTAGCCGGCCGGTTCAGTTATTAAAAGCTTGTTGAGGTCTCATAGTAGAAAGGTCATAAGTTCGATTCTCACCACCATGTATAAATTTTGTTTATTTATTTAGTAATTTATTATTTAATTAATTATTATTTAATGATGTAAGATCGTATATTCTAGGTCCGCTTGCTGGACCAGAACCCAAAAACTTGGATCCGGAAACCGAACCAAAAAAGAAAAATTTTTACCTGCGACACTCTCACGGACCGTGATTGCGGGTTTAAATAGCGCCCGGGCCCACCTTTTTATTTTTTCTTTCGCGATTTCCCCTCTTGCACTCTTTCATCGGGGATAATGGCGAGAACCAGCGACAACCCTAGCTCTTCCATCCCCCTCTTCTGATCTCCATGGCGAAATCCCTAGCTCCTGTCGCTATTCAGGAACCACGTTTTGTTCGCCGGCGCTGCCTAAACTCCCATGAGAGAAGAATACAAACCAGCGAAAGCCCTAGCTCCAACTCCGCTTCCATCCTCCTCCATGGCGAAGGCTTTAGCTCTACGGCGAAAGCCCTAGCTACCGCTCAAGCTTCCACCGTCCTCTACCCCATTTTCAAGCTATTCGGTGTTCCAATGATCTTTTTGAGCTTCGTTTGCATTTTCGCATCCACGGTTGTTCTCCATCCCCGCCATTAAAGTTTAGCTTTTTGAGGTAATACAACTGATATTATTTCTTCAACAACAACATCATTCTCCTAATCCAAATGACTGCTAGCAAAAATGTAAATGTCGATTCAATTCTCAAATGACATGGACTTTAGGACTCTTCCACATGTCCACCTCCAACCCCCAAGGTGAAGACGAAAGAGTAAGTCTCGATGCTCCCCTGAGTTTTTAAACCTATTTTCAGTAACTAATTTTTCAATTGTATTTTTGTCGGTTTTTTATGATTGTATGCACAAACTATTTTTCCAACTGGATTTTGTCCTACATTTTCCTTGCAGTATGAATATACAGAAATTACGACTGTATTTGTAATAAATTAAGTCTTGAAGCTCCCCTGACTTTTTTTAAACTGTATGCAGTAATTAATCTTTCAACTGTATTTCTGTCGGTTTTTTATGATTGTATGCACGAACTATTTTTTCAACTGGATTTTGATATCTTTTTTCTTTGTTCTCGTAGGTGAAGAAAGAACCATTTGTGTTCCCCATTGTTCATTCAGATGAAGAAGCATACACAATGTATTGCGACTATGCCCACAAATTAGGATTTAGTGTTCGTAAGCAACACCTACTGTACTGGACGCATACCAAAATAGTTAAACTACGAGAGTATTGTTGCGCTAAAGCAGGGCTAAAGAGCAAAAAGAATTCCCCTTTGAAGTATCGTAAATCAGAAATACGGACTGGTTGTCTTGCATGCATAACATTCCATGTTGATAAGGAAGGCAAAAATTGGACAGTATCCAAATTTGTAGAGAAGCATAATCATCTGTTAGCCACAGATAAAGAGACACATCTGTTGCGATCTAGCCGTTGTATTCCTGAAATGCAAGCGAGTCTTTTAAAAAATATGAGGACTGCCGGAATTAGAGCCGTGGATTCCTATAATTTCCTATCTAATGAAGCCGGGGGGTTGAGAACATAGGGTTCACGAAGACGTATGCTTTCAATTAACTACGTCCAACGAGAAAGAAAATCTTTGATAGAGAGTGGTGACGCCTCCAGCTTGCTCGCTTTATTACAGAAAAAAAAGTTGGACGACAATATGTTCTCCTATGAAGTTCGTACAGATGAGCTCAACATGTTGACAAGCTTCCTCTGGATGGATGGGCATAACAAGATAGACTACGACTGTTTTGGAGACGTTGTTATTTTTGACACCACATATAGGCTTAATAAGTACAATCTAGCTTGCGCATCATTCATTATCGTGAATCATCACTGACAGAATGTATTCTTGGGTGGGGCTTTTATGGCTGAGAAGACTATCGAATCATTTTGCTGGGTTTTTGAGTCGTTCCTTAATTCTGTCGGTGGGAAGCAACTCATTACTATCTTTACAGACCAGGATCAAGCCATGGTTGTTGCTATTGAGCGGGTTTTGACTTCTACCCGGCATCGGTTATGTCAGTGGCATATACGTAAGAAGGCTCCATTGAAAGTTCCAAGCTTCAACCACGACAGATATGTTCGAATATGTTTCTATAACTGTATGAACAAGTGCGATGGTGAAGAAGATTTCAATAGGTATTGACACGAAATGATAACGAAAGGAGGGTTACATGAGAATAAGTGGTTGGAAGATCTTTATACTATTAGGAGGCGGTGGTCCGCGACTTTCAATAAGGATGTGTTGGACCTGAGGATTTTATCCACCCACAGGAGCGAGTCTGCCAATAATTTCATTCACGGATGTTCAAAGGCAACTAGCTCACTTGTTGAGTGTTTTTCTGGATTGGAAAAACTTGTCTCAACGTGGTGGCGCAATGATCGCGATGAAGATTTCAAGTGTACACATTGTCCTGTGAGTTTACGATACAAAATGTGAGTAATACTAAAGGTCGTTTCGAGGCAGTACACCAAAAAAATGTTTGCAATATTTGAAAAATTATTTATGGAGGCAGTGGTAGGAGTAAATGTGGTGGATGAGAATAGATATGACGAGCAGAACATCTTATATATAACAACCCAGACCGATGCAGTTTATGTTGAGAAAAGGTGGTTCGTTAGCTATAATTCTGGGACAGATATGGCACAGTGCTCGTGTCATAGTTTCGAGACTCGAGGTCTGTTATGCAGGCACATAACCATGATATATAATCTTCGAAATGTTCAGCATTTTCCAAGTGCGTATGTTCTGAAAAGATTTTCTGTGAATGCCAAAAAGAGCATCTACCTACCGGACACACCTTCTCTGACAGATCACGACTCCAACTTGATTTTTAAAAACCACCTACTGCGATTCAGTTATGATGTCGCTCGACGGGTCGAAAGTCACAAAATAGCAAAAGATCATGTGGTAAGCGTAATGAATGCTATGTCCATAAAGCTTGATGAGTTGATTGGCAACGACGAGCGACGCATGAGAGGCATCTTAGACGAAACTGAAAGGGAGAGGACAGTCGTAAACGACCCACCAGTGAAGAGACCCAAAGGCACGTCGAGTGCACGCATGAAGAACCATTGGGAGAGATGCAATCAAAAACAAAAAAACAAGTAGGATCAAACCAATCTTTTTTCCTTTTAGGTAATCGTTGTAATACATAATTAAAACAGTTCTAATGCTATTTATTTTTGAATTTGTGATTCAGAAAAAAAAAACGGAGTGCAAGGGCAAGACAGTCAATGTTGATAATACGCCAACACTTCAGGAGTTCGATTGTTTTGGAGGCCAAGACATTGAGCAACAAGATTCTACCATTCCCACGCCACTGTGTGACGATTCAAACGACGACTACTTTGTTAATTTATCATTTAATTTCTCTAGTGTACCAGATGTTTTTAAGCCCTTGTAATTTCCAACATAAAGTAACTCATTATTTGATGGCACTGGCTGATGGGTCTTGGGTAATATGAATCTGGCTGATGTATCCATTATAATCAGATTAATGTGTTCTATAAACCAATCATTTGCTTCCTTTTTAGTAGTGATTTTACCATAATGGAATGCTGTTGAGACTTTGATATTACTTTTATATTCCTCATTCATAAGATTTTGATGACCAACAAAGTTATCTATGGTCATTTATATGAAAGTGAGAAGCTGGGCTCGTTTAGAGTTTTAAGATCCCAACTATATCATTCCCTATGATGATAGGATCATTTATATATACTAGAAAAATGACCTTAGAATCTTGATACCTGAAAGATGGGTGGTCACGACATAATAATAGTCTCAAAGAGATCGTCATTGAGAAATGATTATTTACATCCAGCCAATGAAGATGTCATATCAAAGGTTGTTTGAATCACACAAACAAATGTCTTAGAAACACACGGGTGTCATGCGTGTGTGTCAAATTTCAGAAACATTATAATTAATTTGGTCATATCAAAGGTTGTTTGAATCACACAAAAAACAAAACACATCATAATGTCTCAACCTTTCCCCCTCTATCAAGCCACATTAACTACTATGATTTCATGAAAAACACGGAAGTAGTCAGCTGCGATCTCATCACGGAAACGTGTCATGGAAGTTTTCCAGTCCTTGTGGTTCTCCCATACAATCTCTGATGGCGAAAGTGCTGCTTCCATGTATTTAAGAACAAAAACACCGCAGTCTGTCCCACCTTGTTGTTTTGGGATTTTGTCCACCGGCTCAATCTTCAATGTCAACATATCTTATGGCAAGGCTTTCCGGGCATCTTTGTAGAAGGTGGAGACCTGTATAAAACAAAGTAAATTAAAAAATATGTTCCTAAAATGAATGTTCACCAGGTACTAGAACATAGCTAGTCATACCAAGATGGTAAGGGATGCTTGATGCACAGAACGTGGCATCAAATCATAGAAATCCCACTTGCGGCGTTTCATGTCGCATACTAGAAGTGACTAGTGCGGGGTGTGTGTACGAGCATGAGTAATATATTCGCCTTTCTGACATTCTCGGGGGTTACATGGCTGATCGTAGCCTCACTATTGGAGCATTTACTTCTCTTGAAGTACTACATGATATGAAAGATTCAGTTCTTCGAATTCTTTTTTTAAATACCCAAAATTAGTCGAATATAAACCCCACTTACGACATGATTGGGCAATATATACAGAAAGCTTTTGAATTGAGCCGACGATCTCCTCCTCTGAGCACTTAGTACTAATGCCCAGGTATTTATATGCACGTCCGACAACCATCGTTCTCCTAGCAAATCATCGATTAAGGCCCGGTTCATTAACACATTCTCAATGTCAAATATCGTTTGATTTCTGTGAAAATGAAACCAAGAATGCTTTAATCATTCTCTAAAGGAAAAAAAGACATAAACATTGATTAACTTTTACCTTCTTGTAAATCTTGTTAGAACAAACTCTATTATGTCCCGTTGTCGAGGTGTTATTAGATCTCTACCCGGGTAACACTCAGCACTTATCACTGTGTCTTTTTTCTTCGGAGTTCCCGGTACTTTTCTTTTCCTGTTAGCCCTCTGCTTGACATTTTTAATCAAGCTATTTGGACTGGACGGCGGCGTAGGATCAACCAGAGTAACCTCAAGAGTAGAAGGTGGGGTGGTGTCCAAAGTAGCCATGATTGCAGATGGTTCGGGGGATGATTTGGGGGATCATTTGGGGGTTGATCTGGGGGAGGGTTTGGGGGGTGATTTGGGAGATGGTTTGGGGGATTGTTTGGGGTTTGATTTGGGGATGCTGTGGGGATGGTACGGGGGATGGTGCACGGGATGGGGCGGCTGTAGCACTTGGTTGTTTAACCAACGACTCATAAAAAATCTGTAAGGATCAGACCTCTGTCCCAATCTCCTTTATTGTAGTCTGAAGTCTAGCCTCCATATCTTTTAATTCTTCAGATACTCTAACCATTTCCTCCTTGTCCCTCTTAATTCTTCTTAGCAACACCTTTTCCCGATTTTTTTCCCTTTCTACTCAACCACTCTTCATCTAATTTTTCTTCTACATTAAGCTCGAATCTTACAGCTTTTTTCTTGCCCTTAGCCTACACAGCAAGGAGTACCAAATCAATGAAAATGTTAAATGAAGGGCAACTATTATTTTTAATAGACAAACATATACATCAGGGCCAAAATACCTTTGGTTTTTTTTCCTTCACAAGCTCGAAATCTGATTCCTCTTCCTCGCCAAGAAGTTAAGTCTCAGCAGGTGTTATGCCCGCAAATTTTGCTCTGACCTGTAAAATAACAAACATAGGCATCACAAAAATACATGCACAAAATAATAGCTCACACATAATAATAAAACTGGATGGACAAACCTGATCCTCAATCTGAAGATTTCTGAAGTGCACCGAGCAGACCTTGACGTTGTAACTAAGTGTGGATGACCATTTGCATATCCTAGGGCGTGCAATGTCGTCAACAGCCAACTGTAACTTTGTATGTCCATACAACCACACCTACAAAACTATATGAGTAAAAACACAATAAATTAATGAAAAAAAATATAATAGTGTCACACTTACCACTACCACTACAGAACATCCTTCGAAGTAGCCCAAATTTTCGCCAAACGGTCGGAGTGCACTCCGACCACTAAGCTCAGCAAGTTGTTCATGCAGGTGGTGGTGTACGACCTTCAACCAATTATACTTAACAAAATGTCTGACACCTTTGATGGGCATTAGTGATGTGGGAATTTTAAGACCCATTTGAGGGAAAAGAAAAACAATTAGGAGATATCGGGCTAAGATGTCAACGCGCTTTCTCTCCAAAGTAGGAGACCGCTCTTCGGCTACTAGTTCTTTCGTCTCCTCCGTCAAGGCTTTTTGGGTAACATTAGCGAACGATTTTCTAACAAAGGAGAACTCAATCCCCTTATTAGGCAACCCCAATATAAGCGCTACCTCGTTGACGGTTAAGGAAACATAGAAATTACCCAACTTGAAAGCTCATTTTTCTCTATTATAGCTACAAATTAGAAAATAGAGGAGATGTATGTTTTGAGGTATTGTTGGTATACTAAACAGAGGTAGTATCCGGGCCTCTTCTAGAACTTTTTTGGATTCTTCAGATATTACATTTAGGATTGGTTGCGCCTTGACCACAAAAGTGGAGACGACACACCGACAGTTCAGGTACGAACTTCCAAGCACTGCAAATTGAGGAAAAAAACAATCCAATATAAAACTCGACATTACATTTAGTGCAAATAACTAGTCTACGACATATTAAACAAGTATGAGAAAACACCTACTTGAGAAGGATAACTTGACTTGTTGTATGATGTACCTGTAAAACAGATGGTAGTAATGTACAATATTAGAAATGATGAAATAAAAGTGACAATGAAGTAAGAGTGTCTGGATAAACGCAAACAGAATAAAACAAACTGTAAATAGATAACTGTTTTGAACTGTAAAACAATCAGGAAAAAAAAATTGGACTATATAGAAACAAGCTCATAATATCAGGGAAAAATCTGAAGAAAACAAACTGTAAAAATGAATCAATTTCGGACTATATAGAAACAAGGTGATAATATTAGGGAAAAACCTGGAGAAAACAAACTGTAAAAATGAACCAATTTCAGACTGTATAGAAACAAACAGCTAATATCAAGGAAAAACCTGGAGAAAACAAATTGTAAAAATGAATCAATTTCGGACTGTATAGAAACAAACAACTAATAACAGGGAAAAAGCCTAGAGAAAACAAACTGTAAAAATGAACCAATTTCGGTCTGTATAGAAACAAACAACTAATATCAGGGAAAAATCTGGAGAAAACAAACTGTAAAAATGAACCAATTTCGAACTGTATAGAAACAAACAACTAATATCAGAGGAAAATAAACTGTAAAGTAGAACGAAAAAAGAACTGATTAAACAGAGTGAAAGAATCCCCAAATAACTAATTGTAATAATAACAGGAAACAACAAACTGTACAAAATGTCAAAAATTGAACTCTATAAAAATAATAAAATTGGGGTAGAGCTTTATTAAACAATAAACTCATCGGAAACTCATAATTTTTGAAGTATCCAACACCAAACCCTACTACGGAACTACACATTAGAACCAAAAATGAACTGAAAAATTCAAGACAATAGAGAAAAAATCTTACCATAACAGTCAGCGATGAGATTGGTCCCGTCGGTCCTCTCCTGGGAGTTTATGCAGCGCCGACGAACAAAACGTGCTCCCTGAACAGCGACGGGAGCTAGAGATTTCGCCGTGGAGATCGGAAGAGGGGGACGAAAGAGTTAGGGTTGTTGCTGGTTCTCGCCATTGTCCCCGATGAAAGAGTGAAATAGGTGAAATCACGAAAGAAAAAAAAGGTGATTGTTAACCGCAACCCGCAATTTTACTTGTCGCACCCCAAAATCTCAAAAATTTTCACGCCTTTTCTAAATACGCCTTGTACATGCAATTTCAGGAAAAGTGTTCAACACGAAAGTTGTAGATATCGACGAGATCTACAACTTTCATGTTGATCACTTTTACTAAAAACGCATGTACAAGGCATACTTTGGGAATATGTCCAGATTTTGCGCCTTTTCAAAATACGCCTTGTACGTGCAATTTCAGGAAACTTGTTCAACACGAAAGTTGTAGATCTCGTCGATATCTATAACTTTCGTGGAGAACACTTTTCCTGAAATTGCATGTATAAGGCGTATTTCAAAAAGGCGCGAAAACTTTTGAGATTTTGGGGTGCGACTAGCCAATTACGGGTTGCGATTAACAATCACCAAAAAAAAATGGCCCGGACGCTATTTAAACTCACAATCACGATCCTGAGGGTGCCGTAGATAAAAATTTTCCATCAAAAAAATGTCTGCGGGAGATCCGGAGGGGGTCTAACAACAGTATATATTAATAGTCTTCGTCTCCGTACATTCTAGTTGATCAGACGAGCGCGCGCGTGAGGGAGGGAGAGTGATGGATCGAAAGCAGATGGTTCCGGCGGTGGCGTTGATTTTTTGTTTCGGGATCGTCGGAGTTATTTCGGACGCTTCCAATCAACGTTACAAGCCCGGCGAGGCGGTTCCTCTGTACGCCAACAAGGTTGGGCCCTTCCATAACCCTAGGTATGGATCTCGTTTCTTCTTACACTTGCGTTTGAATGGAGCTGGAATTTATGTCAGATCCACTCCCACATCTCCTTGATTCGAGAGATTCTTGGGGTTTGGTAACTTCCCGTTCCATATTTGACTGAGTATTGGATTTTTTTTTTTTGATTTCTTGGTTGTAGATGCTCACATTCTTACTGATTGATTTCGTTTTTTGTAGGCACATTATATAGCTGATTCCATTTATTTTCTGATTGAATTATTTGTAAAATGGGAAATCTGCATTGATGAGTTAATTAATGAAATGCTTTTAGTATTCCGCTCTAATGCTTAGTATTCTACAGCAGTTAAGAGTATTAATCAATGCAATACATAAGTCTAGAAACTTTCGTTATGAATATAAATACTCATTGTATCCCAATGTTTTGAAGTAGTAAAATCAATTATTCCCGGCTTTCCATCTTGTTCTTATTTCCCACCTGCAAGAAAAATTAGACCAAGAAGTAAAATCAAACCAACAGTGGTATCAGAGCACTTGGTTGTAACAACGATCATTGTGTTATATCTCATCTATCATGGCCTCATCATCTACCACTTTCACCCAATCATATTCCCACTCCTCCATCCCCATTTTTACTAGAGAGCTCTATGAGCATTGGTGAGACAAAATGGAGACACTGCTGAGGTCGCAAGATCTCCGGGGGCTTGTTCGAGATGGCATCCCACCAGGAAAAGCAGCAGAAGGATCTGTACCAAGACCCAACAAAGAAGACATCAAGAAGGATGCATTGGCATTACACCTTATCCAACAAGGGGTCTCCACAAACATTTACCCAAGAATCATGGGATCCAAAACCTCTAATGAAGTTTGGGTGAGTTTTGAAGATGAGTATAAGGGGAACAAAAAGGTACTTAAAATTAAAATTCAATCTCATAGATGTCAATTTGATACAATAATGATGAAAGAGGGAGAAACACCACAAAAATATTTTGCAAAACTAATCGATATTGGAAACCAAATTAGAGATCTAGGAGGAGTACTGGAAGAGTCTCATATTGTAGAAAAGGTTCTTCGATCACTGACCAAACACTACAATCATGTAGTTTCAGCAATCATGGAATCACATGACATTGAAGAAATGTCTGTAACTAAATTGCTAGGGTCTCTTCAATCCCATGAAGACTTATTTTCAGTGAGAACACGGGTTTGAAAAAAGCTTTCCAAACAAAAATGTCCTTTAAAAACAAATTTGAGGAAAAGAAGAAATTTGTAGGACACATAACTTTTCAAAACCCAAAACTGAAGACACCAGGAGAAAGGGAGTTTTCAAAAATAAAGAAATATCACCCACTGACCTAAGCTGCACCATTTGCAAGAAGCAAAATCACGCCACCAAAGACTGTTTTTGGCGCTGTAAAACATGCAGAGTTCAAAATCACTCGGAAAAAAATTGTTGGTTTAAGCCCAAACAAGAGATAAAATCAGAGGCAAAATTTGCTGAAACCAGTGAAGATCAATTTCTGTTTACCTGTAAGAATTCAAAAGTTGATGAGTCACCCATGCTTTTGTTTACTGATATGGGTGTTCGAGTCATATGGTCAATGATCAAGCCTACTTTGTCACCTTAGATGATAGCTTTAAATCTGAGGTAACCCTTGGTGATGGGAAAAAGGAAGTAATTGAAGGAAGGGGGACAATATCGGTCATTACCGCTGAGGGAGTCCAGAAGCTTATTGTTGATGTCCGGTTTGTGCCAACTCTAGCACATAACCTGCTTAGTGTTGGGCAGTTACTCAGGAAAGGTCATAGGGTCGTATTTGATGTCAAACAGTGCAACATATATCATTCCCAATCTAACTCTGTTATTGGGACAACTCAAATAAACTCAAGCAACATATTCACATAGAGTTAAAACCCTCCAGGACTTTTTCACTGGCTTGCATTAAAAACAAAGTTACCCGGCTTTTATGGACTTGGCCACCTCAAGCTCCCCTTACTACATCATATGCATCAACACCAATTGGTGGATGGCTTGCCAAAGCTGACAAAGATAGAGCTAAATATGATACCTGTGCAAGGAGTAAGTCACACCGTCACCCTTTCCCTCAGTCAGCACAAAGAAGAGCATCACAACCACTGGAGTTACTTCACATGGACTTATGGGGTCCAGCCAACACACCATCATTGAGAGGCAAACAGTATTTCCTGCTCATTGTCGACGATATTAGTCGATACATGTGAATAATGCATCTAGAACAAAAGTCAGACACATTTCTGCAGTTCAGGATTTTTAAACTTCAAGTTGAAAAACAATTGGAGAGGCACATCAAAACCGTGAGAAGTGATAGAGGAGGGGAGTTTTTATCTACTAACTTTAATATCTTTTGTCAAGAAGCAGGAATACACAAGGAACTCTCTGCCCCGGGCACACCTCAACAAAACGGCGTGGTGGAAAGAAGAAATCGTACTGTGATGGAGATGACAAGATTAATGATGATTCAAAAGGGCCTTCCAAAGAGCTACTGGGCAGATGCTGCAACCACAACCGTCTACACCCTCAATCGTGTCCCCACCAAGGCTCTTACACATATGACGCCATATGAAGCCTTATTCAAGAAAAAGCCCTCAATTGCCCATCTAAAGGTATTTGGTTATGTTGCCTATGCCCATAAAAACTTGGAAAACATGATAAATTAGATGAATCAAGCCAAAAATGTATCCTCCCGGGATACAACGATCAAACCAAAGGGTATCGGCTCTTTAAGCCAAGGAGTGGCAAGTTGATTGTCTCCAGGGATGTAACATTTCATGAAGACGAAGCCTGGGACTGGAATTCCCAGGGGGCATCAGATAAAGAATCAAATCAACAAATCCAACACCTGCCGATTGAGTTGGAGACAATTCTAATCCCTGTACAAGATCGAGTGTTGATCCCTGAGCCTGTAAGTCCAGACTCACTATCCCCATCATCATTGCCCAAAAAGTAAAGATCACTGCAAGACATTTATCAAACTAGAGAATTTGCCATGTTATCACTAACTCCCACAACAATTGAAGAAGCAGTAAAGAGTAAGAAATGACAAGAAGCAATGAGAGATGAACTAAAAGCAATACAGAAGAATAACACATGGTCATTGGTTCACAAAACTGTTAATCACACTATTATTGGACTCAAATGGGTCTATAAGCTGAAACAAGATGAAGATGACAACATTCAGAAGTACAAAGCATGACTAGTGGCCAAGGGGTACTCAGAGAGAAGGAGAAGACTATGATGAAATATTTGCACCAGTCGCTCGTACGACCACGATTCGGCTAATTCTTTCTATTGCTGCTCAGTACAACTATCCAGTCTATCAACTGGACGTGAATTTTGCTTTCTTGAATGGTGAAATCACTGAAGAAGTCTACGTACAACAACCTCAAGGTTTTGAGAAGAAAGGGGAAGAAGAGAAGGTTTACAGATTACACAAGGTGCTATAAGGGCTTAAGCAAGCACTGAGAGCCTGGAACTAGAACATTGATGGATATTTTGTCAAAGGTTTCATACGAATCTTAATTGAGCCCACTCTCTACATCAAAATCACCAGTAAAGATAGAATTCTCATAAGTTTATATGTAAATGATTTAATTGTGATAGGTTCCAGTCAAGCGGTGATTCAACACTTTAAAGAAAGCATGAAGACACATTATGAGATGACAGATCTTGAAACACTCAAGTTTTTTTCGGGGTTTTAGATCAAGCAGATGACAAGCAACATTTTCCTCTCACAAGAAGCCTATGTTAAGACCCTCATGAAGAAATACCATTTGGAGGAATGCAATCTTGCCATCACTCCAATGCCCACCACAAAAAAATTAAGTGCCAAAACAGAAGGAGCAGACAAGGAAGAATACATAAATCTGGTCGGCAGCCTCATCTACCTCACAAACTCCCGACCTGACATAGAAAATGCGGTGAATATTATGGCCAAATTCGTCAGCAACCCCTCTAAAGCACACTCAGCGGCGACAAAGCGGATTCTCCGCTACCTCCAAGGAACATAAAGCTATGGCATTCTCTATCAGCACAATCAGGATAACATCATAAGGGGCTTCACCGACTCCGATTGGGCCAAAAATATCGACGATCGAAGGAGCAAAGGGGGATTCATTTTCTTTGCAGGATCTAACCCCATATCATGGAGCTCACGCAAATAGCGATCTGTGGCCCTTTCGACCACAAAAGCTGAATACATGACTCTCAACTGTGCGGCATGTGAAGCCATATGTTTACATCGTCTCAAGAAAGAGATAGGAGGCAGTAGGAAGGAGGAAGGAGTAAGACTTCTCTGTGATAACTCATCTACTATCGCACTCTCTAAAAACCCAGTATACCGTAGCCGAATCAAACATATCGACATTCGCTACCATTTCATTAGAGAGCTGCTCGAGAATAAGGAGATTGAGCTGCAATTTTGCCCTACCAACTCCCAGCTTGCAGACATTCTGACGAAACCCTTACCACGGGATTGCTTTTTGGAGCTGAGGAAGAAGATAGGCGTCACCGACAATGCTGATTTAGCTGGGGTGTAAAATGAGAAATTTGCATTGATGAGTTAATTAATGAAATGCTTTTAGTATTCCGCTCTAATGCTTAGTATTCTACAACAGTTAAGAGTATTAATCAATGTAATACATAAGTCTAGAAACTTCCGTTATGAGTATAAGTACTCATTGTATCCCAATGTTTTGAAGTAGTAAAATCTATTATTCCCGGCTTTCCATCTTGTTCTTATTTCCCACCTGCAAGTAAAATTAGACCAAGAAGTAAAATCAAACCAACATTATTTGTTCTTTTTCTTTGTTTTAGATCTTAGGAAATGGATCAATTTGATCGGCCAAACATATTATATGTTGTGCATCCACGCTTATCTTTAACTGTAAGCTATTCAGATAGACAACATGATCAACTACAGAACTAATCTAAAGCCATTAATACGCCTTTACATAAGCTTCATTTTCAACTATTACCCCGTTGGCCAGGCCCTCTCAGGTCTCAGCAGACATGCAAGATCTGTAAAGTATCTTGGTTTAATTTGATATAATTGTTACTTGTTTTGTTAACTGTGGCCATTAAGCATTTTTTTCTACTGGAGTATCTTACAAGATCATCTGATTGTGTCTGCTAAGCAGTGAGGCGCGGGGAGGAAAAATAGATGTGGGGATTGATGAGGGTCATGATATTTATTGGTCTGCAGCCCGACAATAGTAGTGATGATCTTGTGTGACAGTGCTAACTGTTGGAAAGAATAGTACAATTGATAGAGGGGTTGTGTGAAAGGGCGTCCAACTTGAAGATACAACCAACATGAGACGATCTTGTTGAAATCAAGCTCTAGATTTGGACAACCTCTCCTTGGATTCTCAGTGATAATGATCTCAGTGAAAAAGATGGTGTGACTGGGATCTCAACCTTGGTACCATTCCTTGGCCCTTATGGTTGTGGCTTCCCAACGAGCTTGCGATAGGAGGTTTTGACGTTGTGAATTTCAATATTGAATTCTTAATTATTCAGCTTAGAATCACAAAAACCTAATTAACCTAAATAACAGAACAGGCTCAGAGGAAATCATATTTTCATTCATTCAATAATTCATGATTAAAAGCAATAAAATCTTGATAATAGAAATATGGGAAACCTAACAAGTAACAATTAATACACTAAGAGGGATGCTACGAGCACACCTAAAAGTGCTATATGTGTGTCATTAATATTAGCACACCACAATATCTTATTTGCAGTCCATTTTGTTATTCTTACACAGTAACAAATTCTTCCATATAAATTCATTCAAAATAAAACTCCTGGGTACTGAAAAATAGTTTTTAAGGCATGGAAAAATTTGAAACTTAAACTATTTTAGAAAATGAATTGAAACCTACAAATATTAATGCAAGCATGAATTTTATAAAAATTAATTTGTATAACACAATGCCCCATTGGTAATGAACAATAGTGACCATGGAAAAAATTTTTGGAAGGTAATGTTTAAAACAAAATACAAAAAAGAGCCTTTTCCCTATTTTTTTTTTGCATCACAAATAATTAATGAAAGAAAATTTGTAAATATTAAAAACTGGAAGGAAAAAAGAATCAAAACAAGATCTGGTTTCCATGAAAAATAAAGGATGTCAGTTTTTTTTTTCGGAAAAACTGTTGTTGATTTATAGGTAAACAAAAGAACATCGGACCATTGGAAAGTTTTTAAAACTACGGTTAATAACATGAAAATTAATGAAAGAATGAAAACCGAAAAAACGTAACAGAGGTCTATAGTTGATTTGTGAGAAAAAACCTATCTATATGGAGATATAGTTCGTCGAAGTTGGTAGAGATGAAAACAGAATGTTCATGAATAGCTATTTGTGGCATTGAGTGGAATCCTAGAGCAAGTGAACGGGAGATCTCTAAAGGGTGAAGGAAGGTTTTCAGGTTTTTGCTTCGTCTGTAGATTCAGTGAAAAGGGGTGTGGGAGAGAAAATAGGTCTGTAGAGTGAAATTTGGTGTGCATACAATGGTTAGGTGTTCTCATAACATCCCTCTAAAATAAATGCTAGTAATTCTCTACTAGTGGATGATCACCTATTTAATCGGAATAATTACTTATAATATGTATAATTATATTATTAAATTCTATGCTACCTGTTGGTAGCATAGAAAGCTCAATAGTACTAAATCTTCGTAGTTGAATGTAGAATTAATTTTCACGTTAGTACTAATTGTATAAATATTGCACGAAAAAACATTCATAGGAATTCACACTAAAATATAGTAAATTTTATCGAACTTGTATCATTCATGAATATCATTAGCATTTTATAAATGTCATTATATATAGCAATTGTTCCTTTATTTTAGTGAAAAATATGCAAGTGTTCATTAAATGATATTTAATGAATTGTTCATGATTCACATCCAAATGATATTATGATGACATTATGATAAGCATCTATCAAACTCTAAATCAATTGATTTCACAGCAAGAGATGAAGTTAATTCATTAGCTAGATTATTTATTTAAAAATTCAATGATTCTACTTTACTATATTAGTAAATTTTGTATAGTAACTTTATCATCAAAAATCTTATCCTAATTCTTTGAGGTCAACTTTATGAATTCTCATTTTTCATTTGTTCATTTCGAGTGTTGCTCGAGGTACTAAACCTAATCTAAGAAAATCATCTTTAATTATCTTCACTCTTATAGTCTTATGAATATGGATCATTTGAAAAATTGTGCAAAAGCTAGGTTGTTCCCATTAAGGAACGCGTCTCATGGTCCGAATGCGGCGTCTTGGCAAGGACCACTGCATCTCCAGGACTTGGGTGTAGTGTTTAATATGCAAGAGTTCTCGTCGTATGGTCCGAATGCGGCGTCTTGACAAAGACCGATGTACCTCCAAGAGGACTTGAGTGTCGTGTTAAATAGGCAAAAGTCTTCACATATACGTCCCAGGGAAGTATGTCGTAGGAATTGTGATCGACTTAGGTTTGAAAGTTAGAATATAGGTACGCTAACGGGGAAAACGATGGAAGTAATGGATACGATTATTAGGAGAAGGATAAATATTTTATGTCTGCAAGAGACTAGATGAGTGAGTGAAAAAACTAAATTTTTAGATAATTCAGGTTTTAAATTATGGTACATGGGGAAAAATAAAACAAGTAGTGAAGTAAGAATTATTGTGGATACTACTTGGAAGGATGAAATTGTTGGGGTAAGTAAAAAATGTGATAGAATTTTAGCTCTTAAATTGGTCATTGAAAAGAAAACTATTAATTTGATCAATGCCTACGCGACATAAGTAGGATTAAGTGAAGGTATTAAAGTACAATTTTGGAAAAACTTAGATGATTTAGTAAGAGAAATTCCACAAAAGAGAAGATTTTAATAGGAGGAGATTTAAATAAACATATAAGAAAAAAAATATATATTACACAGCCGTTCATGGAGGATATGAATATGAAAAAAAGAATGAAGAAAGACGGACCATTTTAAACTTTGTCGTAACATATGAGCTAATTGTGTCAAATACGGTTTTTATAAAGAAGAAAAAATATTTAATTACGTTTAAAAGCGGACCAAATAAGTCACAAATTGATTATTTTATGACTCGTAAAATGGATAAAATAATTTGTAAGGATTGCAAAGTCATATCGGGAGAAAGTTTGACAACACAACATAAATTAGTGGTGTTAGATGTACAAATTAAATATAATAAATTTAAGACAATAACAAAAATATTGCAAAGAATTTGGTGTCGGAATTTGAGGATGAAAAAACAAGTTATTTTCAAGACAGCAGTTATGAAACAACTATTTGATGACCCTTATGTTGATCCTAATGTCTCATGGAAAGTTATGTCTTCACATTTAAGGATAAATGAAAAGAACATATTTGGAGTATCAAATGGTCGTGCGCCCCAAATAAAGAATTTTGGTGGTGAAAAGAGACGGTGCAAGACAAAGTGTGAGCAAAGAGGGTCAGGTATAAATCACTCTACGCTTGTAGGAATGATTAAAACTTAGCCAAATATAAAATTGTCAAAAAAGAAGCTAGACAGACAGTATGTAAAGCAAAAAATCAAGCTTATGAAGAATTTTATAAGCAACTAGATACTCAAGATGGAGAACGTGACATATATAAAATTGCTCGAGCTAGAGAAAGGAAGACAAGTGATTTATGTCAAGTAAAATGCGTAAAGGATGAGACAGATGCAGTTTTGATAGATGATGTGGATATTAAAGAACGATGAAAAAGTTACTTTTATCAGCCTTATAATGAAACAAATGACAATGAATTGAACTTGAAAGAGTTAAGTAAATCAGAGCAGTATAAGAACATAACATTTTATCGTAAAATTCAAAGTTGATCCTAATGTCTCATGAGAAGTTATGTCTTCACATTTAAGGATAAATGAAAAGAACATATTTGGAGTATCAAATGGTCGTGCGCCCCCAAATAAAGAATTTTGGTGGTGAAAAGAGCCAGTGCAAGACAAAGTGTGGGCAAAGAGGGTCATGTATAAATCACTCTACGCTTGTAGGAATGATGAAAACTTAGTCAAGTATAAAATCGCCAAAAAAGAAGCTAAACAGACAGTATGTAAAGCAAAAAAATCAAGCTTATGAAGAATTTTATAAGCAACTAGATACCCAAGATCGAGAACGTGACATACTGACATATATAAAATTGCTCGAGCTAGAGAAAGGAAGACAAGTGATTTAAGTCAAGTAAAATGCGTAAAGGATGAGACAGATGCAGTTTTGACAGATGATGTGGATATTAAAGAACGATGAAAAAGTTACTTTTATCAACCTTATAATGAATTGAACTTGAAAGAGTTAAGTAAATCAGAGCAGTATAAGAACATAACGTTTTATCATAAAATTCAAAGTTCGGAGGTAAATGATGTTCTAAATAAGATAAAAAATGGAAAAACGGTTGGATCAGACGATATACCCATCAAAGAATGAAAATGTCTATGAAATGAAGGGATTTTGTGGCTTATATGTTTTTTAGTAAGAAATTGAAGTCAAATAGAATGCTAGACCAATAGAGAAAAAGTATCTTCGTACCTTTGTATAAGAATAAATGAGATATACAAAATTGCATTAATTACAGAGGAATTAAATTGATGAGTCATACCATGAAATTATGGGAACGAGTAATAGAAAGAAGAGTAAGGCTATATTTGGTTCAGCGGTGACAGGTGTATTCGGTGGGTCGAAACGTCACTTTAGAACCGGAGGGGGAGAGGTGGGGGTCAAAACAGAGCGGATCAGAGTCGTTTCTTCCTTGCTGTGGGTACAAGCGGAGCAAACGCCGCAGGCGGCCGTTTGTTTACCCGCCGTTCGACGACGTTTTCTCCAAACGGAGGCGGCAAAACGCCGAACCAAACAAAGCCTCAGACGAAAGACTAACATCTCGGAGAATCAATTTAGATTCATGCCAGGGCGATTGACCATGGAAGCTATACATCTCTTGAGGAGACTCATTGACAACTATCGAGAAAGAAAACAAGATTTGTATATGCTGTTTATTGATCTTGAGAAGGCTTATGATAGAGTTTCAAGAGAGATCTTATGGAGAGTCTTAGAAAAGAAAGGTGTAAATATATCATATATTGACATAATCAAAGATATGTATACAAATTCAGTGATAAGGGTGAGGACATCTGAAGGATTATCACAATAATTCCCTATCACTACTGTTGGCTTACATCAAGGTTCAGCTTTAAACCCTTATCTCTTTACCCTTATCTTAGATGAGCTCACCAGACATCTAGCAATATCTGGGTGTTTATTGTTTGCAGATGATATCATTTTGGTTGATGAGACGCACGAGGGTGTAAATTCAAAACTTGAATCTTGGGGAGATACTTTAGAAAAAAAGTGTTTTAGGTTGGCAAAGATGGAGTACATGAAGCTTAAATTTAGTAATACAAGAAGGACGAATGACTTCATTATTAAGTTTGGTGATCAAAATATTTCCCGTAGTGAGTCTTTTAAATATCTTGGATCAATAGTTCAAAAAGACAGAGACATTGATAAAGATGTGACACAGAATCCAAACGGGTTGGTTGAAGTGGAGAGGCGCGTCAGGGATCCTATGTGATCGTAAAGTACCACTAAAACTTAAGGGCAAGTTTTACCGTACTGCAATTAGACCCGCAATGCTCTATGGTTCTGATTGTTGGGGAGGTAATTGTGTACATGAGCAAAAAATGGGAGTTGCGAAGATGAGAATGCTTAGGTGGATGTATGGACACACGAGACTGGATCAAATTAAGAATGAATGTATCAGGGATAAGACAGGAGTAGCACCAATTGCAGAGAAGATGCGAGAAACCTGATTTAGATGGTTTGAACACGTACAAAGGAGACCATTAGAGGCACCTGTTAGGCGCTGTGAGAGTCTAGTCACTAGGCATGTTAAACGAGGGAGGGGTAGACCAATAAAGACTTGAAATGTAATTATAAGGAAAGACACGATGCACTTAGGCATTAGTGAGATTATGACAAAAGATAGGGCACATTATCGACAAATGATCCATATAGCCGACCCCATTACAACGGGATAAAGGCTTGAGTGTTGTTGTTGTATACATGTTGAAATTTTATTTATTTATATTCACTATTGCTTATGCATTTGATTTTTCATATTTTTTGGTGTAGTAATGAAGGTGAGCCTTGACGCGCCGATTGAGGTGTTGTCGTGTGACCTTGAGGTCACGAGTTCGAGTCAATCAGATATGGTTTTGGGGATGGAGGTGGCCGACTGTTGACGGTGGGTGGGGAAGGGGAAGTGGTTGGCTGGTGGTTGTGGGGATGGAGAGGAAATGGCCGACTAGTGAAAGTGGTGAGGGTGAGGGAAAAATGGGGTGGTCGACTGAGATATGTGGTGGAAAGAGAAGGGTGGACGACTAGTGTGGGGAAAGGGGACAGGGGAATAGTGTCCAAGCTTTGCACTTGGTGTTCCGGCTTCGGCATCTGCGATCAAAAGGAAGCTTCCTTTTGCTGTAACTTTCAATAGCCATCCATGAAGCCCTCTTCCCTTATATATAGACTAGAGAGGGACACCAGACGGTTATGATCCTCCATTCGTTGTAACCCTAAAACACAAATAAAATGAAAGTTAAAAATACAAAGAACATAAAATATTTCGATCGATGCTCTGCTCGTGATGAGCTGTCCTGATTGTTTCTGGGTTTGTGGTCGGCTTGAGTAGACCCTCATAGGTCGCGTGGTATGATTTCCATCAAGGGTTTACACAATATACAACAAATGTACTAAAAAAACAAGCTAACGTATGGCTAACTAGACATACAATGAATTCGAGCAAGAAGCATACAACGATTGTGTTCTTTAATAGGAGAGAAACTTCAGTCGGGTTCGATGGAGGAGAATGTTTTGAGGAATTTGTTATGGTTGTGTTGACTCATGTCACGTCTTTTAATTATCATGTTGGATCGGTTTATTAAATTAATGTATATTATGGGTTTTTGGATTTTATGATAAGTCCAAGTGTCTGGACTTATTACGCTTATTCCACCATGTAATATTATTTAAGGACTCCTTGGCTCATGAATGAGGATATTCAAGAAATTATGAAAAGCCTCTCCTCACTTGTTCAGTTGTTATTTTCCTCTCCTCCTTCTATGATTAGGGCCAGGGTTTAACTCCACCCCCTCTCCTTCCTTCTCCTCGCATTTTCCATAGCTCGTGCTCGACTTCCTTGTATCTCTGTCACCACCACCACCTCTGACGAGTTACGGACATCTTATGGGTTGGCTCGTAACAACTTGTTATCAAAATCATCACTCCTTTATTGTTATTTGTCTTCATCACACTTTGCCACAAAAATTTATGTTCCCATTCAATTGATTCTTCCGCAAAACAGAGCAACCTGACTTGTCGACCCCCGTTTTTAGCGGACGGAATCCGCAAATTTCCCGCATTCGATCCTTCTTCCAACGAACAACAAGCAGCTCGCAGATCCCTTCTCCCTGGGAAAGTTGCCACTCAGCTAGCAGCTTATGGAAGCCACAGGATCCACTCGATCTAAGATCTCGATGCATCTCGTCGAGCCATCAAGTAAACCATCAACTTCCTTCACCAAGCCAGTTATGAAGCGCCCCACGTTGAGTTTGTCCAGACGTTGCGAGTCTGTCAATATTGGCGGTGAGTTGTGAAATTGCGACTTGGTGCAATGCCGATATCTCCAATAACTTATGAAACATCAAACAGAGTACAATTTGCTCGCCGCAGCTCACCATCATGCCAAATTGAAATAATCAAATCAATTAATTCAAGTAGAATGCCTTGGACTGGTTCATGCCTTGTAAATAAGAGGCAAGTTGTGCTGGGCTCAAAGTAGGCATTGGCTTTGAACGAAATTGGAGGTGCTGGGCTCGATGTGGTAGGGCGTGCACTTACATCTGCTTGCTCGAGGAGATGTCTCGAACGAGTTGGCTAGGCAGAAGTCAAAAAAGCGTGGTGGAGATGGGAGGGTGACTTGGCCTGCTTTGACGACGGTGATGGAAAATCACAGTGGTTGATGGGAAGGAGCCGGAAGAAGTGCGCGTTGTCAGCGTTCGGCGAAGAAAGCTATTTGAGATGCAATGGGGCTTGCTTTTGGGTTGCGAGACGTGCCGATCAGTTGTGCGGTCAGGTAGGAAGGTTTATGGGTGTTTAGAGGAGGTATGTGGGTGTATGTGGAGGCCAAGAAGGGTGCAGCCAGCCCGAAGAAATAGTATCTGGCGGCTGGACAGCAACTAGGAAATTAGTTTCTGGCTTTAGGAAGGGCTGGAAAGGGGCTGGATAGAAGTACTTGACGGCTGGACAGAACCCGTGAAATTTTGTTGGGGTTGTGCAAGCATTGGGAAGGTGCTGCAGACTGCTGGGAGGGTCCTGGTGGAGCATGGGCGGGACAGCATGTGAAACCAGTGTCCAGCAGCAGGCATCCACAGCTGGAAGGTTCTGGGCACTGGAACAGGGTTGGACAGCAGGGGGAAGGAAGGGTGAAGCGCCATGCTGAAATGCCAGGCAGGCTAGGGTTTGGAGAGGGAATTTCCTTCTCTTCAAGTCCTACTTTCTCCTCGTGCTTTGCTTGGCTCAGATGCAACATTGGAAGAAACAGCGGTGAGAAGTAGTGATGAAAAATCTGTTGCCTTGTATAGTAGCTGGAAAATCACTAAGATTGTTTGGAGGTTTGCAGTGCTGTTCAGAAATTCAAAACTATTTGACCTGTTTGGAAAAATAACTTTGTGGAGGTAGAAGATTTTCAATATATCAATTATTGTTAATTCAGAAACCAGTTTCAACCAAAGTAATATTATATAGAAATGTAAACAATATCCAGTAATTTTAAAACAAAACGTAAAGATGAAGTGAGCCTTCTACTAGCATCTTAGAATTTTTGCACAAAATCATCCCTGAAACTTGTGAAAATTCGGTTGCAAAATGAAAAAAATGGGATCAATACAAAAATTAATGGAAATCCAAAACAGTTTTTTTACTATGATTAATTCATAGTAACTGTGTGCATTTTGTATTTGCTTGACTATGAAATTTCTTAATGTAGTCATTTTAGTTGACCCAGAGCCTTCAATTATAACAAGATCTATGTTAGGATCTGTATTACTCTGGTTTTGTCCCGCACTATGCTCATAAGACTCCGGGTGCACGAATCTCATTATCATCACATGCACTGAACTCTAGATCACATGCTAGGTGTCTCTGAATGCAGTTGTTTAGAGCCGTTGTAGCACCACACTCCCTCATTATTTTGAGAACGTGTATTGCGACATGTCTCGAAGGATTACCTTTTTTTTTCTCACTCCAAATATTTATTTCATCAACGCGAAGAATGTGCTTTATTTCATGACGTTCTTCAATTGGTGGTGCACTCTGAGCAAAGTCCGACAAATAATATCAAGTTTCAGGATAAGGTTTCAGTAACCCCTGTTGTAATGGATATCCAACATCCACTGGATAATATTTTCCTACAAAAATCAAATAACTAAGATTGTATGTAAATATTCATAATAATGGTTTGCTTGTTAATATGACAAAAATTGAAGACTCATCATGAGGAGGATATGGAAACTTACACCTTGCATCCTTGAAAGAGTGATGATATATGTGACTATCATGAGCATAACCCTCCCATCCAGACATGATATATGTGTAACACATTGAAATCACATATAACCATTACATTCTAAGTCCGTGTGCCATGACGTCCAATGTATGACACATGTTCTTCTATAAGAACAAATACATTAACATGTGTTTCGATGATTGCTCAACTACATTCACCGAAAAATGACATTAATCCCTAAACTGTTTGTCTGTGTGAGTTATGTTTTCCAATGATAAATGCTTAAGTGTTTCAAGACCTATCATGAAGTACCTGCTTATAGTTTTAGTGGAATGCTGAAGGCATTTACTTGCAACACACATTGATTTGTTGTGTGCCAAAATGTATAGGGTAAATGCTAGCACCTCCCTTGCAACGGTTCGTTGTGATCTTTTTAACCCATGAAATTGTTTCAGTGAATTAAACAAGTCTAAAAAATCTCATTTGATATCCAAAACATACTATGAAATCTCAGTGGGTGACCAATTCACAATTTACGTAATCATTTACTCCTATTTGTGTATGTCATACAAGGGGTCTTCTCAGTTCTCACAGTATAATGAGATATATTCATGTACTACGCATAATGTTGCAGATGTCGGATGTCGGGGACACGTCGGTTTGGGTTTTCATGTCGGTTTTTTATATATCGGGGGATATATCGGGGATATTTCATATATCGGATTTTAATATTTAATTAATTATATATGTAATTACATGTTATTTTTAATTTTTATACATATCACAGTACTACCTATTTTACAACCTATTGAACTTTTAAATATTAAAATCTATATGTAGCATTTAACATACAACACTTTAAATATGAAAACTCAAACATACCTCATTCTTCATCACCTGAAAACTCATTTATAGTTGGCAGAGTAGATAGAATATGATCTTCATCCGATGAACCCTCTAGATCTCCCTCGTCCACTTCAGATATTTTTCTCTTTCCCCTTCTTTGATAACTAATTGCCACTTCTTTGCTTGTAGCTAATCTTTGAGGTCTCCTTTCATCATGATCAGCGTCGACTATATTGCCAATTTGCGCCCATGTCAGCCCCTCACCAGGAAAGACTTCATCATCGTCATCTTCATCTTCATCCTCCTCAGCATCAACATTTACCATCCACTCTTGTACCATTCCAGAATCAACATTTTTAGCTGCCAATGGATCCCGAGATGTCTCTGAATATTTCGACTTTAGCAAAACATTGAACTTTACAAATACTAAATCGTTCAATCTCTTGCTATCAAGTTTATTTCTCTTTTTAGAATGTATCTGTACATTTTAAAAAAAGTTAAATAATGCATACAATCATATAATAAGATATAAATGTTTAATTACATAACTAAATTAATGTTTACCATCTCGAAGGTGCTCCAGTTCCTCTCACAGCCAGAAGATGAAGTAGTCAGACTTAAAATTTTCATGGCCATAGTTTTAAGGTACGGCGTATCAGCACCGTTAAGCCGCCACCAATGTACTGTGAAAATTAAATTGACAACACAATGTATTAAACTATTAATTATTCATTTATTATACATAAATACATCATTATTGTTAATAAATATATATATTAAAATGTACCTGGATTTAAGTTGGGATTTTGTAGCTGTCTCTTTGCCATTTCTTTACCAAATAACCCTTGTTGGTATTGGTAAACATCAAGCTCAGCGCTGATGTGATCCTGTGTAGAAGGATCTTTCCTATATATCCTTGAGAGACACTCAACAAAACCACTCATAAACCTTCCGTCAGCCTCAATCTCCACTCGATGAGAATAATAAAAATATGGGTTTAAGTAATACCCTGCAAAGTGCATAGTACTGTTCAATCTCCACTCGACAAAAATAATAAAAATTTGGGTTTAAGTAATAACCTGCAAAGTGCAGAGGGCTGCTCATCTTTTTCTCCCATCTGCTATCAATCAACTTCCATATAAGAAGATATTTGTTCTCTTGGTGATCGAGAACTACGGCAACCTCTTCCCTAGCTTTTTTGATATCACCATATAACCACCCCATGGATGGTGTATCCCCGTCGACTCTTCTCAAAACTCTCACAAATGGTGTGAATATACCAACAACCAGCTCGACATTCGCCCAAAATCTAGCGCTCATCACTATCATTGCAGCCTACCATATGCAAAATAAAATATTAAGAAAATACTATAAAAGGGCAACTTTCAAAACATATATTTTAAATGAAAGGAATAAAGAAGCAATAGTTTTACCTGCTTTCCCCCAGCACTACTGGCCAACTTTGTTGCAGCCCACTTTGCAGATGTGAATAAACCCCTCAATTGATTCTTCTTCTCTAAGATGCTCTCTAAAGATAGAAATGCTGTAGCGAATCTCGTCACACCTGGTCGAATAAGCTCATGAGAGTCCAAGTCCTTTGTTGACTCTCTAAATATGTCGAGCGAGATGGTGTGACCATAGATGAATATAGAGAGTTGCCGTCCTAAGGAGATAACACTCTTTATTGCCTTCAATTTTCCTATATCTTGTAACAGTAGATTAATAGTGTGAGCCGCACAACAAGTCCAAAAAATCGTAGGTCTTTTCAAAGTCATAAGCTTTGCAGCAGCCATATTATTGGACGCGCTATCCGTCACAATCTGCAGGATACTATGCTCTCCTGGGCTCTCAGGGCTATCAATCGCCTCATCCAAGAAGTCAAAGATGAACTTCCCATCGTGTGTGGAGGAGGAGACATTCTTCGAAAGCCAGAATGCTACTCCAGAACTACAATGTATCATGATATTCATCACGCTCCTACCCTTCCGATCTGTCCACGCATCGGTCATGATACTGCAACCATTCAATTTGCATGTCTGCGTGAATATGCCCAACATCTCCTTCGTCCTCTCCACCTCCCCTCGTAAAATTTTCTCTCTCAACTCATAAAACGTTGGGATCTTCATCCCAGGTCCGCATAAACCAATGACATGAGCCATCTGCTGAAAGGATGAATTACATATGACGTTAAACGGGATCCCGTTTTCATATGCCCATCTACCTATGTACACGGCAACATCATCTCTGGCTTTCTTTTTGTACTTACTCTCTATCGTGCTTTGTTGGGAATCTTTTCCCTTGGTAGACTCGGCAGCTGAATGAACAAACTGGTCCATTGGACCCTTTGAACCTGTGCTCCTAAGTATGCTAGTGTCCTCTTCTTGATCAACATGCACTCCTCCAACAACCACCTCATTTAAGATTGCTTCCAACTTGGCACTTTTAGCCCTCTTACTCTGTAAATTTGAGTTCAGCGCCGAATCCGCTTTAGCCTTAACGTCGGCGGGAACCTGAGGACATGGCTTAACATTACCCTTCCACCCAGCCAAGTGATGCTTGAAACGTGTAATTCCGCCATTCACTGTCTGCTTGCAGTAGTTGCATTTGATTCGGTTTGTGTCGTTTGCAACCAACTTCTCACCAAATGCCCAGAACGGATCTCTACCGGTTGATACCAGAGATACGGGAGCCTCACTAGAACCAGCAGAAGAAGCCATTCTAATAGGACACAAAATGAAAATAATATTAGTTAAATGAAATGAAAAAATATTTAACATAACTATATCACGAGAAAAATTGCTAGTTGAAAAAAAATCAACATCATAAAAGCCCCATAACTTCATTAGATCGTTAGATCTTCAGATATCTTTTATATTATCCATGCAATACTTTATTTATCCAACAAAATTTTACATTCTCATTAGTATACTAGTATACAAAGTTATAACTATCATTCAAATTTTTAAAGTATCCAACACTTTATTCAAATTTTCAAAGCATCTCACACTTTATTTATTAAAAGACACAAAGCAGCAGGGCAACTAAAAATGTGCTTGGATATACATGCATCATTGATTGCAAAATGAAGTTGGATAAATAACTATTAATAGGGGTATTTCAAATCATTTGTTGATTAAAAGCAGCAGGACAATCAATGAAAGCTTCCGGCAGCAACTAATAAGACAAATAAAGCAACAAGGCAGCCACCAACAACTAAATGGGTCGGCAGCCACCAGTAACAACCCACAAGGCAGCCACCATGCTACAGCCGACAGCTAGCACAACAACCAACAAAAAAAATGCAGAGCGATAGAATGAGAGGGGGAGGTAGGGAAAAGAATGAACCAACCGAGAGAGAACCAGCGAGCGGGGAGAAAGAAAGAGCACCAGCGAGCTAGAGAGAACCAGAGAACCAGAGAACCAGAGCACCAAAGAGCACCAGCGAGTAGGGAGAAGAAAGAATCAGCGAGATAGAGCGCCGACAACGCGCGAGAGAGGGAGAGCACGAACGAGCTAGAGAGCACCAGAGAACCAGAGAACCAGAGAACCAGAGCACCAAAGAGCACCGGCGAGTAGGGAGAAGAAAGAACCAGCGAGATAGAGTGCCGACAGCGCGCGAGAGAGGGAGAGCACCAACGAGCTAGAGAGCACCAGAGAACCAGAGAACCAGATGGCACCAACGCACCAAAGAGCACCAACGAGTAGGGAGAAGAAAGAACCAGCGAGATAGAGTGCCGACAGCGCGCGAGAGAGGGAGAGCACCAACGGGCTAGAGGGCACCAGAGAACCAGAGAACCAGAGGGCACCAACGAGCAGAGAGAAGAAAGAACCAGAGAGATAGTGTCGCCGGCGCGCGCGGGAGAGCTAGGGCAGGAGCGACGGGGAGAGCTAGGGCAGAGCGTGAATGAAATGAGCGGGGTCGGGGTGTTAAAACAGTACCCGACCCGCTCATTTCATTATAAATATAATAATAACATATATAATTAATAATTTTAAAAAAAAAAACTTAAAAAACGCCCGAAATCGGGCGTTTTTTTGGGGCCGACATGTCGGTTAAAACCGACATGTCGGCCCGCTTTTTTCAAACCGCCACACCCAGAATCTGTGCCGGTTTTGTGTCGTTTTTGCTCCCAATCCTTCATGTCGGCCGACATGTCAGACATGTCGGCCGACATGTCAGACATGTCGGCCGATATCCACAACAATGACTACGCAAACTATCGAAGTAACTAAATTGCAATAATGAACATAACGACTTTGACGATTCAGTTGATGTGTTAACATTAAAACAAATTTCTCGTATATTAAGTGTTCCTCAATTTTCTTATCCATTATAAAGCATTGAATAAAGAACAAAAAAATGAATAAAGCATTGAGATAGACCAACAAACACAAGTACAACATGAAACCGACATAAAAAACATTGAGATTGTTCATGGCTCTGCAACAAACAAACATTTAAAGCATTCAATAGAGTTCATCAAAATATTAAGCAGACATAAAATAGGAAAAACAAACTTCCACACCCAACAAAGTATCACATGATAGAAAATTCTACGACACCATGGCATGCTATAATTATAGCGATTCTTCAGCCAAGCAACTCTTCTATTGCATGGAAGTTTCAAAAACATGGTTCTATTAATAGTTGTCCAAAGAAACATGGTTGCAAAATCATACAACTCTAGATCATTACAAATCTCCAAATGTCTTTCAAGCTGAAAGTTCGGAAACGAATCTTATTATTTTAGTAAAAAGGGGAAAAGTAGAGAACAAAAAAAAAACTTAAAAAAATCACACATATTCATTACAAATGTTCCCTAATCAATTTTGGTAGTCGTCTCTTTCACAGTGTGTGAGATATCATTGTCTTCACAAGACATGTCTTTTCCATTAGAGAGTCCAACCCACCATAGATCTTTTATCGGGAGATCCCGTAACCTTGCTCAGCTCTTTTGAAGGGAGAGACTTGTAACTCCTTGGCAACAGGTAAAAGAGAGAATGAGGTTGATAGCGTTCGTCTACAACTTCAGTCTTCAAACGGTGATCTTTGACCGGTCTGGGAGGGCTGCAGCAGAGAGTGACAACTTGCGATAGTACTTAGTCGGCGAACGAGTCCCCGGATCGGCAAAGGCTCGATCGACGATCTTAACTGCTTCAGGATGAGCTATGCCCTTTCTTCACTACACCTTCTGACCTCTTTCTCTGTCTAGCTTCCATCAGGCTTCTTCTTTCATCTCCAGGGCCGCTTCCTCTGAAGTAGGAATTGCTAACTTCTCTTGGTTTCTTTATCATTAATCTGATAAGTTTTATACCATCAAATCAAAGGTTTTTTCCAACACAAGCTCTTCCATCGCTTCTTCCAGTAGGTATGCATTAGCAAGCATGATAGGTGTTGAGGTACTACTTCCAAAAGAGCGTGATGATTCTACTATCTCATCGACATGTGATAATAACACCGGCTTTATGCCTCCGTATTTCTTCTTACCTTTACGTGATTGCTCAGGACCTTGTAAAGTCGGTGCATTCTCTTTTGGTCCACTTGAACCAATGTTAACACAAGTATGTGGTGGTGTCAAAATATTCTCTACGATACTGTCTTCATCCTTGAACACAACTTGTTGAGAAAAATAGGTGGCATAATCCTAATTGCAGAGATCCAAACTTTATCTCAGGATGCAACAACTTGATTGAATATCTTGTCATGTTTCTCCTCTTACTCTGGAGAAAATCCAACATAGAAAAACTTGGTCTCGTTTATTTTTTAGCTGAGCACGATCATATAGTAACCCATCATGCTCTTTGAAATATACTATCAAATTCTTGTACCCATCTTTGTTGAAGTGGATTGTCGGTCTATTATTACCTGACTCAATTTCTGGTATGCACAAATCACAATAAATTAGCACATGAGATGATTCCCAAACGACATAAATTCATCTTTCCTTAGGTTTACTCATGTATTTAAACACACAATCAATATCTTTAAACACACAAGCAGGAGACTAAAAAATTTGATTCAAAATTAAAGTGGATTTACATTAGAGCTGAAATAATGTGGCACATATACCAAGGCACATGTGTATCTTTTTTAAGCATCACTTAACTCAGTGATTGGAGTTTCTTTGATCACCCGCCATTTTTATTACATCATTAAACCCATTTTGTCTCACCAATTATTCTCATGCATTGTGTAAAAATCCTCTTAGAAATTCAATGAAGAATGTTATGTTGGAGTCATTGATTGTGCCTTTAGGATTGATGAAATTCATTGTTTTGATGCAAATTCCATACATTTCATCATTCTCAAACTAATATCGTGGAAACCTCTATCTAACTCTATAAAACGAATTTGCAATATGATTCATTCCTTAACTTCACTGATTTCATTGATTCCAGAAAACGGATTCTAGAGAGACGAATTCAAAATAAATTAATGACCATAAAATGAGTAAAAAAATAAATAATGACATTTAACTCATTCCACATATTTACCTAAGCAAAAATATTGTTCATTGCATAGAAATATAATGGGGAAGAGGATATGCAAAACTGTTCAGATATTTAAAATGAGAAGAAAATCAAGGAGAATGCTTCAGTGAAGAGAGGAAGCAGTCGGGGGGAGTTTGCTTCAACGCGGTTCGTTGGAAGGAAGATGCGTCCTTAAAGATCCACGAGAGGTGAACAGAAGGAGATCTATTGATAACAGGAGAACGAGGAGAGGAATCACGAGCTCTGAAGCATAGGGGACCGCGATTTTCTCGTTAATCTTGGCGAAGAGAGGCGATCAGGGAGTGGAGTCGCAAGTGTACAACACTCAAGCCTTTATCCCACTATAGTGGGGTCAGCTATATGGATCCTTTGTCTCCATTGTGCCCTATCTTTTGTCATAATCTCACTAATGCCTAAGTACATCATGTCTTTCCTTACATTTTTATTCCAAGTCTTTATTGGTCTACCCCTCCCTCGTTTAACATGCCTCGTGACTAGATTCTCACAACGCCTAACAGGTGCCTCTAATGGTCTCCTTTGCTCAATTTTTAGAAAAGAAGGGTTTTAGGTTGAGCAGGGCAAAGACGGAGTATATGGAGCTTAAATTTAGCAGTACAAGAAGACAGAGTCACGAGTGTAATTGAGCAAAATTGTTTTCTGGATAGTGGAACATGGCCCGTGACCCACAATGGTAAAATCAGCAAAATTGTGAGCTTTTTAAGAAATCTATTTTGCCACCGCTCAACCATAATCGATGTTTTAGCGCGGCTTTTATGAAAACTGTGGTCCTTAAACTTTTATCACTGCCCCAAATAGTCCCTTAAATTGATTTCTTTTCCCCTTTTTATAGAATTTAGAAAGATATCCGATTATATATTCTTGCTCCTTTTGCAATTTCTTTATTTATTTGATTTGATTTAGTTGCTTGCCATTTGTTTTTGATTCTCCATTAATTACTTGACCTATTTATTTAAGAACTTTATTGATCTATCACGCCAATAAGTGAAATTTACCATATGCAAAATAAATTGCCATGCATATGAAAATTACCAAATAGAAAAAATTGAGAAAACATCGCTCGTGATGGATGAATCCTTTTTTCATAGATGATACAGCATGAGTGCACTATTAAGCGTTCTCATAGGTATATATATAATGTAAAACTTGTAAATATGAATAATAATAACATTTAATTTCGCAACATGGTATCAAAGCGCGCCTCTAGGTCAAAGTCTGCCATCTTGTCAGTCTCCTTCAGTCATTGTGAGTGCTAATCAATGGTGTCCTTCCACGATCCAATCGGCTCCAATGATAATCTCAGTCCAAATTAGCTTACTGCTCGATTCGTCGTCAGACATGCTTCCGTTGACTCAACACTTTCCGCTCTTCTTTGTGCCTAACTCCTAGTGTCTCGAGCTCCAGCAAGTTCTGCTTCCAACATCCACAGTTGCTCGAGTTCCAACACTCGAGTTCCGACAACAAGCTCTGTGTCCGACGATCTATTCTTGTCATTTGTTCTGCTTCCAATGTCTGAGTCCCAACTACTTGTGCTCTAGCAACAAATATGTTTCTGATTCCTATTTGCCCGCACTCTGATTGTAGATCTGTCTAGCTCCTCTGTGTCCGACTCTTTGCTGCTCAAACTCTTCCGTTCTCTTCGACTTAGCCCCTTCCCTCTGATCTTGATTGTTGCTTCTTCCCATTCCTTTTGCTTATTTTTGTTAGCGCTCCTGCTCCCTCCCCCACTCTCGATGGATGGAAATTCATAAATGATGCAACCCACATCACTCCATTTTTATTATTATTATCGCACATGTTATTTATTTTTTTGTAGCGCACACTTTTGCGCAATTTTTGGATTATGGTGTAGCGTGAGTTGTATTGCGCGTTTTATGAGTGCCTGGGTGTTATTTTGTATAGCGCGTGTTGCTCGCACAAATTTTGTTTGGCTCGTTGGTGTGATCGACCAACGAGACCCTAAATGCATAGGTCCTATAATTTATGAGTAAATTAGTTTGAGCAAGCTTTTAATATTTAACTATTCCAACATAATTTGCTTTTTTCAAAATCTGATATGATATTTCATTTGGGAAATATCTATGGTCATGTCTTTTAATTTCATCAAGTATGCCCTTTTAAAGCCCACATAATCTAAGCTCATTTACCCCCTCACTTGAAACCCTAATTCCTCCATATAAAAGGTTTCCTTCTCTCATGGTAGAAGCCGGGTTTTTGGAAATATAGAAACTGAACGAGAACTCCTCTCGCTCAATTTCTTCTCCAGCCGCCCGATATCCCCTTTTCCCGCACCCCGCTCGACGGAACCTTCGACGCCGCCGCTCCCTCCTTCTCGCTCCAGTGTTGCCGGTGCCGAAGCCTCTCCAAGCTACCGTCGACCCCCTCCTGCAACTGCCGACGAGTCCGCCTGCAACTTCCTTCGGCGGTTTCGACGACACAGCCGTCGCAGATCTCCAGTCTCCCTGAACACTGATGCATCCTTCCACAACTTCCACGGTCGGCTCCAACAACACCTCCGTCTGGCTTCTCCTTCCAGCTGCCTGATGCCACCTCCTAGTTTTAGACGTGGTCGTCCGACCACTTCTCCAGTGATTCCCCTGGTTCACCTAAGCGGCTGGGATTTCTTAGGAGTTTCAGACACTGCCACAAAATGCAGTCCTCTACACCCTATTAGTTGACTTGCTCGCCTCTGCTACTCTCCCTCGTGATGTACTTCTCCATCTCTACGCTCCCAAGCTTTAGTAAATCTCATACCTAAAATTATAAATGAATAGGTAATTATTAGAGCTTGTCCTAGTTAATTTCATCTCTTGATTATCGTTTATTTTTAAACACGTGAATGCCACAAGTTGATTTCAGTGCATGTTGAATTGTGATTTGCAACGCAAATACGTTGTGCATAGCCTTGCGTTCGCGAGCGACATCTTGGTCGTTTATTTTGTTAGAAAATAGCCCGCGAATTTCTCTCGCGCCGCAATTACTTTGAAAGATCTCCATTATTATCTCTCAAAACTGCAGCCATAGGTTCGAGTTCACATCTGTTAAAGAAACCCATTTGACAAAGGCCCATTATGTAATTTTATTGTTATTTCTCTCTTCTCTTTAGTCCCACATCATGTATAGGACCTTCCTCTCTCTTTCTCCATCCTATAAATATGTACTCATTCTTTGTATTTGACACAAGTGAACATATATACAAGGTTTCTTTTTCCTCTCTACATGGTATAAGAGCCAGGTTTTGCCTCTCGCGGACTCCCGAACTGTATCCGCTTCTTTTGATCTCCTGCGGCCTGCTCGTCTACCCGCTGCGGCCTGCGGCCTGCTGCGACCTCAGTTCGGTCTGTGGCCTGCTCTTCTGCATCCGCTTCCTCTTCTTCACCGTGGTTCCACCCCCCTCCTCAGGCTTCTTATAGCCACTTCTCTCCCCGTACCATGGGGACCACTTCTCCCTACAGTTCTCATTCAGTCCGCTGCCTCTTTGCAGTCCGCTGCGACCTCCTGCTCTTCTCGCTGCGGGCTTTCTTCCAATCCGCTGCGACCTCCTGCTCTCTTCTCTGCCGCGGGCTGTTAAGATCCGCTGCGGGCTACCTGTTCGTGGACTGTTCTCGGTCGCTGCGTTTTCCCTCTTGCGGACTGCTCCAGTCCGCCGCGGCCCTATTCTCCCCACTGTTCTCGCTCAGTCCACAGCGGGCTCCTCTTATCCACTGCGGGCTCTTCTGGTCCGCCGCGGTCTCTCTCCTCTCTTCCTCGCCACGGACTGTTTCAGATCGCCGCGCTCTGCTTCTCCTATCCGCTGCCTTCTTGTCGCTAGAGTCCTACTCGCGACCTCTTACTTGCCGCAGACTGTTTCAGCTCGCCGCGATCTGCTTCTCCATCCCGCTGCCTTCTCTTTCCGCTCGAGCCTTTTACTCGCGGTTTCTTCTCCATGTCCGCTCGCATTCCTCTTGCGGCCTCCTTTGCTCTGACCGCTGCTGTGCTCAGCCAGACGGTGCGGACTGTTGCCTTCCCGCATTTAGGTCGCGGTCTTCTCCTTCCCTCCCTGCCGTGCGTGGTTTCCGGCTCTTCTCGCTGCGGTCTCCTCTTTCCTGTACGCGCGGCCGGTCTCTATCCGCTGCGGTCTTCTCGAGCGGGTTGTCTCTGCCCGCTGCCTTATCTTTCTTCCGGGCTACGCCTTTGGTCGCGGCCTCCTCCTTGCCACTGGTGTCTTCACACCGTGACCGGGCGGTCTCCCCTCTAGTCGTGCGACCTCCCTACCCGTGCGGCCTCCTCTGTTGAAGCTCTTTTCTCCTAGTCGCAGTTCGTCTTCATGGCCTCTTCTGCTGGCTCTACCAGAACGGCGGTTTCTCCTGCAGACTGCCCGACCTATCTTCCGGAAGTACGTGATGAGCTCCGGATTACAACTATCTCTCTGCCTGGTAAGAAGAATTTTGTGGAATGGGTGCACTCTGTTCGCCGGGTCCTGCAATCGAAGGGGTTTCTTCATCACTTGACCCAGGTCATTATCGGTACTCCTATTGACGACTGGTTACGCAACGATGATCGTGTGCAGACGTGGATCCTTAACTCTCTTGATGGCGAGTCTTATCGCCTGGCCATGTACTATGAGACGGCCAAGGGCATGTGGGACGAGCTCCATACCCTCTACTCCGGCAAAGATAGTCTCCACCATTTGTATGACATTATCACTGCACTTCAGGCCCTTGATAGTGGTGGGACGACCGATCTGACCTCCTTTGTTGCCCAGGCTCGGTCTCTGGTCGAAGCTTGGATCCAACATCAGCCTCCTACTGTGGACCTTCCTGCCCAACGTGTCCAGAAGGAAGCTGTTGGTATCTCCATGATGATGGCTCGGGTCTCGCATCACCTTCACAGTGTGCGGGCTCAGATCCTCTCCTCTACAGTTACCCCATCCTTCTCAAGATCTTCCCGCCTCCAGATTTTTCTGGACCTCCTTCTCTGGCCCTTGTCCAGCAGACCCCTGCACCTTTACTGCTTCTCCCTTCTTCAGCTCGTGGGGGCCGTTCTGATTCTCGGGGACGTGGTCGGGCTTGCCGGCCGCGGCCTAAGTGTTCTTTCTGCGGCAAAGACGAGCATCTTGAAGCCACGTGCTATCGCAAGCATGGTCCTCCTCCGCAGGCCTCTGTTGCTACCACCAACTCCTCTCCCACTCGTACTGACCTCGACGAGGTTCGCCTTCAGCTCCAGCATCTTCATGGCCTACTCAGCCGCCCGCCGGCCTCGGTTGCCTCCGCGGCCTCCATCTCCAATGAAGGTATCGCCTGCCTCTCCACTGGCCCGCGATGGATCATCGATTCTGGTGCCCCTCATCACATCACCTCTGTTCGACCGCCCCAGTACTTGTCTTCTCCTCACCTGAAGTACATCACTGTGGCCAATGGGGCCGCTGTCCTTGTCTCTGGCTGTGCTGATATTCCACTCGCCTCCTCCCTTCTCTTGCGCTCGGCTCTTCATGTTCCTGGCTCTCCTTTCAATTTATTTTCTATTAGTCGCCTTACTACTGACTTAAATTGCTTCGTGACATTTACTTCTTCTTTTCTGATACAGAATCAACATACGCGGACTATCATTGGTAGGGGGCGACTGCAGAACGAGCTCTACCTTCTTGATGACTCTCCTACTCTCCTCACATCTGTCTCCTCTTCGGATTGACATCGGCGTCTTGGTCATGCTTCTCTTCCCGTTCTCTAAAAGGCTCTCCCGGATGTATCTCTTCCTGCTTTTCAGTGTGAAACCTGTATTTTTGGCAAACAACCACGTTCATCTTTTCCTTCTCATTGTACTCGGAGCTCTGCTATTTTTGTTTTGGTACACTCCGATATATGAGGTCCGTACAAGATTACTAATATTTCTGGCTACCGTTATTTTCTTACATTCATCGATGATTATTCTCGCATGACATGGTTGTATCTCCTTCGTGATCGTTCTGAGCTTTCTCGCGTATTTCGGGCCTTCATTCTTGAGACTCGCACTCAATTCTCTGCGCCCATTCAAACTATTCGCACTGATAATGCGCGCGAGTACACTGACCATGACTTCGCGACCCTCTGCTCCGAGTTTGAGGTTATTCACAAACATCTTGTGCATATACCCCGCAGCAGAATGATGTCGCCGAACGCAAGAATCGTCATCTCTTTGTTGTGGCTCGCTCTCTTATGCTTCAAATGCGGGTTCCCAAACCATACTGGAACTTTGCGCTCTCCACGACCTGTTTTCTTATCAACCGTCTCTCGTCCTCCGTCCTCCAGAATGCTACTCCCTTCAGCCTCCTATTTCCCTCCACTCCGGCCTTCCCTCTTACTCGTATTTTTGGGTGTACATGCTACGTTCACCACCTCAGCCCATCTACCGACAAGTTGGATCCCCGTGCGGCCAAATGTCTTTGTGGGCTACTCGCGCACTCAAAAGGGCTATGCGTGCTATTCGCCCACTACCCGCAAGGTGACCGTTTCTGCGGATGTCACTTTCCGGGAAGATCTTCCCTTCTTCTCTGCTCTGGATCTCGCTCCTCTTCCGGAGCCCATTGTGCGCCCTGTCATCTCTGTTCCCCAGTCTCCACCTCCCCCCTACTGCCCAGCCTCCGGTCCTTCCCCAGCCACATGTTATCTGGGTCTATTCTCGTCGCTCTCCTCGTCCCGTTGCCCCACTGCAGTCGGCTTCGACCTCTGACGCTCCGCAGCCTGCTGCTCCGGCTCCAGCCTCCACCGCTCATCCTATGGCGAATTATGTCTCTTTTACCGCCACTTCTTCACTTTTGCACATCGTTATCCTCTGTTTCTGTCCCAAACTTTGTGCAGGAGGCGCTTCAGCATCCAGGCTGGCGGGCTGCCATGGACGAGGAAATGACAGCCCTTTGGGCCAACCAGACCTGGGTTCTTGTCCCTTTACCTCCCGGTCAACAACCTGTTGGGTGTAAATGAGTTTTCGTCATCAAACATGCTCCTGATGACACTATTGACCGTCTGAAGGCCCTCCTGGTGGCCCGTGGCTTCACTCAACAACAGAGCCTTGATTATGAGGAAACCTTCTCTCCGGTGACCAAGCTCAACACCGTTCGTGTCCTGCTCTCCGTGGCTGTGCATTGCCACTGGCCCCTTCATCAGCTAGATATCAAGAATGCGTTCTTGAATGGTGATCTTCAGAAAATCGTTTACATGCGCCAACCACCCGGGTTTGAGACCACGGGGGAGTCTCGTGTGTGTCTTCTGAAGAAATCCATCTATGGTCTCAAACAATCCACTCGGGCGTGGTTTGACAAGTTCAGCAAGGTTGTTCGGGACATGGGCTTCACTCGAAGTTCCGCAGACTTCTCCCTATTCACTCGACACCGGGCAACAAGAACGGTCCTTCTGCTGGTTTATGTTGATGACATCCTGCTCACTGGGGATGATTCAAAGGGGATTCACGCAGTCAAACATCATCTTAGCACTGTGTTTCAGACCAAAGACCTGGGGCATCTTCGCTACTTCCTCGGTCTTGAGATCGCACGACGTCCGGATGAGCTTGTCCTCTACCAACGAAAGTATTGTCTTGATCTCCTCAAAAACGCTGGCCAGTCTGGCTACAAGCCAACCACTACTCCGATGGAGGCAAATCACAAGCTATGTGCTCATACCTCTGATGATGATCTGCCTCTCCAGAACCCAGAATACTATCGACGCCTTGTGAGAAAGTTGATCTACCTAACGGTCACGAGGCCTGATATATCGTTTGTTGTTGGGATTGTCAGTCGATTCATGCATGCTCCCCGGGTTTCTCATCTCCAGCGGTTGAACGGATTCTCCGATACCTTAAGGCAGGTCCGGGTCAAGGGCTGGTTTACAAAACCTCCAACTCTATTCCAGCATTGGTTGCATATTCAGATGCCGATTATGCTGGCTCACGGGACGATCGGCGGTCACCCAGTGGGTTCTGTACATATTTTGGCGGTCATCTCATTACATGGAAAAGTAAGAAACAAGCCGTGGTTGCTCGATCCTCCGCAGAAGCAGAATACCGATCGATGACATCGGTGGTCTCTGAACTCACATGGCTTGAAAGCCTCCTTGCTGATCTGGGGGTAAACCTTCCGTCATCTGCTGTTCTATTATGTGACAGTCAGGCGGCCATACACATAGCAAAGAATCCGGTGTTTCACGAGCGCACGGAACATATCGAGGTTGACTGTCATTTTATTCGGGAGAAAGTTCAAATGAAGAAACTTGAATTAAAGTATGTTCCGGGCACTGATCAAGTTGCTGACATTCTCACGAAGGCTTTATCAAGTACCTTATTTTATCAGTGTTTGTCCAAGCTGGGTGCATATGACTTGTACGCTCCAGCTTGCGGGGGAGTGTTAAAGAAGCCCATTTGACAAAGGCCCATTATGTAATTTTATTGTTATTTCTCTCTTCTCTTTAGTCCCACATCATGTATAGGACTTTCCTCTCTTTCTCCCTCCTATAAATATGTACTCATTCTTTGTATTTGACACAAGTGAACATATATACAAGGTTCCTTTTTTCCTCTCTACAACATCAATAAATAAGAGAATCAGTTAATTAATAATGCAATTACTGCAGATGTGATGAATTGAACTTCAAGAACTCTCACTTGGTCTTGCTCAATTTATCGTTTCATGATTTAATGTGGTAAATATGTTATCTTATTGGTGAAATTCCACACCCCAGTGATATTACCGTTACCAAATTCAAGGAAGATAGTCAGGCCTGGGAAATTGCCATTGTTCAAGTGGAATCTTGGCTCATCAATTCAATGAAACCTAATATTCACCGAATACATTTGTTTTGCAATTCTGCCAATAAAATTTGGAAATCCACTTTAGACCTTATATGGATCATCTACCAATGCTACGAGGGTTTATTAAATTTCACAGGTACTTGTCATCATCTCTCAAGGAGATCAAACCATATCTAAGTATTACATTACACTCTCGGCTATGTATGTAGAGTTAGACACTCTTTCCTTCCGTGGAACCACCACCAACCTTCCCTCTATTCGATCTACCCCTCACAGCCCGGATCAACTTCCAAATCGTCGGATCCACTCTCCAGCAGCCTGAATTTGCCTCCGTATAGCCGGATCTACCTCTCCACTGTTCTGATCCGCCCCGATACGGCCGGCTCTACCTTTCCTGGTCCGATCCCGCTTCCCACTGTCAGATCCAGCCGTCTCCCTCGTCGTCCCGCCTCCGGTTCCGCCTCAGATCGACATCAAAGCGCATCCTTCTTCGGGATCTCCATTGCCTTGGACAACCCCCTTATTCGGTGAGCCATTTGTTGTATTGGATCATTATTTTTAGCATTATATTATCATTTTTGGATCTTATGCTTGCTTAGATAAATTTCCTGTAGATAGATCATTCTTGAATCGCTTGTGATTTGCAGGTGCACTTATTTGCCGCGCGTATTTGCTCTGGCCTTCTGAGTGGAGGAAAACCATTAAATGTTTTGCTAACTGAATGTTTTTTCCTTTTAAATATTATGGTGTGGGTTAAATATTTTTATTGCTTGTACTGATTTGTCGTCATCTGTGACGACTGCATTGCGTATAGAATATGGTTTTGTACATCAAGTTCTCATTCCACACCCCTAGTATTCTTGGATTTGTGCACCCACTTAGCCTACCCTACATCAACTTGTCCTCTCTACTGACCCATTACCTTTGTTGGATATCATTACATCTAAATTCTTTGAGACAGAGTGTGAGCGTCTCATTATGAGCACACCCATTCAACCTACTGTTACTGAGAGGACCATATTTACCAAATAATCAGCTTCATTTATTGAGTTGTGCATGTTTATTGATGGTACTTGGCATGATTGAGGCAATCGTGGGCGTACTGGATATCTATCTCAACCTGGATGAACATGATGTTCTCACTGCCATAAATTAGATTATTTTATTGAGAGGTATTTTATTCTGCATCCTCATCTCAGACCTCATTGATGGACCCACAATTTTTTTGTGGAGTTCATCAGGATTGTCTCCATGCTGTCTTTTCTGAGTTTTGTGCCTTCCGCATGTCACAACATTCTGGCTATCTTCAAGGGCCTCTTGCTTCATCAACATCCACCTCTGATTTCACTTATATTTTACCAAAATGTATATCACTTGCTACCGCTCTCATTGCTAGCACTACGTACACCACTTCCTCTACTACTGGTTGGATCATAAACAATGATGTGACTGATCGTATAACAGATGGTTCGTTAACTCTCTTTCAGGAGCGGGTTGGCTTTCTATTTCTTCCTTATTTACTTTAACAATGCCCTTTATGTTCTTCACTTATCTATCATGTTATTATCTATTAGTGCATTGACTAGTGCCATAAATTGTAATGCAACCTTATTTCCTATACACTGCCTTTTGCTGGACATTTGCAGAACATGATTTTAGGTAGGGGATGTGAGAGTGGCTAGTTGTATGACTTTGCAGATCATATGTTACTCCTCATCCACGACCCTCACTTAACAGTTCCTCTTTTACTGCTTTACTCATAGGGTTCTCAGAAACTTAGGGCAAGAACGCTATGTCATTCCCCCTTTTCGATTCAATAGTAAAACTAATATAAAAAGTGCACAACCATAAAGCCTAAACTCATACCTTAATATATAGGAGGGCCCCTAGTAAAGACAAATACATAAAAAGCCCAGCCACCTTCAGCTCCCGACCACAATTATCTTTGCCAACAGAAGCCGATCAACTCCTCCACCCACCCACTATCTCCATATAACTTCCTCAACCACGTCTCCCCGCCATAACTATGTAATAACTACTCACTTGCACTATGCCAAAGCTGTAAACACCCAAAATAAATCGTTTCCATTGAAATTACCATACCCTCCCCTTCCTTGTTCAGATGAACTGTCCTCATTCCCCCATCCATCCATTCCACTTCAAAAAACTCTTCACTCGTCCATCTCCAGCCAATTTTTGACTGTGAGTTATTTTGCTTCAATGTTTCACTGCCAATTGTTTTGTATTGAAAGAACAGACATATAATTTTGGATATTATTTGTTAGGAAGTAGAAAAACAACACTTGTAATACAAAATAATCCGATACAATCACGTGGTATGCTCGTTCCCTAATTTAGGAGGCTGGTTCCTCCTAGAAGCCCCTCTCCAAAATGAGAGATCTCAAACTCTAGAAGATAAAAGATGATTCTAACTTCCAATCGACCTCCTTATATCGGGAGGGGGCTCACATGTCAAAACCCTAAACTATACAATTTAAACTAGAAAATAATGATAATAATAATACGCGCGCATGCGTAACAATCCATCTTGCTAGAAAATCGACCTTGACCCCAAGGTCGAGGTGCCACCCGTCAACTAGTAGTGGTGTGTTAGTGGGTGGGTTGCTGTAGAGGTGCCCGAAGCCATCTGGCGGTACATCCGTGATCATAAGGGCGTCGAAGTCAGTCATTCCGATCTTGTCCAAGTCATCCCCGATGAGGGCCCAAAATTCCTTGGCAGGAAAATTATGATTAGGCGAGTAGAGTTGTCTGCAATGGTAGCATAGATCCTTGCTCCGCAAGTCATTGTACTCTTGGTTGGACAAGCGGTGAGTAGGAATATGATGGTTGGTGCGTGGTCCTATAATGGTCGGCCGAGGTAGAGGGAGTGACAGTGGTGGAGGTTTGGACGGAGAAGGAAAATATGGTTGGTATGGATGTTTGGAAGGATGCGATGGGACAAGAGGGTCCCCAGACGTTGCTAGGAAGTCAGCTTCCACCAGTGGGGAGAGGTCCAAAGCTTGGTGGACATTTAACAGTTGCAGGGTGCAGAGGCGGGCTGGGATGTGGGCTTGTAAGCCATGCATGAAATATGCCAAGTAATGGTCGGGTGGAATACCGGGAACATGCATCGCGAGGACGATAAACTCATCGATGTACTCGTCAAGAGAGCCCATCTGACGGACGTCTCAGAGTCGCTCCACCGCGGAGCCCGAGTAGCGGGTGTCATAACAGGGAATGAGCTCTTTCCGAAGGTCCGACCAAGATATGTTCGGTTGGGATTGACGTAGCCAGCGCACCTTGTGGAGAGCGGAGCCCCCCATGCCGATCAATGTCGTGGTGGCCTTCTGTGCCTCGACGATCTGCTGAATGTCGAAGAACTATTCGGCCCGGGCAATCCAACACATAAGATTGGTGTCGTTGAATGAGGGAACATCAAAGGAACAAGATCCTTGTGAGAACCCCCGGGCGGGGTGCTGTTGTTTGGGGCGGAACTAGGATAGCTCCAGGGAGGGACGATGATTTCGCGTTGGACGTCGCGGACGTGGTGGAGAGATTGGCCAAAAGGGAGTCGATCTTGACATCCATGCAGAGTATGAGGGCTTGCAACGAGGCGATGACGCCGCCATGTTCATCCAAGCGGCGAAGGATGGCGGGATCCATGGATGGGAGCGACGGCGTGGTGTTGTTGTTGACCATTGATCGTAGCCGAGTGGGCATGCACTCGATCGGTGGAGGGAAGGGATCGGGGAGCCTTAGGCGAGAGGCGAGAGGATAAAGCCGACTGGAGTTGTGTCGAGGGAGGGCGAGTCAATCGCGACGGGACAGAGTCCTGTAGAGGCAGGCGAGACGCTCGCGGCTGCTGGCAGATCCGGGCGATGCGACGACAGGGTGCGATGGATCCGGCGATTCAACACAGTTGTGACGTCGCTCGCGGTAGCGGACGATGCGACTCAATGGGTTAGGGGGCCGAGCGATGCGACACAGCGTTGGCGACGCAAGAGGCGACAGAACTGGACGGGATGCGGAACCGAAGCGCCGATGCGGGACAGTTTAGGCGCGGGACTTCGGGCGGCGAAGATCGATGCTCAAATGCGGCAGGTCGGACCAAATGTTAGGAAGAAGAAAAACAATACTTGCAATAGACAATAATCCGATACAATCATGAGGTATGCTCGTGCTCAACTTCAGGATGCTGGTTCCTCATACAAGCCCCTCTTTAAAATGAGAGATCTCAAACCCTATAAGAGAAAAGATGATTCTAACTCCCAATCCACCTCCTTAGGGAGGGGGGCTCGCATGTAAAAACCCTAAACCATACAATTTAAAATAGAAAATATTGATAATAATAATAATAATACGCGCGCATGCGTAACATTATTTCATTAGTGTTTATTATTGATGAATTTATTTGCTCAACATTTAACTAAAACACTTAACACAAATTCTACTTAAGCTTGTTTGTTTATCGAGCGTTTTAATCTCAATCTTGATTTTTTGCATAACTCTTTATTAAATTCAACAGTTATTGCCAATTGACCATTAGACAACTGGTTATGTATCACATTATTTTAGGTTTCCTATGACACCACACTAATAATAATTCATTAGAGTTCCCCAGGTCAAAATTACACTACAATCTTACCTTATCGTACGTCAAAAGCATTGGGCATTTTTTTTATATTAAAGATCTGGATGAGAGTAGATACTTTCTAGGTCTAAAGATCTTTAGATCATCAAAAAGGATCTCTGTGAATCAGCGAAAGTATGATTTAGATATTCTATTTGATGCATGCATGTTAGCCTGTTAGGTTGCAAGGCCTCACATACTCCTATGGATTCGTGTACCCTACTCTTTGCTACTTATGGTGACCTTTGTGATGTTCACATGTTCAGGAGATTGGTTTGAAAATTAATTTACTTGATCACCCGACCAAATATAGCATTTGTCGTGAACTGTGTAATAATTTATGCAGTCCAAACATTCTAGTCACTTGGCAGCCATACACAGGATCTTCAGATATATTAAGGTTCATCTTTGAAAAGTTCTTATGTATAGAAATCATGGAAATTGATAAATCTTTTACTTTATTTATGCTAATTTGGCTGGATCACCTTCTCATGGACAATCAACATCTGGTTATTGTATATTTATTGGTGATAATTGGTTTCTTGGAGGAGTAAAAAGTAAATAGTTGTCACCCGCTCTACTGCCAAAGTGAAATATTGTCCACCGGCTTAATCGGCATTTGAGATTGTGTGACTTATATATCTCATCATTGAACCGGGTTAAGTGTGACATTACCTATGCCACTTTCATGTGATAATCAAGTTGAAATTCAAATCTCAAGCAATTTGGTTCTTCACATGAAGACTAAGCATATTGGAGTGAATATTCAGTTACTCGCAAGAAGGTTGGTTCAAGATGAATCTCTTTTTGTGCCCTTTGTTGCATCTACCAATTTATTAACAAATCTCATCACCAAGACCGCTAGATTTACTTTCTTACATAATCTATCCGGTATATTTGGTCATAATAATATATATTCTTTATGTGAAGTTGGAGTTTCATGAGTCTCTCATGTCCAGCTTGAGAGGTGTGGGGGTGTTGGCTTCCTTTTTTAGCACATTTATTGTATAGTTTATTGTGTAACCCCTTAGGTCTTCACATAGGTATATATGTAGTGTAAGATAACTAAATCTGGAGAATAATAGTATTTCGTTTCATAGCACCACCCAAGCATCTTCTGCCTTAGGCCAGAACGCCTCAACTAATTGTTCCTTCTTTCTATTCAACACCAACACCGACCACAAACCCTAATTCCTTCACTTCTTCCTCCTATGGACCCATGCTGGCTCATCACTATGGGCTTTACCAGTTTCCTTGTGCTGCTGAAGTCCAATCTTAACTGATTGTAGACTCCTTTAGACATCCTTTACGACAGAGAAGGGGAGAACCGACTAACATGAAAATCTAACATAACAATTAGGGCAGTATGACATCATTCATTAAGTCCATTCATAGAAAAAGAGTGTACCATTGAAGATTGGCGACAACAACTAGGGAAAAACAACAGTAATAAAACATAGTAACAAACTCACAGTCCGCCATACAAGAAAGAGGGTCAAATACCAAGAAGCATGCAGTTAAGGTCAAAGAGAAGGGTCTCTCGGTGGCCCTTGCTTAGATTGACTGGTAAAACTAAGATCGTATAAAAGATCCCGTCCTCATTTCTTAGAGTGTGTGCTTAGAGGTACTAATCATGGAACTAGAGAGCACAATGCATAGTTGGGAAAGAATGAAAGAAGGCTGAAAAATGCTCAATGACGGAGGTGGTGCTTGGAACTATGCTCCATGAGCTGGGCAGTATGGATGAGAGACTTATGACAGGGAAAACTCAATTTTGGTTCAAAGATGTTCCATTTCATAAAGTAAAGGATATATATACCACCTTGCCACAGTTGCATACAAGTCCACCATCATGGGGTTACTTAATGAAATTAAAATACGAAAAAAATACATAAGAGAAATACAATGTTGGTCAACGATCAAGTTCTAGTCTTCAAGCTCCGGTCGACGATCAAATACCTAGTCATTGGGCAAATGTCTAGTCATTGAGCACCAGTCGACGATCAATTACCCAATTGCCTACCGCCGATCGACGATCAATTACCCAATTGCCTACCGCCGATCGAAGATCAAATACCTAGTTGCGCAAGGGCTCATTCGCCAAGTGTCAGTCTACAATCAAGTTTGTATTTGTGTATATTTCATCTTGCGCCGATCACCAACAAGTATATATTCGTGTAGTTCCTGTTGACGATCAATAATCAATCATCGAGCGTCGGTCGAATATCAAATACCGACTATCAAATACTCAATTGTCTTGTATAAAGTTGACATGGTATATTGCATTATTGGTAACACGTGCGCTAAGATTGAATTTTAGGATCTCGAGTTACATGAAATGATCTCCTAGAGGGAGCTTGAATAAGAGATATGATGTTAAAATTGGAAGAATCTAGAGAGAGAAAGAAGGGTTATAGCAGGAAAGTTGTGAGAGGAGAAGAGAGAAATTTTATTCATTTCATATCCTCATTTTGCATCCAACACACATGTTTAGTCCTTTATCAATGCTAATTTCATGGTAATTACGAGACAAATATCGAGAGTGGGAGAAAAATGATGGAAGAAATGGAAGGAGAAGACAATTTAGTTGACAATCTGCTTTATAACGCACACAATGGATGCCCTCAAAAATTGATGTATCAATAAATAAACCTCATTGGCAATAATGAGATATAAATCACATATCGAGCTGTATGCCCTCATGTTCAGTGTTGAACAATCAAATATCCAAACCCACTCCACAAGAAATCTCCCTAACACGATGTGACACAAACGATTCAAAACATAGTGCACATTCAACAAAATGAGATAATTAATGCAAAATGGATTACATATTAAAATAACCACACCAATGTCGAGCAGAACAAAATAAAATTGGAACAAAAACATCATATGATCAGTGAAACAAATAGTTCCTTTAAGTAATTATCTTCTAAAATCCAAAACTAATCATATTGACCACCTTGTTCAGTACTACCAACACATTTTTTGGTGGACCATCTTGACTTAGACGCTCTGCCCCACATTGGCAAACTCACCTGCGGAAGAAGACTTGGCCATATTGTTCAGGCAAAGTGTCTTCTCCATGAGGTGCTCCTTCAATGACGACCTCACATGGTTTGACCGATTTTCTTTTTTTCCTTGCCACAACAATGCTCTCCTCCATCTCTTGGTTTCCTACCATTTTCTCATATCATTATATATGTCGCCACGAGCCTGCCCTCAAAAGCCATGATTTGATCCTCCAAAGTGGTCTGTCTCGACCCTCCAAACACTCTTGCCAAAAAAATGAGTGTAAAATTGGAAAGAAATACAAAATTAGCAAAAAAAAATCGAAGGCAACTTCATATGCAGAAATGGAGTCACAGCCTACATGACAGAGAGGGGTCCCTCTGGTGGATTTCAGGGGTTGAGTAACATTGTTGCCTCAACATCATGTGGAAATGAGGGGTCCTCAACATCATTTTCTATGGCCTCGCCAATGAGTTATCCTCGAACTCATCCTCAGGATGAGGGGATTCATCCAGATTTTGAAGCTTAGACATTGAGGGACCAACAACATAATTAGAGCAAATTCACTGATATGTGAGAGGAAGTGGCAGAAATAGTTGAAGAAACACTGAAGGGTAGAGATAGGAGTGGCCTAGCTAGAAGAAGTTCGAGAATTTGTCAAGAGGACCAACTAAAAAGATTACTATTCACCAATAAATTACGATGGGACGAATTCTGAAACGATTACCAAAATGTCATCACCTTTCCCCACGTGGAGCCTCAAAGATATTGAGACCTTGTGAGATGTTGTTAGTTTAAAATGTTTTGGGGCTGATGGAGAAGGTGACTTCTCCGGAGCCAGATTCTTGGATTTTTCTAATGAAGAGGTTGTGAAGAGGAAGCATGAGGCATATGAATCCATTATGCTCGACACATCCTGCCTCTTTAATCTTGTCTTAGACGAAGAATTTTCAGTGCTCATAATCGTGGGAAGAATGGACACCAAGAAGAGGATTTGAAGTTGCGTAGCAATGTTTGAAGAAGATTGAATTTTTGAGCTTTTCAAGGTTTTACAGGGGTATTTGGATGCACCATACTCTGGGAAAGTCAGGATAACTAAATATCCTTTGTCAGCCACCTCAGTAGAAAGTGACAACTCAACATACCATGGGGCGACACGTGACATCTGGTGTCCGGGTAAACAACTATCTAGGGATACAACTTCTTCACGCAATTTTCCATTTGTTGAAAGTTTATTAGCCAAGTCCTATCATCTCTATATTCCCAAGAATGCCTGCCATCTCTGAATAGAATCAATATTCACCTCCATGGATCAGGCAAATATGGAAGAATATCTTGCTTATAAAGACGGACCACTTGTCAAGGCAGATGATTCCCAAAACCCTCCAAATCAGACAATGCATTGATTTCCAGCTCATCAGCCCAAGCAATTAATCCTATAAATCTATAGTATTATGCTATATTCCCTACCTAGTATCATGAGATGGTCAAGGACTTTATAGTTGACACGCTGAAGGGGTAAGGATTCCGAACCTAGGTCTCTAATCTTTCATTCCATTATTTTAATTTTTGATTCTTGAATAGGGAGTTCTTCACACTTCCAAGTCTTCTGATGATAAGATTATACTCTTCTTCATCTGTTTTCTTATGGGCCTCTGGTGTTGCGGCCAGTTGAATCTTTGTTAGTTCTTGTGTTTTGGTGACCATGATAATTAGTAATATTGTGTTAGCAAGTCATGAGCAAACTTGGTTCCAACACATGGAAATCATTAAATGGATGGAAATTTAGCGAGTGATATTGGAGACCGTTTCCCCTAGAGTTTTAATATTTTTTATCAGTCATGTGTATATCATCTATTAGTTGATAGGCCAAATGAACAAATTCTCCAGTGTTTTAATTATCGGCATTTTGTGTTGTCCTAGATTATTTGCTTTTTTGTGAAATCACAATTGTTCTGTTTTTACTTTGAGTATTCGTTCTTATAAGATCATTTTATCATTTTGTAGTGAAACATATCGCTACTTTGATCTCCCCTTCTGCTCCCCAGGTGAGCTTTATTCTATTCTCCGTTTATCCATTTATATTACATCTAATGTAATAATTATTTTTTGTCATTTTATTCATGCTTTCTGCTTCACATTTAAAATTTGAACTATTTGGCAGCGCCTGTTAAAGATAAATTAGAAGCATTTGGTGAAGTTCTGAATGGTGATCGCTTGGTTGATGCCCCATACAAGATGGACTTCCGTGTTGACTATGATACAAAATCAGTGTGCAAAAATAAGCTTACGAAAGAAGATGTAGCCAAATTCAGGAGTGCTGTAGAAAAAGATTACTATTTCCAAATGTACTATGATGATCTTCCAGTTTGGGGTTTCATTGGGAAGGTTGACAAGGAAGGCAAATCTGACCCAAGAGAATACAAGTACTTCCTCTACAGGCATATCCTGTTTGAAGTCCTCTCCAACAAGGACCGTGTTATAGAAATAAATGTTCACACTGATACCAATTCAATGGTTGACATTACTGAAGACAAGGACATAGAGGTTGATTTCATGTATTCTGTAAAATGGAAAGAAACAGAAACACTTTTGAGAATAGAATGGAGAAGTACTCTCAGTCTTCTTCCCTGCCACATCACTTGGAAATTCACTGGTTTTCCATTATAAACTCATGTGTTACAGTTCTTCTTCTGACTGGGTTCCTTGCCACAATCCTAATGAGGGTCTTGAAAAATGACTTTGTCAAGTATTATTCTTTACCCGTGAACTTTTTACCTGCCTAACTGCCCCATTTTGGTTATGACTTGGAATTCCTTACGGGATATTTTGTAATTTTACTATTAATCAGAGTTTCTTTGGTCTGTTTGGTTCGGTTTGATAATATGTCATACATCGAGCAAACTGCAACTAACCTGTTACCAGGTTTCATCTGAAAAACTTGTTTTAGTCATAAAGTTGCTGGAAAATTATGCCAAGATATGATTACTTCTCATTGTGGTCTCTCAACCTAGTTTAATGTGCTCCTTTTGTATTGTTAAAATTGGCCCCCATAGACATTTGTTGTAGTTTGTTTAATCATCATTTTTGATCATCCTTTAAAAGCACTCCATCAGTTTTGTAGCTTGTAAGTGTCCTTAATGATTTTTTTTCTTATGCATAACCATGGGGCTGTTGGGATAATAGTTATTGAATTCCTAGGGCTTTTGGAGTAATAGTTATTGAAGAACAATGAAATTAAGATGCCTTTTGCCCTCACTTTCCTCCCCCAACCCCTGGCTTCTTCTCCCACTCATAACTTCCGGATTGTTTCGGAACATTACTCTCTCTAAATTGCTCTTTTGTTCCTCCTTTAGGTCATTATTTCGTTACTCTGTCACTTGCCCGTGTCATGGATCATGTCACTGGATAGAATGCGACAAAGGAAGATGATTGGGAGGGGCACAGATGGTTGTTTTCCAACAATCCTAGGCAACAACCTATGTTGTAATATGAGTTTGATGCCTTTTCGAGACGTTCAAGGTGAGGGAATTGAGCGCGGTAGAGATACAGAATGTAGACAGAGCCTTGCGCGAGGGGAAGGGACCTGGGTGCCAACAAGGCTGGTCGCCTGACTAAACGACGCTGAAAACAACATTCACGGTGTTGGAATACAGACGCAGGAAGCAGATGCTGCTTTCGTGGTGCTAGTTGTAGTTGGAGCAAGGGAGCTTATGTGCCAGGAGCAGCCTAGGAGGGGAGCGGTTGTGCTAGGAATACCTAGGGAGGCCAGTTGGCGTGTGGAAGCTAGGGCGTTGATGGGGAGTTGTGGAGAGGGAGACTAATATTAATAGATGCCAAATAATATTAAACTCCGCATCCCCAGCTCTAAACATATGTCGGGTATAAATACAAAGTTTTGATGAAAGAAAGAATGCGTTGTTTGTACCTACCTATGCCCGCAAATAAATGTCACAGTGAAATAACATAATTGTGACAATTAAAAATAAATGTAGGATAAAAACCAAATCTTGATGTAACTATGCCTTGTCATCCTACCTCGTCCCATAATAATACTTGATAAATGTGTTTGAGACATCAATCCTCTCCTTCAAAACGAGAATTTTTTCAAGCTCAAAATCTGGGCATGCCTTTCGAAAGTCCTCCAGTGTCTCTCAAGTCTCCTTCTCTAGCGGTCCGTCCCATTGAACTAGTATCTCGCATGCCCCTCGATTGCGGTGTGACTGAATGTCCTGCAACGATCAGGGTACTATTCACCCATCGAACTATGTTGATAACTCCAGAATGGTAGTCAGAAGCTTTCCTGTGAATTTCTTCAGTCGTAAGACGTGAAGATATCATGTATCCTACTATCCTCAACCTGGCTTGCATCGCCATACGATAAGCTACCATGCCAATCCTCTCCAACACTTGGACGAGCTTATTGTATCATGACGAGAGCTTGTTCCTCGGGCGTCTCACAATCGTTAGTTGCTCAGATGCTCATTTGCCACTGCCAAAATCTGATCTTTACTCTGAAGTAGTTGGTGCACTCCTTCCTTATTGGTCACCGCTGGTGCTTATGGTAGGGTGTAAGATGGGTCACGACCTTAAATCACCCTGAATGGTGTTCTTCACAACTATGAGTTTTAAGAAGTATTGTAGCAATATTCAATCCATGCCAAGTGAGCTACCCAAAAGTTGGGGTTATCCCCCACCAAACATTACAATTACATTCCGTTTGTCTTGTTCATAATCTTGTCTATCCATCATATTGTGGGTGGTATGCAAAGGAGAATGTCAGCTTGGTCCCATAGAGATAGATCAACTGATGTAGGGGTAGGCTACGAGTGCACAAAACCTACGACTCTAGGTGATAGTGCAAGGGTGACACACTAATCCAAACTTACATGCAATGTAATGATTGATATGTTGACGAATAAATTAAAGCAATGTAAATTTTCAGCACCACGCAGATATTTAAATAGAAAATAATTATTTAATTTTAGCAAATTATAATGGCTTCCTCTGCTCGGAGGGCCAAAGCGAAGCGCGCGGCGAATAATTCCACCTGCAAATTATTAGCGTAACGAAGCAATTTCTAAGAACAAGAATCACAACACATATATTTATTCACCAGTGAAAATATCAAATCTAATAATCCAATACCACAAAACAAACTCACAAAGTAGCGGGCTGAACCGAAACACTGAAGAATTAGGGTCCGGATGTGTAGATCGGCGATCAGAGGTGGGACCGGCGGCGTGAAAACGAAGGCAGTGGCTGTTCTCGGCGGTAAAGGATGAGATCGGGTGAGAAATGGGTAGATTCAGCCACATACAAGTAGATCAGGGCCGGAGAGGGGTAGATACGATATTTAGGGTCGGATCCGGGTGGAGGGGTGATGAACGAAAGGTGGAAATAACGGATTGGGGCTGAAATTCCTAGATCTGAATTGATCCAAGAAATTATGGCTAAAGGGGAGTGGATCCACGGGAGGGAAGAAGTGTCGGTGAACAGTAATCAGTGAACAGGGATCGGTGAACCGTGTCAGTGAATATTGTCGGTGAACATTGTCGGTGGACAGTGTTCGGGCTTCCTGGACAGCGGTAGGGGGTTGGGATTTGGGGGCTGTAGGTGGCTGCAGATGAGAGTTTCAGATGGGGAAAAAGAAGGCTATGGATGGGTAGTACCTTGAGGGGAAATTTGAGCGCCTAGAATCGTCACCTAGGGTTCCACGACGTCGGCACCGGGGAGTGATCGCTGGAATCCGGGAATAGAAGCCTCCAAATTCTGCAATGCCTCTATTCAGCCCCTATATGTCTTATTTATAAGAAAAGAAATGCTAGGGCATCCCTCATCAACGACTATGATTGGCCGGTGGGTTCGGCTTTTAAAATACATCAATAATAAACTGAAAAATATAAAGTAATATAGTGTTTTGACTTGCGGCGACGTCCCAGACGCAACCCGAAGTCCGATCGGTGATCCGATCAAGTCCTCCTGTGCGAATAAATGAACGTGGGTCCCGCCTTGCGGCGAACCCCTCCAGGTGCACGATCTGATGGATCCCAATCATCAACTCGTGCCATAATCGACCGGTAAACATTGCGTCGTGGTGTAATACTGTGGACTCAGGAATCTTATGTAGATGCACTATGAGCTCAAAGCAGGCATGCCCTACATTAACTTCCGTGTAAGGATGACTCAAGGGTATGAAGTGTATTCCCTTCCAGAAGTAGTCACCACCACTAAAAAGTACAGAATTACCTTGCGAGCGCGACAAACCCACAATGAAGTCCATGAAAATCTCATCCCATATATGCAATGGAATATAAAGAGGTTGTAAAATCCCTACTGAATGACAAACAATGTAGATGCGCAAAACCTCCTTGGCCATGTCTTTTAAACCCTTCCAGAAGAAGTCAGCTGGTACCTTTGTAGTATTTTTTGCATACCCACTTATGTAAGATTGTCGACGATGCTAATGATCATCTTAACAGTGATGTCAGCAAGAAATTGATTTTCCCCTCGAGTATGTGTAACTCCACAGACTAGGAGCTCCTCCTGCCTCTATGTGCGCCTATATCTGTGCTAAAATGGGGCTGGAATTCGCCTCCTCATGGATAGACTTGAACAGTGTCATGTGTGACTTTGAAGTATCTAGCAAGGCCTCCTCATCGTGTTAGGAAAGTGTGTCTGTTGAGCTTTCTGTCTCAATATTATATTGTGAATTCAAATCCCAGAAGCCGGTTGATCCAATGTTGTTGTGGGGTGGTCATTTTCTCCTCCAAAAGGAGGTTGTAGTGATTTTATCTGATGCGAAAATTACACTTATAAGTAGGAGCGCCATTGTCATGTCGCCAAGGTTGTCAGAATCGAGATCCTAGATGAGATCGTTTCGAGGTTGGATCAGATCAGATGGTAGGATTGGATCGAAGATCGCTTTACAAAATCTGGATCGATTTACAAAATCTGGATCGATTTACAAAATCTGGATCGATTTACAAAATCTGGATCGATTTACAAAATCTGGATCGATTTACAAAATCTGGATCGATTTACAAAATCTGGATCGATTTACAAAATCTGGATCGATTTACAAAATCTGGATCGATTTACAAAATCTGGATCGATTTACAAAATCTGGATCGATTTACAAAATCTGGATCGATTTACAAAATCTGGATCGATTTACAAAATCTGGATCGATTTACAAAATCTGGATCGATTTACAAAATCTGAATCGATTTACAAAATCTGAATTGTAAGATTCTATGATTCGGATCACGATCCTGACAACCATGCATGTCGCTTTCATCAGCACAATCAAATCCCATTTGTAAGCAGGTAACATTATGTAATGTTCATTTGGCTGGTGATTGAAGAACACAATGGTATGCTCCTGCTACTGTAGGACCGTAACTAATCCCTCTCCTCTACGCATCACATTCAACCGCAAAGTTGTGTGAAAGTCAGGGTTTTGTAGGACCGAGGAGGTTGCTAGGGCCGCCTTCAAGGCTAAGATCACATGTGTAGCCTCTGGTGTCCACTGGATTCCGTTCTTCTTGAGCAAGCTTGTCAGAGAGACAACAATTACCCCATAGTTTGCGATAGTATCCCAAAAAACTTAGGAAGCCCCGCAATGCCTTTGCAGACTGTAGTTGTGGCCAGTTCTCCACTGCGTCCAATTTGTCAGCGTTAATGAGACCTCATGGTTATGGACGAGGTGGCCCAATTAGATCATCTGCTCCCCGCCAAAGGTACATTTGGATCCCTTAGCCGTGGAAAGCTTCAAAGAACATCCATCCATGGTGGAGGTGCTCGACCCTGGTGAAACTGTAGATTAGTATGTTGTCGAAGAGAACCATTACAAATTTACAGAGAAAGGGTACCTCTTTGCTCAGTTCCTGAAAGGTCGATGACACATTAGTGAGCACGACTGACATCACCAAAACTCAAAATGGTTGTGGTGGGTTCAAAAGGATGTCTTCACTACGCCATCATCATGCATTTGAATCTAGTGGTCGCCAAATCCCAAGTCCAGCTTAGAGAACATACGAGCTCCATGTAGATCATTGAGGAGCTTGTCTACTACCAGAATCAAGAACTTGTCTTTGATGGTTTTGGTGCTCAATTCTCGATAGTCTACGCTGGAGTGTTGGGATCTATCCTATTTCTGAATGAAAACAAGGATTGACTGGGGTAGATAATCCACTATTGCAACATATACTAGCACTACTACTCGATCTCATCCTTGAAGGAAGGGGTACCTATTTGATTAGACGACTATCAACACCTTCTCTTGGAGAAGGTGGATATGGTGGTCCTGGGACCTCATTGGATGAAGAGCCACTAGGTCCTTGAGAAGGAGTGCATGCTCATCCAATATGCCCTCCAAATTCCCATGTTGTGAGACCTTTCTTAACCAACACCGAAACACACTCAGCTAAACTATAACCAGAAGGTCATTGTGAGAGCGGCGAAGTCCCACATGATCGGGCCCATAGTGTGGTGCCAATGGACTCCCACTACAAATTTGAATCCGGCCAGCAAGATGATGTAGAGATCTACCTTGATGACATCAGTGTGAATCTCCAATTGTATGAATATATATAAGCTTAGTCTAGGTAGTCGTTCGCCATTTAGGATGACCACATGCACTCCCTCCTTGGGTAGGATGGTTATTCCTAGAGCTCAAGCGACGGTCTCCCCAATAAAGTCGTGGGTGCTTCCTGAATCCACCAAAGTCCCTAACGGAGTCGTTGGCTAGCTAAGGACACAAGTCTGCAAGTGCATCGTATGTAGGCTCAGTTCCCCTGTCATGGCATGTTAAGAGATCTCTAGCTAGTATTCCTATGTAGGGAATGTGTCCCTGTCATCTTCCACCTATAACCAAAAGAGCTTCTTGCATCAATGTACAAATGAATAAGCCTCATCGTAATTGAAGCAAAACCTCCTTGCATGACATTCCATCTCTACCTGTGATAGATAACGAATGAATGGGGTGAGGTCGAAACTCCCCCCCCCTCCACACACATGCAGTGCCCATGTTGGATATTTGGTTGTTGTCTGGGCGGCGGTGGCCTGTATCGGTGGTCGCTAGCCCTATCCAATTGAAGTCGACGATCGCAAATTGCGCCAAGCTCATAAACATAGTGAGATCTGGAGGAGCCTCAAACTAGACATCAAAGTGGAGGCACTCATGAAGCCTCACAAGTTGAAGACCCGCTACTCAGATCGGATATTAGGCACATGCTAGAGAAAAGCCCAAAATTTCTCTAGGTAGTCGTCAACCATCTTCGTATCTTTGAGAGAATCAAGTTCCCCAAAGTATTATCCTGCATTAGAGGTCCAAAACGCATATGACAATACTGCTTAAAGTCATCTCGTCATGTGAGGCATCTCCATGTCCAAGCATAAAAATCATATCAGGGTCACTTCGATAAATCCACTCCATGACCGATGTACTCTAATTGACGAAGAACTACTTGTACCAGGTCAACTAATCTAGAGGGTCTCTCTTTCTGTCATACGATGGAAACTCCATCTGAGGGCATTGTTCTCATAACCACCCCCACCCTTGGTTAAACCCCTCCAGGTGTCTGTGTGCTGAGGAGTCTCCATGGTAATTGCTTCCGGCCCCATCGAGATGGAAGTTTCTACTACCGCACTGGGGTGGAATGAGGCTCTACATGCAAGCTGAAAGATCGTCCATGACCGCTTTTGTCTGTTCTCGGATGCGGCGAGTTTATCTATCATCAATTTGTTCATTTATTCGAATATAGCATCCATGGAATCATTGGATTCCGTCATGGCGTGCTTTGGTACCAAGTTGTCGCATGCCTATGTCATGGATTGTCACCAAACTAGATGTGGTAGAGGAAGATGATGGGGACGGACGCAAACGATTGTTTCTCCAATTCTCAATGTCGACCTATGTTGGAATAGGAGTTTGGAGCCTTTCCGTGGCGTCCGAAGCAGGGGCGTCCAGTGTGGTAGGGAAACAGAGTGAAGACGGAGCCTTTCTCGTGGGGAGGGGACTTGGGCACCTACAAGACAAGTTTCCTCGTTGGCCAACGCTGGAAAGAATGCCCGCAACCTTGGAATACAGTCCCAGGAAGTGACTATCACTGCTGCAATGCTAGTTACGTCTGGAACAAGGGAGTGGCTGCCCTTGGAGCACCTCGGGGGGCCGCTTTGCGTGGGGAGCAATGGTGCAGGTGGTGAATTGTGGAGAGGGAGCCCTGACCTCAAAAATAATATTGAACTCAGCATGTCTGACTCTAAATAGTAAACATAAGCCTAGTATAAATGCAAAGTTTCAATTGAAAGAAAGGACGTGTGGTCCGGACCAATCCAACCCGTAAATAAATGGTACATAATGAAATAACATAGTTGTGACAGTTAAAAATAAATCCAAAATAAAAATCAAATCTTGGCATAACTATGTTCGGTCATCTCTCCACCTCCTGCCATAATAGCTCCCAATAAATGCACCCGTGGCACTGTTTTTGATCTCTTTCACCTCACTTCTCCGGTCCTCTATACGTGATACTTAATTTCCCCACCACAAATTTATGTTTTCTCTACCACATTCTGTATCACTTGGAGTGATGCAGCTGTATTACTAAGAGTGTCTGCTGCAATGCCTATATTTTCACTTTGAAATCTTTATAGTTATTTAACAAATGATTTCATATGGACGGAGCCTTAATTGACAGAAAGATGCCGAAGAAGAGGATGAACAAGTAATTGTATTCTAACTCCTTTACTCACCACCGTTCAAAATTGAAATAAAAAGAAACAAATAAGGAGCACTACAGTGGGTAGGCAGCTAAAAAAACAGCCACCTAAAGAAGCTAGTTGTAGTCAAGTAGAGATCGGAGGGAAAATTTTCCCTTCCTCTTGAATGGTTTTACAAGCAAAAAACTGCCAAAGAGTCTTGGTTTGAATAATTTTAAGCTGCAAAAATGAGACATAAGCCAACACTAATCTGCACATGCACTGGGGAAGCACCTGGTTTATCATCCTTTTTGTCAGGGATTGAATTGCCTACAATTATGGGAAGGGTCAAAGAAGAGTAGTTTTTCTGTGACCATATATACTAGGCTCATGGATGTAGGATCTTTAGTTCCATTTCTCACCAACCTAGGCACCCTTATATGACCTTTGTGTTTCTGGATCAAAATTTCCGCTTCTGCCATGCAGTCTGCTTGGGAGTAAAGCACTGCCTTGTTGCTTCACTTGGAAATATTTCAAATCTCAAAAACCGAGCATGCTATTAGAACCTTGACTTGGATATCATGAGTTGGACTTATCATTGGAGTATCATGATTTGAACTTATCATTGGAGTATCAAGAGTTGGACTTATCATTGGAGTACCATGGATTTATAATTAAGAACTGCAGATGCAATCAAACTGCTTGAGCTATTATTATATTGTCATCTTGTATGTTCCATGCCCAGAACTTCTTTTTGACGACCTTTAGAAAATAAATACAGATTAGTTTGTAAGTTTATTAAAATGAGAGAGTTTATCCCCCCATATCCTTCATACATGCAATATAATTGTTCCTATCCTTTTTCTGTTTTGTATGATAAGGTATGCTCATACTGATTAGATAACTTGTTTTGCAAGATTATTAATGCTCATTCTCATTTATGCTTCATATATGCAAATACATCTTGATGTCATCTGTTCCTAATTCTGTTTTGTATGATGAGGTATGCTCATGATGAGGAGTCCGGTGATGACCAAGAAGAAACTGGGTGGAAATATGTTCACGGTGATGTCTTCAGGTTCCCCAAAAATAAGTCCTTGCTAGCGGCCTGTCTTGGTTCTGGGACTCAGTTGTTTGTCCTGTAAGTATCTTCTATTATGATAGAGCTTGTTCACTTGTATTATGCGTAGGGTTTTACTGTCATGTTTAGACATGGAACTTAATAATTACTCAAAATTAAATCGAAATCAAATTAATTTATAACAAACTATCTGAAAAATTGGCTAACTCAAAATTTATGTATTCCCACACATCCATGCACACATGCACACACACAACTCTGAGGTTGTATTATTATCGAGACCTTCCTTCATCTTTTGAAATTACCAACATGTCTGGTTTTGCCACTTTTATGATCCGTCACCTTTTATATTATGCCAAATTTAAAGTGTCTTTGTGAAGATTTGAATTTGTAAAAGGGACAATCGTAATATGATATTGTTTGCATAATACAATTCTTAGAGGTCAAATTTGATTGGATGACCATGTATTTAGAGATGGAATTTCATTGAAACTTATACAAAAGAAAATATTTGAACCCAATGCGTCTTCTCTTTAGCACTCATTTTAGATAGACATTGAAGTTTACCCAAGTCAAAACTAAACATTATTGGGTTGGTTCCTGTTACGCACATGCGTATCTTATTTTGTTTTGTTTTTATTTCATGTTAATGATATGTGAGCCCTCTCCCTATATAAGGAGGTGGTATGAGAGTGTTATGTTTATTTTTTGATCACTAGGGTTTTTGGGCTCTCTTGGGAGCGAAGGATCATTGGAGGACCCAATCTCCTTGATCTTGGCCGGAGCTTGCTCCGGATTGTATTCGTATTTCTTCGATTAATGCAATCTTGATCTTGTCAGTAACATTTGGTCCGACTTGCTGTGCCGCCCGCTTGAAAGCCACCGGCTGTCGACTTCCCCCTCTCGTGCCTGTTTGCCTAATCGCTTCTCACGATCGTCCCCAATCCGCATCCTGATTCCACCCCTGGCCGCGGATTCAAGCTCTGCTTTCCGCCGTACCATTCGAGTCGTCATCCGCAGCGCGAAGCCCGCCCGGATTGCGTCGACCGCTGCTCTTAGGGCTTTTCGATCGCAGTCCTGCTTTCCGTCGCGCCTGCTCTTTAGCCATCTCCGCTTCTGCGCGAGGACACGCACGACTTTGCCGATCATTTTCGCTACAGGAAGCGCGCGACTTGCGATCCATCGATCTCTTCTTCCGCTTCTTCTGCCAGGACTCCCTTTAGCCACTAAGCAGCCCCTATCTGACAGCGTTTTGTCGACCACCTATGGCTCCTCCTGATCCAACCCTTTTGGCTCCCTTCTCGCGGTCAGCCGCAACACTTCGCCTACTCCGGCGCTCTCCAGACCAAATTCAGATCCCTGCCGCTGCCAGACCAGATCCACTCCGTCGGTAGCGCTTGTTCAACAGCTACCGCCCTTCGCCGACTCCGACGCTCCCCTACACCTTCCAGCTCTTGTGCACTCCTTATGCCAAATGGCCGCATGAAATCCCACGTGGAAGCCCTCGATCACGCCCTCATCTCCATCAACTCTCGCCTTGACGCCCAAGCCGAGCAATTCACGTCGATGATGACAATGCTCTACAACCTGCAATTCGACCAGACCTTCGGTCCTCCTGCTGCCTCTGCCTTGGGATCCACCAACACATTGACCCCCAAAGATCCCGCATTGACGTGCTTCCCTCCCCAGCCCCCACGCCTGGACATTCCCACATTCAACGAGACTGACCCACTTGGATGGATTGTCCGTGCCGAGCTTTTTTTTGACATTCATCAAACTCCTCCAATGCAACAGGTCTCCACAGCAATTATTGGCATGGAAGGGTCCGCTGGCTTTGCCAGTCCTCCCCCAGCCTTACCTAGACAACTCTAACAGAGGTCCTCATTCAGCGGTATGATCACCGCTACACTTGCTCCATGATCGAGCGCCTTTGCGGAGTTCGTCAGGCCGGATCCATTGATTTGTACGTGGATGCATTTATCGAGCTGGTCGCCCATGTTCCAGGTCTTCCACCCGACCATTACTTGACCTATTTCATGCACAACCTACAACCCCATATCCGCGCCCGCCTCCGCACCCTTCAGCCATTAACTGTTAGCCAAGCCATGGACCTCTCCCAACTAGTGGAGGCCGAATTTCTCGCACTGTCCGAGGACCCTCCTTCCTCACTACCTCCCTCCAAACCTCCATACCAACTATACTTTCCTCCCCCGTCGAAACACCCACCTCCGCCACCTCCTCTACCTCGCCCACCCAATATGGGCCCACACAACAACCGTCATGGGATTCACCCCCTGTCCAACCAAGAGTACAATGACTTACAGGGCAAGGGTCTGTGTTACTGTTGCAAACAACCTTACTCGCCTACTCATGATTGTCCTCTGAAGGAGCTCTGGTGCCTCATTGGGGATGACGTGCATGAGCTCACCACAGCTGACTTTGACATGCTTATGCCCACAGATGTACCTCCGGACGGCGCTCCGGGAACCTCTACGTCTACCCCCCTGCGGGAATATCACTACTAGTTAGAGGACGACGCTCCGATCTTGAGGGCAAGGTCGATTTTGTAGCGGGGTGTATTGTAACGCACGTGCGCGCATCTTATTTTATTTTGTTTTGTTTTTTTTCATGTTAATGATATGTGAGCCCCCCTCCCTCTATAAGGAAGTGGTATGAGAATGTTATGTTTATCTTTTGATCACTAGGGTTTTTGGGCTCTCTTGGAAGAGAAGGATCATTGGAGGACCCAACCTCCTTGATCTTGGCCGAAGCTTGTTCCGGATTGTATCCGTGTTTCTTCGATTAATGCAATCTTGATCTTGTCCGTAACAGTTCCCATCTGAGTGGAATACATAACACAGTGTCGAGTGACGTAATACCCAGCCTCAACATGATCAAATTGATTGATTTTCAGATCGAGTTTGGAGACAGGTTTTATGGACAAATGATATGCTTTCGATATTTTTTTTACAAAATATCTTTTTGAAATATATTAGTTGATATATCATCTACTGGACGATATGTTGCCTGATATATCAGATGATATGTTGCCTAATATATCAGACGATATGTTACCTGATATATCCAGACGGTAATTTTTTGTTGGCCTTTAAATTTATTTTATTTAATATATATAGTTTAATATGAACAAAATGAAATTGTTTTGTTGTCTAAGTTGTTTTGTGTCATAGTACTTGACTCCCTAACTGCTTCATCTGGCTTTCTTCCCCGATCCCGTTAGTCATCGATGTATATTCTACTTGGCCTCCAGATGCTGGACTAAGGGCTCCTTATCGTCCAATGTCGTCGAGGATTTCTTGGTTTGTTGCTTCCTCTGACCTTCTTCTCATCCTTATACCACATTACTTGTGTAACATAAAATGTTTATACTAGTTTGATAGATTTAGAAGTTCAATAAATATTTAATTATTAATATATCATTGTATATATTAAAATAATTATCGTTAATTATAATTATGCATACAAATAATTAAATATTGAAACCCGATATATGAAATATCCCGCAACATATTATAATCGACATGAAAAATCCAAACCTCCGACATTTGCAACCAACACAGTAAGCTCGTCGTCATGTACAAAGGTTACAAAATGATGACAGAGCTATGCGTGGCGGGTCAACAATGCACGAGATTTGTTTTGAGTTTTGGAGAGAGCGGCCAGTTTGGTGCAAGAGTGGTGAACGCAGGTGAAGTTGCGGGTCGTCTTATGAGTTGCACTGGTGTCGCATCAATCAGCAAATGGCTAGTGAAGCAGCAACCTACGATAGATGGTATTCCTGTGAGTTTAGTTGTGGTTTGTGTAGCTAGACTACGATAGTGGTCGCGGTGATAGCTATGCTATTGGACATATGATAGGAGTTGGAGCCATAAGGCTATGATGCTGACAAGTTGCGGGTTCACGATTGGGTGACAGTCGCGGGCATTAGCAACCCGATCGAAGTTCAATATTTTAGGGGAGCTTGGGAGGCATTTTGGATTGCAGTGGTGCAATGAGATTGTCAGAGTAATGTTGGAATCATATTGCAGTAATATATTGCATTAATACATTGCAATGGTGCAAGTGTGTATCTTCGCACAAAGGACACGGGTGGGGAAGCCACTGTATTTGACTGAGTATATTGTATCGTATATGCGGCTAGTGGCGTTTAATGCAGGGATGTATCTTTGCCTCAAGGTTGTAGATTGGCCGAGAGACCATTTTGCCTCATGTTTGCCTCTGAACTACTTAAGGGTTGCAGATTGATAGGAGTGGGTGGATCACATTGTGTGTCAACCCGGGTAGAAACAGAATGCAAAGATTTGAAAGACTATTGGAGGACCACAATGTGTTTAAAGAGCCCAATATGAGAGAATCACAGTTAGATTTTTTATTCGTCTTTGTCAGTACCTTGTAATTATGGTACACAGAAAAAAATAAAACAGACAGTGAAGTAGATATTATTCCGAATACTACTTGGAAGGATGAAGTTGTTGGGGCAAATAAAAAAGGTGATAGAATCTTAGCTCTTAAATTGGTCATAGGAAAAAAAAACTACTAATGTGATCATTGTTTATGCGCCACAAGTAGGAATAAGTAAAACTATTAAAGTGTAATTTTGGGAAGACTTAGATGATTTAGTAAGAAAAATTCCACAAATAGAGAAAGTTTTCATTGGGGGAGACTTAAATTGACATATATAGAAGAAAAATGTAGATTAAATTAGAATTAAAATCGTAGAATTGTAATGTTATTCTTCCACTATATGGGGATATATATAGGAGAACCACAAACATCTAAAATTAACCCGCAATGTGGGACAAAACCCACTTACACATAAATACCAATATAAAACAACTATAAACACGACAATACTCCCCCTCAAGCTGGCGCGAATAAATCAAGCAAGCCCAGCTTGCCACAAGTAGAGAGGAGTCGGGAAGGCCCAACCGCCTTGGTGAAGGCATCTGCAGTCTGCTTGGCAGAGGGGACATAGGACGATGTAAGAGTCCCAGAACGGATGTGCTCCCTGAGAAAGTGAATATCAACCTCAATATGCTTAGTCTGCTCGTGCAGAACAGAGTCGGAGGCTAGCATAAGAGCGGACTGGTTATCGCAAACAAGTGTCGAGGAACCAGAAGGAGGAAAGCCAAGCTCGGTCAAGAGAGTACGCAACCAAAGGAGCTTAGTAGCGCCATGAGCCATAGCCCGGTACTTAGCCTCAACAGACGAGCGGGAGACAACACTTTGCTTCTTGCTTTTCCAGAAAGTAAGATTGCCACCATAGAAAGTGCACGTCCCCGAAGTAAAACGTCGATCAGTGAGGGAACCGACATAGTCAGAATCCGTATAATAGGTGAGACCGAGGGACGGAGATGACCGGTAGAAAAGCCCGAGGCCAGGAGATCACTTCATGTAGTGGAGGATCCGAAATGCTGCATCAAGGTGAGAAGTCCGTGGAGCATGCATGAACTGACTGACCACACTCACATCAAAGCTAATGTTGGGGCGAGTGTTGGTCAAGTAGATAAGTCTGCCAACAAGACGCTGATATCTGTCCGGCTCAGGGAGAGGATCGCCAGACTCGGCATGTAAGCGGTGGTTCGGATCCATGGGTGTAGACACAAGAGAGCACCCAAAAAGACCAGTATCACTTAAGAGGTCGAATGTATGCTTGCGTTGAGACAAAGAGATCTCCTGCTGAGATCTGACAACCTCAATCCCGAGAAAGTACTTCAGAGGCCCCATATATTTCACCTTAAAAGCCCGCTGAAGCACCCCTTTGATCTGAAGTATCCCTGAGCTGTCGTCACCGGTAAGAATAATATCATCCATGTAGACAAGAATAATGACCCTACGACCATCCATAGCAGTCCGAACAAAACACGTGTGGTCAACATGACATCTGATGAACCCACTCTAAAGTACAACGGTACCGAACTGCTCAAACCACGCTCGAGGGGACTGCTTCAACCCATACAAGGATTTCTGCAAAAGACAAACAAAACCCAAATACTCCCCATGGAGCCTGTAACCGGGGGGCGGATCCATATAAACTTCCTCAGCAAGATCGCCATTGAGGAAGAAATTCTTCACGTCCAGCTGATGAAAAGGCCACCCATGGCAGACAATAAGAGAAACAAGTAGACGGACAGTATAGAGCTTGGTAATAGTGGCAAAGGTCACGCCATAGTCCCCCGGAGTCTGAGTGAATCCCTTTGCAACAAGGCGGTCCTTGTAGCGGTCAAGAGAGTCGTCAGCATTATACTTGACGGTGTAAACCCAACGACAGCCAACAGTTTTCCGACTTGCGGGAAGAGGAACCAAGCGCCAGGTGCCTGCCTCCTGTAATGCGGACATCTCAGCCTCCATGGCTGCCACCCACTCGGGGTGCTGGAATGCCTCAGTCATTGAACTCGGAACTCTGATCTGGTCGGTAGCAGTCAGGAAAGCCCGGTAACCCTAGGAAAGATGCTAGTAGGACACATAGCTTGCCACAGGATGGTCAGTAATATAAGAACGCTTACCCTTGCGAAGTGCAATGGGTAAGTCAGAGGACTGAAGGACATCACCTGGCAGAGGATGTGACACATGGTCCTGTGAGCTGGGCGTAACCAGTGGATCCCGAAGTATGGGGTGGACATGTGAGGGCCCGCGTGGGCTACGAGTGTACATCTGCAACGGAAGGGAGTCGTGCAGCGGAGCGAGGGCAGCCAGAGCTGGCAGTGGCGGAGCAGGAGGAACAGGGACAGGAAAGGTACCATAAAATGGGACATCCTCAAAGAACGTAACATCAAAGGAGTGAAAAGTCCTGCGGGAAGAGAGATCAAAACACCGATAGCCCTTGAAAGAGGAGGAATAGTCCAAAAATAAGCAGCAGATAGCTTTGTCATCAAGTTTTGTCCGAGTCGGACAACGGTCCTGAATAAAGCACACACACCCGAACACCCGGAGAGAAACGGGAAACAGAGGGCGGCGGGGAGATATGAGACTAAGGGGAACCCGACCCGCTAAAGGCTGACAAGGCAGACGGTTGACCAAGAAGGTCCCCTTAAGAAGGGTAACACTCCAAAAAGACTTGGGTACGTGAGACCCACGAAAGAGACACCGGGTCACATTCAAGAGATGACGATTCGTGCGTTCCGTCAGTCCGTTCTGTTCTGGTGTATAGGGACAGAAGAATTGGTGAAGGGTTCCCTGGCTAGCCAGAAAGGATGTAAAAGAGAAAAAGGTATACTCCCCCTCATTATCGGACCAAAGGATCTGAATACGAGAGGAGAACCGAGTCCTAACCATATGAGTAAACTGAGTATATAAATCAAAGACGTCAGATTTGGCACGCATAAGATAGATCCAACAACAACGAGTAAAATCATCTATAAAAGTAACAAAATACAGAAAGTCATCAAAAGAAACAACTGGGGAAGGCCCCCAAACATTTGTGTGAATAATATCAAATGATGCAGAACTACGAGAAAGAGATACATGATAGGAAGTGCGTGTGTGTTTGCTAAGCTGACACACATCACACTAAAGGAGTGTTCAAACAAGACACTCGGAAAAAGAGACGCCACAATCTGAGGACTTACATGCCCCAGTCTGGCATGTCAAAGAGCAGGTGAGGTAGCAGTGATAGCGATGGACGGTGGTGAGAGACGTGGCAAAAGAGGTGGGAGCTCCAGCTGGTAAAGCCCGTCGCCCTCACAGCCATAGCCAAAAATCTTCCTCGTGGTCAGGTCCTGAAAAACACAGGCAGAAGGAAAAAATGTCACCGAGCAGTGCATCGAACAAGTCAATTGACTAACAAAAAGAAGATTTAAAGCAAGCTTGGGAACATGAACAATAGGTGCAACTTGCGTCACATCATATATCTTATTTTATGTCACTCAATTTTATTTTGATATTTGAAGCGCATGTATTAGCGCACGTGTATTTTCTTTCACGCATTTTTATCTTGATATTTGTAGCGCATGTATTAGCACACGTGTATTTTATTTCATGTACCCGTATGGCTTATTAAGGTGATCGTCCAATAAGTACCTGAATAAAAAGATCCGTCAAATTAGGAAATAGGATAATTAAGGCAAGCACGTAAAAATAATTAAGCATATTTTATTTTGAGCAATATTAAAAACAAAATCAAAATTCACCTTTGGAAATTATTAGTATAGAAATTGGAAATGAAAGTTTCTGATTTTGAAAATTAGATTCCCTATTTCAAAATACTTAAAATCATTATTTTATTCTTAGAGATATTTTATTTTCCTAAAATATCTCCAAAGACAGCCTATAATATCTCCTAAAATATTTCCCTAAAATATCTCTCTATTAAATTCTTTTATTTATAAAAGGAACGATCCTTTGTCCAAAGGGGGGAGCTGGCATAAATCGGGAACAGAGATTTTCTCTGTTTCTCAGTTAGCCGCTTAAAGCCTGCGACGACCCGCAACTTCAGCCGCCGGGCTTTCCTCCGCCGACCACTGCCCCCTTACCCCGGCGAACCCTTCCATGCTTGCTACCGCCGGAGACGAAGCTCCATCGTAACTGACGAGGACACTTAGCAGTTCGAATCCTCCGCCTCCATCCGAGGGCCGGTCGACCACGACACTTCTTTCCCGTCTTCCTCCTCCCGTGACAACTCCAGTGGCTGAGTTCCCCCTATTTTCGCCTTGCTCGACTCCTCCCCGTTCGTGAAACCTGAAGCCTCGCTATAAGATCGTGAAACCCCAACACCTCATCTAGCCTTCCACTGTTTCAGATGTTCCAATCGAGCCGTCCACTGATTCCAACCACTGTTTCCCCAAGGTTCTGTTGGTATACCTCCCAAAACTTATCTCCTTTGCTAGTAACCTGTTAAACAAAATGATATGCTTAATGGTTATTAAAAGTCGGAGCATGCTTTCCTTAATTTTCTTGTTGTTTGTTTGACGTTATTTTTCGTAGTCTCGTATTTTTCTACTCTCGTCTGTACGTGTGGAGGATTTATTTCAGGTCATTGAATATGCTTGAGTGTTAGGCTTATACGCGTATTTATGAAATTTAGATCAGTTGCCGCTTACCCTTTGCTCGAGAAAATCATGCTAGCGCTGTAAGTTTTAAAAGAGAACATTTATTTATTTAAAACCGCCTCGAGGAATCCGGTCTACATCAAGAACTGAACCCATGGAGAAGGAGGGGGACAGAGGAACTGTGCCCCTGTGAAGGATGGGGGTCACAGAGCCATCGACAAGGCGAACCTGCCGATGGATGCTCGGAGACTCAAGAAAAGAGAACAAGCGTGTCTCACCAGACATGTGATCAGTGGCCCCAGAGTCAATCACCTAGGGAGAGGAAGACCCCTCTTGAGTGACGTGGAAGACCGTCGGGGTACCTGACGCAGACGCTGAAGTCGACGAGTACGACGAAGAGGCAGACAACGACTGAGCAGGAAGAGGCAAGCGAGGAGGCTGGATCTGGGACTGCTGCTGAAGCTGCTGCACCTGAGCCATAAGCTGACTCCAGTCGCCGGAAGGGGACCCAGAGTCTGAAGTAGCGGCGACGGTACGCTTGGAAGAGGACTGCTGGCGTAGGTGAGGAAAGAGTAGCCAACATCTGGCCTTGTCATGACAAATTCGTAGGCAGTGCTAACACTGAACAGAAGCAAACGGGCTCCCGCGGCCACCCCCACGACCTTCAGGGGTAGAAGTACCACCCCCCCTGCCCCCCCCCCCCCCCCCCCCCCCGCCCGCACATAAGAAGTATGACCAAAATACAGAGCCATTTGTTCTGGAAGAGGAACAAAAGCTGGAACGACAGTCAAGCGAGCACGATGTTCATGCTCCTCTACCATGGAATAAGCATCCAAGATACCAGGAAGAGGATTCATGCTGACAATCTGAACCCGAATCTGCTCAAACTCGAGCCTCAATCCCTTCGGGAGCTGGTAGGTCTCCCGCTTCTCCTGCCTCCGCTTGGCAACAAGCAGATCCTCTCGATGTGGAAAAGCACTGAGTGACTCGAGGTTGGAAAGCTCCTGGAACCTCCCAGAGAGAAAGGTAAAGTACTCGTGCACAGAACGGTCCCTCTAACGAGCAGTAGAAATCTCCTGAAAGACAGAATTGTTGGAAAAGCCCACTTAACATTAGGCCCATTTGTATAGCATTTATTGCTTTGTCTCTCCTCTCTTTAGTCCCACATTGTGTATAGGACTTTTCTCTCTCTTTCTCTCATCTATATATATGTACTCATTCTTTGTATTTGTATCAAGTGGACATATATACAAGGTTGGCGTTCTCCATTTCTACATGGTATCAGAGCCAGGTTCGAATCTCCTGCGGACTCCCTCTTCTGTCCGCCCTGCAGCCTGCGGTCTCTGCGGCCTCCCGTGTCCAGTCCGCACCCTCTAGTCGCATCTCTCCTGCGACCTCACTTATCCTGTCCGCTTCCTCTCCCGTGGATCCACTTCTATTCCCCCCCCCCCTCCCCTCCTCCTCTGGCCCCCTCCTTTTATAGCCATCCTGTGTGGTCCACTGCTTCCCCTTGTCCGCTGCGGCCTCTTCCTGTCTGGCGCGACCTCGACGACCTCTCTCCTTCATCCGCCGTTCGCGCAGCGTCCCCAGCTCGCCACCTCGCCACCTCGCCAGCTCGCCACCTCGCCAGTTCGCCAGCTCGCCAGCTCGCCAGTTCGCCAGCCCGCCAGCTCGCTAGTCAGCCCCGGCTTGTCTTCTCTTCTCAGTTCACTCCTGTCCGCCGCGGTCTGACCCAGACCGCCGCGACCTGACCCAGTCCGCAACATCCTCCAGCTCGCCGCGACCTCATCCAGGTCGCCGCGTCCTCACCCAGTCCGCTGTCTGTTTGCTTCCTCTAGCTGCTGCCTCCCGCCCGCTGCGGTCTCCTCCAGCTCGCTGCGGCCTCCTTCAGCTCGCTGCGGCCTCCAGCCCGCTGCGGTCTCCTCCAGCCCGCTGCGGCCTCCTTCAAGCTCGCTGCGGCCTCCAGCCCGCTGCGGTCTCCTCCAGCCCGCTGCGGTCTCATCCACCTCGCTGCGGCCTCCTTCAAGCTCGCTGCAGCCTCCTTCAAGCTCGCTGCGGCCTCCATGTCTCCATCTGCAGACTCCGTCGGTACGGCTGTTCCTCCTGAACGCCCGGCCTCTATACCGGAAGTCCGCGACGAGCTCCGGATAGGCCTGCCCAAAAGGCCCGATCGGGCCGGCCCGGACCGGGCCTGATCGGGCCCGGGCTTTTGCAAACCGGGCCGAGCCCGGGCCCTTTCTTTATCGGGCTCGGGCCGGGCCCGGGCTTTGACCCCGGGAAGGGGCCCGAGCCGGCCCCCCGGGCCAGGCCGGGCCGGGCCGGGCCCAGGCCGGGCCCTCTTAAGAAAAAAAAAACTTTAAAAAATTTAAAAAATGAAATAAAAATTAGAATAAAAAATTTTATTAATATTGAAATTTTAAAAAACAAAATTACACTTTTTAAAAAAAAATAGAAAAAAAAGAAATTTATTATTTTAAATGATAATAAAAAAAATTACATTTTTATAAATTCAGATTGTCCATCTCCTCTTCAATTTCCTCGGAGCTCTCCTCCAACGCTGAAATGTGTTGCTTCCTATTCGTAGCATCCAAATAATTCTTGTAGCAGATGCATAGTTCGAGTGATTCTTCATTTAGTCGGCTCCTCCGCGTGTTCAAAATCCTGCCACTAAGAGAAAAAGCGGACTCCGAAGCTACTGTACTAGCTTGAATTGTTAGTAAATCACGGGCCATATAGGCCAAAATAGGATAGGTATTAGCTTTACTTTTCCACCACTTTAAGATATCGAAGTTTTCGATCTCTTCCGTAGTCATAAAATCACGAAATTGTGTTTTCGTATACAGTCCTAATTCGTTTAAACTACTCGATGTGCGTGCTTTTTTTCTGGAAGCTAATTCTAAAATTTTATTTGTAAAAGAATCTTTTGTCCTAGGTTGTGTTATTTCTTCTCGTGGTCGTGAGCCATATAAGTTGTCGTAATAATTAAAACATTCGGTAAAAATAGAATTAAATTTAGTAGTACTAACGTCATCGAAACTTATATTTATGTCTAAGTTAACGTTAATTTCATCTATTAAATTTTCTACGCCGTCTACAGCGAATAACGGGTTTAAAGCGGCGGCGCATGAAAATGCAGGAGGCATTTCTCTATAATATTTTAAAAATTTTTCTTCTATTACTTCAATTAAAGGAAGCCATCCGGAGTGTTGCTTAAAATAGTTAAGTTTTTGTGCGATATTTACAAAATTTTCAATTACTAACGAGCTAGTGGGATAATAAACACCAGATAAAAAAACAGTCGCCCTATAAAAACATTTTAATAAATCCATGTAATGAAATAGTACGTCCCAATCGTTATCAGTTAAATTATGATTATTTGTCATAGTGTAATATTCCATAAGAAGTGTTTTTTGTTGAAACGCTCTTTTTAACATTTTATATGTGGAGTTCCATCTTACAGGCATATCAAATTGAGGTTTCAAATATTTTTGACCTTGTGCGATCACAAATTTTCGAAAATCTTGACTTCGCTGTTTGGTACAATAAATAAATCTAAGCATAGTACGAATTTTCTCAACATATGGTTCCATAGCTTCTAAACTATCCTGTACCACTAAGTTTAAAACGTGACACACACATCGAGTGTGAAAAAACGCACCGTTGAGCATTGGCTTTAATTCACGTTTTAACCACTCTACTGCGGTGTTGTTATTACTAGCGTTATCAAAAGAAATACTCATTATTTTATCATTTATTTTAAATTCACGCAAACATTTAATAATTACCGAATATATAGCCTTACCCGTGTGCGGAAATTCAAAACCTTCAAAACATATTACGCGCTTATTTAAATCCCATGAAACGGGATCGATCCAATGAGCCGTTATACAAATATAAGATAACCCTACCCTTACGCTACTACTCCAAACGTCGCTCGTTAAACTCACACGTCCCTCAAAAGTTTCAAAAAATTTTATTAAATCTTGTTTTGCGTCAAAATATAATTTAAGTGCGTCGCGTCTAATAGTGGATCTACTTACCTGTTGATATTTGGGCTGAAGCCCTTCGTGTATATACTCCGTCGTCTCATCGTTGTCGTAGTGACTGAATGACAACCCACGTCTGATGACGTTTTTCACCTGTAGGTCTCGCTGTCTTGCTTGATCGTACGTCCAAATTTGTCCTGATGCTGATATTTGTCCCTGACTGGACTCGGGAGCTTGCTTTGCAAAACAGGACTTAGCGTGTCTCGCTAGTGTTGAGTTGCCGGTAAGAGTTAGCAACTTTGAGCACAACTTGCACCGCGCCTTGAATTCGTCGCCGACTTTAACCTTGTCGAAATGCTCCCAGACGGGCGCCCTCCGATTATGCTCCACCACTTCGGCCGTGCTTTGAGTCGACGACGCCGGCGTTGAGGACGACGATGCCATGCAGCGAGAGAGAGTAAGAGAGTAAGAGAGGGAGAGAATAAGTGAGAGAGAGAGTGGAAGAGAGAGAGAGTGAGTGAGTGGAAGAGAGAGAGAGAGAGAGAGAGAGAGAGAGAGAGAGAGAGAGAGAGAGAGAGTGGAAGAGAGAGAGAGGGGGATCGGGTAGGAGGGGGGGATTTTATAAAAAATATATATATATTTTTTTTTAATAAAATATGGCCTAGGGCCTAGGCTTTTGCCTAGGCCCTAGGCCAAAACACTGCAGCCAGCAGGGCTGCTGCAGCCCTGCTGGCTGCAGTTCCAACGGCTCTAAGAGCCGTTGGATTTCCAACGGCTCTTAGAGCCGTTGGCAGCAGGTCCGGGCCGGCGTGCGGGCCCGGTTCGGGCTTCGCCTGGGCCCGGGTCCGGGCCCAGGCCGGCCCGATTTTCGGGCTTTGCCCGGCCCGGCCCGGGCCGGGCATCGGGCCGGGCTAGCCCCCAAAACCAGGGCCCTGTAAGGGCCCTGAGCCCGGTCTCGGCCCGGGCCGGGCTTTTTCCGGGCCGGGCCGAAAAAGGCTTTCGCCGGGCCGGGCTCGGGCCGGCCCACTGGGCCCGGGCCTTTTGTACAGGACTAGCTCCGGATCACTACAATTTCGCTCACTGGCAAGAAGAACTTTGTGGAATGGGCACACTCAGTTCGCCGTGTCCTTCAGTCAAAGGGATTCCTTCATCATCTGACCCAGACCGTTATTGGTGTCCCTACTGAGGAGTGGTTACGCAATGATGGGCGTGTGCAGACTTGGCTCCTCAACTCTCTTGATGGAGAATTTTATCGCCTGGCCATGTATCATGAGACGGCCAAAGGCATGTGGGACGAGCTACACACCCTCTACTCCGGCAAAGATAGTCTCCACCATCTCTATGATATCATCACCGCTCTCCAGGCCCTTGACAGCAGTGACGCAACCGACTTGACGTCCTTTGTTGCTCAAGCCCGGTCTCTGGTTGAGGCTTGGATCCACCATCAGCCTCCCACTCTGGATCTCGCTGCTCAACGTACCCAGAAGGAAGCTGTGGGTATCGCCATGATGATGGCCCGGGTACCCCCTCATCTTCACAGTGTCCGGGCTCACATCCTCTCCTCTACTGTTACACCGTCCTTTTCCGACGTGTGCTCCATGCTTCTCAAAGTCTCCCCGCCTCCGGATGTTCCCGGACTTCCTTCTCCGGCCCTTGTTCAACAGGCTCCTGCTCCCTTATTGCCTCTTCCCCCCTCTGCCCGTGGTGGCCGCTCTGACTCTCGCGGCCGGGGTCGCGGTGGCCGGTCTAGGCCTCAATGCTCGTTCTGTGGTAAAGTTGGTCATCTTGAGGCCACTTGCTTTCGCAAACATGGCCGACCTCCTCGTCCGCATGCCTCTGCTGCTACTACCGACTCTGCCTCCTCTCGTACTGAGCTCGACGAGGTTCGTCTTCAGCTCCAGCATCTTCATGGCTTGCTCAGCCGTCCGCCTGCCTCGGTTGCCTCTGCTGCCTCTCTCTCCAATGAAGGTATCGCCTGCCTATCCTCTGGCACGCGCTGGATCCTTGATTCTGGTGCCACTCATCATATCACCTCTGTTAAGCCACCGCAGTACTTGTCTTCACCTCACCCGAAGTACATTACTGTTGTTAATGGGGCGTCGGTTCCCGTCTCTGGATGTGCTGATATTTCTCTCACCTCTTCTCTCCTCCTACGCTCGGCTCTACATGTTCCGGGCTCTCCTTTCAATTTACTCTCTGTCGGTCGCCTTACTACTGATTCTAATTACTCAGTGACATTTACTTCTTCTTCTTTTCTCATACAGGATCAGCAGACGCAGACTATCATTGGTAGAGGATGGCTGCAGAATGGGCTCTATCTTCTTGACGACTCTCCTACTGTCCTCGCATTTATCTCCTCTTCGGATTGGCATCGTCGTCTGGGACATGCTCCTCTTCCAGTCCTCCGGAAGGCTCTTCCTGATGTCACTCTCCCTGCTTTTCGTTGCGACACATGTATTTTGGGCAAACAGCCCCGTTCTTCTTTCCCCCCTCATTGTACTCGGAGCTCCGCTCCTTTTATTTTAGTACACTCCGATATATGGGGTCCATACAAAGTTACTAGTATTTCTGGCTATCGCTATTTTCTTACTTTTATTGATGATTACTCTCGCATGACGTGGTTATATCTCCTTCGGGATCGCTCTGAACTACCCCGCGTATTCGGGCTTTCATCCTCGAGACTCGCACTCAGTTCTCTGCGCCTATTCGCACTATTCGTACTGACAATGCGCGGGAGTACACCAGCCATACGTTTGCCACTCTCTGCTCTGAGTTCGGCATTCTTCACCAAACCTCATGTCCGTACACTCCACAACAGAATGGTGTCGCCGAGCGCAAGAATCGTCACCTTCTTGATGTCGCTCGCTCGCTTATGCTTCAAATGCAGGTCCCCAAACCATACTGGAACTACGCTCTCTCCACGGCTTGCTTCCTCATCAACCGCCTCCCGTCTTCCGTCCTCCAGTATGCTACTCCCTTCAGCCTCCTCTTTCCCACAACTCCGCCTTTTCCTCTTCCGCCACGGGTGTTTGGGTGTACCTGCTACGTTCACCACCTCGGTCCCTCCACGGACAAGTTGGACCCTCGTGCCACCAAGCAGATCTTTGTCGGGTACTCGCGCACTCAGAAGGGTTATGTATGTTATTCGCCTACTACCCGCAAGGTTACTGTCTCGCCTGACGTAACTTTCCGTGAAGATCTTCCTTTCTTCCCTGCTCCGGATATCGCTCTGCCTCCCGCTCCCGTCGTTCGTCCTGTCATTCCTGCTCCTCACTCCTCAGCCTCTCTCCCTTCCCCGCCTCCGGTCCGTCCACCACCTCCGGTTATCCGGGTCTATTCTCGTCGCTCTCCTCATTCTGTGGCTCCTCTGCAGTCGGCTTCGCCCTCTGGTGCTCTGCTCCCTGCTGCTCCGGCTCCCGTCTCCACCGCTCATCCGATGGCGAACTACGTCTCGCTCCATCGCCTTTCCCCCTCTCTTCTTCACTTTGCCACCTCCTTATCTTCTGTTTCAGTCCCTAACTCTTTGCAGGAGGCGCTTCACCATCCTGGCTGGCGGGCTGCCATGGACGAAGAAATGACGGCCCTTTGGGCCAACCAGACCTGGGTCTTGGTTCCCTTACCTCCCGGTCAGCACCCTGTTGGATGCAAATGGGTCTTCGTCATCAAGCATGCTCCGGATGGCACTATTGCCCGCCTGAAGGCCCGTCTTGTGGCCCGTGGCTTCACACAACAGGAGGGCCTCGACTATGAGGAAACATTCTCTCCGGTGGCCAAGCTTAACACTGTTCGCGTTCTTCTCTCCGTCGCAGTGCACCGCCGCTGGCCTCTTCATCAGCTTGATATCAAGAACGCCTTTTTGAATGGCGACCTTCAGGAAACTGTCTACATGCGCCAACCGCCCGGGTTTGAGACCACGGGGGAGTCTCGGGTCTGTCTTCTCAAAAAGTCAATTTATGGTCTCAAACAGTCCCCACGGGCGTGGTTTGACAAGTTTAGCAAGGTGGTTCGGGACATGGGGTTCACTCGGAGCTCTGCAGATTTCTCCCTTTTTACCCGACACCGGGCCACCGGCACCATTCTTCTGTTGGTTTATGTTGACGACATCCTTCTCACTGGGGATGACTCAAAGGGGATTCAAGATGTCAAACAACACCTGAGCACTGTTTTTCAGACTAAAGATCTGGGGAAACTTCGCTACTTCCTTGGTCTCGAGATCGCCCGGCGGCCGGACGGGTTGGTACTCTCCCAACGAAAGTACTGTCTCGATCTTCTCAAAGATGCTGGTCAGTCTGGTTGCAAGCCAACGTGTACCCCGATGGAGGCAAATCACAAATTATGCGCTCATGCTTCGGATGACGATTTGTTTCTTCCGAACCCGGAATACTATCGACGCCTTGTGGGCAAGTTGATCTATCTAACAGTCACAAGGCCAGATATATCATTTGCAGTTGGGGTTGTCAGTAGGTTCATGCATGCCCCCCGGGCTTCTCATCTCCAAGCGGTTGAACGGATTCTCCGATACCTTAAGGGAGCTCCAGGCCAAGGGCTGGTTTACAAAACCTCCGACTCTGCTCCCGCATTGGTTGCCTATTCTGATGCCGACTATGCGGGTTCCCTGGACGATCGAAGGTCAACTAGTGGGTTCTGTACGTATTTTGGTGGGCATCTTATTACCTGGAAGAGTAAGAAACAAGCTGTGGTGGCTCGTTCCTCTGCAGAGGCTGAATACAGATCGATGGCCTCAGTTGTTTCAGAACTCACATGGCTTGAAAGTCTCCTTACTGACCTGGGAGTAAAACTCCCCTCCTCTGCTGTTCTATTTTGTGATAGTCAAGCCGCCATACACATCGCAAAGAATCCGGTCTTTCATGAGCGCACAAAACATATCGAGGTTGACTGTCACTTTGTTCGTGAAAAGGTTCAATTGAAGAAACTTGAATTAAAGCATGTTCCAGGAACTGATCAAGTTGCCGACATCCTCACAAAGGCCTTATCAAGCACTCTGTTCTACCAATGTTTGTCCAAGCTGGGTGTATATGACCTATACGCTCCAGCTTGCGGGGGAGTGTTGGAAAAGCCCACTTAACATTAGGCCCATTTGTATAGCATTTATTGCTTTGTCTCTCCTCTCTTTAGTCCCACATTGTGTATAGGACTTTTCTCTCTCTTTCTCTCATCTATATATATGTACTCATTCTTTGTATTTGTATCAAGTGGACATATATACAATGTTGGCGTTCTCCATTTCTACAAGAATAAATCCGCGTATCAATGCGTGTGTGACCGTAGGTACGCATCAAGGCAGCCCAAAGAGACACACGTAATCGGAACACATAAACTGCTCGTAAATGCGGGGCTCCATGGAGCATTGAAGTCACATGAAAATCTTGAAATTTTCTGTGCGCCATTGACGAATAGCCTTTTCATCGGAAGGCTGAGGAACACCATTCGGTTCAAGCCAATCGAGCTTGTCATGTCCGACAAGATGGACACACACGGAGTTGGACCAAGTGATAAAGTTCTTTTCATTGAGAAGGGTGGTAGTGATCCTCGGGTAAAGCCATCATTCAAACCAAGAAGGGAGGAATCCATTGGATGGAGACAAGAGAATACCCCCAAAAAAGGAAAAAACTCTAAGGGAGGAAAGCCAAGAAACCCTTAAACACAAGAAGAGAATCTCATCCAAAAAAAGACCGTAGAACACATATCTAGGTCATGAGAAGGAAAGAAAGGGGAAACAGGGAGGGAAACACAAAGCAAATCAGGCAGAAGAGCCCGGATATATATACTGGCAGCAGGATCGGTTTGGGTTTGAAATGTAGTATGTGAGCGGATATATCGATATTTTACAGGAGGCGACAAATAACTATACCAATGCGTATTTATAACATTTTTTTTTGAAATAATTTTGAAAGATAAAGGAGAAAGATCGGTCGTGGGAGGCAGCATAAGTTAGAAGTGCGAAACAAAAATCACTGGATCGTCTTAGTTATTGCAAGAAAGAAAACTAACTATAACATGCTTATAGTAACACAAGACAGATCTTATGCGAGCAAAAAACAATAAGGATGCGAGTGGGATAAAGCCCGACGTACTGCTCGCGTCCTCGCCTGCGAGCGACACGGTATTGTCTTCTGATACCACTCTCCCGATTAGAGCGAGAAAGAATTAGAATCGAAATAGAATTGTAATGTTATTCTTCCGATATATAGGAATATACTACAAAACGATATGTCAAACAAATCGTTTCGTTGCGGGATCGGCCGACATATCGGCCGACATAAGAGAACTACATACATCTAAAGTTAACCCGCAATGTGGGACAAAACCCACTTACACATAAATACCAATATAAAAACAACCATAAACACGACAATAGATTATACAACCGTTCATGGAGTGATTTGGATATGAAGAAAAAATTGAAGAGGGACGAACCATTTTAGACTTTGTCATAATACATGAGCTAATTGTGTCAAATACGGTTTTCATGAAGAGGGAAAAACATTTAATTACGTTTAAAAATAGATCAAATATGTCACAAATTGATTATTTTATGACTCGCAAAATGGATAAAATTATTTGTAAGGATTGCAAAGTCATATCAGGAGAAAGTTTGACAACACAACATATATTATTGGTGTTAGATGTACAAATTAAATATAATAAATTTAACACAAGAATAAAAATATTGCAAAAAATTCGGCAGTGAAACTTGAAGATGAAAAAGCAGTTTGTTTTCAAGACAACAGTTATGGAACAACTAGTTGATGACCCTTATGTTGATCCTAGTGTCTCATGAGAAGTTATGTCTTCACATTTAAGGATTAACGGAAAAAACATACTTGAAGTATCAAAAGGTCATGCGCCCACAAATAAAGAATCTTGGTTGTGAAAAGAGTAAGTGCAAGATAAATTGAGGGCAAAGAATGTCTGCTATAAATCACTCTACGATTGTAGGAATGATGAAAACTTAACCTGATATTAAATTGTCAAAAAAGAAGCTAAACATGCAGTAAGTAAAACAATAATTTAAGCTTATGAAGAATTTTATAAGCTTCTTAACACCAAAGATGTAGAGTGTTACTTATATAAAATTGCTCGAGTTAGAGAAAGGAAGACAAGAGATTTAAGACAAGAAAAATGCATAAAAGATGAGACAAATATAGTTTTGACGGATGATGTGGATATTAAAGAGCGATGAAAAATATTCTTTTATCAACTTTATAATGAAACAAAATACAATGAATTGAACTTGGAAGAGTTAATTAAATTCGAGTTGTACATGAACAAAACGTTTTATCGTAAAATTCAAGTATCAGAGGTAAACGATGCTATAAAGAAGATGAAAAATGGAAAGACGGTTGAGACAGATGATATACCTATCGATGTATGGAAATGTCTAGGGAATGAAATAATTTTGTGCCTTACATATTTTTCAGTACGATACTGAAGTAAAAAAGCATGTCATACCAATGAAGAGAGTATTGTGGTACTTTTGTATAAGAACAAAGGAGATATACAAAATTGTGTTAATTATAAAGGAATTATATTGATGAGTCATATCATGAAACTATGGAAACAAGAAATAAAAAGAAGAGTAAGACGAGAAACTAACATCTCAGAGAATCAATTTGGATTCATGCCAGGGCGGTCGACCATGAAAGCTATACATCTCTTGAGGAGACTCATTGACAACTATCGAGAAAAAAAAGATTTGCATATGCTATTTATTGATCTTGAGAAGGCTTATGATGGAGTTCTAAGAGAGATCTTATGGAGAGTCTTATGAAAGAAAGGTGTAAATGTACCATATATTGACATAAATCATAGATAAGTATACAAATTCAGTGACAAGGGTGAAGACATCTCGAGGATTAACACAATAATTTCCTATCACTGTTGGCTTACGTTAAGGTTCAACTTTAAGCCCTTATCTCTTTACCCTTATCTTAGATGAGCTCACCGAACATCCAACAAGCAATACCCTGGTGTTTATTGTTTGCGGATGATATCGTTTTGGTTGATGAGACGTGCGGGGGTGTAAACATAAAACTTGAATCTTGGCGAGACACTTTAGAAAAGAAGGGTTTTAGGTTGAGCAAGTGATGCTAAAGATCACGGCAGTGAACCGGTCGATCTCTCAAGGAACACAGTAAGGTGGAGTTAATGTCGAGAAGGACTTGAGATTGAAGTCCTTAGGTCGGAGTTAACTAAGGGGGGTTTTGATATTTGCGGAAAAAGAAAATAAAAGGCTAACAACTACTCCTATGCAACGCCGCTATGCGATGCTTCGCCAGGCGGGATGAAAGACTAGTCGGGCCGCTATGCACCGAATCACTCAGCGGATGGACGAGTAGGCTTGCGGATGAGGTGGTCAGAACGGCGGAATGAGGGTCAAAAGCACCTCTTCGCTACGCACGTCACTAGCAATTGCTAGTGCGGCAAGGGTGGATGGTGGTGAATGGAATATGACGCACTTCAAGTAAATAACGAAAACATTCAATCACATTGACATGATTACACATAAACGTATATTACACTAAGCATAACTTCATCAAATACAAAGAGTTCAACTAAACCATCAACAACAAGAGAAGAAAAGTGTGCGAAATCGACCGGATCCGAAGTCTTGCTGAGGATTCACGGTTGGAATCGTCAGGTTTTCAATCTGCGTCTAAGCTCGGTCCTCAACTGCGTCCGGGGTAGAGAAGGGCTGTCACCACCTTCCAATGGCCCGTCTTCTTCGTGTCACGATCCGGTGGAGGATGACACAACTTCTCCTAGCTTGGTGGAGATAGCTAGGTCTAGCTCTTCTTGAAGCTCAAGGATGAAGGAGGAGGCCGAGAGGGAGCTCCGGCTTGGATTTGACGGTGAAAGCTTGCCCGGAGCACCTCCCTAGGGTGGAGATTGAAGGTGGACGGCGGAATCCCTCCTCGGAGACGAAAACGGCGGAGGAAAATGCGCTCCCTCGGGATTAGAGCGGCACCTGCATATTTATAGAAAGCAGAATTGAACAATGCGCACGATCACGGGCGCACGACCAGTGGTCGTGCGCACTATGTCCAGTGATCGTGCGCACTGGCATGGCAGATTAGGAAGAACTGGGATAACGCGCACGAGCAGTGGCGCACGACCAGTGGTCGTGCGCACTATGTCCAATGGTCGTGCGATTAGCCCAGACAGGACTCCAGGAAAAGAGGAATCAATGCACACGATCAGTGGCGCACGACCGGTGGTCGTGCGCACTATGTCTAGTGGTCGTGCGATTACCCCAGGCAGATTCTGGAAATCAGGGTACATTGCGCACGATCATCGGCGCACGACCAGTGCGCACTATATCCGATGATCGTGCGCAGTATTCCTGCTTCCAAACGTCCCCGGAACACGCACACGAACCCTAAACCCAGCACTGATATGTGCAGACATTCCAGACGAGCACAAAACGGAGTACAAAAAAATATACACAATCACGGGCTTAAATGTGCACTTCCTATGGAAATAACGATAAGATGAAATATATACGATAATGAACTAAAATTGAAGTGAATGCGAAGGAAAACTAGCCTAGATGAGTCCGAAAATAAGTATATAAAATGGACCCATCAGCAGGGCAAAAAGACAAAGTGTATGAAGCTTAAATTTAGCAGTACAAAAAGGATGGATGACTTCGTTATTAAGTTGTGTGATCAAGATATTTCCCGCAACGAGTGTTTTAAATATCTTGGATTGATAGTTCAAAAAGACGAAGATATTGATAAAGTTGTGACACAGAATCCAAACAGGTTTGTTGAAGTGGAGAGGCAAGTCAGGGATCTTATGTGATCGTAAAGCACCATTAAAACTTTAAGGGCAAATTTTACCGTACTGGAATTAGACCAACGATGCTCTATGGTTTTGAGTGTTGGGCAGTGAATTGTGTACATGAGCAAAAAATAGGAGTTGCGGAGATGAGAATGCTTAGGTGGATGTGTGGACACACGAGACTGGATAAAATTAGGAATGAATGTATTAGGGATAAGACAGAAGTTGCACCAATTGCAGAGAAGATGCAAGAAGCTCGACTAAGATGGTTTGGACACGTACAAAGCTGACCATTAGAGGCACCTGTTAGGCGTTGTGAGAGTCTAGTCATCACTAGGCATGTTAAACGAGGGAGGGGTAGACCAATAAAAATTTTAAATGAAATATAAGAAAGACATGATGTACTTAGGCATTAGTGAGATTATGACAAAAGATAGGGCACAATGACAACACAGGATCCATATAGCTGACCCATTATAGTGGGATAAAGGCTTGAGTGTTGTTGTCATCAGTACCTTGTACTTTTCCCATTATGTAACTTTTTTTATTGTAGTCATGGGGATCTATTTGTGTATCAAATGAGGGAATACTGATTATGCATTATATATTAGTTTGTGCATTGATTTAATAGGCATGCGCCATCACAGACTGAAATGTATGATTGAATGCAAAACAAGGATACAAAATATTGAGATAAGCTCGACCTGGCTCTTAATTGTTGGTTCCCTCTAAGATCCTCTCACTTATGAGTGCCTAAAATAATTAGATCACCAAGGTAGCTAAATGACTCTCCCCCACTCTTTTATATAGGCGGAAGTGGGTATACATAATACGGTAATGCCCCTCAGGCTACATAGATTAGTAAGGGTCATTGTTGAAACCCGGATACCGGTTCAACGAAGTTCGGATTGAGATGGTGGTTTGGGTTACTTCTCTTGTCGTCTGATTCCAAAGAATGGGTATTTCGAGCACGAAACCGGTTCTCATAAGTGATTGGTGGATGTCTATAGAGAAGACCCTCAGGCTGCAGCGAGGAGATCCCGCCACTAACCCGGAAACTGGTGTCACTTCTCCTCCCACAACCAGGAGCTGAGCCAATCCCTCAGACTGCAAGCTAGAGCCAACGGGGTCTCAGACCCTCCAACGGGGAAGCAAGACTGCCTAACCTGGGGGATTGAGGGTCCTATTTATTGGCAAACCGTTCTGAGGGAAAAAATGTCTTTTTGGCCCGCAAATAGCCACATTTGCCTTAAATTAATTGAGATCTGCAGTCCCGGATGGTCCGCGGGTAACCTGCCGCGCCTTCTGATTACGCTAACCACACCCCTCCATTCCGCGAGTAGCTCCTACTAGGGGTAGTCGGGTAACTTTAGGGGAGGGAGTACTCGCCGGAGGGGACGAGTACGCACTGGACGGTTGAGCTCGCCTGGGGCCCTTCCAACGTAGACGAGCTCAACTGTCCGCTTTAATAGATATGCGAGTATGACCAACTGACATGCATTGTAGTAGTCGCCTCTCGTCGTTATTGAACTTGGGTTTCCATATCTGGAGTTCTTCAAGCCGACACTTGGCGCCACCTGATGACGTCGACTAGTATGTTAATAAACTATCCATTGACGACGATCCCGAGGTAGTCGCGCTCCTAGGTTTGATTTGTTAGTTTTCGGCTTCTCGCCTTCACGACCCGGCGAGAAAGAAATGAAAAAGGAATAAAGATGTCACTCCCGGTCTCCCGCTGCCGATGAGGGATCTTCCTCCAACCCTTACTCCACCGCGAGGCGAGAACCCTCCTCAAAGAGGCAGAGGGTGTCGCCCATCGTGGAGGAACCTATCTCTAATCCTCCCAATCAAGGGGGCGAGAATGTCAATGTGGAGCTGCTCAACGCGGCGGGAGATAATGGACAAGCCCTGGGAGTGGCGACCACGACGGTGCTCCCAACTCCGCTCCCTGTCATAATACCAAGTAAGTTGTCTCCTTCTTTTAGCGAGCCCCCCCGACCTATTTTCTCTTTTGCAGCTCCTTCCTTCCGCGAGTTGATGCCCGACCAACCAGTCGTCGTTGCCTCGGCATGGGGGTGTGACCGCGACTTTTTCTTCCGCTCTAGGCCAGGTGGGGAATGCCACCCCCGCCCCATCCCCTCCTCTACAACACCAGTCGGGAGTGATCCAACCCCACCTGCGAGATACAGGTACGCGCCCTTTCCCCTTGGGATCTTATTGAAAAAGATCTCGCTTATAAATGGTGAACAGGTCGCCGCGCGCCAAGTCCTGAATGCCTGACGTCTTCCTTCTCAACCCCGGCGTCTCCCCTGCCGATCATGACAACGCCAATGAGGAAGCTCCTGGCGGGCCCGCTGAGGCTACACGAGGCGACCTTAAAAAGATTTATCATTGTCCTTCGCGCCCGTGACCATTTCTTGATGGCGGCGCCGCCCGCCGAGATGGATAGACGGTTGGATGAACATGAGACTCACATCGCTGAGGCGGAGCAGTTTCAGCAAGATCTGTGAAGTGATAAAGGGCTGTTCGCTAGAGTCATTGACTTGGAGGATAGACTTTATGAGATGGACGCTCGCCAACAGGCCACAGAGGACGACCATCATCGGTTCGCGCAGGTGGCGGGTACCGTCGCCGAGGCCTCTCAGCTGGAGGAGCATATTCGGCGAAGTGAGGAGAATCTCCGACGGGGCGAGGAGATCATTCAGAAGGCGCGAGAAGACCTGCGAGCAGCACGTGACATCACCTACACACCAACGAGGTCGCCGCTCCCGCCCTGTAGCTTGAGTTGATGCTCTCTTTTGTTTTTCTCCCCCTTTTTGATGTGCTGACTCTAAATGATTTATGTAACGTGCGGATGCTTGTATTATGAATTTTTTTATGTGCTTGCCCCGCTCGTGCCTTCTAGATTCTTTGTAGGGCGAGCTTTTACTTTTTTGGACTCGCGACACTTTTAATGAAACAAAATATTCCTTCAGATGAGTAGAATTTTCCTTTTGACTGATGTGTGGCTTATTTACTTTGGATACTCACCAACATGCGTACACGATAAGATTGGTATACTCGCGTGGGGGTAGGTCTACTCACATGGATGTGAATCTACGCGCGCGGAGGTGGGCTTACTCGCATGGGGAGAGGTTTACTCGCGTGGAGGAGGGATCCCCCTCGCGCGCGAGTTGGTTGTGGCCATGGGATATAAATAGGAGGTCCCTGGGCTGTCGTCAAGCATGCTTCTTTTGACGCCCGGACTCTCTCTTCCCCCCTTGACCCTCTACTCCTTTCCCAAGGAGATGGGTAATGAGCTTTTTGAGGATGGGCATGCCCACTGCTTGTGAAACTTCAGGGACCATAACTTTTTGAGCTCATTGATGACCGACGAGGAGTTGAGCGAGCTCGAAGCTCAATACCTGTCGGCTGGGTATGCCGCGTGGAGGGCGGGTCCCGACGAGTTCCTCAACTCGATTTATAATGAGGAACTCGTCTTCCCCCTAGCACACGTCCAGGTGGGACTTAGGCTGCCCCTGTGGCCTGAGATGCGGCAAGTTTTCCGCTACTTCAGGATGATCTGGGTAGGTCAACCCTAATACCATCAGCGCCCTCGTCAAGTATGCCTACTATCTGCACGGGGAGAGAATAGAGTTCTGCCTAACTAACTTCCGCAAGATCTTCACCCTGAAAGCGGCTGGCGACGGAGTTCTCTTTTTCACCAGCTCCCGTGTGAAGCTCTCTGAGGCGATGCACAAGGTGCATCATTGGACCGACAAGTTTGTAATAGTGCGGGGCGAGTTCAGCAATCTCCCTCGCGCTCCGGTCCAGAAGACAGAGAAAGAATACAAGCCGCCTCACCGGGAGAATAGTGCGTTGGAGCTCTACAAGTTCCTGTGTGTTGCAGGATGCAGACCGGGCGGTCTGTTGCTGTTCGGAGACCGGGCGGTCTGGCGGTTTCTCCTAGCCGGTCTGTGTGCTGGGCTGTTACAGTCTGGTGTCCCAGCGGTCAGGCGGCTTGTCTCAGACGACTTGGAGACCGGGCGGTCTAGCGGTCTCCTGTGGCGGCTTGTTCTCTCATCCTGGTTGTGGTCGGGCGGTTAGCCGGTTTGTCTAACCGCACGGCCTGTCCGGTTTGTCTTTTGTAAAGCCGCATATACTTGTAAATTTTTAGTCCCACATTTCTTATTTGTAATCTCTCATCTCCTCCATTCTATAAAAGGGAGGCTATACCATTGTAATTGATACCTTTTTCAGATAATAAAATTTCTGTTAAAGCACTTCCGGTTTGTTTTTTTTCGTTTCTAACATGGTATCAGAGCAAACGATCTTTTCCTCCTGATTCATCTTCTTCTTCTGTTCGCGCGGGCTACCTTCTAGCCGCTCGACTTCTTTCCCTCAGCTTGGTTCTACGGCTTGTTTCTGCTTTTCGCGACCTGTCTTCGCGGCTTGCCTTCCTCTTCTAACCGCTGTCCTGTTCGCGCGGCTTGTTTTTCCTTGCCTCTCTTCTCTCGCTGCTCCTCTTTGTTGCCGCGACCTGTTTCCTTCTAGCCGCTCCTGCTTCCTAGTCGTTGCGGCCTCCCTTTTGCCGTCCGACTTGTTTTCTCCTGCCTGCGGCCTTCCTCGCCGCGCGACCTGATTCTGTTCGCCCGGCTTGCGACTTGTTGTTGTCGCCGCTTCCTGTTCTCTCGTCATCACTCTTCAATGAATTCCACCTACAAGCTGTCCGCCTTGGTGGTCACCTCTTCTGGTAGTGCCCACGCTGTTACTCGTGGACGATAGTTGATCGACTCTGGTGCTACAAATCATATGACAGGCAATCATCAATTTTTCTCCTCTCTAGAAACCCATGATTGGTTGCCCCCGGTCATAGTTGCTGATGACTCTCCCTCCCCGGTCAATGGGGCGGGCCTGGTTCAAGTCACTCCTTCTCTTTGCCTGGCAGATACCCTCTATGTGCCCAAATTTTCTTGCAATTTATTATTGGTTACTTCTTTATGCAAGCAACTACAGTGCTCCTTCACATTCACTGCTACTTCTTGTTCTTTTCAGGATCCGGACTCCCAACGGACGATTGCTACTAGGACTGAGAGCGGCGGCCTCTACTTCCTCAACAACGTCTCTGCTCTATCCGCCTTCTCCTCCTCCTCTACAGATCTTCTCCAATAGCATCTTCGCCTTGGTCATGCTCCTCCCCGGCTCCTTCGCCAACTTCTGCCTGACCTCCCTCCGCATCATCCTCCTCTTAATTGTGATGCCTGTCAACTTGGCAAGCATCACCGCTCCTCCTTTCCTCCAAAGCAAGATCGTGGTTCTACCCGTCCGTTTGATCTTGTTCACTCCGACATCTGGGGTCCTGCTCATACCTTTACCATTGGTCGAGGTAGTTCCTATTTTGTTACTTTCATTGATGACTTTCATCGCTGTACTTGGGTATACCTCTTACGCGACCGCTCTGAACTTTTTGATGTATGGACATCCTTTTATCATTCCATTCAGACTCAGTTTGATGTCTCCGTTAAAATTTTACGCTCGGATAATGCAAAAGAATATCTTAGTCAAGCTTTTAACTCTTTTTGCACGCAACATGAGATTATTCATCAAACCAGTTGCGTTTACAGCTCCCAACAAAATGGAGTAGCGGAACGCAAAAACCGTCACCTCCTTGATGTCGCTCGCACTCTTCTCACGCAAATGCATGTCCCTCGCTTCTATTGGGGCTATGCTGTTCTCATTGCTTGCTACCTCGTCAATCACATTCCCTCCACCGTTCTCCGTGGTCAAACTCCTTTCTTCATTCTCTATCCGGGCAAAGAACCCTTTCCTCTTCCTCTACGTATCTTCGGCTGCACAGCTTTTGTGCATGCTCCCTCTGCCACCCGCGACAAACTCTCCCCGCGGTCCACTAAATGTGTCTTTCTGGGGTACTCTCCCACTCAGAAAAACTATTGTTTCTTTGACCCCGTTACCCGCAAGCAATTTGTTTCTGCGGATGCCACCTTCTTTGAAAATGCCTCTTACTTCTCTTCCTCTTCCTCCTCTACTCCTGCTGATCCTACCTCTCACCCCAACCCCCCCCATTCTCTCTGCTCCTACTGTTCCGCCACCTCCACCATCTCCACCATCTCCACTCTCTCCACCCTCTACCGCCTCTTCTCCACCATCTTTCTCCTCTTCACCGTTGTCGCACTCTCCTCCCGGGACAGCTCTCTCCGCCACGGATGCTCCGGTTGCCGAGGAACATGCCGACCTGGATCTACCCATAGCTCTTCGCAAAGGGGTGCAGACGTGTACCCAGCACCCGCTGGCTGCTGTTGTTTCATATGATCGTCTGACTCCTTCTCGCAGGGCATTTGCTTTGGCTATCTCTGAGACCGCCACTCCCCGCACCTACCAGGAGGCTCTCACTCTTCCTCATTGGAATACTGCTATGGATGAGGAAATTACTACCCTCACTGAACGGGGGACCTGGACCCTGGTTCCCCCACCTTTGGGCACAGATGTTGTTGGCTGCCGTTGGGTCTTTGTTGTGAAATTCTGTCTCGATGGTAGCGTGGATCGCTATAAGGCCCGCCTGGTGGCCAAAGGTTTCACTCAGACATATGGTGTTGATTACTTCGATACTTTCTCTCCTGTGGCTCGTCTCAGCTCCATTCGGGTTCTTCTCTCTATCGCTGTCAACAGAGATTGACCCATTTCGCAGCTGGATGTTAAGAATATTTTCCTCTACGGTGATCTGCAGGAAGATGTTTACATGGAGCAACCTCCGGAGTATGTTGCTCAGGGGGAGACAAGAGTATGCCGGCTAAAGAAGGCTATCTATGGCCTCAAGCAGAGTCCTCGTGCCTGGTTTGACAAGTTCAGTGGCATTGTTGCGGCCATTGGTTTTACGAGAAGCTCAGCAGATCACTCCTTGTTTGTTCGGAAAACCGCCTCTGGTCTGGTTGTTCTTGCGGATTATGTTGATGACATTTTTCTTACTGACGATGATCAGGATGTGGTATTGATGACAAAGAAACACCTTCGTCAACACCTGGTCACAAAAGATATGGGGTCCCCGAAATACTTTCTGGGGATTGAAATCTCTAGGAAGCCCAACTCCATAGTCCTTTCCCAACGGAAGTATGCTCTTGATCTTTTAAAGGAGGCAGGATTGACTGGTGCTAAACCTGCCCGTTGTCCTATGGCTGCTGGAGAAGACAAAACTTGGACAGATGACTCGCCTCTTCTATCCGATCTTACGAGGTACCGACGTCTGGTGGGCAAGCTCATTTATTTCACGGTAACCAGGCCCGACATCGTTTATGCTCTTGGCAAGGTGAGCCAGTTCATGCAAGCTCCTAGGGAGTGTCATCTACAATCTGCCCTGAGGATATTAGAGTATATTAAAGCAGCACCAGGGAAAGGACTCCTCTTTCAGAAGAATGGTCACCTAAGGGTTGAAGCGTACTCTGATTCAAGTTATGCTGATGACAAAGGGGACCGCAAATCGACATCAGGTTTCTGCACGTTTGTTGGAGGCAATCTTGTGAGTTGGAAGAGCAAGAAACAGTCTGTGGTCTCCAGGTCTAGTGCAGAGGAGGAATATCGCAGTATGACATCGACTACATGTGAGTTGAAATGGTTGCGGGCTCTCATGCTTGACTCAGGAGAGGTTTACAACTATTCTCTTCCTATGTTCTGTGACAACAAGGCCGCGATATATATTTTCAAAAATCCGGTCTTCCATGAGAGAACAAAACACATAGAAGTCGACTGTCATTTTATTCGGGAAGAGATATTGAAGAAGCAGATTTGCACTCCGTTTGTTACTTCCGACAACGAGTTGGCAGACGTCTTCACCAAGCCGGTGTCCGCTTCCTTTTTCCACATCTGTGACAAGCTGGGCATGATTGATATCTATGCTCCAGCTTGAGGGGGAGTGTTGCAGGATGGAGACCGGGCGGTCTGTTGCTGTTCGGAGACCGGACGGTCTGGCGGTTTCTCCTAGCCGGTCTGTGTGTTGGGCGGTTCCAGTCTGGTGTCCCAGCGGTCAGGCAGCTTGTCTCAGACGACTTGGAGACCGGGCGGTCTAGCGGTCTCCTGTGGCGGCTTGTTCTCTCATCCTGGTTGTGGTCGGGCGGTTAGCCGTTTGTCTAACCGCACGGCCTGTCCGGTTTGTCTTTTGTAAAACCGCATATACTTGTAAATTTTTAGTCCCACATTGCTTATTTGTAATCTCTCTCATCTCCTCCATTCTATAAAAGGGAGGCTATACCATTGTAATTGATACCTTTTTCAGATAATAAAATTTCTGTTAAATCACTTCCGGTTTGTTTTTGTTCGTTTCTAACACTGTGCGAGAAGCAGATGGACGTCATCTTTCTAAGGTGTCAGGTCGACCAATTCGCCTTCGTGCCCTGTGGGACAGGCAAGCCTAGACGAGTATTCACCAACCGGTTTTCCACCTCGGTACCTTCTGTCCTGATTTATTTAACGTGCAAGCTCTCTCTCGCAGGAGATCGATCTCTTCCGGGGCACCCGCACCCTTCGACTACTTGCGAGTATGCCCTTGCAAGGTCCTAGGCGAGAACCCCTTCTATGGGTCTATTGACCTGGAGGTGGACGAGGTGACCCCCGCTCTTAGCAAGAACAAGGGCAAGGCCACCCTTGAGGCACCATCCACCGGCGAGTCGAGCCTGAAGAAGCAAAAGTCCTAGAGGATCATCGCCTCCCGTGCATCAAGTTCCCCCATCGACCCCGCCTCGCATGTTAACTTCGGGTTGGGCATGCGAGGCGTTGACAAGAAGGGTGATCCTCTAGTGATTTGGGATGACTTGCGGAACCAGATTCTGCTGAGTACCATGTTCCCTTCTTGGGAGGATTTTGAAGAGGCGAAGAATGACGCCTTCAACCTTCTGTTTGGGTTATATGGGAGGGATGACAGTGAGGTACTCGCGGAGGCACCGATCCTTAAGTTGGTGGACCGCAACTTCCGGTCGGTCCTTTGCACTGCCGATTCGCAAGTTGGTGGACCGCAGCTACTGGTCATCACGAGTGACAGTGCGCGGGGCCCCCAGTGTCACACGCAACTGTACCCCAACCACGACAGTGCCCTGACCCAACGACACACGCACCACTCGAGCCCATGGAGTGCATTATTTTAGTTTTTTGATTTTCTAATGCGCTATGGGGGCTGCGAGTACCATGTGTGTCATTGGGTCGGGGCACTATCGTGGCTGAGGTACTATCGCGCAGTACATGGGGGGTCCCTCATGCCACGTGTGACAGTACTCATACATGCCACGATCGAGCATAGTAAATACGAATCAAACATCATCCAGGAGGTCAACTACATTATTCATTCTAAAAGATTTCATATTATTCTAGCTGGAAGGAGTGCAGTAGGTGACATTTGGACAATCTAACAAACCACATTCTTTTACTAATTGGATGTTGAGGAGAAGGTGACATTTTGAAAAGAAATGGTGCAAAATAATATGTAGTAGCAGACCTCTATATCAAGTGGAGAATCAAAAGAGACATTCAAACAAACAGGTGGCATGCAGAGGAAAATAGCAAAACCCCTACTTGAACTTTTCCCTTACATCCCGAACCATCAGCTCAGATGGATTTCGCATTCAACCTAGCTTTCTCCACCATCTTCTCCACCAATATACTCTCCTCCTACTTCTCCTGCTCCCTCAAAACTTTATCCAGCTTCCTCCACTGTTATTTCATCTTCTCGGCACCAAACCCCATGAAGATATCAATACCGTTCTTTGCTTTCCTTCTCACCCGTGTAGGCGACGGAGATCTTCTCGCGATGGGACTTGATGATGATCCAATCCCCTTTGTCGGCTTTAGTGTTGGACTTGTGGTTGATTAAACTTCCGGTTGGGGTTCCTTTAGCTTCTCTGGTTGGATTGAAGAAGCAAGTATGTTCTACTTCTCTGTTGAGCAACGCGGATGAAGGGTGGCTCCGTCACATTGCCTCTGTAAAAGTTGAGCTCTCTGAACCGGAATTTGAGTTCAGTGGGGAGATCAGCTCTTGGGAGGGGGATGATGTTGATAGCGGTAATTTGCTTGAGGACGCAAAGATTGGAGGCTTCAAAAAATATGGCGTTGATGTTGGAGTCAACGCGAGAAGTGAGACAGAAGCAATAGGAAGAAGCCATGGAAACAAAGAAGATGACTTGGATCAAGTGGGAGGATGATGGTCTCTGCTGTTCTCCCTGGAAGGGAAAAGCAGCGGCGTATTGACGCCATTTTTTTTAGTATTTTCCTGGGCTCTGGGAGAGCCATGCTGCTAATTGAAACGAAGGCAGAGGTGGACATCAGATCGGAGATCGGGTGCGAAGAGTGCGAGGGATTTGGGGGTGGGGAATCAGAGGTAGTCGTGCAAGAGGGGGAGGAGGTCGGAGGGACGCTATTCCTAAACGTGATGGGGGAGGAGATGAACGGCTAGATTTGGCTTGATGGTCCTCCAGGATTACGCGGTATGGCCAAAGGATTTTTTTGTATATAGTGTGGCCTTGCACTCGTTCTCGCCTCATTTTTCTATTTGCCTCTCCTCTTCACTAACCCCCTTTCTTTGTCAAGAGGTCAAACTTGCATGGGTGGAAAAGGTATCTGCTCTGGAGCAGGAGCTAGTGAATGTGCGGCGCGAGTTGGACTACTCCACCCGACTTGCCGAGGCGGAGTTCGAGCTGGTTGAGGCCCGCCACCAGAAGAGCGTGGAGGCGTCCAGCTCTGTTGCCCTACTGCACTTCACTCCGGCGCAGGTGGAGGAGGCGCGCAGGAAGATAACTACCACCACCGCTGGACTTACTTTGGCGCGGCTCCTGCGGCGCAATGCCTTGTCCGCGGATGGAGCACTGCTTAGCCCAGAGGTCCTCCTTCCCGAGTTGTTCCCTAAGCCGGCGGGTTCCCCTTCTGCGAGCACTTCTGAAGCGGACCAGTCTACCGAGTCAGATTGCGACGACTAGCCCAGTTGGCGCGAGTTGTTCATATTCGCTATATCACCTGTAATCATTCAACGATTGACATTTATGTTAAATTAGTTATGTGTATAAGGGCGTACTCGCCCCTTCCTCTTTTCGTGTTGCACTTTTCTTTTGTTTTCATTGTCTGCATGTGTTTTTTGTTTCTTTTTCTGTATATATACACATGCTTGTTTACTACTCGTTCTCGCGCGCGCCACATATTTGCGTAGGTGTTGAGCCTGCCTATTCGTTGCTCGCGCATCTGACACGCCGACCTTAGGGTATTCGGCTTAGGCACCGCACGAATAGGGCGATCCCCTCCCCTTTCCCCCCTAATGTGTTGGGGAGTATGCGCCAGAAGGATGGGGGCACCAGGTGTGCTCGCCTCTCCCCGGAGCCCTGAGTTCTCCTTAGGCAGTGCTGCCCTTAATGTCCCTTAGAACGTGTTACTTAGGTGCTCACTTTTCCATCCTTTGGAATGGGTGGTCAACCTCGAGGGGGCGAGTAGCCAGCCTACAGGGGAGAAATCCGGTGCACTAGCCCGGTCTACGACAACACTCTACTCAAGGACATTTAACTCACTTGAGAGGGAAAGTAGCCAGCCCACTGTGGAGGAGCCTAGTTCATCGGTCTGGTCTACGACAACTTTTTGCTCAAGGGCATTCATCTCACTTGAGGGGGCAAGTGGCCATCCTATAGGGGAGGAGCCTAGTGCATAGGCATGGTCTACGACAAATCTCTGCTTAATGAGTCCACTCGAGGGGGAAATTTTTCATCTGGCAGGGGTGGAGCCCAGTGCACTAGCCTGGTCTACGACATCGCTCTGCTCAAAGACATTCAACTCACTTGAAAGGACAAGTAACCAACCTGCAGGGGAGGAGCCTAGTGCATACGCCTGGTGTACGACAACTCTCTGCTCAAGGAGTCCACTCGAGGGGGCAAGTAGCCAGCTGGAAGGGGCGGAGCTCAGTGCACTAGCCTAGTCTACGAGAACGCTCTGCTCGAGGACATTCAACTCGCTTGAGCGGGCAAGTAGTCAACCTGCAATGGAGGATCCCAGTGCATATGTCTGGTCTATGGCAACCCTCTGCTCAAGGAGTCCACTCGATGGGGCAAGTAGCCAGCTGACATGGGAGGAGCCCAGAGCACTAGCCTGGTCTAAGACAGCACTCTGCTCAAAGACATTCAGCTCACTTGAGGGGGCAAATAGCTAGCCTGCGGTGGAGGAGCCCTGTGCATAGGCGTGGTCTACGACAACTCTCTGCTCAAGGAGTCCACTCGAGGGGGCAAGTAGCCAGCTGGCAGGGGAGGATACCAGTGCACTAGCCTGGTCTACGTCAACGCTCTGCTCGAGGACATTCAGCTCACTTGAGGGGGCAAGTAACCAGCCAGCAGGGAAGGAGCCCAGCGCATAGAACCGGTCTACGACAACTCTCTGCTCAAGGGCATTCATCTCACTTGAGGGGGCTAGTAGCCTGCCTGCAGGGGAGGAACCCAGTGCATAGGCCTAATCTACGACAACTCTCTGCTTAAGGAGTCCACTCGAGGGGGCAAGTAGTCAGCCTACAAGGAAGGAGCCCAATGCATAGGCCTGGCTTACTGCAACTCTCTTCTCAAGGGGTCCACTCATGGGGGCAAGTAGCCAGCTGACAGGGGAGGAACCCAGTGCACTAGCCTTATCAACGACAACGCTCTGATCGAGGACATTCAGCTCACTTGAAGGGGGCAAGTGGCCAGCCTGCAGGTGAGGAGCCCAGTACATAGGCCTGGTCTACGACAGTCCTCTACTCAAGGGCATTCATCTCACTTGAGGGGGCAAGTAGCCCGCCTGCATGGGAGGAGCCCAATGTATAAGCTTGATCTACGACAACTCTCTGCTCAAGGAGTCACTCGAGAGGGCAGGTATCTGGCTGACAGGGGAGGAGCCCAATGCACTAGCTTGGTCTACGACAACAATCTGCTCGAGGGCATTCACTTTTTATGCGCTTCTGACCCACAGTGTCTTTCATGCGAATGCCCCAGTGCTATCTGCCTATGTCAAAAAGCATCATCAATTTTTCTTTAGAGTAAATGCACAAAACAATTACATCTGCACTAGGGGTAGAAATGATTAATGTCGTCATCACTCTAAGTGTTCCTGAGGCATTCCCCTACTACATTTTGTAGGTGATACCCACATGTTTTCAATGCTTCAGATACTATGTAGGGACCTTCCCAGTTGGGATGAAGTTTACCGACTGTCGTGGACCTCTCTGCAGCATCAACCTTCTTGAGAACCATGCCCCACTTTTCGAACTGATTGATTATAACGTGTTTGTCAAAGTATTTGACCATCCATTACTTGATCGCTTCCTGACAGACTCTCCTGATCGCGGAGCTTGTTGGGTTCATTGCCCACAATGTCCTAAATTTGAGGAAGTCAATCTTGTCAATGATATACATAAAGTTGTACTTGATGTATGCCTGAGTTTATGCATGCAGGGATGTCCTAGCAACAATGATGGGACAGGTAGCCTAAATGGCTAAGTCAGGTAAACTCTTACCTATGATGTGGATAGACAAAAATCTAAGTCCACAGGCATTGAGTGAATGTCACTTACTCAACGCCAGATGACTTATAGCTCTGAGTGAAAGCTATACAATCAAAGCAAAGTAGTGGCAAGCTGAGAAAATGGCCAAGTCCATAGGCGTTGAGTGAAGTCAACTCACTCAACGCCATACAATAAAAGGCTATGAGTAAGGCTAATGCAGTAAGAGCTTAAGGAAAAATGGGCAGAAAAGTGGCTAAGTCAACAGACGTTGAGTGAAGATCATTCATTCAACGTCATAGCTCCATAATCGTTGAGTATAGCTCAGTCAGTCAACGACACAGAAAAACTGTGAATATTTACTAAGTCCACATGCGTTGAGTGAGGCAAGCTCACTCAACGTTGTGTGATAATGTGTTGACTAGTTCTCAAATTCAGTGTTGTTTTTAGACACAGAAATTTGGCTAAGTACAAATGCGTTGAGTGTAGCTCATTCACTCAACGCAAGATAACGAAAGAAAATCTGTTAAGTAGTTTGGCGTTGAGTGGAACTTACACACTCAACGCCAAGGAGCAAAAAAATCTGGCTAAGGCAGAAAGCATTGAGTGAGGCGTGCTCACCCAACGCTCTCAGCTCCTTGATTCAGAAAATTTGGCTAAAGCTAAAAGCGTTGAGTGAGACGTGCTCACTCAACGTTCTCAACGCTTAAGATGCTGAAAAAATAGAAAAATGGTTAAGCCAGAAATCGTTGAGTGAGACATGTTCACTCAACGCTCTCAACGCCTAAAGTACAGAAAGCATGGCTAAGGGACAAGGCGTTGAGAGAGGCATGCTCACTCAACGCTCTCAACGCTAAGCATGCAAAAAATGCTGAAAAATAAGTTAAGGCAAAAGACGTTGAGTGAGGCTTACTCAACGCTGTCAACGCCTAGATAGACAGAATTATGTCTAAGTACTTTGACGTTGAGTGAAGCTCATTCACTCAACGTTTATTCTACTGATGCTCGATTTTGGTTAAGTCCACAGGTGCTGACGTCAGCAATATCTGCAAAATCGACAAAGTCAACTAATTTCAAATCAAGTACAGAGAAGCTACAGAACACGACAAACTCTGTCGCGAGGCTACTGTACGTCTTCTTCCGTTAAAGCAAGGTGCAGCTGGATGTTGCAAGCGGACCCCACTGATCTCTTAGAGTCGTTGATCGGCGAACTACAAAAGGAAGATAGTGGCCAAGACGACGACAACTTTTAGGTCTTTATCAATTTCAAAAGTTGCGGCTAGTCTTCTCCTTCCTCGCCATTATTGTGGAGAAGAAGCTTGACGTCTTCCAGCAAGAACCAAAAAGTTCAGTTGGCTGTGTGTCTTCTTCATCGACACCAACAAGATCAGAAGGTTTTCCTTCTGAGGGAGAAGCAGAAACAAGGAAGAAGTTTTTGCAAATCAAGTTGCTTCTTAGTTCAGCAAGCTCTAAACTGAAGATCTACTTCTGAAGCTGAGAAGAAGGAAGAATAAAGTCGCTGACTCTGTCCTAGGAAGGAAGAGCAAGCATAGCAGTTTACTGCTAGTTACTTCCAGCTCAAGATCCTTGTAGCTGTGAAGAAAGGTTGAGCTGAGATAACTCAGCTCAAGAGCCTATCACAGAGAAATTTCTCTGTGATAGATATAAATCTATTTCACTCAAGTAGGATCCTTTTGGATCTGAGTTGTAGGGCTCTCTGAGCCTGAGGTAGGACAAATTTGTCTGAGCTGTAGGATCCAGTTTGGATCTGAGGTATGTGGTCAATTGATCACTGAGTTGTAGGAGAGAAATACTCTCTGAGTGTAGGACCTTTGGGTCTGAGGTAGGATCCCTAGTGGATTTGAGGTATGTCCTCCCAGCCTGAGTGTAGGGCCTTTGGCCTAAGATAAGTGGTCTGCTGACCACTGAGTTGTAGGCCCTTGTGTCTGAGCAGTAGGTCTTGGAGGAGACTGAGAGATTCTGAGGGATCTGAGTTGTAAGCTCTTTGGAGCAATAATTTGGAGAAGGGCCTTGACTAACAGGAAGTTGGCAAGATGGGAGCAGAGTGGATGTACCCAAAATTTGGGGAACCACTATAAATCTGTGTGTATTTTTCTGTGATGTTTTCTTTGTGCAGGTACTTGAAAGCTAATTACTGCCAATATACTATGCTCCAAAGAAGATAAAATTAAAAGTTAAAAATAACAGTGAGACAACCTATTCACCCCCCTATGTTGTAAGCTATCTTGAAAATAAAGACTTTCAAGTGGTATCAGAGGGAGGTTACTCAAAAAAGATCTAACCATCTGAGTGATCTTCCAAGGTAGCTACAGACTGTTCATATGGGTTCAAGAGTGAACTACTGGGATCTGAGTGCCATGAAGCTTCCTATCTGCAGGAAGGAGGGATTTGACATATGAAAGGAGAAGGTCAGGTTGTTCATGGAAGCAGCTGACACTAAAATCTTTATAACTGTTAAAGAATGACCTTTCATCCCCATGAAAGTGTCTGTCCTGGATGCAAACATCCAGATACCCAAGACTTATGAAGAGATGACAAAAGATGAAGTCATTCTTGCCACCATGGACAAGAGGGCTTAAAATGTCATTGTCAGTGCAATTGATGATTCTACCCTTCAGAATCTGATTCACTGCAAAACTGCAAAGGAGATGTGGGACAATCTGGTGATCTACATGGAAGGGACATATGAGGCCAGGGATGACAGAAAGTCTATGTTTAACCAGGAGTATGAGGCCTTCAGACAGTCCAAGGGTGAGAACATAGCCACCTACTATGAAAGATTATTCAGGATAGTAAATGAGCTAAGGACCTATGGAAGGGTCTTTAGTCATTATGAGTTAAATGATAAGCTCCTCAGGTCTCTCACCAGAGACTGGGACACAAAAATATGTGTCATCAAAGAGATGGCTAAACTGAGTGACACTCCACCTCACACCATATTTGGTAAACTGCTCTCTTATGAGATGCAGTTAACAATCAGGAAAGAGGAAGAGACAAACAGCAAGTCTCAAGCTAAAGAGAAGTCAGTGACTTTCAAAGCTGAAGCCACAAGCAAATCAGGAGAAAGACCCCTTCTCCTCCAAGAAGACCAGCAGATTCAGACTGCTCTGAATCAAAAGCATCAGACAACATGTCTGATGAGGACTTTCTGTTTTCTCCAGACAGCTCCATAAGCTGATGAAGAAAAAGTACTGGAAGAACAGGCCCTCCACCTCAGCTCATCACAAGAAGAAAACCTCCAAGGAGGACAGGTATGACTCTAAACCCAATAAATAGAATTCATCTAACATTATCTGTTACTGCTGCAGCAAGTCAGGACATGTCATTGCTGATTGTCCTGTGAAGAAAAGAGAGGATGGTGAGAAGAAATCTCACCAAAAGCGCAAGGGCAAGAAAGAAAAGTCCCTTGTGGCTAGAAAAGAGAAGAGCTGGACAGACTCATCATTATCAGAGTCTAAAGAAGAAGAAGCCTACATTGGGCTAGTTGTTGTTGCTGCTAAACAGGAAACTGTTTCAGCAGATGTAGACTATCCTGCTGCAAGGATAGGAGTCAGGGCCCCTCTAACACTGTTGGACAGTGACTTAGAGATGGATGTTGAAGAAGAAGATGCCTGCAACTGCCATGGGCTGATGACAATGACTGATGAAGAGGGCAGCCAGGATCAGCCTGATCAAAGTAAGGTACTTTCCCTATCCAGTTCTGTGTCTGAGTATGAGACAAGTCCCCATGCAGAAGCCTCTTCATCTAATGGTGAAGATGATTCTGGCTCAGAAGGTGATGTCAATCAATTGATTAATAGATATAGTGAACTTCTGGGTGCCTTTAAGGAATGTAAGAAGTTGACTAAGAAGCAAGCTAATAAGATTTTATCTCTTCAACCTGCTGCTTCTCAGCTTGCTGAAACAGCTGCTGTGCTGAATCAGACAATGAGGGAACTCAGTGAATTGAAAATCCTGTCAAGCATCCAGATGGAGACTATCAAGAGCAAGAATAGTCTCATTAAAGATCTTGAAGAAAAGCTCCAGAGGGAGAAATGTATTGTGGCCAGGTTCTCTCAGCCCAATACAGTTTTGCCCTTGATAGATTCCTTCACCTCACAAAAGGATTAGAAGGAGTTGGGTTTCAAGGGTAACACAAGACCTGCCCATCCCAAAGGGAAAGTTCCAGTTGTGCCAATGTCATCTAGGCCATCTATCCCTTTCAAAAGGGTGACATTCCCTTCAAATAGGTATGACCAAGAAAGCATATTTGGTCACTATATGAATGGTGCTTCCACAAGTGGAACAAAAGATGTTATCAGTCATTGTGGAAGGGACAGTAGGGCAAGTGCCTTTAAGGCTGCCCATGAAGAGATTCAAATGGACCATCATGGACCATTTGTCTTTGGTACCACAGCCCCCCCCCCCCCCCCCATAAAAAATGTAGCTGCAGCCAATTTTCAGAACTTGCCAGCATAGAATCTGACTAAGGGTCAGTCTGTTAGCTTGCCTGATATTGTTGTTTCTGATGCTATCAAGAACACACTGTCTGAAAAGAAACATGCTGCTGATAGGATTCAGAACAGACCACACAAGTCAGCAAGCAGACTAACCTTCAGCCAAATTCTTGCTGAAAGAAAAAAAAAATGGCTGATGTAATTCTTCCTTCTGTCAAGACTGCAGTCAAACCAATTGCTGGGCCTACACAGAAAAGAAGATACAACATACATGATTGTTGGTGTTGTGACAAGATAGGTCCTAATATGGTCAGAGCTAAAGTGAGTCCACCAGTCAGAAAACTGGCTGGTGGACATGTTCAGTTTCAATCTAATGTGCACCTAGGACCCAATAGATATTGGGGTTCTAAGGTAAAGTAATCTTCTTAATGCAGGTTAGTTCAAGTGTCCATGCCCCAATATGGTACTTGGACAGTGATTGTTACAGGCACATGACTGGAACAAAGAGCCACTGATGCAGGACGACGCGTAAGGTTTACGCGTCTGTCGGCTTTTCTAGGAAACCCTACCCGAATGCAATGAAATATGATTTTTTTTAGTTTTCAAAAAAAAAAATTGAGCAGGCGTTGCACGGAGTTTATGAAATTAAACAACGTAATTTTGTAAAGCACGAAATTCTTTACGTTGTTAGAAAATGAAATTTCTTAAAAAATGGTTCAGTTTTAAATCCGGGAAGGAAGCTCGCAACTTTCGTTCCGTTCCCTTTGTCGTAGCACAACGGAAATCGTGAACTCCAAATACGTTTCTGTTTGGAGTTTTCGACGTAGTGTTTGCTGACGAAACTCAGGCGAAAATCCGGCAAAGAGTCTATTATCCTACGAGAAAATATAGAGACGCACACAAAGGAAAAGAAAGAAACAATTACCCACGAAAGAGGCGTCTTTTGTATTTGAAGTCGAGGGAGATCACGCGAGAAACTCCTTGTCACCTTCGATCTCCGCTCCGAGGTCGGCGGCTATCGCACACGGGCACCAAGGAATTAAATCTCTCCCTCACACGAGGTGGTTCCACGGAATCACTCCACAAGATAAGGAAGCCACAAGCTAACATTTCTAAAATTCACTCGCTCTCACACTCAAGGTGGATCCACGTAATCTCAAACGCTCAAGGTGGCGCCACGAAATCTCCAACGCAATATGATATCCAACTTCCCTATTCCTAACTCAGAGCAAATCGACGTACTGATTTCTTCTAACTCTAAACTCACAGCAAGCACAGTAATCAACACCCCCCTCTCCCCTCAATCGGGAATCAAAGAACAAGCACCGTAAAATTAAAATTACTGTTCACGGAAATAAAAAAACTGCTGCATTCCACTGTTCATCTTCCTTTCATCTAACTCCTACAGGAAAAGAAACGCAAAACACAAGTAGCAGCAATCTTCAACCTTCATCACTCCCTAACTCTATCACACTAACCCTACTGTTCGACTTCAAATTTACAGCAACAGATGAATTACACTGTTCATCATCACCTTAACCGGCTACAAGAAATCAAAATACAAGCAACAACTAACCCCTCACTCAATCGAGAATTAAGATCACAACAGCACACTCAATCTTTCATCAATCCCCCAAAAAATTACAACAAATCCCTGTTTATAGGGTTTCAAAAGAACTAGGAAGCTTGCACACGAAGCCGGCGGTTTGCTGGAGAACGGCCATGGCGGACTCAACGGTAGCAGCGCCGATATCGGGAAGGTGCAGCTGAAAGAGGCATCGTGGGAGAGATCTGGAGTCGTGGAAGTTGCACTGGACTGGGCGTGGGCCGTTGGAGGCGGTATCGTGCTGCATCTCCTACGAGAGGCGGAGCGGCAATGTCGCGTGGAAAGCCCTAGCAGGATTTCTGGAAATGCTCCATAGGGAAGGAGAACCGGGCAAAACTGGCTGGAGATGAACCGGGGAAAGGAATACTGCCGGCTCCTTTAACCTAAATATATATATATATACTTTTATATATATAATTTAACTTATATATATATATATTCTTATATGTACCTATTTAAGCTCACATTCTCTCAAGAGCACATATATATATATATATATTTATGTAATTATATACGTATATATATATATATATATGTTTACACACAAATTTCAACACAAAACACAAATAACATGTACGTTCAAAGCCGATAGGGTCCGGTCGGGTGCAGCGTCGGGTACTTTCGCGACGATCTGATGGGCTTGGTCTCCACCAGCCACTTGAAGGGGTTTACCCCGGTGAAAAATGGACTCGAGGTTATCTTTGGTAGTTCTGATAGAGGGGTAACTATAAGCTATGATAAGATTACCAATGACATATTCACTATCTCAAAGGTGACTTATGTGAAAGGTTTCAACGCAACCTCATAAGCATAAGCCAACTTTCAGATCTTGGTTATGTTATTGTCTTCCACAAGGATGAGTGCCTAATTAGGAGGTCAAGTGACCAAGAGGTCATTTTGACAGATACTGGGAGTGAGAATGTTTATTGTTTATACTTTCTATGTCTGGACTCAGATTCTCCTATTTGTCTTGTTGCAAGTGAAAATGTCTCATATTGTGTCCAGTGGCACAAGAGAGTAGCTTACTTGATTTACAAAACAATTGGCAAGCTCTTTAGCCAAGAATTAGTTAGGAATATTCCAAATGTGAAATGCACCAAGGATAGCATTTGCTCAGCTTGCCAAAAGGGTAACCAAGGCTTCCTTCAAAAGCACTAGTTCCAAAGATTATGTGAGGTGATTATACCTCTTGCATATGGACCTATTTGATCCTATGCCTGTTCATAGTCTTGGTAGAAAAGTCTACACCCTTGTGGTGGTTGATGATTGTTTCAAATTTACTTGGGTGTTCTTTCTCAAGAAAAAGAATGAGACCCTTGATATCTTCATCAAGTTTGTCAAACAAGTTCAGAATGAGTTTAACAGTTCTGTGGTCAAAATTAGAAGTGATCATGAAACTGAATTCCAGTCTGAAGGCATGACAGAGTTCTGTGAAAAACAAGAGATTCATCAAGAATTTTCTTCTCCTAGAACACCCCAGTAAAATGAGATTGTTGAGAGGAAAAATAGAACTCTCATAGAGGCTGGAAGAACTCTGTTGTGTGACACATCTCTCCCAGAATATTTATTGGCTGAGGCAGTAAATACTGCATGTCATGTCTTCAACAGAGCCTCTATCATCAAAAGACACAAGAAGACTCCCTATGAGATCTTGAAAGGCAGAAAATCAGATCTGGGCTATCTCAGAATCTTTGGTAGAAAGTGTTATGTGCTCCATAATGGAAAGTCTTATGTGACTAAGTTTGCTGTCAAATCCTTTGATGGAATTTTTGGTGGGTACAACAATCATAGCAAAGCCTATAAGATATACAACTTGAAAAACCAAGTTGTAGAAGAGTCAGTGCATGTAGTCTCTGATGAGTCTAGCATGATTAACAGAGTGTTGTCATGCCCCTCCTCCAGCACTACAGGTACAGAACAGATGATGAACAATTTGACTATCAAGAAAGCAGAACCAGTTATCCAAGATGAAGTGAATACTCCAGAAGGGCTATCAGACACACTTGGAGTAGAGGATGATCAGCAAGAGGTTGTTCCTGAAGCTGTTGCTGAAAGAAAATTACCTCCAGTAATTAGGCATTTAAGAGACCATCCAGCTCACCAAATCATTGGTGAACCAAACCATGGAGTAGTGACAAGAAGCAGAAATCTGAATACAGCTATGTATGCAAGCTTACTGTCACAAGTGGAGCCAAAGAAGTTTGAAGAGGCCAACATAGATCAATTCTGGATAGTGGTTATGCAAGAGAAACTGAACCAGTTCAAAAGATGCAAAGTCTGGAAGCTGGTTCTCATACCTCATGGGCATAATGTCATTGGAGTCAAGTGGATCTACAGAAACAAACTTGTTAAAAATGAGATTATAATCAAGAATAAAGAAAGATTAGTAGCTAAGGGGTACAGACAGGAAGAAGACATTGATTTTGATCGAACTTTTGTCCCTGTAGCAAGGTTGGAGGCCATAAGATTGTTCCTTGCATATGCTGCACACAAGAGATTCAAGGTCTACCAGATGGATGTGAAGTCAACCTTCCCGAATGGTGACTTAAAAAAAGAAGTATGTTGAGCAGCCTTCAAGTTTTGTAGTTCTTAACTCACCTGATTCTGTTTATAGACTTAAGAAAGCTCTATATGAGGTAAAGCAAGCCCCTAGAGCATGATATGAGACTTTGTCTAGCTTCCTTATTGAGAACAAATTCTTAAGTGGGAAGATAGACAAGACCCTATTCCTAAGGGAATCTAAGGGTAAGATCATCCTAGTTCAGATCTATGTAGATGACATCATCTTTGGATCTACCGATGACAATCTCTGCAGGAAGTTTGTCAAACTTATGCATGAAAGTTTGAGGTGAGCAGTATTAGTGAACTGAAGTTCTTCTTGGGTCTCCGAGTAAGACAGACTGATGATGCCTTGTTCATATCCCAGTCTAAGTTCACTAGAGAGTTAATAAAAAAATTTGGCATGGAAAATTCCTCCACCATGAGAACTCTCATGAGATCAAGTATGCTCATCTACAAAGATGAGGCGGAGAAACCTGTTGATGAGACTTTGTATAGGGGGATAATTAGTTCCCTTCTTTATCTAACTGCTAGTAGGCCAGACATCATGAATGTTACATGTGTTTGTGCTAGATATCAGGCTTGCCCCAAAGAATCTCATTATTCTGCTGCAAAGAGAATTCTAAGGTATCTTAAGGGCACACCAGATCTTGTCCTGTGGTACCCTATGAGTGAGGAATTTGAACTAACTGACTATTCAGATGCAGACTTTACAGGCTGCAAGGAGGACATGAAGAGCACTTCTGACACCTGTCAATTTCTAGGTGGAAGACTAGTTTCATGGAGCAGCAAGAAGTAAACTAGTGTTGCAATTTCAACTGCAGAGTCAGAGTACATCTCAGCAGGTAGCTGCTGTGCTCAGTTGTTGTGGATCCAGCATCAGCTTCAGGACTACAACCTTCAGATAAGTAGAATTCCTTTATTTTGTGATTCTACTAGTGTTATTTCAATTGCTAGGAATCCTGTCTCCCATGGCAGGACTAATCACATTGAAATCAGATATCATTTCATTAGGGAGCATGTGAAATGTGGAGATATCAACCTTGAGTTTGTCTCAACTGACAAGCAAGTGCCTGACATCTTCACTAAGCCACTAGATGAAGTAAATTTAATACCCTCAAATTTGAGTTGGGTATGTTAAACCTGGTATAGCTTCAGTTGCTCCTCATTTTGTTGCAAGTTATTTTGTTTTTTGTAGATAGAATTGTTTTTCAGAGAAATGAAGACTCTTCAATTGAGGGTGTGCATGTCCAGCACAATTTCAGCAATTCACTGCTGCCTATTTGAGGGGGAGCAGATGATAAGAATCCTACTAGCTATTTGCTGAAATCAAAAAGGGGGAGGAAAAGATGATCAGATGATCAGATGAATGTTCAAGAATGGTAGCAGCAATTCAGGGGGAGCAGGTGTAGTAATGTTCACCCTGCAAGGTTTTGTTCAAGAATGGTAGTAGCAATTCAGGGGGAGCAGGTGTAGTAATGTTCACCCTGCAAGTAAGGAGGAGTGGTAACTGTTATTCTTATCATTCTCATGTTATATGTCTCTGGTATTCTTTTATTCTTATTGTTGTATATTGATGTGTATGTTATTGACTCATTTGATCCATTTACTTAAGGGTTTTGACTTTCTCAAATAGGGGGATATTGTTGGGTTCATTGCTCACAATGTCCTAGATTTGAGAAAGTCAATCTTGTCAATGATATACATAAAGTTGTACTTGATGTGTGCCTGAGTTTATGCATGCAGGGATGTCCTAGCAATAATGATGGGACAGGTAGTCTAAATGGCTAGGTCAGGTAAACGCTTACCTATGATGTGGATAGACAGAAATCTAAGTCCACAAGCGTTGAGTGAATGTCACTTACTCAACGCCAGATGACTTATAGCTCTGAGTGAAAGCTATACAGTCAAAGCAAAGTAGTGGCAAGCTGAGAAAATGACCAAGTTCATAGGCGTTGAGTGAAGTCAACTCACTCAACGTCATACAACAAAAGACTGTGAGTAAGGCTAATGCAGTAAGAGCTTAAGGAAAAATGGGCAGAAAAGTGGCTAAGTCAACAGGCGTTGAGTGAAGATCATTCATTCAACGTCATAGCTCCATAATCGTTGAGTATAGCTCAGTCAGTCAACGCCACAGGAAAACTGTGAATATTTACCAAGTCCACATGCGTTGAGTGAGGCAAGCTCACTCAACGCCATGTGATAATGTGTTGACTAGTTCTCAAATTCAGTGTTGTTTTTAGACACAGAAATTTGGCTAAGTCCAAATGCGTTGAGTGTAGCTCATTCACTCAACGCAAGATAACAGAAGAAAATCTGTTAAGTAGTTTGGCGTTGAGTGGAACTTACACACTCAACGCCAAGGAGCAGAAAAATCTGGCTAAGGCAGAAAGCGTTGAGTGAGGCGTGCTCTCTCAATGCTCTCAGCTCCTTGATTCAGAAAATCTGGCTAAAGCTAAAAGCGTTGAGTGAGACGTGCTCACTCAACGCTCTCAACGCTTAAGATGTTGAAAAAATAGAAAAATGATTAAGTCAGAAATCGTTGAGTGAGACATGCTCACTCAACGCTCTCAACGCCTAAAGTACAGAAAGCATGGTTAAGGGACAAGGCGTTGAGAGAGGTAAGCTCACTCAACGCTCTCAACGCTAAGCATGCAGAAAAGGCTGAAAAATAAGTTAAGGCAAAAGACGTTGAGTGAGGCTTACTCAACGCTGTCAACGCCTAGATAGACAGAATTATGTCTAAGTACTTTGACGTTGAGTGAAGCTCATTCACTCAACGTTTATTCTACTGATGCTCGATTTTGGTTAAGTCCACAAGTGCTGACGTCAGCAATATCTGCAAAATCGATAAAGTCAACTAATTTCAAATCAAATACAGAGAAGCTACAGAACACGACAAACTCTGCCGCGAGGCTACTGTACGTCTTCTTCCGTTAAAGCAAGGTGCAGCTGGATGCTGCAAGCGGGCCCCACTGATCTCTTAGAGCCGTTGATCGGTGAACTACAAAAGGAAGAGTGTGGTCAAGGCGACAACAACTTTTAGGGCTTTATCAATTTCAAAAGTTGCGGCTAGTCTTCTCCTTCCTCGCCATTACTGCGGAGAAGAAGCTTGATGTCTTTCAGCAAGAACCAAAAAGTTCAGTTTGCTGTGTGTCTTCTTCATCGACACCAACAAGATCAGAAGGTTTTCCTTCTGAGGGAGAAGCAAAAACAAGGAAGACGTTTCTGCAGATCAAGTTGCTTCTTAGTTCAGCAAACTCTAAACTGAAAATCTACTTCTGAAGCTGAGAAGAAGGAAGAATAAAGTCGCTGTCTCTGTCCTAGGAAGAAAGAGGAAGCATAGCAGTTTACTGCTAGTTACTTTCAGCTCAAGATCCTTGTATCTGTGAAGAAAGGTTGAGCTGAGATAACTCAGCTCAAGGGACTATCATAGAGAAATTTCTCTGTGATAGATATAAATCTATTTCACTCAAGTAGGATCCTTTTGGATCTGAGTTGTAGGGCTCTCTGAGCCTGAGGTAAGACAAATTTGTCTGAGCTGTAGGATCTAATTTGGATCTGAGGTTGGTGGTCAATTGATCACTGAGCTGTAGGAGAGGAATACTCTCTGAGTGTAGGACCGTTGGGTCTGAGGTAGGATCCCTAGTGGATCTGAGGTAGGGCTGTCCTCCCAGCCTGAGTGTAGGGCCTTTGACCTGAGGTAGGTGGTCTGCTGACCATTGAGTTGTAGGCCCTTGTGGCTGAGCAGTAGATTTTGGAGGAGACTGAGAGATCCTGAGGGATCTGAGGTGTAAGCTCTTTGGAGCAGTAATTTGGAGAAGAGCCTAGACTAACAGGAATTTGGCAAGGTGGGAGGAGAGTGGATGTACCCAAAAGTTGGGGAACCACTTTAAATCTGTGTGTACTTTTCTGTGGTGTTTTCTTTGTGCAGGCACTTGAAAGCTAATTACTGCCAACACACTAAGCTCTAAAGATGATAAAATTAAAAGTTAAAAATAACATTGAGACAACCTATTCACCCCCCCAGGTTGTAAGCTACCTTGAAAATAAATACTTTCTAGTGGCTTTACTTTCATCCACTTGGAGAAGTAGTCGATCATTATCAGAAGAAACTTCCTTTGTCTACTTGCCTGAGGGAATGGTCCTACGAGGTCCATACCCCAGATTACGATGGGTCAAGGGGTAATGATAGACCTGAGTCGCTGGGCCTGTTGCAATTGGATTGGGGCGTAGAGATGACACTTTTGGCACCTCCTAGTGAATTGCTCTGCATCCTTCCTGATAGTGGTCCAAAAATACCCCATCCTCAGCACCTGCTTCTACAAGGTCACTTTTGGAGTGGCTACCGCACTCCCCTGAATGAATCTCCCCAAGGATCCGAAAAACCTCTGCTTTTGACAGGCACCTTGCCAAGGGACCGAATAGAGTTTTTCGATTGAGTACTCCATCGCTTAGTGTTGAAGCCAAAAATGACCTCAACGGGAGTTCAAAAACAGGGGTGCAGGCAACACCTACTTCTCTCAAGCCTCAATCCTCGACTGGCTGCAAAGGACCTAAGACTGACCCAAAACCTCAGCAGGGAGGTCCCACCTCACACCCGAAAGATCTCTGAGAGCTTCCCCTCCAAAGCCAAAAGCTGGGCTAGGAGCTCCTCAGAAAGCACTAGAAGTTGGAGGATAATGAATGCTTGCTTTCCAAAAAGCCCTTATGGGTCTATTTATAGTCTTTGCTGCCCTGATATTACTGAAAAGCCCCTAGTTGGTATGTCAATAGTCGAATCCCGCTGTTTTCCTGAGGGTACTGGGGTAATTTCACCAGAGGGTAATTTGGTCATTTTACCCAAGGCCCTGGGCCTCACTCGGCGAGAGCTCTGAACCGAGAGCCTTCTGTCCAGAGCCTGGCGCAAGCGGTCTCGCCTGCCTATAGACGAGAGCTTCTTTAAGACGATCTGGGTGTTGGCGCAAGCGTTCCCGCGCTGGTCTTCGTTCGACGATTTGGCTGCGCTCGTCGATCTGGGCTCGACGAATACGGGGCGCCTTGCGGGCGAGAGCTCATTTGAGACGGGAGCTTGGCGCTTAGCGCAAGCGCTCCCGCCTACTTGGGCGAGAACTTCTCTGGCTAGCCTAATGGTGACCATTGCGCCTCCTGGTCTGACTCAGCGAATATGGGGTTGTACACAATCCCCGCTCTTTTTGAGCTAGCTCTGCGCTCGAAAAGACACGTCCAACCCGTAAATATTCGCTGAGCACGTGTCAACATCAGGGAATCTTTTTGTGGGCTGTACCGTGGCTATAAATATATGTGCTGATAGACGGTCATAATTCTCCCCTCGAATCGCCATTCTTTGTCTGTGTTCTCGCCTCCTCACGCAATGCCTTCCAAGCGCGCTGACAAGCCGCTCCCGCAGGATCTCCAAGACCGTATCAATGCGGCACAGGCGCGAGCCAAGGCTAACAGTGCCTTGGTTGCCCCATGGTTGGCGAGACAACCGTCGGACGCTGAGCCTTCTCAGCCTAAGAAGAAAAAGAAGAAAGCGAAGGCGGTCCAGCGAGACTTGTCCCGAGAGAACAGGAGCCCGCCTACCCCGACCCCAAGCCGCGCGGACGATCCCTCTCCGCGGAAGGTATGTCTGATTCGCCAATTATTGAAAACACTAGTTGCTCTGTTGCTGACGCGATACCTCTCGCAGGAAATGGTTCCCGACGTCGTCGGCACCCCGCGGGAACCCCTGGACCCATCATCTCGCCACCTTGAGGGCCAACCGCAGGTCACAGAAGCGGCTCCTCCACCTGACCCGAGAACTGCAGGTAACTTTTCCACTTGCTCTTAACTCAAATCTTCGAACGCTGAATTGTCTTTCCGCAGCGCCAGATTCCGCCCAACCGGGTCTCGCTACCCGGGAGAATGAAGCAAGGGCTGCAAATCAGCCTGCCCTCGCGGTTGATTCCTCCCTACCGGCGGGAGTAAAGACTGCCGAATCTTCCGCGCCTCCATTGGATTCCAGCCATCCCGCGGGAGAGGAGACCTCCCCCCCCCCCCCCTCCGCTTCCGGCTAAGTCGGGATTACCACTCGCAAAATCTACCCTCCGGGAAAAGGAAAGCCGATCCACCTACTCTTTGGAACTGAGGGGGGGGGGGGGGGGGGTTGGGCCTTCTCGCCTGCCATCGACCGGGGGTCCTCGCCATGCGTATGCGGTACGTTTATCACGATTATCCTTTGGCTCTCGTCTTAACTGGAGATCTTGTCAGGGGATCTGGGCTCGCGGTCTGGAGCTGACGCAGAGGAAGAAGAAGAAGACATAGAGGGGGAAGACGGCGAGAGCTCCCCCTTCCCTTCATCTGACGAGATGGAGGAGATCTTGACCAGTGCCGGGAGCGCTAAAAGACGGGGGAAGGAGGTTGCCGCCGTCCTGAAAAAGCTTATCCGGCGGGAACGGGTCCGTGACTTCGCGGCGAAAGAGTTTCGCCAAGCAGTGGAGAAGAGGCTGGAGGTTCTGGAGCGAGACTACCTCATCGGCGAGATGGATCGGCCAGGTGGGCCTACCACCGGGTCTTCTCCTGAAAGGTGCATTGCGCGGATCCGGGACCTGTCTCGCCGGATCAACCTAGGGTGCACCGTCATGTCGTCCTACTTCAACCCGCAAGCGCCACCGAGGACCAGGCTGCGGGAGCAAGGACGATGGCGGTGGGAGCCTTATTGATTGGCGAGACCTCACCCTTACTTACCCCCGGCCTTCCCCTTCTCTGATGTACCCCGTTAATTTATGTCTAACTGATGCTGTTGTTTACTCCTTACTCAGCTCTCGCTTGGCGAGAATAACAATCATTTACGCTATTATTATTGCTCTGTTTAGTTCTCGCTTGGCGAGAGTAACCTGACCTCCCGTTTTTATTTATCTTTTATTTAGCTCTTGCGTTAATCACCTGTCCGCCCGTCACTGTCAGACTCGGGCGGGAAAACGAAGCGCCGCCGACTTATGGCGTGACGGTTGTACCCCCGCCGTCTTTCTGAAAAGTCATAATGATCACGACCTTCTATAAATAGAGGGTCCACCTACTACATTTATTTCTCCGATCCGAATCTCTCTCCTCTCCTGTCGCTTTCGCGGTCTTTCAAGAGCTCTCGCTTGCTTTCGCCTTTTCTTCCCGTTCTCGCACGGTTCTCGTTCTCGCCTCCCTCTTAAAGATCTCGCCTACAACTTCTTCATCAGGATGCCGGGCGGAAGCGAGGGTCGTTCAAATTGTGCGGAAGCTTTCCAGAAGCACCTGTTTCCTTCCTGTACCCTTACCATGGACGAGTTCAACCTGACCCAGACTCGCTACGTTCCCGCTGGCTTCACCGCGCGGAACCCCGACAACCATGATAAGGTAAACACCGCGGGGGAGGGGGAGCTCGACATCCCCCTTGAGCACTTTGAGGTGGGCTTCCGCCTCCCGCTGTGGCCCGAGATGCGTCAGGCCCTCCGATATTACGGAGTGGTTCCCGCACAACTGAATCCAAATTCGGTTGCGATTCTGGTAGCTTTCATTTGCTACATGCGATCCGAGAGGATCAAGTTCAGCCTTCCAATCTTCCGGAAGCTGTTCACCTTCCGCGCCAAAGGAGGGGTGGTTTTCTTCTCAGGACAACTGCTCAAGACGATCGGTCTCGCCAACAAGCACCACCACTGGGGCGAGAGGTTCATCTTTGTTTCCGGTGACTTCGGGAACGTGCCTCTCGCGCCCATCCAATATGAGGATGCCGCCTACAAGCCCCCCTCCTTGGGCTCGCGCGAGAGCGCCCTCCTTGAGTTCTTCGGAACCAAGGACTTCGACGTCCTCTTCCTCCGGCGAGACGTTGATTCACTCCTCCCCGTGCCCCCGGACGAAGGTAAGGTCTCGTCTTTGTCTCGTTGTTCCCCTTTTCTTCGTTTGAATTGAGTGTTGTCGCTTTCGCAGGAGAGCGCGAGATCCCCCTGCGCCAACCCTTCGACGAGGCTCGCGCTGCCGGGAGCCAAACTGCGAAAGACCCGCTGGCTCTCGCAAAGGCTGCGGCGCAAGCTTGCCGGGACGAGCCGGCCCCGCCTCCTTCAACCGGCGCCGGGAAGCGAAAGCCCGGCACCCCTCTGCCCCCGCCGATCAAGAGGCCCAAGATAACTGACGCCGAGAAGGGCAAAGCCATTGTGGTGCCGTCCTCTCAACCTCTCGCCGCGGGCCGCTCTTTTGAAGAGATCCTGCAGGTCGTGAGCGAGATCGCGGCTACCAGGGGTGGCGCTGAGGCCCCTGCCGAGAACCCTCCGGCCCCCGGTGTAGTGGAAGGCGAGGGAGCCGCTGCCGAGACCTCCGGCCAGCCTTCGTCTGGAGAGGTGCCGCGGGGCCACCGCAATTTTGGTCTCGGCATGAAGTGCCTGGACGCGGAGAACAAGCCGCTGCTACAGTGGGACCCCGACGTCAACAGGGTCTCGATCTCGTCCCTTCTGCCTAGCTGGGCGGAGCGAGATGATGTTACCAGCGAGGCCTTCGCCTTAGGCTACTGCCTCTACAGCCGGGAGGACGCCAGCGTCTATGACAGGATGACCACCCGGCTGCTGGCTTATGACTCCACTCGCGCCCTGATGCGCGGGCTGGAGCTTGCGCATATGTGTGCTCGCCGGAGCATCACCATCGACCGCAACTTCCAGGACATGTTCAAGGCCAGGGAGGGCGCGGTGGCTGAGGCGGCTTCTTTGAAGAAGGAGCTAGAAGATGCCAAGCAACTGCTGTCTTCTCGCCGGGCGGAAGAGGTAAGCGAGACCTTTCTAGGCACTTGCTTTCGCCACTACAGATTTCGACTATTCTTTTCCTTCCACGCTAATTTCTCGCCATACAGGATTCCGCTCAAGCTGCGGCGCTTCGCGAGGAGCTGTCCCAGGCACGATACGAGAATGTTCTCCTGAGGGACCAGATCTCGCGCCTGGAGGCGAATGCGCCCCTTCCTCTGGACGAAAGACTGAAGAGCCGCTACTACTCCGTCTATGATATCGGCAAGCTCCTCCAGGCCAACGCGCAAGCTACCGTCAAGCTGACCTTGGAGACGCTGCGAGATGTCGGATGTCTGGACGGGAGGGGCAAGATCATCACAGCTCAACAGCTCGTTCCTTGGCTCTTCGAGCCTGTCCCGAAGCCCCCGGGCGCGCCTGATACCCCACCCTCGGATGTCCCGAAATCCCCTGCTGCGGGTGGCGAGACATCCGGGGAGAGCTCAGGCGAGAGCTCCAGCGGGAGTTCCGGTGAGAGCTCCGAGGGGTACAGCTTGTCCCCCTGATGGGCCCCCTCTCTCTTTTTTCCTTTTCGCCTCAGTGTAAAGAGCAAGACGCTCTAAACTTGTAATCATATATATAAAATACCTTGTAAATATTTCGTTGTAAATGTTAGTCATGTTCTTATTTGGGAATGCGCTTGATGTAATTGCTGTGGCCGAGTGTTCCTTAAGCATGCTTCCGCCGAGACCCTCGGCCTCCCTAGGGCAGTTTCCCTTAGCGATGGATAGGCGATAACCTGCCGAAAACTGTCTGCCGGGAACATGGCTCACGAAACCTTAGGACGGGGCCGTCCCCCTTCGGGTTGCGCGGACCGTTCATGGATGTCGCATAACGCTTCCGCCTCTGTCCAAGAACATTATTAGGGGCCTTCTCGCCGAAAGCCTCCTTCCGTGAGACCTCCTTGACGGGGGTCTCCCTGCCGAGATCAGTTCTCACCGAGACCTTTCCTATCTTCTTCTCTTTCCATTTCGTGTTCCGGGTGCGTTTCTTGCCTTGCCCAAACCAATCCTATTCCCCGCAGGCGAGCCTTCGGACCTGTCAGCTAGATGAGAGCCTGCGCAGCGGGTCTACCTGGGGCCGAGCCGAGCTCGGGGTGCCGATGAAGATCTCAAACCAACCAAACCTATCCCCCACAGACGAGCCTTCGGACCTGCCAGCTAGATGAGAGCCTGCGCGGCGGGTCTACCTGGGGCCGAGCCGAGCTCGGGGTGCCGATGAAGATCTCAAACCAACCAAACCTTTCCCCCACAGGCGAGCCTTCGGACCTGCCAGCTAGATGAGAGCCTGCGCAGCAGGTCTACCTGGGGCCGAGCCGAGCTCGGGATGCCGATGAAGATCTCAAACCAACCAAACCTATCCCCCACAGGCGAGTCTTCGGACCTGCCAGCTAGATGAGAGCCTGCGCAGCGGGTCTACCTGAGGCCGAGCCGAGCTCGGGGTGCCGATGACGTTTCCTCAAAGCAAACCTATCCCCCACAGGCGAGCCTTTGGACCTGCCAGCTAGATGAGAGCCTGCGCAGCGGGTCTACCTGGGGCCGAGCCGAGCTCGGGGTGCTGATGAAGGTCTCAAACCAACCAAACCTATCCCCCACAGGCGAGCCTTCGGACCTGGCAGCTAGATGAGAGCCTGCGCAGCGGGTCTACCTGGGGCCGAGCCGAGCTCGGGGTGCCGATGAAGATCTCAAACCAACCAAACCTATCCCCCACAGGCGAGCCTTCGGACCTGTCAGCTAGATGAGAGCCTGCGCAGCGGGTCTACCTGGGGCCGAGCCGAGCTCGGGGTGCCGATGACGTTTCCTCAAACCAAATCTATCCCGCACAGGCGAGCCTTCGGACCTGCCAGCTAGATGAAAGCCTGCGCAGCGGGTCTACCTGGGGCCGAGCCGAGCTCGGGGTATTACAAAGCACATGATTATGTCATATTATAAAAAATTAGACAATAGTTAAGAGAAAATCAACTGTTGTATAATAAGTTTATTTTTGAGATACAGGGTTACATCCTTCCCCCTTCATGGGTAGAAGCGTTTTAGGTCATCACCGCTCCAGGTGTGACTTAGGGCCCTCCCCTCCACGTCCTGGAGGTAGTATCCTCCTGTTCCGAGGACTTCCTTCACTATGTATGATCCTTCCCAGTTCGGGTTGAGCTTGCCCACGGGAGCCGACCTTCCTGCCGCGTCAACCTTTCTCAGCACCAGATCCCCTTCAGTAAACTGCTTGACCCTAACATGCTTATCAAAATACTTGGCCATCCGTCGCTTGATCTCTTCTTGCCGGATAGCTGCCACGTCTCGCAGTTCTTCCACCATATCTAACGAGAGGCGTTGCCCCTCCTCATTCTCCAACCTCCAAGTCTCATCTCCTTCGCCCGCGGCTGTGACCCGCGGGGACCGAACCTCGAACTCCACTGGTAGGACTGCCTCACACCCATGAGAAAGCTTGAAGGGGGTCTCACCGGTGGCCGTGTTCGGGGTCGTTCGCAAGGCCAACAGGACCGAGGGGAGCTGCTCCACCCAATTTCCCTTTAAGTTCTCCATCTTTTTCTTTAGTAGGTTCACAATGATTTTGTTTGCTGCTTCCAGCTGGCCGTTGCTCCGGGGGTGGTGGACAGAGGCGAATCTGAGCTCTATCCCCAATTGGGCACAGAAGCTGATGAACTCTTCACTGGCAAACTGGGGGCCGTTATTTGTCACTATTGCTTGAGCCAGTCCGTGTCTGCATATGATCTCTCCCCTGATGAAGTTCCTTATGACTTATGAGGTGACCTTGGCTAGGGCCTTAACCTCCAGCCACTTTGAGAAATAGTCGACCATGACCAAGAGGAACCTCATCTGCCCACTAGGCGGAGGAAAAGGTCCAACTAAATACATCCCCCAGATGGACAACGGCCACGGTGCCGTGATACTTCGGAGTCTTTGGGCTGCCAAGAGCTGAAGGGGGGCGCAGAGCTGACATTTTTGACACCTCCTTGCAAACTCTGTGGCATCCTTCCTTAAGGTGGGCCAGAAGTACCCCTGCCTGACCACCCTTGCCTCCAACGTCCTTCCTCCAGAGTGACTGCCGCACTCGCCCGAGTGCACCTCCTCCAAGATCCTCGGGATCTCTTCTTCGGTCACACACCTGGCTAGGAGTCCTGACAACATCTTACGATGCAGGCCCCCTTCTATCATTAGGTAGTGAGCTGCCTTGCGCTTGAAGCTTCTCTCGTCCTTGGCCCCCTCAGGAAGTCCACCGGTGGTTAGAAAGGTCACCAATGGATCCACCCACGAGGGTCGCCGATCCACCACCATCAATTCTCCTTCCTCGATAGCCGGTCGAAATAGCTCCGTCAAGGTCGCTCCTCCCCGAGGTCCAAACTTAGCCAATCGATCAGCAGTTACGCTTTCTTCCCTTGGAACATGTTGGATGGAGAACGACCGGAACCCACCGATGATCGCCCTTACCTTGGAGAGGTATTTGATGAGGGTAGGTTCCCGAGCTTCAAACTCCCCCCGGATCTGCGACGCTACTACCTTCGAGTCCGTGAAAGCTTCCACATCCTGAATCTCCAGCTCCTTTGCCAAGCGAAGGCCGGCGATCACGGCCTCATACTCCGCCTGATTGTTGGTCACCGGGAAATGGTAAGCCACCGCCTGCTCTATCGCGACTCCCTGGGGGCTGATCAGCACCACTCCTCCCCCGAGGGAATGCTTTCCCGAGGCCCCATCCACCATCATCCTCCACGCTTCCTGTGGCTGCTGCTCCCCCTCCTCGACCTCAATAACATAATCTGCCAGAAAGTCTGCCACTGCTTGTGCCTTGATGGAGAGTCTCGGAACAAAAGTGATATTGAACTCGCTTAGTTCAATGGACCACTTGGCAAGTCTTCCCGAGTGCTCTACCCCTTCGAAGATCTTGCGAAGAGGCTGGTCGGTCACCACCCTAATCGAATGTGCTTGAAAGTATGGTCGGAGCTTCCTCGCAGAGATGACTAAAGCGTAAGCTAGCTTTTCGAGGATGGGGTAGCGGAGCTCTGCTTTCTTCAATATCCGACTGACGTAGTAGATGGGCATTTGCTTCTTTCCATCTTCCTTCACTAGGACGGAGCTTACCGCCTCCGCTCCTACTCCAAGGTACAAGGTCAGGTCCTCCCCTTCTTTTGGACTCTGAAGTAGAGGGGCCTGAGAGAGCTGCCTCTTCAGCCCCTGGAAGGCTTATTCGCACTCGGCGGTCCACTCAAACCTCTGGTTCCCCCGCAGCACCTTAAAGAATGAGGAACACTTGTCTCCCGATCTGGAGAGGAACCTGCTCAACCCTGCCAGTTTGCCTGTCAAACGCTGGACCTCCTTGGCATCGCGAGGTGATTCCAAATCCAGGATGGCCTTCACCTTGTCCGGGTTGGGCTCCACTCCTGCCGGAGTCAAGAGATGCCCGAGGAACTTTCCGCGGCTGGCCCCGAAGACACACTTCAAGGGGTTCAGCCTCATCTTGAACCTCCTTAAGGTGGCGAACGTCTCTTCCAGATCTTTCAGGTGCGAATCCATGCACTTGCTTTTGATCATTAGGTCGTCGACGTAGACCTCCAAGTTTCTCCCCCTCTGATCTCGGAAGATCCGATCCATCATGCGTTGGTAAGTATCCCCTGCGTTCTTCAACCCAAAGGGCATCATTTTGTAACTGAAGCACCCCTCCCTTGTGATAAAGGAAACATCCTTGATATCGGGGGGATGCATCCGGATCTGGTGATAACCTGAAAAAGCATCCAAAAAGCTCATGACAGAAAAACCGACGGCTGAATCAACCAGCGCGTCGATCCGAGGCAGGGGGTAGCAATCCTTAGGGCATGATTTATTTAACAAAGAAAAGTCAATACACATTCTCCATTTACCACTCCCTTTCTTAACCATTAGCACATTGGAGATCCAGCCTGGGTACTGGATCTCCGAGATGAAGCCGGCCTCCAGGAGCTTCTTGACCTCCTCGCGGATGGGCTCCTCCAACTTAGTGGCGATGACTCTCATCTTCTGTCGTATGGGGCGAGTGCGGGGGTCCAGGTTCAGGCGATGGCAGGTCACGTCCGCGTCGATGCCCGACATGTCTGCCGCGCTCCAAGCGAAGATGTCGATGTTGCTTTGAATGCAAGCCCGCACTCGCTCCCGGGCCTCGGGATTCAAGCCCTCGCTGACCCGCACCCTTTGTACTTGCCCTGCGCTGGTGAAGACCTCCATCTCCACCACTTCTTCGGCCGGCTCCAGCCACGACTGCTCCCAGCCGACCCTTGCCTCTTCCTCCAACTCCAGCTCTTCCTTTCCTTCCTCTTCAACCTCCATCGCCTCTTCCGGCCCCTCCTGCTGCTGCCTGACTTCCTCTCCCCCCTGGGCCTCTCCCTCAGCCCCTCCTGCTCCTTGCTCCTCTACCTCCATCGCCCCTTCTGGGCTCTCCTGCTCCTCGTCCCCCTGGACCTCCTGCACACATCTTCCCTGCTGCTCTTCCTCCGTCTCCTCTCCTCCGACTTCCTCTTCAGCTATCTCTCTCGCCTCCTCTAGGCCCATCTCCTATTCCTCAACAACCTCCCCAAGTGCCGCCATCTCCATCTCCAACTTCTCTGCCTCTGTCATCCACGATATGGTGTTGACTGCTGTAACGTAGCATTGCCTTGCCACCTTCGGGTCCCCTCTTACCCTGACCTGCACCCCTCCATTGCTGAACTTGAGGCATTGATGGAACGAGGAGGGGACGCAGCGAAAGGCGCTGATGAGGGGGCGCCCAAAGATGGCGTTATAGCTGCTTGGGGCGTCCACGATCACGAACCTGCAGTTCCGTGACACGCCCCCCAACTTCATGTGCAACCCTACTCCCCCTTCCACTTCCTTCCTCTCTCCGGAGAACCCAAACAACGGTCCATCCGAGGCCAGGATCCTCTTCCCTTCAACCCTCATCTCATCTAAGGCCTTCTTGAAGACGACATTCATCGAGCTCCCGTTGTCTACTAGTATCCTTGAGACCGTATAATTTTCCACCGCCGTCTGGATCACCAGGGCGTCACAGAATGGATCCTCATAGTCTGGCATGTCCGCTGACGAGAAAGTGATTTTTTCTTCCGGTGGGGGAGCCTGGGAGGTAGAGGCGACCCCCCTTCGGTACATGGTTTGCAGGCTCCCCTTGCGGGTTGCCTCGATCCCCACTCCTCCGTGAATCACCCCGATTCCTCCCCGGGTCCCTACATCTACCCGATCTTCACACCTATCTTCCATCTCCCCCTGCTGCACTTCTACGATCCTCACTGGCGGATCCTGCCTCCCTGCTCCTCTTGCTTCCCTCATTTCCAAGAACTCCGGGCAGGTGGCCGTTGTGTGACCTTCCTCCTGGTGGAAGTCACAAAAGAGCAACGCCACCCCACCCCTTCTTCCTTCTACTCTTCCTCTTCTTCCTCCTCCTCCTCGAGCTCCTCTCCCCGCTCCTCTTCCTCTGCCCACTTCCATGGCCTCTTGCGGCAGTGGGGCACGACCCCTCGGCTCCTGCCCCCACGCCGGCTGGTCGAACCTCCTGGGTTCCCGAAAGTTATCTCTCCCCTAGTAGCCTCCTCCTTGGCCCTGGGGGCGACCCTCCTGGGGCCTCCAACCCAACCGGTTGTTCGGCTCCCGGGCCCCCCATCCCTACTGCTGCCCCTGCCTTCGGGGCTCTTCCCTCCTCCTTTCTTCTCTCTGTTCCCTCTGCTCTCTTGGCTCCTTCTGCCTTCCCGCTGTAGGTTCCTTCACATCATCCTCCTCCAGCCTGGCCAACTTCCTGGCGAATGCTGGGTTTGCCCTCTCGAAGTCTATCTCCTTTGCCGCCCTCTCCATGAGCTCCTCAAAGGAGAGGGGGGCACTCTCTTCAACTCCATGCTAAAGAATCCCGGTCTCAGCCCCAGGGTGAAGGCTAGCATCAGTGCGTACCCTGGGACCTCCTGGACCAGGAGGATCTCTTCTTGGAACCGGTCGACATAGTGACCCAGTGTCTCATCCGGCTTCTGCCTCACCGCAAACAGGCACTCCGCCTCCTTCCGCTTCTTCGAGGTTGAGAACCTCAACAGGAAACTTCTCCGCAGATCCTCAAAACAGTAGATTGATCTTGATGGCAACTGGTGGAACCAGTCCCGAGCCTTCTCCTTCAACGTGATGGCAAATAGCCGGCACTTGAAAGCATCCGTCATCTGCCTTATCGATACGACGTCTTCAAACCACTGCACGTGTTGTACATGGTCATCCTTCCCCGAGTAGTAGGACATGTCAGGCTCCCGGAACCCCTCCGGTACCGGAGCTGAAATGATGAGCTCGCTGAATGGGCTCTCGCCTCCTGCCTGGCGAGAGGGTACGTCCCGCGGCCTCGGCTGACTGGCCCGATCCGCGAGACCGTACCCCGGGAAGAGCTCTCGCACTGCCGCCTCCTTCTCGCCCAGATCCGTCAAAGCCTCCTTGCCCGGGCGCTGGCTCTGGCCTGGGAAGAGCTCCCGCGCCGCCACATCTCTTTCGCCAGCCTCCGCCGGGACCTCCTTCCCTGGGCGCTGTCCAGGGGTGTTCTCGCCTAGGAGCGGGACCTCCTCTATCGGAACCTGAGGTGTGGCCCACTCGCTTCTGGCCGAGAAGGCCAAGCTGATCGTCTGCAAGACCTCTCGCCTGAATTCATCCAGCATCCTCTTTGTCGCTTCCTCTCCCCGGGTGGGGGAGCCTCCAGAACCTGACCCTTCACCTTCACCTCCATCCATGGGACAAAACTCAAGGCTTTCTTGTATCGGCTGCTTTCCACGCTCACCGCACCAGAACTGTTGAAGCCAAAAATGACCTCAACGGGAGTTCAAAAACAGGGGTGCAGCCAACACCTACTTCTCTCAAGCCTCAACCCTCGACTGGCTGCAAAGGACCTAAGACTGACCCAAAGCCTCAGCAGGGAGGTCCCACCTCACACCCGAAAGATCTCTGAGAGCTTCCCCTCCAAAGCCAAAAGCTGGGCTAGGAGCTCCTCAGAAAGCACTAGAAGTTGGAGGATAATGAATGCTTGCTTTCCAAAGAGCCCTTATGGGTCTATTTATAGTCTTTGCTGCCCTGAGATTACTGAAAAACTCCTAGTTGGTCTGCCAATAGCCGAATCCCGCTGTTTTCCTGAGGGTACAGGGGTAATTTCACCCGAGGTTAATTTGGTCATTTTACCCAAGGCCCTGGGCCTCACTCGACGAGAGCTCTGAACCGAGAGCCTTCTGTCCAGAGCCTGGCGCAAGCGGTCTCGCCTGCCTATAGACGAGAGCTTCTTTAAGACGATCTGGGTGCTGGCGCAAGCGTTCCCGCGCTGGTCTTCGTTCGACGATTTGGCTGCGCTCGTCGATCTGGGCTCGACGATTTGGGCTCGACGAATACGGGGCGCCTTGCGGGCGAGAGCTCATTTGAGACGGGAGCTTGGCGCTTAGCGCAAGCGCTCCCGCCTACTTGGGCGAGAACTTCTCTGGCTAGACTAATGGTGACCATTGCGCCTCCTGGTCCGACTCAGCGAATATGGGGTTGTACACTTAGCAAATAGTATGCCGACTTGTACCGGAGCCGCCTCCTATCCTGAGCCTTTATTGGTAGCTCTCCTTTGGACAGGAAGGCCACTATAGGTTCCATCCACGAAGCTCATTGATTGACCGCCATCTTCTCTCCCTCCTCGATGGTGGGTCGGAACAGCTCGGTCACTACCCCCCTCCCCCCTCCTACCGAGGTCCATACTTGGCCAGCTGGTCTGCTTGACCATTTTCCTCCCATGGTACATATTGTATTGAAAATGATCGGAAGGCGCCAACCAAACCCTTTACCTTCACCAGGTAACGCTGCAATTCGGGCTACCTTGCTTCGAACTCCCCTCAAATTTGAGAGGTAATGACCATGGAGTCAGAGCAGACTCGGATGTCTTGGCCTCCCAACTCGCGGGCGAGGCGTAACATGGTGACCACAACCTCATATTCTGTCTGGTTGTTAGTAATCGAGAAATGAAATATTGATTGCCTGCTCGATTCTTGCCTTTTGGGGACTAATCAGGATAACGCCTCCTCCAAGGGGATTCTTGCCGACGCCCTGTCCACGAACATCTCCCTTGCCACCCACTCGGGCACTTCTTGCTTACTCATCTTCACGGTGTAGTCGACTAGGAAGTTTGCCACCACCCGAGCCTCTATCACTAGCCGAGGTACATAGGTGACATCGACCTCGTTGAGCTCTACTGACCACTTAGCCAGTCTTTCCAAATGCTCTACTCCCTTTAGGATGTTGCGACGAGGATGGTTTTCACCACCCCGATAGAGTGACTTGGAAATAAGGCCGAAGCTTGCGAGCGGAGATGATCAAGGCAAAAACTAACTTCTCCGGGAATCCAGGATAGGATACTGCAACTCCGCTTTCCTCAGGACACTACTAACATAGTAGACCGGGAGTTGCTTCTTCCCCTCCTCACGAACCAGGACTATACTCACCGTCTCAGCTCCTACTCCGATGTAGAGGAAAAAAATCCTTCCCCTATCTAGGTCCTTGTAGCAAGGGTGTTCGCGCTAGCTGAGCCTTCAAGCCCTGAAAGGCCTCCTGACATTCTGCAAATCACTCAAAATTCTTATTGCTTTGAAGGGTCTTAAAAGGGTGAACAATTTTCCTCCGCCTTGGATAAAAATCTGCTTACCCCCCCCCCCCCCCCCCAACTCATCAAACGCTGAACCTCCTTCACGTTTTTGGGTGCATCCATATCCATGATAGCCTTGACCTTATCTAGGTTAGGCTCCACTTCTACTTGGGGTCAAGAGGTGACCAAAGAACTTTCCTTTGCTCTGAAAACACATTTCGTCGGGTTAAGTCTCATCTTAAACCTTCAGATGGTTGCGACGGTTTCCACCAAGTCTTGAAGATGTTCTTCCACACTCTTACTCTTCACCATGAGGTCATCAACTTCTACCTCCAGATTTCTCCCCCTCTGCTCCCGAAACACTATCCATCATCTTTTGATATGTGACACCTTCATTTTTGAGCCCGAAGGGCATCATTTTATAACAGTAGCATCCGTCGTAGGCGATGAAAGATACATTTTTTATATCAGGAGGGTGCATTCGAATTTGATGGTAGCCCAAAAGTGCGTTTAAGAAACTCATCACAGGAAAACTAATGAATGAATCTACTAGTGTGTCGATCCAATGCAAAAGATAACAGTTCTTGGGGCAAACTTTATTAAGGATAAACAAATTGATACACATTTTTCGCCTCTCATCCCCCTTTTTGACCATTACAACACTGGAGACTCAGTCTGGGTACTGGATCTCCAATACAAATTCCACGTCCAGAAGCTTCTTCACCTCCTCTCAGATAGGCTCGGTCAATGTAGTGGTTGTTGCCTTCTTCTGTTGAACGAGATGAACTCCCTTGTTGAGGTTTAGGTGATGACAAGTGACATCTGCATCGATCCCTGACATGTCGGCGGCGCTCCAAACGAAGACATTCACGCTCTCCTCAATGCATGTCAGGATCTTCTCCTTGTCTTTCGCTCCCAGCTCTTTGCTGATCCTCACTTTTTCGAGCCTCCCTCCCTTGGTCCTGATCTCCTTCTCCTCCACTTCTTCGGCTACCTCTAGCCTTTCTTACCTCCTTCATGGTCTCGTCCATCTCCTCTGCTTCTTTATTCCAGTTGATGGTGTTGACAACACTGAGATTGCTTTGTCTTGCCACCCAAGGATCACTTTTGATCCTTATCTACAACCCTCTCTGGTTGTACTTCAAGCACTGATGGTAGGAGGATGGGATACACTTGTAGGCACTGATGAGTGGTCGGCCAAAGATGACATTATCGCTTCCCAGAGCGTCCACGATGACGAACTAACGACATTTTGTCGTTCCTCCTAGAGTTACGATCAATTCCACTCCTTCCACCACTTTTCTTTCTCCCAAAAAACTAAAGAGCGGACCCTCCGTAGAGGTGAACCTCTTCTCTTCCACCTTTATCGCGTTGAACGCTTTCTTGAACACCACATTGATGGAACTTCCATTATCCACGAGGATGCGAGAGACCGTATAGTTCTCACAGTGAGGCGCCGACAGGTTTATTTTTATGCGGTACAAAATATCTTCTGTTACTGTGTTTATTTTTGTGCAATTAGATAATCCTAAGCTTGTCGTCAAACGTTCAACTACTTTATTACCGTATTTTCATAAACTGTTGCGTGTAACTTCGGCTTGTAGTCGCATTAATTTCGTGGCGGGTTCGATTCATAAAACGCGTGAGAGTTCTACTCGAGCGAGGTTAGCGAACCTCTCAAAGTTCAGAGCGAAGAGTTTGAATTGCGCGCACAAAAAATTAATTTGGCAGCTCGGCCCGCTTGCTTCCTCAATTTATCTCACTTTAAAAATATATATAAATATCATTTTGAAATTCCTAACTCTAGTTTACATCAGTTTGGTATCAGAGCAGGTTCGATTCACTCATATTGTGAATCAAACGTTCTTGTTTTTTATTTAGTTGTTTCAAAAAAAAAATCTATTTTAAAATATTATAATTTATTTTTAAAAAGAGCTTAAGTATTTGTTTTCTTTTAAAACAAATTAAAAAAATTATTTTCCTAATTCTAATTATTTTAAATGGAAAATTGCGTCGGAAAAATCGAGGATAACGTCACTGCACTGAGTATACAAATTCAAAATTTAACACAATCAATTCAAGCGTTAACCTCTAGTGTCAACGAGAATCAGAGGAGCGTAGGTCAAGTGATCAATGGATTATGTGCGAGCGTTAATGCGTTAAAGGGCAACCAACACTTAGGCTTAAATTCACCACCCCCGGTCGAGCACTATCGGAACCATAGGAATTTGGAGTTAGAAAATCCGAACTCACGACCCGTCGAGCCGGTAGTCTACAATATACGAGAACCGCCTCGTTGGAATCTAGGAATAAAATTGGATGTCGGAGGGACGGTTAGAGCCTGAGGGTTGCTTAGATTTGTGTGAAAAGATGGATCACTACTTAGTTTGGAAGCAATTGTCTCCATCTAGGCAAGTAGAGTACGCCGTCCTCAGGATAAAAAGATCTACTTTGGTTTGGTGGGGACAATTAGAGCGGTCTCGGTTCAATTTAGGCATGCCCCCATCATCACGTGGGCCTAGTTTAGGACACAACTACGAAAGTGATATGTACCACACGATTATTTGCAAACCCTCTACCGCAGGTTCCATAACCTACGTCAAGACAGGTTATCGGTAGATGAGTACACGAACAAATTTTTAGTTCTTCAGTCACGCCTCGACCTCCGATAGGATGACGATATGACAGTCTCCCGTTATCTGAACGGGTTACGATATGTCATTAGAGATCACTAGAGTTATTTGACTATAAGGACCCAGAAGAGATCTCGTGCCGCGCATGTAAGGTAGTCTTCACAGAAGCGAACATCTGGAGCCAAGTCTACTGATAGGCCATCATTGACTCAAACTTACACTCCTGCTGACAGGATTGCTGGACCCTCTCTACCGGCAGTACCTACGAGTACACCAACACTTCTTGCCCCATCCGCTAAAGGCAAGAAAGTTATAGACACTAGACCTCAGCCTGAGACGTTTCGTTGTTATAAGTGTATGAAGCCGGGTCATAAATCTTCTGAGTGTCTGTGACGCCACTTCGTCATCGTTATTGATTCTGAGAGCGGAACAGAACCTGAGTACAAAATCTTCCTTAATGAATCCCAGAATGACCCGAACCCTGAGGCTGAGTTAGAGAGCGAGTGCGAAATTGAGGGAGAGCATCCCGACCAGTTAGTGTGTGTTATCCAACATAATCTCCTAACTCTCCTAACTCCCAAGACTCCTGCTGATGACGACTGGTTGAGGAACAATATTTTTTGTACCAACGCTTGCATCCAGGGGTAGTTCTGCTCCATCATCATAAATAGCAGTAGTATGAAGAACTTTGTTTCTCAACGCATGGTAAATAAGCTGAAGTTGAAAACACAACCTCTAGGAAAACCCTATAGGCTGTCATGGGTCACTAGTATCACTATCATTCCTATCACGCACCAGTGTCTTGTCGAGTTTTCCGTAGGCACTACGTATCAGGATGCAGTCTGATGTCATGTTACCACTATCGAGATTTGTCACATCCTATTAGGATGATCTTGGCAGTATGATAGACACGTTATTCACGACGGTGTAAAGAACTCACTCCTTCGAGCGTAATGGATGCAAGATCGTTCTTCCCCAGAAGAATAGTCTTGTTCCCAAGCCCCGGAGAGAACTTCACCCCTTTCAATCACTGTCTCCGCGATATCCTTTCCCTCTGTCACCATGTTAATGACCGAGTCCCAATTCCAGGAGGAGATGAAGGATAGTGATGTCGTCTACATGTTATCCGGCCTCGATACCACTCCCACTACTGTAGACATCCCTAGCACGGTGCGTCCTATCATTGATGTTTTCTCTGAGATTATGTCGGAGGAGCTGCATGGTCAGCTACCCCCGATGAGAGATATACAACACTGCATTGACCTCATTCATGGAGTCAACTTACCTCATTTACCACATTATCGTATGAGTCCGAAAGAGCATGAGAAGTTACATAGACATGTGACTGAACTCATTTTGAAGGGTCACGTTAGAGAGAGAGAGAGTATGAGCCCGTGCACCGTCCTTGCATTATTAGTTCCCAAGAAAGATGGGACATGGCGTATGTGTGTAGACAATCGAGCGATTAACAAAATTACTATCAAATATCGTTTTTCAATTCCCCGATTAGATGACATGTTTGATATGCTTAATGGATCTCGTATATTTTCGAAGATCGACTTAAAAAGTGGATACCACCAGATTCGAATTTGACCAGGGGATGAATGAAAGACTACATTTAAGACTAGGGAGGGCTTATACGTGTGGCTGGTGATGCCTTTTGGTCTCTCCAATGAAACCAACATTTTTATGCGAGTGATGAATCAGGTGCTTAGACCACTCATTGGAGTTTGCGCAGTGGTGTATTTTGATGATATATTGATTTATAGCCTCGATCCTGATCAGCACCTCACTCATCCGAGACAAGTATTAGAAATCTTGCGCACGAATAAATTATATATAAATTTGATGAAGGGCACGTTTATGACTGATAGCCTGACCTTCTTAGGATATATCGTATCTTCTGAGGGAATTATAGTTGATAGAAAGAAGGTCAAGGCGATAGAATTATGGCCTAGCCCTAGGACGATTACTGAGGCTCAGGGATTTCATGGGCTAACATCTTTTTATCGGCGGTTTATTCGAAACTCTAGTACAGTTATAGCACCTGTGACCAATTGCTTGAAGAAATGATTGTTTATTTGGATTGAAGAAGCCAAGCACGCGTTTATATTAGTCAAAGAGAGACTCACGAGTGCACCTGTTTTAGCGCTGCCTGATTTTGATAAAAAATTTGAGGTTGACTGTGACGCATCTATCGTAGGTATTGGCGCAGTTTTGAGTCAGGAGGGTCGACCCATAACATTCTTTAGCGAGAAGCTGAACGAAGCAAAGACTAGATATTCCACCTATGACATAGAGTTTTACGCTAACGTTCAGGGTTTCCGCCATTGGAGACACTACCTAATTTAGCGCGAGTTTGTGCTGAATACCGATCATAAGGCATTAAAATATCTGAATTCCCAGAAGGAGATCAGACGTCATGACAAGTGGGTTGCTTACCTACAGGAGTTCACTTTTCATTTGAAGCACAAACCCGGTGTCACGAACCAAGTAGTTGACGCACTTAGTCGTCGAACCCATTTATTAGTAACCCTGCAGCCGTGTATTACTGATTTAGATTCACAGCGCGACTTCTACGCCACTGATCCTTTCTTTCGCCACATTTAGATCTCATGTCAACACAGTGGGACTGATCCCACCACATAGTACTTTGTGAGTGAGGGTTATTTGTTTAGTGACACCTGCCTTTGCATCTGCGAAGGACCACTTCGGGAGAAACTACTTAGGGAGATCCACTCTTTCGGGTTAGGTGGACACGTAGGCCAGTCCAAATTATTAGATCTCGCCAGCGCCCGTTACTATTGGACAAATATGAAGTGTGATGTCACCAAATTCAATAGGCACTGCACCACCTGCCGGCTGTATAAAGGGCATGCTCAAAACACTGGATTATATACCCCCTTACCAATAATTGAGCGACCATGGGATGACATCTCGATGGACTTCGTGGTAGCACTTTCTCGCACTCAGAGGAAGGTCAATTCTTTTTTTTGTAGTCGTAGATCAGTTTCCGAAGATGACACATTTCATTTATTGTAGAAAACTTCTAGTGATGCTTACGTCGCCGAATTTTTTTTTAAAGAAATCGTTATACTGCACGGAATTCCTAGATTGATTACTTCTGATAGGGATACTCGTTTTATGGGGTATTTTTGGAAAACACTGTGGGCCCGACTTGGTACCAAACTCGAATTTAGCAACGCATATCACCCTCAGACCGTTGGGCAGACTGAGGTCATTAATAGAAGTTTGGGGGATCTTCTAAGGTGTTTGACTGGGGAGAATCCGAAATAATGAGATTTTATACTGCCGCAAGCCGAATTTGCATTCAATAATTCTACTAATCGCTCTACTAATAAATCTCCGTTCGAGATTGTCTAAGTGTTCTTTATACCTCGTATACATGATCGTCACTCCCTTCCGCATCATGAACGTATTTCTTTTGACACGCAAGCTCATATTAATTATTTGAAAGACTTGCATAAAAATATTACTAATAAATTGCAAGCGACTTCTGAAAAAATATAAATCCATGGCCGATCGTCATTGCCTGGAGTTAAATTTTTCAGAAGGGGATTAAGTGTTTGCTTATTTCAGGAAGCAGAGATTCACTCTGGGTATATATCTTAAGCTACATCAGATGAAGTTTGGTCATTTTGCCCGTGGAATTCGGTACTTCGTCAGTATTCAACGTCGTCGATCTGACACAGTTCTATGGAGATCCACCGAGTTCCAGCCCCAGTCCACCTGCCGCAGCTCCAGTGATACCATCAGACTTAGCACCAACACCCACACCCACAACATAGGAGATCGACCAGGTTCTTGATGTACGTGAGTTTCGTACTCGTCACGGGACATACCAGCGCTACTTGGTCTCATGGCGGGGACTAGATATCACAGACAGTTCTTGGATTTGACGAGTTACGGCGACGACGTCCGAATCTCTCTGTCGTCAGTCTTTGCGAGTCTTCGACGGGGTCGAGCTCTTTCAACCCCGGGAGAATTGATGCTCCCTGTGATGCATCTTAGCTTCACCTATTTTTGCATTTTCTATTTCATTTACTTTGCATTTGTTTAATCTTATTTCATGTAACTGTTTATATTTGCAGCTCGTCATGTTCACTGTACGGTAATTTAGTAATTAGGACGCTAATGACAAGCTTACGTTATTTTAGGGAAATCATAAATCTAAATTAGGAGCAAATTGTATTAGGAAACATTATATGAGGATTAGCCGGCTCAAACTTCTATATCATTGAAAAGGAGATCAAATATTTTCATTTATGAGGGAAATAAGCAAGTGTAATTGCATGCCAAAAATAAAAAGGCACTTATGCTATTTAATTGGCCCCGTACAAGGAGAATGTAACCCGGACAAGGATCCAGGAGAACGAAAAATCGTTCTCCCTGTATTGCTGGTAACTCCTGCCTCTGCCCTAGACGAGCCCTATCCCCGAAATCTCTAGCCGCACGCCGCCGCTCCCGCTACAGGCCGACCGTCCAGAACTCCGGACGAAGACCTGGCCACTACTGCTCTAGGCCGCGATCGAGTCGCCCAGCGCCGTCGACCTCTCCTCCTATTTTCGGCGCCAATCACTCCTGTCGCGTGGGACTTCTGTCGACCTCAGCACCTATTCCGAAACTCTCACTGTTCACCCGATTTGCCGACTGGATGCAATCACCCGACTGACTGCCTTTTCTCCCCTGCTCGACTGGCTTGGTCTGGACCAATTTTCTCGGCGTCCCTTTGGGTACTCCTGCTCCAATTACTTAGTTTATTTTTATGTGTTCCTTTAGATAATCCTAAGCTTGTCGTCGACGTTCAACTACTTTATTACTGTATTTTCATAAATTATTGCGTGTAATTTCGGCTTGTGGTCACATAAATTTCGTGGTGGGTTCGATTCATAAAACGCGTGAGAGTTCCACTCGAGCGAGGTTAGCGAACCACTCAAACTTCAGAGCGACGAGTTTGAATTGCGCGCGCAAAAATTTGATTTGTCCACTCGGCCCTCTTGCTTCCTCAATTTATCTCACTTTAAAAATATATATAAATATCATTTTGAAAATCCTAACCCTTCTTTACATCAAGAACATTGATTACGAGGATTCTTTCTCTTGTGTAGTTAAACACTCTTCTTGCCTTGATTTCTCTTGCCATCATTTGTCTTTGCATCAACTTGATATCAAGAATATCTTCCATGTATTTGTTGTGAATAGTTTAGTCTGGTTGATCAAGTTATTGGATTCCAACATAGCCATTTCGACTTGTCATTTTTCATCCACTGTCGCCAGGGGATCAATGATTCCACTTCAAAGGTGAAATTGCATTTGGACAAGCATTTTCACACCAGATATCTTGGTCTCTTTTGCTAATTTTTTGGAATTGCGGTTGCTTGTCATGGTGTTTCTTTTATTCTCTCGTGGAAGTGTTGTGTGAATCTTCTTGAGGATGTAAGTAATTTGAGGTATAAACCTGCCAATACACCCATTGCTGCAAATGTGAAGTAATCTTCTATTATCTCTGCTTCAGAACCACCCATTATTACTTTATTTATAGAATTATCAGAGGCTAGTTGGGAAGCTAATCTATTTGATCATCACACATTTAGACATCCTTTGTTCTGAGTGTTGTCAGTCACTTCATGTCTTCACCGGTCTCGCCTCCTTCAAATTTTTTTTGTTTACTTCATTATCAGAGGCTTATTTTAAATTTTTTGTTTATTGTGCTTAAATAAAATTTTAAGTATTTTATTTTATTTTTTTTATTTATAAATTAACTAAAGGATTATTGCAATTAAAAATAACCATGACAGTGCACGGGGGACCCCTGTGCCCCGCGCGACTGTACCCGGCCCGCGACGGCGGGCAATACATATTTTTTTTAATTTATTGGGGCAATACATCAAGCATATGCAGGGCATTCCGAGCTGGTTAAAAGCATTATATCAGCAAGGTGGAATGAGAAAAATGGTCAAGAAAAGCAGCATGTATCAGGAAAATCATTCCCAATAAAAAATAAGAATACACTTGCACATGCTAAGGTGAACATATTTGTTGGTAAAGAATGCCCCAAAATATTAAAACAAAGTTGAAGGATTACAGGTTTCATGTTCCCTGCCAACCAGGTTTATCCCTCCTAAAACCTTATAAGCTTCAGAGTGCAATGAGTCAATAAATCAATAATCAAAGGTGTTAGGAAAAAAATCAAGTATATCCCACTCAACAAATTATTTATTAATCAACAAAAAAAAGTAAGCTTCTATCAATAAGCAAAGAGACATGCATACCTGGTGACGGGTTGAGAGTTGGAGGCGGTGTGTGAAGGAGCAATGTAAGAATAGGAAAATAAGCTTAAAATGACCCTTTCTTGAAGATGTTGAGCCAGGGAAACAAAATGTACGGTTAGGATAGGGAGGAATAGGTGGGATATGGCAGAAGACGATCATAGAAATTTGAGTTCTGGTACCTTTTTCAATCCCCAATGGTGTCGCGGAGGTGGTGAGCAAAAACGCCGTTGGGAGATCAGAAAGGACGAACCGGAAAACCCAAAGTGCAAGCGATATTGTACACAACAAAGAAGGTGTGTCGTGAGATATGGAGCGGCGACGCGAGGGCTTGAGCGGCGACGTGAGGTCTGGAGCGGCCGACAACACCGCAACCGCCGGCCGTCACTACGGGCAAAAAAAGTTGAGCTTGACAGCAGGGGCGGCTAGATGCGGCGGGCTCGCCGGCCACCGGAAGCCCGCAGTTCGTCGGCGCTCATGCTGACGAACTGGGGGCAACCGGTGGTCGGCAAGCCCGTCGCCCCCGCCAGCGCTGCTGTCAAGCTCCACGACAGTGGATCAAGACCGCCCAAATTGGATCTGCCGGCTGAGATTGTAAGTTCGCAGGTTCGCACGCCAAATCTGTCCGCACTTGAACTATTAAAACTAAAAACAAGCTCACAAGCTGGCTCATGAGCTCATGAACAATAATGAGTTCAAACTCTGCTCACAACCGAGCTCGGGCTCGAGTCAAGATTTTTTTAGCGTGTTTTTCGAGCTCACGAGTCGGATCAACTCAACTTACACCCTGGTGCAAAATAAGTTTCATATACCATATATCATGAAGTAATTCAGCAGATCACATTACAAAATTAACTTTACCATTTTTGTGTTATTTAGAAATGCCAAAATAATTTATTTTAAGCAATCTCGTTACAATCAATATAAACTGTGTACTCTACTTAATTCGTTAAAGCTATCTAATATATTTTTACTATTATTTTTAAATGAAATTATGTGCATATATAGTAATTTATTTTAGGGTAATTACATATATGTTAATTAAAATATTTATGTATCACAAAACACTGCCCAAGCACTTTGATTTATAGTAATAACACTCAAATTTTGAAGTATGTACTTTAATTAATGAACTTTCATTCTCTATAATTCGTTAAGTCTTGATTATTTGTTTCTTACATATGGTACATTGTTTATTTATTTGTTCATTTCAAAACATTGGTAGTGCTATAAGTAAGGAAGTTTTTAATTTATCTCGCAGCATATGACATCAAAATGTTCAAAAAATACAAAGTAAAACACAACACAACTCTTCCATTTACAAAGTTTATACAAGTTTTTCAGATAATACATTGGTACAAATAATTAATCGATTTGGTTGCAGAAGACACACTGCCAGTCTTCAAAGGTTTCTCTATGCTTTTCTTGCGCTTCTTCGATCTCAATAAATATTTTAAGTCATGCCTTCACGAGTTTTTTGACATGCTTTTTCTTTTCTTCTGCCGTAGAGGAGCCCTTCTTGGCGTACTGGGTGATGCTCCTGTTCCTTAAAAAAATTGGGTTCATGATGGGTTAGTCATAAAATATGACTGTGAGTAAAGTATCTCTTGAACTGTTATACATACAAACATGGTGATAAATAATAATATGCATACAAAACATCAAGAAGTATATATATCATAATATTCAAAAAAATAATTCAGTTCCATGGTTTTCCCAATTTCCATCAAAGTGCTTCTTCAGATCTTCTTTAAATCCCAATTATATTCAGATTTTTAAACATTCTCTCATTCTTTAATTACATAGATCCAGTACTATTAAGGGATGCATCAAATGTGGGACCCGCCCCTTTCAGGGTAATCAAACATAGGCAAGCCTCCTACATGGGAAATCCATCTGTAGGTCACCCTACATCACAGGACTCTCCTTAACATTTCTCATATGCATTTTATTAGTCGTTTTTAATCTTTTCTTATTATAGTCTATTCAATTTAATTCAACCTCTCATGATATGAAAACATGTGTTTGAAATATTAATTTCCCTTGGAATTAATATCGTTTTTATTTGCTATCCATATTTAATTTCACAGCGATATTCCAGTATCAATGATTTCAACAATAATATGCACATGCAAAGTTATTTTAAAAAAACAGTGTGCAGATAATATCCAATATACTTTAATAAAGCACAATTCAAGAAGTAACTCACCGTAGCTTTTCCTTTCCCTTTATCCTTTTCAGCTTCATCACCACGTCTATTACGAAACGCTATCCTCTGATTTTTTGGCCTTGGAAAATACTGAAATAGTACACACCTTTAATTGGGTTGTGTTTCTTAGATAATTGTAGTGTTGACGCTAAAAATGATAGGATTTTTATTAAGGGTGTGATGAAGGTTTGGGAAATGTCACGCGAGTGTTTAAAAGAAAAATACACGTTTCAAGTTTCAATATCAGCAAAAATGCCATTTTAAAATAGGTAAATAATTCTAATTTCAGCCCAAAATCAGCAACTTGCGATTCTTTAAACCAAGTATGTCAATAGTAAAACCAAATATATATATATATATATATATATATATATATATATATATATATATATATATATATATATATATATATAGTTGACCCAACAAAGGCAAAGCCCTAAAACAGCCAAATTATCCTTCAAAAACAACTGGCCAAAGTAAGGTAAAGCCCAAAAATAATTACTAAACCAAATCATCAGTTAATAAAAATAAAGCCAAGCCCAACATATTATACCAACAACCGACCAAAAAGAAAGAAGCAGCAACTTGATTGTTACAGATCGGTTACAACTCAACCACTGGTTATCTATTTTATTATTATATGCATTCAAGTCAACTTATATGTTGTGGCATGTCGCATCGAGTCAAGTCGTGTTTTAATATTTTAATGTTTTCATGTATTTACGGGTGTGCCACCTGGGGGTTCTATAAATAGACTCTTAGTGTCTTGTATGAGATTATGAATGAATGAAGTCTAGTTCTTGTCTCTTGTTTTGAGATCTTGGTGGCTCTCTCCTCCAACGAGCAACCTCGCCCAGGCAGCTGCGGCTCCGGCTCCACGATATCCCCCACTACCGCCATCATCTCCGCCTCCGACCACTACTCCGGCGAGTTACCGCTGTTACGGAAGTAAGCCCGTAACATTGATTTTCCTCAACAACCATCTTATAGAACAACAATGAAGAGAAATATTAAATTGTAGTTGGTTAACTAAAACCCAAACAGTAGCAAGATTATATTAAAGCCTGCCAATTAAACTCATCCTAACTAAAATGCAAACCCACAGCAGCCGTCCAAAATGGTCAAAACAAAGCTATATATATGTTGTCCCCTCCCCTCCAACCTAATTTAATAGGTAAACATACAAAGCATCCAAGAGAAATCTCCCCCTTCGGCACAGCAGCCGGCTATACTCAACCAAAACTGAAACAGTAGAAGGAGAATGAGAGATCTTACAGTGGGAGAAGAAGGAAGAAGTTGTTGCACAACCGGTCCTTCTCGAACAAGCAGAGGTCCAGCCAAATCCTTACAAAAACTTCAAAAGAGGCACCGAAGTTGCTGTGTAGCAGGGGATAAGTCGACAACCGAGCGGAAGCAGTGGAAGAAAAGCAAAAACAGGCGGCACAACTGCCCTAAATCAGCGGCAGAAGAAAGACAGCAGCCCTAGGTCAGCAGTAGAAGGCTCGAGAGGGAGAAAAATTGCATGAGTGGGAAGTAGAGGGGGCACAGGAGGAGCGGCAAGTAGAGCACACAAGCATACGAAGCAGCGTCGGAGCCGGAAATGGAAGAGAAGGCGCGTGAGAGAAAAGGAAGCCGATCGGGCATTTTATTAACGTGAATAGGCGGTGAGCGGTGAGACCAACCAAATTACACGCAGTGCACCACATAATATATATCCAGGTGCCATCTAATCAGCCCAAACAATGCTACCAGCCAACACAAAGTTATGCCAAGTGTCCAAAGCAAATTACCAAATATAACATATTTGTAAATAAACCTGCCAACACTGATATAAAATATAAATGTCACAAAGTTTTATAAACCCAAATTTAAAGATAATTATCTTAATTCCAAAATTAGCATAACACAAAAATTAAACGAACAAAAAGAAAACGAAAAACTTTTACAATTAAATGTACCACTCCCTTTCTTTCTCATCATCAGGAATTTCAAAATGTTTTACGCATTTTATCATTTGGGTTGTTACATTTAGACTCTTAGATTCTTCTCCTATCCCATCTTTCATCCTATCTTAAAATTTGAAATGGCTAGAGTTTAAAGTAGCCAAAATCTCAAAATTGCTAAGAAGCTACCTTTAGCTACTTAAACCATAAGCATTCAAAAGTTTAGATAGAGGGTGAAAGATGTGCGAGGAAATGCAATGTCTTAAAAATCAGATTGCCGATCAGACCCCATTCAAACTATGACCCGGGCTCCTAGTACGGCCGTTCTACTTAAGAGAATCCCCTCAACTGAGAATTGCCGCCCCTAAAAACTGCAAAACCAGTTTTCCTATATGATTCAAACAAGGAACCTACCCCTGCTCAAATTAAAAGCCTATAGCATATTAACATATATATCTGAAAAGATATTTAATACTCTTTCCAGTTATGATATATATATATATAGAGAGCACATGTATTTGTAGCTTGTTTTATTATTTGACTTCACTGGTGTAACATGGTATTTTATATGCGGGAAAAGATATGTACATCTATTATATAGTCACATTCAGCAAGTAATTTTATTTTCATGTCTATATGTGATGTAGCACAACCTTCGTATTTCTGCTAGCACTGGTAGGGGTGTTCTACCCTTACAATCGTGGTGCACTTTTTACTGCCTTGGTGGTTATATATGCTCTCACTTCGGGCATTGCTGGTTATACTGCCACTTCTTTCTACTGTCAGCTGGAAGGCAAAAACTGGGTACGTGATTCATATACTTCCATTCCTAAAGCTTTTACCTCCCCAAACCCAAAAAAGAAAATTGTTAAAATCACTGACTTCTCTGACCCCACTATCCACGGCAGGTCAGAAATCTGCTACTGACTGGATTTCTGTTTTGCGGTCCTCTGTTCTTCACATTCGGCTTCCTGAATACTGTAGCTATTGCATACAACGCTACTGCTGCACTTCCATTTGGTACCATTCTTATTATTGTTCTGATTTGGGCTTTGGTGACATCTCCGCTGCTTGTTCTGGGTGGAATTGCTGGTAAAAACAGCAAAGCGGAGTTCCAGGCTCCTTGTCGTACCACCAAATATCCCAGAGAAGTTCCACAGTTACCTTGGTTTCGAGGAACTATTCCGCAGATGACTATGGCTGGGTTTCTTCCTTTTAGCGCCATCTACATTGAACTGTACTACATTTTCGCCAGTGTGTGGGGCCACAGGATTTACACCATATATAGTATTCTCTTTGTGGTTTTCATAATGCTCCTCACCGTAACAGCCTTTATAACCGTGGCTATGACTTATTTCCAGCTCGCCGCCGAAGACCATGAATGGTGGTGGAGGTAACTTATAAACATACCTTCTCAATCTTAAATCCGTTCATGTTTCATTTCATGCAAATGTCTAGCGTTTTCAACCTTTTTGTCGAACTTTATATGTGAACTTAACTTTCCTCTTACATCTACTATTTTAACAATGAGCTTCTATGAATGCACCTTCTGCAGCACCATCATTTCAGCGCTCTACTGTTCAATAACCTCGAGGCTCCGTTTGGGGGGGACTTATTTTCACCAGTCAAGTGATTACGACTGCATGAACCGGACCTTAATTATGATCTGATTCATACGGTCATAACCGCTTGACCGGTGAAAATAAGTCCCCCCAAACAGAGCCAGTCTCTAATATTAATCTCACTCGTGTTATGTTTGCATTCTGGATTTTTGAGCTTAATATTTGCATGATGAAGGGTGTTCGGTGGTTACGATTTACCTGATTTCATTTCTAGCTGCATGACCATCATATATCTCGAACCGCATGTTCTGATTTTTTTTATGCTGGACTGGATGAAGGGCGTTCATTTGCGGAGGATCCACGGGTTTGTTTATCTATGTGTATTGCTTCTACTACTATCACGCTAGATCGGACATGACGGGGTTCATGCAGACATCTTTCTTCTTCGGGTATATGGCCTGCATCTGCTATGGCTTCTTCCTCATGCTCGGCACCGTGGGTTTCCGGGCCTCACTGTTGTTTGTGCGCCACATATACCGGTCGATCAAGTGTGAGTAACCCCAACCCCCGACTGAACGAATATATGCTTCGCCAAGTGGATAGGTCGAAGCTGATGCATGCCATCCATTGTGTAACCGGCAGTGTGACATGTTCTTGACGGGGAGAGATGCCAAAATGTCCGGCGACCGTACCCATACAGAGAACTCTTAGACTAGGTATTTGAAATCAATGAACTGCTGTACTGGAATTGCTGGTTCGTAAAAACGTTCCTTGTAAAAGAACAAAACTATAGCACTGCCGTCTACCTTCCTGTCATTTTTTTTCTTTCTTTTTTATATTATTATTATTATACCCTTAACAGTACAGGCAGCAATCTGGGAGCCCAGGTCAACTTCATTTTTGTCATGGATGCTTCCATTCTTTCTTGTTTATTATAGGCTGTTCTTCTAATTCCGGCCCTTCAAATTTAAGACGCATCTCGGTTCTGTGGATGAAACATATTCTGGGTCGCCATTTACATTGAAATCAACAAAATAACCCCAGGGTTCGAATTCGATTCTGAAATGTTCTTCCAGGTGATCTCTGAGTCCAATTTTGAAAGGCTGATTTGAATCCCGTCTTTTTTAAATTTTCAAATTACTCTCAATTCTACCCACATGTGAACCATATCCTCTCCTTAATTGGACTTGGTGTAGGTTGAAATTTATAACTTTATAATTTTGAACTGAAGGAGGCACAGCTTCCCACCCACCAATAGTCAAATCCCTAGAGGCTAATGTTGGGAAAAAATTTCGGTCTGGGCACATCTCTAGTTTTGGAGACAGGGCCCTTGCTATGCTGCCACGTTGCGATAAATATATCATTTTGCTGTAGAAGCATCTCTAAATTTTTGTATGCTTGGATATTATAAACGATATCCAGGCAATCATTTTTATGTGATTATTACCACGTGGCAGCATCGCAAGAGGTTTATGTTCACTTTTCATTAATAGTCATTATTTTAAGTGCCTCTAAAGATTCCCATTAAAAATAGTTACAAACTTAAATTAGACTGCACAACATATGATATTGAAACATAATTGTTGACCTTAAATTCTCATATGATTGTCTGAACTACGTACGTGATGTATGTTTGCATGGAGGTAATGGATGTTCTGATCTTGAACAAAATTTCTGCCAAAGTCATTTCAACAAGGCCTTTTTGTTAGTTTGCACTAATTAAATTACTGAATTATGCACTAATGTATAAATAAGAAATTGTATAAACATCATGAGTTATATTTTGCATAATTATTCATTTGAGTGCCACTAAATTTCGGACCATGTTGGGGGCATAACCACACCGTATAAGTCTACATGAAGGAAACAAAATTGGAGTGAAATCTCCAATGAACATGACTCTAATTGCATATAATGTATATATTTATTTATGCCACGAGATAATCTACACATCTTATATTATTCACTTAACACCCCTACTAATCACTGCCATAAGCTAGAAAGCCAAAACCATCTTAAAGCTTAATGCTAATCCACTGGTTCAACAGTCAATTAACAATTAACATGAGTTATTAATAAGTACTAATCTTCAAGTCTAAGTGATTTGTCGTCGCTGCCAAAACTATGTCCTCCGTCGAGCAATACGTGCTTCGTCAGAATCCCTTGCCTGCAGTTGTTGCAAGTAATTTGGAGCAGCGACGAGTTAATCTGCTGGTCGGCAACTTCTCTCAACGTGCACGCTTTCTTGAGCTCCGCATGAGCTTGTTGCCTTATTCTCTGGGCGGCAACCAGCTCCCTCTCTGCTAGCTGCACCTGCCGCGCTGCCTCCTTCGCCGGCGAAGGAGGCAGAGCTATCGAGAGATTGAGGTCGGCGAAGTCACCGGGGACACGTGGATTGTGATGAGAAGGGGGAGGGAGTAGTGGTTGTAGTTCGATGTTGTCGTCTGATGATGGTGGCCGAGGGACTGCAATTTTGATGTATTGCCGTGCCGGCCGAGAAGTCGCCGGTGGTGGCGGAGCACCGGGAATGATGTAATGGCACGGGACGGGGCCGGAAGTAGAGAGCAAAGAGGAAGGTGGTGGCTGTGTTCGGCTATTGCTGCATGAGTCTTGGTGTTCGATGAAAGTCTCCACCCTGAATGGAGTAAAAAAGAAGGCCCAAGAGATTTTATTATTATTGTTAAGAAAATCATTCTTGTACATATATATATTTCAAATTAACTTTAATAAAATTGATAAATTTAATCGCAGCCGCTTGAAATTATCACAGATATGTTTAATGTCATTCTATCATATTAGATATAGGAGCTCTAATAAATTTTTTTTATATTTTTTGAATTTTCTTCGTTACTTTTAATGTGAAGATATGATGCACTCATGAACTTTTTTATTTAAAAATTTTTAAATAAATTATAATGTATTTTGAATCATTAGCTTAAAACAATAAGATTAAATTTGACATTTTTGAATGTATCAGCACTCAGGAGAGGAGACAATTTTTCTCTTTTAATATTATAAAAATATATAAGCAAGGAGAAGAAAATTTTAGTTAAATTCATACAAAAAATGAGAGTTTATATATGATGCAAATGTTTATATAAAGTAAAAAATATGAAATTTTATTCTCTGAAATAAATATATATATATATATATATATATATATATATATATATATATATATATATATATATATATATATATATATATATAAAGGAATAAAAATTTTTTGTAATCAATGAGAAGACATAACGCAACTTAATTTTAAAATTAAGAACGGGGAAATAATATAAAGTGTAGAAAATAAGACTGCAGAGAATCAGGGGCTAAACTGTGTAGAGGCACACCCGAGTATGTGTCTGGATTCAGTTTTGACGAAAAAAATAGTAGGTAGACCCATTTAAAACCATTTATAATTATTTAGGTATAATATTTCTATACTTAGATACAAAATTTACGGACTATTTCCGCTTAAATCTCCCGAGCATCCTAAAGATTTAGTTTTGGTACTTTGCACCCTTCAAACCTATTAATTTGGCATGTTGCATCCTAGCTTACGTTTCTTATTATTTCTTGATTTTAAATCTGGAAAAGGAAGGGTATTTCGGTCATACTATTTCAATAACTATTTATTTTCTATAATCATACCATTTATAATCATTATTATTATTTTTAAAAACTAATCTCTGCTTATTAATTGCAAAAATAGGTAATAGTCCGTATTTTTACATATATTTGTGTTAAAATTGTTTGGAGAAGTGATTATTGATAAATGATATGATTATAAATGGTATGATTGTAGGAAATAAATGACTATTGAAATAGTATGACCGAAATACTCTTCCTATTTCAGATTTAAAATCAAGAAATAATAAAAAAAGTAAGTTAGTGTGCAAAATGCCAAATTAATAGGTTTGGAGGGTGCAAAGTGCCAAAACTAAATCTTTAGGGTGCAAAGCGCCAAACCCCCCTATTTGGAGGGTGCAAAGTGCCAAAAGTCCCATTTTCATTTCTTAAAACCTAAAATCTCCCAAGGCCTTCGCATTTCGGCCATTTTGCCTTTCTTGCTGGCTCTCCCCCTCCCACTCTCCCTGGCGGCCTGGCCTGCTCTCCTCATTTCAGTTATCTGAGGCGACTTTGCAAGCTTCTCGGTCTTCGTCCAGATAGCTTTGATGGCGAGTTAAGCCCTTGTCTTTAGTAATTAGGTTTATTCCAGTAGATTTTTCTCAGTAGATTTATTCCAGTTTCTTAACCATAACAAAGAAATTTGCGAAGCCAAAAGCTCAGAGGCCCAGTTTGCAAGATATTGTGTTAGCTTATGGACCAATGGTAGTATTGATGTGAGAACTGAGAAGTAATAGTAATCATTATTTGCTTTTCGATACAGGTACTGTGCCAGGACTAGGAGGATTGCTAGATGGGTGATTCCACTTTTCCATAAACTTTTTGTTTATGTCCGCCGCCCGATACGTCCCTTTTCCGAGAAATATTAAGGTATTGATCCATTTACTCTATGGAATGCCATTTGAAGTTGTCTATTGTAGTTCAAGCAACAAAAAGTGTATTGATTTGTATGCTTGATTTCATTTTGAGTCTTCAGATTATATCAGTTTATGAGTGGATTGCTTAAATGTTGTTTTAAGTTTTTATTTAGATTTTCAGAGAAACAAAGTGTATTGTTTTCTGCACATTTTTATTGTGAAACAAATGAATTTTTTGGAATTGTTGCATTTTTAGCATCACATAACAATAACTTCAATGCAGTTGCATTGAAAAATGCTCCAAGTAATTGTCAGTTAACATCATCAAAGATACAAAAGGAGATTATTTCCGCAATTGCAAGTGCCACAACGAACAAAATTATTGAGGACATTGTTCAAGAATGCTTTGCAATTTTAGTTTACAAGTCTCGGGATATCTCAACTAAAGAGCAAATGACAATTGTTTTGCGATATGTGGATAAAATTGGGAAAATTATTGAAAAATTTCTTGGTTTTGTCCATATTTCTGATACTACGGCTTGATCACTCAAGTTTGTTATTAAGAGATTATTTGCTACATGCTTGTTGAATTGTAAGTATTTTACGCTTTATCATCACAACTTTAAATCATTTTGTAATGTAATGTCAATAGCCTACTATCATTATGCATTATTCCCCCTCTGAAGAATTAGTGTATGTACTGAATATTTATCTATTTTGATTTTTTTAATGGTTTTTAAATTTTTAATTAGTACCCGGGTAGGGCAAAAATCCTAGTTCTGCCACTGCAGAGAATGGTTTGGTGGAAGCAGGCAAATCGTTATGGAAGCAATTAATAATTGTAATTTTGTTATAACGATGATAAATGATCAAATTTAAAAGATACTTTAAGAGCTCTGTTATTAACAGTTTAAAAATTGAAATTCGTACTTCAAAAATACCTAAAATTTCTCATTTTATTTGCAATTAATAAAAAAATCTGAAAAATAGTGATTAAGTTATTTCTTCATGGCCCAAGAGAACTGGTGTTGGATTCGTCTACAAAGATTACTTCCTTCACGGAATCTTCGGCACCTCCATCGAACACCCCTTGGATCACGCAGGTTTGAAAATGTTGAAGAGGAAGTGAGCGGTCTGAGGTGTGCAGACCGCACAGACCGCGGAGGCCGCGTGGTTAGGTTCTGGCGAACTGGCTAGTTCCTTGGTCATTCTTCTTCTCACGGTCTATCTCAGCAAGCTTCATGGAGTGTTAACCGCATGGTTAGTTTTATTTAACCGCGGATTGTGCGGTCTGGATTCGGAGACCGCGGAGACCGGCAGATTGCCGTTGGTGCGGTTAGGTTTAGGTCGCGTGGCTAACTGCTTGGCTATTAAGTCCACGTGGACTGAGGTTGATGCCAGTATAGTTGTGTGGTCTGGTGTTAGCGTCTGTATGTTGGGCAGACTGGTACCGCTAGCTGCCACGTCACTGGCAGTTACTCTATCCCCCTGGGCGGTGACGGTATCCGCTTGCTCGCCTATAAATAGGGGCGTTGGTCTTGTCATAAATAACAAGAACTGTCAAAAATTGTAGCTTGGTTTAAACTCGGCGGTTAAGTTTTTCGAACCACGCGACAATGAGAAGTGACTTGTTTGTTTGTTGTGTTTGCAGATTGTGCGGCTAACACTTGACAGCCAGAAAACTAGTTCTGACTAAGTTAGAGGGGGCAGTGCAGATAGCTAGTAGTAGTTGGCGACGATTAGCAGCAGGTCGCGGATTTGGCGACAAGGCGGTCTTCTTCCTTGGCAGTTTCCCAGCTTGGATAAATCAGTTCACCACGGCAGATTGAGTAGTAGTTCGAATAAGTTGTTCGCTCTACTCAGCGGTTAAGCATCTTTGATGGTTAGGCGACCAGGAGTTGCGAACAGTGGGTAACTAAGTTCCAGTTCAATCTGTTTGCGGCCACTTCTGCGGTCAGGAGACTAGGAAGTGTGGACTCCTCAGTAGCTAATAAGTCGTAGTTCGTGCGGCTAAGAAGAGCAGTCTGACAGTTCAGCAGTTTGGCGATCTGAGCTGTTCGTGCGGCCTTGACGGTTAGCAGAGCGAATAAGCGGCTAGGCGGTTACAATGTTTTGTCTGCTAGTTTTGTACTTGTCTATTTTGTGTGATCTTCATCGGGTGTATTACGAAATATCACAATATAATATATGTCTTGCTTTGTAAAGAAGATTGTTATTACAATTTTAGTTTTTGTTCCTCTATCCGCTACTGATTTATTTGACTTGGTTGGTTGAGTGTTCCTGTAATCTTTCCAATTTTATAAAGCTTTACATGGTATCAGAGGGAGAGAGGTTTTAGCAGTGATCAGCCTCAGAGATTTGCTAGGTACTTTTAGAAGTTCAAGTGAACCAGTAATTTAGCAATGAAAGTGGTTACACAAGAGATCTTGGAATTGAGCTACTGACGCAGACTAACTACAAGAAATGGAAGTCATGCATGAAGAGTTATGTTTTTGGTGAGGACCGCTGGGAGGTTTTTGGTGGAAAGAATAGAAAAGAGGTGATTGTTTTTGGAGGAAATGCTCAAGAGTGAGAGGTTGTCGGAGAAAAATGCAAAGGCTGAGTTCACTCTCAAGCGGACAATTTCACCTGAGCTCTTTGACCATATCATTGGATGCAGGTCAGCTGCTTTGGACAGCCTTGGATGACTTGTTCAACAAGAAGAACGTATCTCAGCTAGAGTTTCTTGAGAATGAGTTGGCGAGAGCAAATCAGGGGGCACCTGTTAATTTCATCTTTCTTCTTAAAGATGAAGAACTCGTGTGCTGAGATTTCAGCATTTGGACCCAAATGAGCCCATATCAGAGGCGAAGCTAAAAAGACACATCATCTACGGCTTGCGAAAGAGGTACATGGCATTTGTTACTTCTGTATATGGCTGAGCCAATCAGCCATCTTTGTTAGAATTGGAGAATATGTTGGCTTCGAAGGAGAGCTTGGCAAGATAGATGACTGAGTGTACTATCTCAGGGGAAGATAATGAGGTTTTCTATTTAGGGAAGAAGAAGAGATGGAACATGAAGAATAAGTCATTTGTAGAAGATGGTCCTTCAACTTCATCATAGTATGAGAGGAGCAAGGCTCCTAAGCGGGATGGAGGAAAGAAGGGAGAACCCAGGTGCTACAGGTGCAACAAGTCTGGTCACTTTAGAAAAGAATGCAGAGTCAATCTTCAGCCATATTACATTGTTGATAAAGAAGGAGTAGAATCTAGGAAGGAAGAAGGTAGATGGGGGAGCTGCTTCATAACAGATATGACAATAACATTTGTTCATGTCTTGGCCTCCATCAGCTAACATAAGAACTGGATTGTGGACTCGGGGTGTGATCTTCGCCTAATCGGAGACGAGTCAAAGTTTTCTTCTCTATATGTGTATACAGGTAATGATACTATCATTACTATTGATTATACTATGCATGCAGCTGAGAAGGAGAGAACAGTTTTTTATGCAGTGATAAGGGGCCACTCACTTTGAGTGGTGTTTATCACGTGATGGGGATGAAGAAGAATCTATTCTCGGTGACCAACGCTGTGGACACTGGCTATCATGTTCTGTTCGGCCCGACAGAAGTAAAATTTCTCCGGAACGTGTCATCCGTAAAGGCTGACGTAACTCATGTCGGGAGAAAAGTGACGAACTTATTTTTTATGTCAACAGGTTCTTATATTGGGAAGATGAGAGCTAACGATAGTGTTGTTATTTGACATGAGAGGCTAGGACATGTTGGAATGAACAAGCTAAAGGCTATGACGACAAGAGACCTGGTGAAAAGCCTGCCTAGTCTTTCATCTTTGGGTGATGGTCATGTCTATGTAGGGTGTCAGTATGGAAAGTCTCATTGCCTTCTATTTGACAAGTCCTTGTCCAGGTGCAAGGCACCACTGGAGTGCATCAATGGTGATCTGATGGGACCAACCGTCACCCCCAGTTTTGGAGGAAGCAGATACATGCTGGTCTTGGTTGATGACTTCACCAGATATACCTGGGTATATTTCATGAAGGAGAAGTTAGAGTTCTTTCAAAAGTTTGTGGAGTTTAAAGAACTCGTTGAAGGCATGCTAAGACTGTAGGTTAAGAAGCTGAGGTCGCACAATGAGGGAGAGTTTACTTCTCATAAGTTCACAAACTTCTGCAGGAACCACATGATCAATAGGGAGCTTACGTGCGCTCACACTTTATAATAGAATGAGGTGGCAGAAAGGAAGATCCATCATCTGGCTGAGACCGGTAAAAGCTGGCTTCATTCCAAAGGAATTCCCAGAGTCTTTTGGGCGGAGGGAATGACTTGCGGAGCTTATGCAATCAACTGAATGCCCTTAAGTCTCAATAACATGAAGTCTCTACATGAGCTCATGTTCAAGGAGAAGCCCAGCGTGGCACACCTTCAGGTACTTGGATCCACCTTCTACGTGCACATCCCAGACGCTCTCAGGGTAAAGCTAGATGTGAAGGCAAGGAAGTTTGTCTTCATTGGCTACGACAAATAGAAGAAGAGATGGAAATGCATGGACCCAGAGACAAAGAAGTTTGTCATCTCAAGGGATATGGTATTCGATGAGTTAACATCGTACTAGGGTAGTTACTTTGTGGAACATAAGAGAGCAGGGTGGACTGAAGGCAAGAAGAAGTTGGTGGTGATCCTTTGGTGGAGCTGTCTGTGTCTCCAGGAGCTCCGATTTTATCAAGCTCAGGGTCAGGTGCTTCTGGTTCTGGAAGTAGGGGAGTCATACTTCTAGTATGCCCGATAGGAGAGTTGATACAGAAGGAGCAGCTGAAGTGGTGGATCATGATCAGGCCTAACAGAGGTCTAAGAATATCATTATACCACCAGCTAAGTACAGGGATAAGAACATGGTGAGCTTTGTGTCATGTTTCTTTGCAGGACCTCTGGATGAGCGGGAGGCGTCATGCTTTGAGAATGTCAATGGAGTAAAGGAGTGGGAAGATGTCATAGATGAGAAGATGGCCGCCCTTAGGAAGAATAAAACTTGGAAGCTTGTGCCCAAGGTCGATTGCATGACTCCTATTAATTGCAAATGGGTATATAAGCTCAAGAAGAAGGCTGATGGTGGTATCGAGCGATACAAGGCTCGCCATGTAGCTTGGGGGTTCTCTCAATAGTACGAAAAAGACTATGAGGAGACGTTCAGTCCTGTGGCCAAGATGACTTCAGTACGGATAGTGATTGCCTTGGCGGCCTGCGAGGTTGGAAGATTTAGCAGCTTATCGTTAAGAATGTATTTCTTTACGGAGAGATTGATAAGAACATTTTCATGGTTCAACCACCCAGTTATATGCCTGAATATTATCCAAGACGCGTCTAGAAGCTTAAGAAGACCCTTTATGGCTTGAAGCAGACGTCTCAGGCGTTGCACAAGAAGATAACAGAATACCTCCAATTCTGTGGATACTTTGCTTCTGATTCTGATTCTGATTCAAGCCTGTTTGTAAAGAAGAGGGTGGAGCTTCATGTCTTAGTGTTGTGGTACATTGATGATATGATCGTCACAGGAAACTCAAAAGAGGAGGTAGTTAGGCTCAGGGCAGATATAGCTATCTGGTTCGAGATGAAGGATCTTGGGGAGCTTCATCATTTCCTTGGTCTCGAAGTGGAGAGGAAAAAGAACAGTGTGCTCGTCTCACAAAAAGGGTATGCAGAGCGGATCATGAAATGATTCGACATGCGGGAGGGAAAGAACGACTTTACTCCACTAGAAGTCGGTTTGAAACTTCGACGTGATGAGAAAAGGGTTCTTCCAAATCCCCTGGTCTTCCAGGCTCTGGTTGGGATCCTGATATACCCGGTAATTATGAGGTTGTATATTGCTAATGTTGTGGGGTGAGTAAGTCAGTATATGCAGGAGCCGTGAAAGTCTCATCTGATGGCGACAAAGAGTATCTTGAAATACGTGAAGTCTACCTTAGATATGAGTCTCTTTCATAAGAGGTACACGAGCTTCAACTTGCACATTTACATAGATGTTGATTATGGAGGAGATACCGACGATCAGGAATCGACATCAGGTTACTTCTTCGTGTGCTGATCAGTAGCTATCTCGTGATCCAGCAAGAAGCAACACTTTGTGTCTATCTCCACTACTGAAGCGGAATATAAGGCATTAGCCTTGGCATATCAAGAGGTCATCTGGCTTCGGAGGTTATTGGAGAAAATCCATGAGGAGGTATGAGCTCCTACTTTGCCACATGGTGACAATAAAAGTGCTCTCAAGCTGGTTATAAATCTAGTTTGTCACGTGCAGACAAAACACATCGAGCTCAAGCATCGCTTCATTCGGGAGAATGTGTTGGAGGGATCTCTGATGGTGGAATATGTGCAGAGCCAGGACAATGTCGCGAACATCTTCACAAATTCGTTATCAAAGGGACTGTCTGTGCTGTTACGAGAATTGCTTGGTCTGACTTTCATTTCCCACTTCAAGGGGGGTGTTGAAAATGTTGAAGTGGAAGTAGGCGGTCTGAGGAGTGTAGACGACACAGACCGCGAAGGCCTTGCAGGTAGCGCGGGTAGGTTATGGCAAACTGGCTAGTTCCTGGGCCATTCTTCTTCTCGCGGTCTATCTCAGCAAGCTTCCTGTAGTGTTAACTACACAATCAGTTTTAGCTAATCGTGGATTGAGTGGTCTGGATTAGGAGACCTCGGAGACCGGCAGACCGTTGTTGGTATGGTTAGGTTCAGGTCGCATGGTTTATTGCTTAGCTAATTAAGTCCACACGGACTGAGTTTGTTGTCTGCATAGCTGTGCGGACTGATGGTGTTAGCCGCACGCAGTTTAGTGTTGACAGTCTGCATGTTGGGCGGACTAGTGTTGCTAGTTGTCATATCACTGACGGTTATTCTATCACCCTGAGCAGTGACAACATTCGCTTACCCTCCTATAAATAGGGATGTTGGGCTCGTCATAAATAACAGGAACTGTAAGAACTTTAGTTTGGATTAAACTCAGCGGTTAAGTTTTTCTAACCGTGCGACTATGAGAAGTGACCTGTTTGTTTGTTGTGTTTGCAAATTGTGCGGCTAGCACTTGACAACCAGGAAACTGGTTCTGACTAAGTCAGAGGAGGTAGTGCAGATAACCGGTAGCAGTCAGCGGCGGTTAGCGGCAGATCACGGGTTCGACGACTAAACTGTCTTCTTCCTTGGCAGTTTCTCAGCTTGGATAAATTAGTTCGTCTTTGGCGGCCTGAGTAGCAGTTCGAATAAGTTGTTCACTCTAATTAGCGGTTAGGATACTTTGGCGGTTAGGCGACCAGGAGTTGCGGACAGTGGGTAGCTCTGTTTCAGTTATCAATCTGTTCGCGACCACTTCTGCGGTTAGGCAACCTTGCAGTCAGGCGACCTGGAAGTGCGGACATTACTGTTTTCCTCAGCAGTTAATAAGCAGTAGTTCGCGCGGCTAAGAAGAGTGGTCTGACAGTTCGACGATCTGAGCTGTTCGTGCGGCCTTGGCGGTTAGCAGGGCGAATAGGCGGCAAGGCGGTTACAGTGTTCTGTCTGCAAGTTCTGTACTTATCTGTTTTTTGTGATGTTCATCGGGTGCATTGCGAAATCATGTCTCGCAATGTATGTTTCGCTTTATAAAAAAAATTGTGAATACAATTTTAGTTTTTGTTCTTCTATCTGCCACTGATTTATTTGGCTTGATTGGTTGAGCGTTCCTGCAACCTTCCTGATTTTATAAAACTTTACAGAAAACATCATTGTTCAAATTTATGAACATCTTTATTATCGTTTTTTGTTTATTTCTCCGCACATTCTATTCATCTCTCTCGCGTATAGTAAACTCTAGCCTCTACCATCAAAAATCACATTTTTTTGGTGAATCTTTCTTTGGGAGAACCCTACTCGATTTCTAAAATAATTGTGAATTTCTCATGCTCTCGTGTCAATGTACATGCATAGGTAAAGTTTTCTAATATTTCTTAAAATTTTTGTGCATTCCTTCTACTGGAGTCTAAGATTTCACTTCTGATCTTTGATCCCAAACAGCTCTCCGCGAAGTGGTAAACATGAAACAAGAGTTTTGTCTTTAGACTGTCAATATTTTGGACTGCGAACATATTTTTAGATTGCGAAAATAAATGAATTATTTATAGCTAAAATTGGGTTGCTTATAATATTGCTCTACTTTAATAGATAGATGCCTACTTCCAACAAAAATTGGTGGACACATACTGTACATATATGATTGTCGTCAACTCATGTAGTAAAAATCTAACTATTTTCATAATAATATAACATAAAATTATTTGTGTACGTTTGTATCATGCATAAAATCTACATAAAAAAAAGAAATTGTTAAACACAAATTCAATTTGGATATACGTAAATCAAAATCTTAAAAGCAGGTCTTTTTTTCCGATGGCTTTTTTTTACGCAAATCAATTTGGATATACGCAAACTAAATTCATCGCCGCTCTCACTGCATCTCTCGGTCTCTCTGTCATTGTCTCTCCCGTCGCCCCATTTGCCGCCTCTCTCACCACAACTCCCGCCACATTTCACAGCATCTTTGTCACTGCCTCTCCCATTTTCGGTAGGTTGTGAGGCTTCTGGTGAGCGGTTTGACGTACAACAGCCAGACAATTTGAAGGTGCGCAAGTTGGTTCTTTGTTTTCGTTGCCTCTCCCGTCACGGGCAGATGTTTTTTTCGTCGATTTTGAAGGTGTGAAGCCGCTTCTTTTCATTTTCGTTTTGATTCTGCATCTGGATTATCTAATACAATTTTTTTTCATCTTCAGCATATTGAGAAGCTAATTTTTCGTTTTGAAATCTGCATATGGATTCTACATGTTGGTTTTTTTTTGTTTTTTGTTTTTGTTTTCATGCTGTAATTAGATAATGGTGTTGGATGATTGATTTCTAGTCTCTTATGCCTTATTGTAATTTATGAAGAGTAGAAAACATAAGTGTATTGCTCGTTGTAACAAATGAAGTTGATTCTTGTTGTTCATACTTTCATTTGTCTTACAAAAACTGCTGTCAATTTTTTCATTCCCAAATTTTCATTTTTTTATTCCTAATTTCAGATATTGTAATCAAGCTCAGAAACTTTTAAAGATTTTCATTATATATAGACATGTTTCAGGGTTGATCTTTGAAATTTAAATTAATCCTGTTTATGAATTTTGCATGTGTTATTTGGTAATAAAAATCTTTAAATTTTTACATGTTTTCATTAAAGATGATGTGACAGTTATCATATATTAAATATCATAAATTTGATGTATCTATGTTATAAACGTATTATTTTTGTCGAACTGTTGCGCTGAACTTCTCATGAAATAGTTTTTTGTCTAAAACATTTGTTTATATAATTTGTAGTGTTGGTTTGTTGTTAACAATTTTGGTTTATGGTTAAGAATTTGGGTTGCATAGAGAATTTTTCAAAATATATGATTTGTCATTAACAAGAGTTTGTGTATATCCAAATTTGATTTGCGTTTATAATTCCCAAAAAAAAGTATAAAACACACAAAACTAAATAAATTAAAACAAAAAGTGAAAAAAACTATAAATTACAATTAAGATATATAATAAAATAAAATAAAGTAAAATTATCTTCGCCCCATCACACAATGCAAATATGTGCGGGATCCAGATCCTCTTCATTTCTGATCAAATGAAGGGGATCCATTTGTCCATCTAATATACAATACTCTCAAAAGAATCCATTTGACCATCTAATATTTTTTTTAATTAAAAAAATATATAAAAAATGGAGATTAGTGAACCATTAAATTCTCCCTATAAATTTAGACCGCGAAATGGATTCTCCTTGTGTGAACATTAGACAACTTTTAAATTCTTTTAATTTTTCAAGTTAGCTTATGTATAAGTATCTTTAGGGAGTGATTAGTAGCTTAATTATTTATAAGTAATTTATAAATTCCAAAAAATTTATACCTGGAGAAAACCCGGCCGCAATCACACGAGTGGCCGCGCGTGCCACATGTTTTGAGATGCGCCTTGTAATCGGAATGGACGGCGTAGGATCTTCTGCAGCGTGCGCAGGCCCACTGCCTGTTTACCGAGTGCTTCCGGCGGTAGTGTTTCTTGATGCCGACGAGGTCCCCGAGCGCGTGGCACGGGCTGTGGTGCAGGCAGCTCGGCTCCGGGCATACGAACACCCGCTTTCTGGATTCCGTCGCCGGCGACGAAGACGACGGCTCCCTCTTCAGCAGCTTCCACGGCACCTTGTGCCGCCGGCGGTGCATTTGCAGGTTCTGATCGCGCTGAAAGCATTGGCTGCAGATCTCGCACACGTACCGCTCCGACTCCAGCAGAGTGCACGGCGACAGCGACACCACCTCGGCGGCCGGGTCTGGTTAATATATATAATAAATAATATTTTTTTCATTTTTATGTTTGTGTATATATTGATATTATGATATATAAATGCGTATGACTGCAAATGAAGGTGAAGGATAAATATGCTTACCGGGGGTGCCGGCAGGCCGGCGTTTCTTTTTGGGGGTGGTGATGTTTCCGGTGAAGGGATGAGCGGCTTCTTCAGGGCTGAACATTGGTCATGCAGCAAGTGATCTCCCACTAGAAAAAGGCTTCTCCTTTTCTGCGCCTCTCTCTCTCTCTCTCCCCTTTGTATTTGATGGATAGTGGGTGCTTGTGATTTCACATGGTGCCGTTTTTTGAGGAAGAGCCATTGGGCCCTAGCTGTTGAATCCCCCATTTAGCTTTAGAGTTTAGACCTGCTGCGGGTCATCCGGTCTTTTTTCAGTTTGGAGAAATCGGACCGCCTTGGCTCGGTCTTTTTCCGGTTCGGAGAAATCGGATCGCCTTAGCTTGGAATTAGACCGGGCACGCAAACAGTCAATGTAAACAGCAACAAATGACAAGAGCTTTTTTTTAAGTGGAAACCCGAAAAGGGTGAAAAATCACATGATTGGATTTGTGCCAAGCTAAAATATATTAGTTTATTAAGTTCAAGAAATCTCGATGGAAGTGTCCCGCCTTAGAAATTTGGCTAAGTCCACGGAAACTTGGTGGAAGCGATACAACTAAGAAAATCGGCATAAGTCCACGATGTCGCTGAAAAATCTTAGAGTTCTCTCTTGCCTCTGGAGTTGTTCGTCTTCAAATGAAGGCATAAGTGCTTATTTATAGATTTCTGGAGAGATATGTCAGTAATTGCGAAGGGGAGGAAATTTGTGCTCGCGAATGACGTCGTTCCATTTCGATCACCTGTGTCACCAATTTTAGCAAAATGATGGAAGGGCCCCCGAATGGCTCGGGCAGGGTGCCCGGATGCGGCGGCCCGACAGACGGCGCGTGCGCGCGCGCGCGCCCCACGCGGGCGCAGGGAGCGGCCGCGCGGGGCGAGGCCGCGCGGGGGCGTGGTCGCCCGCAGTTGCGGCCGCGCGGGGCGAGGCCGCGCGGGGGCGTGGTCGCCCGCAGTTGCGGCCGCGCGTGGGTGCGTGGCCGCGTGCGGCCGCGTGCACGCAGGCCCCACGCGTGCACCGGCCGTGCGCTCGTGTTGGTCCCGCACCGAATGCTCTTTATCGTCCTTTCGAGGTGTATTTGATCCAAGTCGCCGGCTGCCGCATCAGTTTATACTAACATCCCCCCTATGTTGTTGCTTTCTCTTCCCCTTTTTTTCCGAGAATCCTTCACTATCTACAAATCACACTTGATTAAGAATTAAATTACATACTAGATAAATATCCGAATATACATGGATATTTAGATTCAGATAGGGAGTCAAAGTGGGTGACTCATTTCTCTTTGGCTCTTGATGGATCGTGTTGGAGGAGGTAGGAGGACGTTTTCGGATAGGCGAAATGAGACAAATCTCATATGAGCCACCGGAGATATTCCGCTTTTGTCGGTCCCTCTCGTCATGGTCTCGCTTAAATCTGTACTCCACAAGACATCTTCATCGTATAACGAAACAATGTATGTGCGACCTTGCTAGGTAAAACTTGAGAGACAACCCATAGGAGCTACCAGGGAATCCGTATTGTCCGGCCCCATTTTCGACTAGACTCGATGAACTTTGAGTTGCTCAACATCTCTACAGCGAGATCGACCAAGTAACATTGCTATGATACGATGTTAAAAATTAAAAGGAGTATAACACAAGAAGAGAGAAGTATCCAAACGAAACTCAGATATGATATAAGTTTACATTGTGCTCAAGAGGAGTTGGGTATTTCTTACACAACAATTCTCACGTAGTTTTACTGTTTATTGATGTTTTTTGTTGGTGGTTTTACAACATGTGTTCAAGGATATTTATAAGAGGTGAGAGTACAAACCTCTTTTGATGACTATAATATTTAAAACATATTTGTACATGATAACTATATAAAAAGATTACAATTATCCTTAAAGTTGCTGCTGTCTTCATTGCTAGCCTGCAGATGTTACTATCGGGAACATCCTCTTTTCATTTCTTTACTAAAGCAACAGCTGGCTTAGCTCTTTGTCTTCCTTCCAGTTGTATTTGATCCAGTTCGTCAGCTGGCAAATGCGAGTGGCGGCGTATTCGCCAAGCAGCACACAAAGGCGTACCAGTTGACGTAGGGGGAGAACTTGATTGATAGTAGAGTGTGAGGGTGTGGTTGTTGGAAAAAACGTAGTAGGACTCTTCACTTCAAAACAAACCGAACACTTTGAACTCAAACTGGTTCTCCTCGGCAACCCCACTAAACACGCCGGCCGGCTATCTCAACAAAAAAAAAACGGCGAGCTCAAACTTCCTGCGAGATCAAGACCCGGCACGATCTCCCCTACACAAACCGGCGAGCTCAAACTTCCTACCGGCGAGACCGCACTCTGACGAACACCACCTCGCGAGAAGCAACCCGGGTGACCAACCTCAACTCGCACCTGCCGACGAGAACCTCCCGGCGACTAGACCACCAGCCGCACGGCGTTAGCTCCTTCTCGGCACAGCTCCAACTCGCACCCGCACTGCCGGCTAGAACAACAACCAAGACCTTCTCGCACGCCCACTCTCAGGCGACTAACCCCGGCGAGTTCAACAGGGCTGCGACAAACCGTACTTCTCGCACGGCGGGAACAAGACCGGCGGGAGCTCCCATTCGCCCGGCTATATGTCCAGTCCGCTCGGCCAGACACCTTTTCTAGCGCAACGGCGCTTTCTCAAACTCACACTAAAAAACTTGGAGGTGGAAATTTTCTTCAATTCAACTTATCTTAAAAACACATGTACGAGGCTTTTATATAGGCAAAGGAAAAACTAGAAAAAAAAACTCTCTCATCATAAATGCACACAACCTCTCTCATAATAAATGCATACATAACATAAAAATAATACCCATAAAATTGCCTTGACTAGTTGACCCGGTCAACGTAGTCAAACTCCAACAAACTCCCCCTCAAACTTGGCAGCACATGCCGAGTTTGCCTTTGAGCCGTAGGAACGTCTCCACCTTCAGTGTTTTGGTGAAAATATCCGCAACTTGCTCTCCGGTGGGACAATATACCACCTCGACCGTCTTCAGCTCCACCTGCTCGCGGAGGAAGTGGTACCTCGTTTCAATGTGCTTGCTACGCCCGTGTAGCACTGGATTCTTTGCGAGCTGGATGGCCGGCATGTTATCCACAAACATGGTCGTTGGCCCATCCACTCCATGGTGTAGACCCTGCAGTAGATTCCTCAGCCAGATAGCTTGGCAGGTACAAGCCGTCGCTGCAATGTACTCGACCTCGCATGACGATAGAGCTATCGTGGCTTGCTTCTTCGAGCTCCATGAGAACGCTCCCGTTCTCATGTGGAAAGCATACCCGGAAGTGCTCTTCCGGTCATTTACATCCCCGTCGTAGTCACTGTCCGAGTAACCTACCGGCTCCAGCTCTTCTCCTGTTGAATACTTCAGCCCATGGGCTCTTGTCCCATTTATATACCTCAGGATCCTCTTCGCCGCCGTGAAATGGTCTTCCTTCGGTTCTTCCATATGTCTGCTCACCACCCCGACCGCATATATGATGTCTGGTCGGGTGAAGGTCAAGTAGCGTAGACTCCCCACCAAGCTTTTGAATAAGGTGGAGTCCACCTCCCCTTCCTTCGACTCCTTACTTAACTTCAGCCCTGGATCTGCAGGAGTGGAGATAGGTTTGCTACTCTCCATCCTGAACTTCTTCAGTATCTCCTCAGCGTACTTCTTCTGAGAGATGAAGATCTCGTCTTCTCTCTGCTGCACTTCTACCCCCAAGACGTAGCTTAGCTCTCCCAAGTCCGTCATCTCAAACTCTCTCTTCATCATTCCTCTGAACTTCTCATACATCGAAGTGTTGTTCCCCGTGAAGATCATATCATCCACGTATAGGCACACTATCATCATGCCGCCATCCTTATCCCCCTTAGTGTAGAGTGCATATTCATGCGGACTCTTCTGATAGCCATGCTTCTGCAGGTAAGCATTTATCCTTCCATTCCAGGCTCTAGCTCCCTGCTTCAGCCCATAAAGAGTTTTGTCCAGCTTGCAGACTTTTCTCTCCTGCCCCTTCACCGCATACCCTGGAGGCTGCTCGATGTACACATCCTCCTCCAGGTAGCCATTCAAGTAAGCAGAGACCACGTCCATCTGCATTATCTTCCACCCATGATGTGCTGCTAGCGCGATGATCAACCTGATGGTGTCTATCCGCGCCACTGGTGTGAAGACCTCATCATAGTTCATACCCTGGACTTGGCGGTAGCCCTTCACAACAAGCCTTGCTTTATGTTTCTCCACGCCTCCATCTTTATTCTTCTTTACCTTATACATCCACTTCATCCTGAGGGGTTTGTGGCCTGCAGGTGGATCCACCAGCTTCCAGGTGTCATTCTTCTTGATGGAGACTATCTCCACATCCATCGCCTTTCTCCAAGTTTTTTCTTGAGCGGCTTCTTCATATGAGTACGGCTCAACATCTGCAAATAAACAGTATAAAGAAAAATTATTATGAGTTGGAGCCGTCTCTTCATAGATCTCCTCCAACCTCCTTGTCCGAAGTTGAGGACGATCATCCTTGGTTCCACTGGTGCTTGCTCCACCAGATCTTCCTATGCTCGTACTTGCTCCACTTGAGTAAGGGGTGAGAGCTCCCCCTGACTCCTTGCTGGGTGGTGATGGTGGCTCAGCTCCATCCATCTCAGCTTCATCTCCCTGACCACCCTCTTCTTCATCATCATCGAAGAACATCCCCTTGATGTTTCTCACCTCTTCATCCCAGCTCCAACTGTTGCCTTCCTCAAACACCACATCCCTTGAGATGATAGCCTTTTCTGTCACCGGGTTGTACAACTTGTAGGCTTTGCTTGTCGGAGTGTAACCTATGAAGATGCACTTCTCGCTTCTATCGTCCAGCTTCTTCCTCCTTTGGTCTGGGACATGGGCATAAGCCACACACCCAAAGACCCTCAGGTGCTTCACGCTTGGCTTCCATCCACTCCATGCTTTGAACGGGGTCATGTACTTCACACTCTTCGTGGGACAACGGTTTAGCAAGTACACAACTACTTGTACTGCCTCCGCCCAGAACTTCTTCGGCAACCCCTGGCCCTTCACCATGCTCCTTGCCATATTCATGATGGTCAAGTTTTTTCTCTCTGCCACCCCATTCTGCTGAGGTGAGTACGCCGTCGTCAACTGGTGAGAGATCCCCCACTGCTTGCAGAACTCATCAAACAGCCTAGAGGTGTACTCCCCACCCCTATCTGTTCTAAGTACCTTCAGTGGTTGACCACTCTCCTTCTCAGCCATCGCCTTGAACTCCTTGAATTTGTCAAGAGCCTCAGCCTTCTCCCTCAGAAAATACACTCAACACTTCCTACTGAAGTCGTCGGTGAAGGTAATGTAATACTTGCTTCCTCCAACTGAGGTAGTCTCAAATGGACCAGCTATATCCGAGTGAACTAGCTCCAGCTGCCTTCTCGCCCTCCGGGACTTGCCACCCTCGAACGTCTGCCTCTTCTGCTTTCCCTTGGTACATATCTCACAAACCTTCTCAGGAGGCGAGATCATAGGCAGTCCTTCCACCATCCTTGAGTAAGATAACAACTTCAGGCCTGTGAATCCCAGATGGCCCATCCGGTGGTGCCACAACCAAGCTTCCTCTTCTTCCTCCGTCCTCGCAAGACACGCCGTCTCCTTGGCATCCATACTTAGAGTAAAAAGACGATTCATCGTCATCTTCACCCTTACTACTTCCCTTCCTTGATGATCTTTCATAGCTAAGGTGTCATCCCTCAACAGGACACGATAGCCCTTCTCCACCAACTGTCCAAGGCTTAGGATGTTACTCCTAAGGCTTGGCACATAGAAGACATCATTGAGATGTACCTCCCTTCCATTCATAGTGACTGCAATCACTCCTCTTCCTTCCACAGAAATCTTTGAAACGTCGCTGAAACTGACCTGACCACCATTCGGTTCAAGGCTAGTAAATAGTTCCTTCTCTCCACACATGTGGTTACTTACCCCTGTATCCAAATACCACACTCCATTCCTTTCACCTCGTGCTCCTTGGACGGTTAGGAACATTATCGGGTCGCCTCCCGTGTTACTAGCTTCAGCATAGTGATTGGCATCTCCTCCCTTCCTCGGAGCCCAACAGTCGTAGCTCATATGCCCGAACTTGTTACAGTTGTAACATTGAGTTTGGGACATATCACTTCTTCCTCTTCCTTGACCTCTTCCTTGGTTCCTTCCTTGGCCTCTCCCTTGGCCTCTTCCTCTTCCTCCTGCATCCTGCCTCCAACCTTGAGGTTGCTCCACCTCTCTTTGGTTGAACTAATTTCTTCCAAAGTCTCTTCCTCCTCTTCTTCCTCTACCCCTTCCTTGGTAGCCTCGGCCGCGCTGGCCTCCTCCACTTCCTGAGCTTTCTTCGAAACTTAGCTGAGTCTGGAGTGCTTTCCCCAAGCCACTTGACTCTTCATCATCCTGCAGCATTCGATACTCGTGGGCTTGTAGCGAGCCAATGAGTTCATCTACCGCCATCACGGTGAGATCCTTCGACTCCTCAATGACCACTACCACATGCCTGAACTTCTTAGACATAGATCGCAGAAGCTTCTCCATGAAGCTGACATCGTCCATCGTCTCTCCATTCCTCTTCATCTCGTTTGTGAGCGTCCGTAGATGGGTCACATAATCACCAACTTTCTCCGCACTCTACATCTTCATTACTTCATATTGGGCACGAAGGGATTGTAGCTTCACCTTCTTAGCCTTGTCAACCCCTTGCATAGAGCGTTGCAGTATCTCCCATGCTTCCCTTGATGTCCCCGCATCTGAGATCTTTTCAAAGGTCGCCTCATCGACGCCTTGGTATAATAGGAATAGAGCCTTCTTGTCCAGCTTCTTTGATTCCCTCAACGTCGTCCTCTGTGCGTTAGTCAATGCAGCCTCCACTTCAGCAGTAAGCTCTTCAACACCATCTTCTACTATCTCACACAACTCTTTGGAGGCGAGTAACACTCGCATCTGTATACTCCAATTTCCATAGTTGGTTTTGGTCAACTTGGGGACTTGCCCCGACATTCCGCTTCCCATCTCCATTTCTTCTAGACACACGAACTTCCCGGGGGGGTGGGGGGGCGAACCTGGCTCTGATACCACTGTTGGAAAAAATGTAGTAGGACTCTTCACTTCAAAACAAACCAAACACTTTCAACTCAAACTGGTTCTCCTCGGCAACCCCACTAAACACGCCGGCTGGCTATCTCAACAAAAAAACCGGCGAGCTCAAACTTCCTACGAGATCAACACCCGGCGTGATCTCCCCTACACAAACTGGCAAGCTCAAACTTCCTGCCGGCGAGACCGCACTCTGACGAACACCACCTCGCGAGATGCAACCCGGGCGACCAACCTCAACTCGCACCAGCCGACGAGAACCTCCCGGCGACTAGACCACCAGCTGCACGGCGTTAGCTCCTTCTCGGCACAGCTCCAACTCGCACCCGCACTGCCAGCTAGAACAACAACCAAGACCTTCTCGCACGCCCACTCTCAGACGACTAACCCCGGCGAGTTCAACAGGGCTGCGACAAACCGTACTTCTCGCACGGCGGGAACAAGACCGGCGGGAGCTCCTATTCGCCCGGCTATATGTCCAGTCCGCTCGGCCGGACACCTTTTCTAGCGCAACGGCACTTTCTCAAACTCACACTAAAAAACTTGGAGGTGGAAATTTTCTTCAATTCAACTTATCTTAAAAAAACATGTACAAGGAGGCCTTTATATAGGCAAAGGAAAAACTAGAAAAAAAAAACTCTCTCATAATAAATGCACACACCCTCTCTCATAATAAATGCATACATAACATAAAAATAATACCCATAAAATTGCCTTGACTAGTTGACCCGGTCAACGTAGTCAAACTCCAACAGTGGTCATAGGTGGTGCACGAGGGAGTGATCATTAGAGGAATGTGCGACATGACCGTCAATGGTGCGCAAGGGCGTGTCTGTACAACCCATTTTCGTCGAGGGTAGGCTCACTCAAAGCCATGTCAGCAAAGGATCAAAGTCCGCTGGTCAATGCAGAAGTCAAAGTCAGCATTCAAGACAGTATAAGACCTGGAAAAGTATGAAGAGCACCCCTTGCATACTCGTCCGGTAGACGACCAAGACAGATACTCGCCCAAGCAAGACGAGCTCCTCTAGAGTCGCGTGGTCGCCAGGTGGGGGCTGGGCTATAAATATGACCCTCATCCCTTGGATTTCTCTATAAATAGGACCTTATGGGTACAAGATTGAGGATTTTTGTCTGATCTTTGGAATCTCATTTTTGAGGATCTGAGCCGTGAGATAGTGATCATCCTCCATAGTCGCCATCTTGAGATAGTCGTCGGGATAGTGTCCCTCTTGTACCCTACTTGACCATTCATGGTTACGGAAGGTAAGTTTCTTCTAAGTTTTTGGGTACATAGTGAGATTTCCCTGCCATAGCAGCTGGGGTCCTCTTAGTGTTTCCTTAGTTTCTTTGTCCTTGTCCGTCAAACTATCAAGCCCGATCGCTGGACCAGTAACCTTAGGATGCATTTATCCGAATATTTTGGAGTAAGGAATTTTCTCGGCTTCAACACTTTGATGCAATGAGCGTGAACCGTAGTCAAGGAGTAAAATCTTACAAGTAGGCGAGATGGTGGATGCAGACGAGCATGAAGAGATAGTCAGCAACTCGACAGGTGGAGGTGGCTATGCGACAGTTTTGATTTTTGAACTTTTTGTGCGGAGAATAGAGGGGACCGTGCGAGCATTGTTCCTTCCTTGCTCGTAGGTTACGGTGACCTCGCCTCGTCGCGTGACTCCGTCGGAGGACGAGGGCTCCCTAGGCGACAAGGAAATGACCATGTGATGGAAGAACCAGAGCGACTAATGCAGTCGTAGTTCTATCTAGCGAGTTCTCAAGGCATCAATTTCCTAGATGTGGAGAATCTAGAGAGATTCCAGGATATATGCTCGGCAGGTGGCGAGTATGGAGGTGTTACTCGCTAGGCAGAGGTCATTCGTCGTCAAGGAGGGAGGAGTTCATTTAGTGATGAAGTGTTGTCAGTCCCAGTTCAAGAAGACTTCAGAGAGCCATTCCTAAGCTAATACACTAGAAGAGATGATCCGGTCAGACATCTCTAGTGGTTAGAGGATGTGGTGTCCATCTACAACAAGACGGACGAGTTCAAGTACAGATTCTTCTCCATCATATTTGAGGGGAAGACCAAGGATTTGTTTCACCAGCTTCCATGAAACTCGATTTACTGCTTCGAGGACCTACGTCGAGGGCTTATGGCAAGGTTTGCAACATCAAAGAAGACGAAGAAGGAGGCAACCACTCTCTTTCATATAAGGTAGGGGAAGAATGAGAGGCTTGGTCGTTACATCGACCGGTTCTAGGAAGACATCCTTGACATCCAGGAGGTGGATGACTTCACCATGCAGCTGGACCTAACGTTCGGCCTGAAGTAAGGTATCTTATGTATGGAGATCAGCTTGAATCCCCCGATGTCCTATGAAGACCTGATTGAGAGAGCGGATAAGTTTGTGCAAGGGGAAGAGACAAATTCTGACTTTTTGGCCAAGCTGGAGAAGGTGACCTAAGAAGATGGGGAGGAAATGGAAACTTCTGAGAGAAAACTCAGGGGAGATAAAGAGAGGAAGAAAGAGAGGAGGAGGGAAGAGCCGAGAAGGATAGAGAAGCCGAAAAGACAGGAGAGGCCTCGAAGGCAGGAAGAGAAGAGGCCCATAGTAGCTCCAAAAATAAGAGAGGAAGAACGGAGGTTCCAGTATCACCTGAACCGGCCCCGGTGGATGACAATAAGAAAACCCCAACATCAAGGTCAGGGGAGGAGATTCTCCCCTGAAAGGAGAAATGCTAACCAACAGGAGAGGCGTCGAGGAGGAGCGCATGAGGAGGAAATGGTTATTGCCCAACAAGGGAATATGAATCGTAGAAGGAATTAGCCAAGGAGGAACCTGGCGGAGGAGGTTGGAAGAAGGAGCAGAATAAAGATCACAACAAAGGCAGGAAGTCCTAACAGGACCGACAACATTTCATGCTCCAGTGAGGAGGAACGAAGACCAGATCGACCAAGATAGTCGCGGAAAAGTGGTCCAAGGAGCAGGAGGAGACCAAATGGGGGTGATCCACAGAGGAGCCGAGCTAGGAGCTTGTCAGAAGGGCAGTCTCCATAAAATCTATCGCAAGAGAGTCACTTCAACCTCTCAAGCACCGCTCCCATTGGATGAGATCACCTTCTCGGAGGAGGACATGCTGGGGAACAAGAATCCCTTTCATGATGCCCACGTCATCCAAGCAACCATCGAAGATTACACCGTCGACCAGATCCTGGTAGACAAAGGAAGCTCAGTGAATGTCATCTTCAAAGGACATTCGTCAGGTTGCAGGTAGAGGCATCCATGTTCCTAGCTGCAGATGGTCCCATCTTTGGCTTCTCCGGAGAAAAAAAGGAGGTGGAGGGAGAAGTAGATCTACTAATAACAAAATGATGCCCTCCGCAACAGATCTGTTGGAGGGAGGAGCAAATTTGCTATAGTTAAAAAATGATATCCTTCAGGCTGAATGACGCATGAGCTAACTACCAAAGAATGATGGAAAAATCATCAAGGAGCAAAAGGGGAAGAACCTAGAAGTGTACATGGATGATCTCTCAGTCAAGAGCAAGACCATCATGTAACACACCAAGGAACTGGTGGAGACCTTCACAATGCTTCGAAAGTTTAAAATGAGGCTCAATCTGGTGAAGTGTGTGTTCGGAGCAGGGAGGAGAAAGTTTCTAGATAACCTCCTCACTCCGAGGGGGTGGAGCCTAACCCCAATAATGTCAAATATATTCTAGAGATGGAGTCCCTAAAAAATTCCAAAGAAGTTTAGAGGTTAACGGGAAGGTTGGTAGGTCTTAGCTGCTTCCTATCCAAGCAAGGAGAGAAGTGCTCTCCATTCTTCAAAACTCTCTGAGGCAACCGACACTTCGAGTAGACCGATAAGTGTGAGGAGACTTTCAAAAATCTTAAATAGAAGCTAACCCAAGCCCCCCTGCTCCAAGGACCAAAAGAAGGTAAAGATCTCCTCCTTTATCTAGGATTGGGAACAGAAGCAATCAACTCGGTGCTTGTCAGGGAAGAAGGGAAGGGGAAACTTCCCATATACTATATAAGTCGGGCGATCAAGAAGGCGGAGATAAGGTATATTATCTTGAAGTTAGCTTTTGCTCTGGTAATATCAGCGTGAAAGCTCCGACCTTATTTTCAAGCTCTCTCCATCAAGGTCGTATCCAATTACCCTCTTTGAATTATGTTGGATGGAGTGGAGCATTCGAGAAGGCTAGCGAAGTGGGAAGTAGAACTCAACAAGTTTGACATCTCTTTCTCACAAAGGGTAGCAATCAAAGCCAAAGCAGTGACAGATTTCCTAGCTGACTTCTTAGTCGAGGCAGGAGGAGAATAAGGCTCTTCAAGCCTAGTTTCCTAGAAGATGTTCGTGGACGGAGCTTCAGGAAAACATTTGGTGAGAGTGGGCATCGTGTTGGTGAGCACGCAAGGAACTAAGATCGTGCAAGCAATTGAGATCCTTTTTCATGTCACGAATAATCAAGTGGAGTACAAGGCTATGGTTACATGCTTACATTTCGCCAAGGAGTTGGGAATCCAGGATATCAGGGTCTTCACTGACTTAATGGTGGTCGCATCATAAATCAGGGGAGAGTTTGAAGTGTGCGACCCCATCCTACAAAGATACTTGGTAAAGGTGAAAGGCTTGATGAGGAGTTTTCAGTCTTTTTTCGTTGAGCATGTGCCGCGAGAGGAGAACTCGGTAGCTAACCGCCTAGCCAAGTACGACCTAAGGGCCGAGAGAACAATGACAGAGTTATTTTGGTCGTCCATAGAAGAGGGAGAGATGATGAAGATCAAACAACGAGCTTTCTGGATGAATCTGCTCGTCACCTTTCTAGCAACGGGCTGACTTCCAACTAGCGATGGAGACCAAAGAAAGTTTTAATACAAGACAACCTACTACCTACTTCATGAAGGAGAGTTATACTGCAAAATCATCTCAGCGCCCCTTGCCAGATGTGTGTCATGGGATGAGATTCCTCGAGTGTTGGAAGAAATCCATTCGGGAGAATGTGGCATCCACTCTAGGACTCGCACTCTGGAGCAACAAATTCTTAGGCATGACTACTTCTGGCCGACCATCCAGAAAGATGCGGAAGCCTTCTCAAAGAAGTATCAGAAGTGTCAGTTTTTCACTCCCCTCCAGTTACAGCTAGCTCGAGAACTTCGCTCGATTACCACCCCTTGGTCCTTTGCTATTTGGGGAATGGATTTGATAGGTCCTTTTCCCCATGCTAGCGGTCAGAGGAGGTTTGTTCTCATCATGATCAACTACTTCTCCAAGTGGATTGAGGAGAAAGCTCTGGCCAAGACCACATCTCTGATCACGAAGAATTTTATTTGGAGAGAGATTGTCTGTAAATTTGGGATTCCGCTCGCCATCATTATTGACAACAAACCTCAATTTGTCAGTCTGGAGCTGGAAAACTTTTGCATGCAACTAGAGACTGATTTTCGATTTGCCTTTGTCCATCATCCTCGGAGCAATGAGCAGGTGGAGGCCGCCAACAAGCTGATCATCAATCTCCTGAAAAAGGTCACCAATCTGAAAGGGAACTAGGCAGAGCATCTTCCTTCGGTCCTATGGGCCCTGAGAACCGCTCATAACTCAGCCACGGGGGAAACACACTTCAAGTTATTCCACGGGTCTGAGGCTCTCATCCTAGTGGAGTTCGTAGTCAGAAGCCCGGGAGTAGTTGCGGCAGGAGAAGTTGATGAGAAATGGTGCTTGGAAAACGAAGACGCCCAAAGGCTTTCTCTAAATTACTTCAAAAAGCTTTGAAACCTAGCCTCGATTCGCCAGGACGAGGTTAAGAGGCGAATGGTGAAGCACTTTAAAAAAATGTCTGCATCAACCAGTTCCTTGCATGGGATCTCATCATGAAAAAAGTGAACGTGGCCGGAAGGGCAATCGTAGTCGGAAACTAAACCCTAGTTAGGAGGGGCCCTTCATCATCCACGAAGCATTAGCCATCAGAGGATATCACTTGCAAAATCAAGAAGGGAAACTACTCGGAAGCACTTGGAGCAGTGATGACCTGAAAAAGTTTTATCCATAACAGGAAAAGGTACGCTTACCAAAATGTAAAAAGTAGTTCAAATTTTAATAAATTCTTCGTCTCCTGAAACACTGGATTGAGCGAGTTGTCTTTCTTTTTAAGAAGTGTCTCGAGAATGCTAAATCAGTAAAGCTCACCTCCACGATCGGTTTGAGAACTAGCTTCTGACTTGGTTCTCCTAAAAAGTCCATTATGGATGATGGGATAGAGCGACGAGTTTTATGCGTTCTTGTAAGACCAAACCTCTGCATTGACAGTCGAGATCAGCTCTTCCCTTGAACGTTGGCCTAACAACCTCCCAATTGCACTTCTCACCCGACTGGAGGAATTATCAGGAACGGGTCTGGACGTCAACCTCCCAAATTTGACGAAAGGTTAACTTAACAAGGTGACAAAACCTTGCATAATGGCGTCATCAGTCTCTAAAATGACTAAAGATCTGCTAGTAGCATCTTCTAGCATGCGAAGCAGGAAGCGTCGTTGCATCTGGTCGATACCTAGGTGAGGATAACCCATATGCATTGATAAGTGACTATGCAAAGACATTCCAGGAGGTAAGAATCTGAAATAGGATGGAGGCATCGAGAGTGCGCGTCCCGTAGGACACCCCCCCCCCCCCCCCCCCCCCCCCCCCCCGACTTCCATTCCTTATCTCTGGGTCCCCTCAGTTCCTTGCCAGTTGAAATATGATGTAGGCCTCGAGAGTGTGTCCCTCGGAACCCCCCGACTTGCCTCTAAAACTCCGGATTGGGTGGAGTAAAAGCCTCAAGAGTGTGCATCTTGCGAGACCTCCCGAGTGCCACTCCCTTGTCCGGGGGGCATGACAAACAAATAGAGAAATTTTGCATATAAGCGAGCATGTATTTGGGCGAACTCATTGACATACGAGCAAACAGATATGATGCGTTCTTTGTACGAGTATGTAGGTGTGAGGATGCATGTGCGAGTACGTAGGTGCGAGCATGCATATGTGAATATGCAGACACAAGCATGTAGGTGTGATTATGCAGGTGCAAGCATGCAAGTGTGGATATACAGGTGCGAGCATGCAGGTGCAAATATACAGGTGGGAGCATGTATGTACGAATATGCATGTGTGAGTATGCAATCATGGGACGCACGTAGCAAACAATCAGTACCCTCATGCCTATGAGCCTAGAGAGTATCGAAGACAGGCGAACATAAAAAAACAACGAGAGGGCAAAAACTTCTTCTTTCATATATATTTTGCGAGCAATACATTAAAAAAGAACAATGACGCCTTATATAAAGGTACGTCCAAAAAAATGTCTATTTACAGATTCTAAAGCATGTCTGCGCGTCGGAGGTCTTCCGCCGACTAAGTATCATCATGGCTAGTATCAGCTTCATCATCATCCTTGTCCTCAATCACGGCATAGGCTTCCGCCTCCTCCTCATCATCATCATCCTCCTAGTCCTCGATGTATTCGCCATCCTCGTCATCTTCATCTTTGTCAGTATCAGTATTGCAGGGTAGGATGCGGTTGGACGAGTTGGATTCTTTGGCGTGCAAGCTCGGGATAAGGTCCATGACCGTCAAGTCCAAGGCCTCTGGACCAAGGTAGCCATCGACCCTCAGCTTGGCGAGGATGAAATTCCCTGTCGCTCGTGCGATGCCGCGACGGATCACATGCATCTCATCACATGAAAGCAGATATTCTTGCCAACTCTGGGAGGGACTTCCACCATGGGTTGCCGCTCGGCTGGGCAAGTTTCGAGCTCATCAATTCGCACCTAAGCGACTTCCAAAGCCGCCTTGGTGTCCGCGAGCTCCTGCTCCAGTCGGGATACCTTCTTCGTCGTGTCGAGCTCGGCTTCCTGAGAGTAACAACAATAATCTTCAGCATGACAATAAGCAAGAGCCGACTATGCAGAGTTTACGCTTCCTAACCAAGGTTACCTCGTAAACTTTATACTGGGTGGCCATGGGGCTGAGCTCCAAAATCCTCTTACTCAACACCATGACTTGTTGTTGGGCCTCAAACAATCTCCTTGTCGTGTAATGGCCTAGAACGGTAGCTCGCAGGGCAAGCAAGCAATTTGGTTCACGAGCTCTTCTGCACTGACATCTTGCAGCGATTCGGCGTCTGCACAACCATGGAGCGCAAAGACGACATCATACACCTTGCCTTTATCCACCAAATCCTCTGACTAGGCGGGCAAGTTAGTGCTCAAGGTCACCTTGTGCTCGCCGTCATCCCAGTTCACCGACGAGCGACCGTAGACATCCTCGTTGTCGTGTCCTAGCCCATAGTTTGGATGAAAGTAAGGCTCGCCGGCCTTAGAAGGATTGGCATTCTCGCTGAAGCTCTTGCGGGAGACCTTCGACTTCTTCCTCGGACATTTTTGGGACTTGGCCTTGTCCTTTCCTTTTTACTACCTCTTTTGCGAGGAGCCCCCTTTCTTGACAAGTTTATGTTGGTTTTTAGCGCATGTAGAAGGGTTGGTCGAGGGCTTTGGCACTTCCTCGGCATTAGCAGGCGGATTTTGCGAGCTCTGACAAGAAGTCGTGACCTCCATTGCTAGTGGGAGGGGTTCTCGCAGAAGAATGTGAGAAGCTGAAAAAAGAAAAAAATAGTTATTCCTCACACCAAGCAAGATACGTGCCAAAGGTAGCAAGTATGGAAGAAGCTCGCACAATGTTCATCTTTGCTCCGGAAGATTTGCCTCAACTGATTGACATGAAGTTGCCAGTGGACGATGCCAAATTGTTTACCTCTGAAAGCATCTACAAGTTGCTCTCGCGTCCCCTCTAGGGGAGGTGGGGCTCAAGGACCTCGACATTTCCTTCTCCTTCGGGGCCTTCTTTTTTCCCTTGGAGATGACCACAACTTTCTTCATCTTTTTCTTGGGAGGGCTGGAGCGAGAGGGGGCGGTGTCGCCTGCAGGCCTCTTCGGAGAGGCAGGAGCCAGGGACCCTCTCACCGCCTCAGCCGCCGCGCTGGCGAGACTGAGGCCCTTGGTTGGTTGGATGTTGCTCTTGTAGGGGGGGGGGGGTGGACTGGTATGACCCGCTCTCCTAAAACAAGCAAGGGGGTGATGAGATGGCGAGACGAAAAATAATAAAACACGAGACAAGTGAGCGAGAGTACCTTCGTCGGGGAGCACGGGAGGTAGCGAGTCGAGGCCTCACCGTAAGAAATTGACCTCGAAGTTTTTGTCGATGAAGAAATCATACAGCAGCTTGTCCGTGTCGCCCACCTGCGGAGACACATAAAAGACCTCGGGGGGCGACACAGGCGCGAGCGGAACGCCCCCGAAGTTGCCACAGATGAACACGAATCTGGTGAGCCAATGATGATTTTTATTGGGCGTCTCGCACACCTTGAGCCCTTGCCCAGTGAAGTATGAGTCGGCATTGGCGTGATAGATGAAGAGCTTGCGGAAAACCGTCAAGCTAAACTCGATGCGCTCTCGGCGCATGTAGGTGGCGAAAGCGATTAACACCGAAATGACATTCGATTAAGTTGCATCGGGACGACGCCGAAGTACCTCAGGACCTGTTTTACCTCCGGCTAGAGGGGCAATCTCAACACCGCCTCGAAGTGCGAGACGGGGAAGGCGAGCTCTCCCGGGTAGTAGGTGTTGATCGCCTCGCCAACCTTGGGGGCCGCGATTCGAGCCCCTCCCTCATGTACTCGCGAACGAAGTTGCGGTAGTCTTCATCAGGAAGCCTGCCGGGAGGGAAGTCATGATCGTTAAACCATTTCCCGCAGCGACTGCACCCCTCACCTTCCTCGACTTTCTTCTTCCCCATTTTAGGCGAGACGAATAGAGGCGAGATGGTTGAGAGAAAAGAAGCAGCGAGAAAGAGAATCAGCGAGACGGAAAAAAGCAGCGAGAAGGAGAATCGGCGAGACGGTTGAGGAAGGAGGAAGAGAGAGGAATAAAAAGCGAGAGGGATGGGCGAGACGGAAGAAGCAAGGGGGCAAAGGCTTGGACGCAGCAGGGGTGAAGGCGCAGATATCCTTCTGCTCCGGGGGACAGGAGTATTTATAGCGGATATGGTCAAACAGATAAATGAGCGGGAAAAATGTATATGGGAAGGGGAAGAGTCGGCCGACGGTTCACTCTCTCTCTCTCCTAAACCTCGATTCGTGTGGCCCATCACAATCACAGGACAGAATAAATGAATCAAAAGAAATTAAATGAAATTAAGAGATTAATCTAGCAGCAGTAAATATTTAAATATATCATCCCGCATGAGGCGGGCACCATGTTCTCAGACATTGTTGGCGAGACGGTAGCATAACATGTTACACAATTATTACAACATTAAAGTGCAAAAATAAAGAAAAAGAAAAGAGCGAGACGGATGAATAAAGAGGGGCGAGCAGGGCGGTCTTTAATACGGGAGCCATTTCCAGCGGCCACTGTGAGCCCCCGTGCAGGGGGGCCTACTGTGCTAGTGGAAGGCGCGAACAGCGCCAAGCCCACTGCGCGTGAGACGGAGCTGCATCTCAACCTCGCTGATAATGGCTTGAGGGTCAGTCCCCTCAACCTCTATCATGGTGTCAACCTCGGAATACAGGCGAGCGCATTCAGTCTCCATCCATTCAATTCGCCTATCAGCCGCCTGCTTGTCCTGCTCCAGCTTGATGATGATGCGTGCGTGCTTCCGGAACATCTCAGTTTTCTTGCGCTTCATCTCCAGCGGGTCCATGGGGTCGCCCAGGTAGTCTTCAATCGCGTCTATGGGAGGACGGGGCGAGACGGCGAGTCGCCTAAAGAGCTCCTCAACGGGCGAGTCGGCATGGGCGCCTACACAAGGAGTCGAGGGGCAGAGTGAGGGAGGCTCTCGCAGGAGGGTGTGGGAGTAGCGAGCGTGACAGAGAAGCGAGAGGGAAGGTTTTTTACCAGGATGACGGGAGGTCCCGGCGGCCTGAGAAGGGTCGCTCTTCCTCTCATTGGGAGGAGTAGATGAAGGAGTGGAAGGCTGTTGTGAGTCAGATTCTTCGCGGTAGGCGACGGTGTCATCCCGCGGACTTTCTGGTCGGCGTAGAGGCGCGGGGGCTCCTTGAAGAAGCAAATAGTAAATAAGCAGATGTGGATGAAGAGGTAGTATGGACAAAAGCAAGAACTCACCTCCTTCTTTCTAGGAGATGCAGGAGGAGGAGATGGCTCCTCGGCCGAGGAGGGAGGGTCGCCTGTCTTTACCTTCTTCTGGCGAGGCGAAGAGGACGATAAGGAGGGTGGGGTGCGAACCAGAGCCTAGGTCAGAGCGGCCACGTTGGCCTTGTTCTGCTTGCACACCATCACAAGGCGCTCGCGAAAACTCTGGCTATGAGACATGATTCCAGTAGGGCCAAGGAAGGAAGAAGTGTGAAAGGGGGGATCTATATGGAGTAGGAATCTTATATTTATAGGCTACGGTGGAGGGACTCGCCAAAGATTCTCTCATAAATACGCTCATAAATACGCTTTAATGACACGAGCCTCGATTGGACTTTCTTTCCGAGCTTAAAATAACCTCGAAAAAAGCGGGGATTGTGTACAACCTCGGGATCGTAGAAACAGTTCGGGTTCGAAGAGAGGGGAAGGTAAGGCAAGAGGGGCTCTTTGATAGAAGTCTACTCACTGGCGAGTGGGTCCCAGGAAAAGGCTACTCGCCGGGTTAAGGCCGACTCGCTAGGAAAGAGGACCCCAGCGACTCAAGCGAGAGCCTTTCCAGGCAAGACGGACCCAGAGAGAGGGCCCAGCAGCCAGCGAGAGCTCGCAGGCGAGACGAGTCCCATAGGTAGGAGCTCTCGCCCGCGAGACGGTGCTCTCGCCGAGCGCCGGTTCAGTTTAAAGGTGGTTCACCTTTTTAGCCCTAGGTGATTTTACGGTTTTGACCTCGGTGCTCTGCATATAACCCTTCAGAACAGCGGAGTTTGGTTGTTGGCAGACCCAACCAAGGGTATTTTGGTAATTTCAGGTCGGTTCAGTTCGGTTATTGACAGTTCAAACTCAGAGGCCTATAAATAGACTCATAAGGGTTCTTCAGAAGCACTTTTTTTCGGGACTTTAAAAAAGTTTTTCTGTGCTTTCTGAGTAGCTTCAAGCCCAGCTTTTGGCTTTGGAGGGAAAGCTCTCAGAGATCTTCCGGGTAAGCGGTGGGACCTCCCTGCTGAGGCTTTGGGTCGGTTTCTGGTCCTTCACAACCAGTCGGAGGTTAGAGCTCGAGACAAGTAGGTGTTGGCTATGCCCCTGATTTCGAACTTTCGTTGAGGTCAAATTTTTTCTTCAACACTAACACTTGCAAATACTAACTTAACTTTTTTCTTTAAATCCAAGCGAACTTAATTAATTAGGGTGATTGGAAAAATGATTTAAAATACTAATAAAATTAAATAAACGATTTACTACGAAAAATAATTCTGATCAATATGGAGAAATAGCCTTGTATTTTGACTTCCTATGCTTGCTAAGATGAATCATAAAAATGATAATTTATGAAAATACTTAATTATTTTATCTTGCAATGATTTTAAATTAGAAATCCTCATCTCTCGAATTATGAAAATCCGTATATTTTTTTATTCTCCTAGTTATCACTAACATAGGCGAAGTATAAAAATATCATGAAGCACAAAAATCAATGTTGCTAGCTAGAAAACGAAATCTCTTTCTTCCTTCTACGCTATATTGGATCTATGATACACTTACGCAACTCATCTATCGAATTATGAAACACAGTAAAAATACAGAAATTTCAGTGAAATATTCACGCAACTCATCTCTCGAATTATGAAGCATGATAATAAAATCTCCCTCAAATTGCCACATAACTCATCTCTCAAATTATAAAAATGCAACAAAAGATGAACCGAAGTCATCGAAATAAAGTTCACAAATCCAATAAAGATAAATTCTCAAACATTCATAAATATAAAAAAAAATCTTCTCAACAAGCATAGTTCTCTCATCATACAAGACTATGAGAAATTAGTTCATGATAATATAGATACACAACACAAATGAAAAGATCTTACAAAACATGATGAATGAAATCTAAGTGTTGTAGGAAAAAGACTTGTAATTTCTTCGCAAAACGATCTTCTTCTTCGAAGTGCTCTAGCCTCCTCCACGTAATTGATCCTCCCTTGATTCCCCTTTTATCATGCCCGAACCCCCCATATCAGCCCTCTTATTTTGACTTCAAAAGAAATATCTCAAAAAATATTTTTCTTAATATAAAAATCCACCTTTTTAATGGTACATCCTTTTAAGAAATATGACAGTTTTCCATATAAATTTTCAGTCTTTAAGATGATACTTTTCTCCTTTATTTTATGCAAAAACTGAACCAAAGCATCCACAAATTCGGATTTGCATATGGCGCCAAAATTTAAATTTGAAATCTAAAATTCATCTTTTTCAAGAAATTGAATTATCTTACCTTCACTTTTTCAAGTCTAATTTCTTCAACATTTATACAATAAAAACATAGGAAATGATGATATTACCTAACTTATAAATTATATTGAATTAATAATATTTTCCTCATTTAAATTTATTTTTTTCAAATATAATATTCATAAAACCAACGAAATGAACTGAAATAACTTTTTTAAGAAGTTATCAAGTAGCAACATCATCCCCAACCATCATAAAGTTCGAGTAGAAGAGACGACTATCAAGATCGAGAAAGATGAAGATCAAAAATAGTCGCGAGCAAGAAAGGAACGATCCTTAACGAATGACGTTTACGACCACCACCACCATGCCAAACAGAGCCTGGGACTTATTTTCACCGGTCAAGCGGTTACGACCGCATGAATCGGACTGTAATTACGGTCCGATTCATGCGGTCGTAACCACTTTGCCAGTGAAAATAAGTGCCCCAAACAGAGCCTAAATCAAATGGGGGCAAGGTCCAAAACAAATGAAAAGAGACACGTGTGATCACTGTATAGGCCAAATGCATCCGAGGGCCCAGATTCACAGGAACTGCTTTTTATTATTAAATAATAAAAACAGCGCAGAAACCGGAGATTTATGCGGCCGGCCGTTTGGGGCAAACGCCGACGGACGGCGGGTAAACAAACGCCCTCCGGCAGCGTTTGCTCCTACTGGACCCGCCGCGCCATGAGAAACGGGGCAAAAAACCCCGTTTCAAACCCCCGGTCATGCCCTCCGTTTCGATCGGCCACCCCATTTCCTCGCGCCCCGGCTCCTCACGCCTAAACAAATAAACCCTTGAGCAAAAAAAACCGCCACATAGGGACAATAATATTCAACAGTCCTTAACAGCATGCATACAGATATCCAGGTAGATGTGAGCTACTCCTGCATATACCAGCAATTATGAAAACAACAAAACGGCATCAAAAGCAGACCTGCCACTTCTCTTTCTACTTTATCATTATTAGTACTGGTAGTATCCAGTTAGAAGTTCATCTTCTTTGTACAATAAAAACCATGATTCCTGTGATGTTTAATTCAACCTCAAATGCCCATAAAGTTTGCACATGCAATCCATAAAACTTATCAATAAAATAGAACATACATAAAGTGAAAACAAGGGCAGAAACAGCTGTCAAACTACTCTCTACCCAAAAGAAAATTTCAACTTGGATGAAGGTGAGGCACCTCAATTTGAGGCGAAATTTATGAATTCAGTGCCCGGATGAGTCTTGGCGGCCGGTCCTTTTTAACTTCTGTGATCATTGTGATCGTGTTTGATCACGATCATCCCGGACATGGATTTGTCTCAGGACCCGATTAAAAAACTTTGCCTGTTTGAATGGGGGTTTAACCGGGACCGAGAGCCCGACCGTGGAATGCCAAGGGCTAGAAAATGACGGATCAGCGCCTGGAGTTTTCATGGAACGAGAGCCTTGATAGTTGGAGATTTTAACTTTTCCCACCACACTTTTTCCACTATCTTTTGCCACTCCATGTGCTCTCATCACTCACACTCATGGTGGTGGATAGCTTTACATGAGACAGAAAAATGAAACAAAAAAGTGATGGTGAGAAGCAGTGTGGGATGTATTGAACTTTAACATCATTTTCCCCCCTGAAATCAAGGAAAAAATATCACATTTTATACAGTTTAGAAATTTTTTGATAAAAACATAACATGATAAATAATCAGGGGAAACATTTGGATCATTTACAACACAAAAAGGAGGAACTAATAGTGACAAGAGACAAACAAAGGCGACATGTGTAAGTGTAAAGAGAGGGAAAGGATCTGAACGGGGGAAAAGAAAGGCCTTTTTGGTAAATGAGATTCCTTTTTTTATTACTTTCCTTTTCAAGTAAAGGAGACCCCAAATCATTCAAGTAGGTTAAGGGAATCCTTCAAAAGAATAACGGCCGATTGGTTTTTAACTAACTTGGCCTGCTTTATAGCTAAGGCCATTCAGTGAGACCGCAACAAACCCATGTGAAGATGGCTTTGGAAAGCTAGCTAGAATCAAAACTACGGAATCTATGATGGCATAAAGTTTGGTGGCCTTCTTCCCTGATAGAGAGAAAAAAGTTCTAAAGAAGGACAGTGTGTTAAGAGAGGGAAAAAGAGAGAGGGAGAGAAATCACAGCCTTGGAGACCTTCCCACTGTATCTTTTAAAAAGTTAACATAACTTTTGCGCTAGTTTAATGGTGGGGCATTTGTTTGTCGGGGCATTCTTCAAGTAGTCTTTCGATTTTATACAATGCCTATCTTATTAGAAATTATTGAGCCTCATATTTTCTCCTAATTTTGACCCCCAACCCACATTTTTTGTCGTGATGCTTCAAGGCGAAGAATTGTATTTCTTCAACAAGAGATCTACTCCATTTCTTAGAGATTAAGACTTTGTTTGGTTCGGCGTTTCGCCGTCTCCGTTTGGAGCAAACGCCGTCGGACGACAGGTAAACAAACGTGCGCTGACGGTGTTTGTTCCGTTTGCACCCGCCGGATAGAGAAAATGCCGCCAAATCGGAGCTTTCCCAAACCCGACTCCCCCCAATGGTTCGACCCCTCTGTTTGGACCCGCTGGCTCCTCCCTCCACCGCTCAATCAAACGAAGCCTAAATTTCGAAGAAAATTTATATACACCATGATTTAAGACATTAGAAAACTAATGTTTTGAACATACTTGAGTGATGCCCGACTTTCCGATCCGCCCAGCCAAAACTGTTAAGTGTGAGCAATTGTATATGGTAGACTCTATGTTACGATCACCCTCTCTCTTGTATAAATAATATATATATATATATATATATATAAGGTTTTCATCTTATACGGACTGGTGAAAAAAACGCACATTACGTACACCCAATCCTAGCCATCCAAAGAATGATTCGTGATTTCCTCCTGATTTCCTCCTGTCGACATTCCCGCGGTCCGCAGTTCAGCACCTAGGGCAGAGCCTCCGACTTCATCTCCTCAAACATGTCGGTAGGGCGGAAGGACAGATCGCCCCCCGATTTCATCTCCTCCACGCGCGGTAGTGCGGAAGCACCCCTGCCCCGATTTCAGCTCCTCCACGCGACGATAGGGCGGAAGCACTGATCGCGCCAATGTTTGAGTTGTTTTCTCTCCACATATTTTGCAATGTCTGACGGTTTTAGTTCTTTTCTCAATTGCTTTTTCCTTCTTTAATTCTCTTGCTGCTACCTTTTGTTTTTGAATAATTAGGTGGCAAAATATCTATGCTAGTGGGAATACTTGATTCGCAATATGAAGGACATTCATTATTATTCGCGGACTCAAGCCTTTTTTCCCAAATTGTTCCAATCTTTAACAAATCATTTAAGGCTTCATCAATCTTCTTTTGCAATTTTCATGCATCGGTATAGTTGTGACCATACATTGGAAATTAAAAGTCTCCTTCGCTTTGTGAAGACCCAAAATCTCTGGGCTTCCCAATGATTCCAGAAATTGAACAGAGAGTCAATAGAGTCGCAGCATATGTAAGAACAGTACAATTTTATTCCATCCTTTTATTTATGTACATCACCATTCAGTCGTTTACTCGAAATCTGCTAAAAAATTACAGTAATTTTTTGAACACAGTAATTTATGACTCTCAGAACCTTCATCGATTCCTTTGTAGACATTGAGTCATACCTTCTCTAATTCTTCAGGTGTGAACCTTCCCCGCACACCTGGAGTTCCACCTGTTGTCTGAAAAAAAAAATTTCACTAAGGGTTAGTGATAAAATTTATGACTATGTGAGAACAGTATTTCGTGAAACAGTTATACATGCAAACAAGAGCGATGACATCCATATGCATACAGTACAATAAATTTAGTCACTTGATTCCAATACTAGTCTTTAAATTTCCCCTTATCTTTAGTTACATAAAATGTGAAATGCTCCGGTGATGCATCTGAATTGGGCCCCGCCCCCGAAGAGCGTAAGTGTAGGCTCACCCCTACTGGTGAATCCATCAGTGGATGCCTCCACATCATCTGATTCGAAGCCATCACATTTCCCCATGCAGACTTTTAATTGAATTTTATCTTGGCGCGTAAATAGGAGTTTTTAATAAGATAATTCTCTTCGGAATAATTATCGCTTAATTGTCCTCTCGCCCACTTTATTTCTTTAGCGAAATATCTTTTTAAGGTGAAACTCATATGCACATGCAAGTTTGTTCAAAGACATTAAATATGACAAAATAATTGAATACCCATAATTTCAAGTAATAAAATACTCACTTTTTCCTTTCCTTTATTCATCTCTTGCCGCATGAATGTCACGGTTGTCACGGGACGCCATCCTCGAAGTTTTAAGCTTTGAGAACCACTGAAATAACACGCATCGTAACTTGGGTTGCATCTCGTTGTAACGTGGAGCGTAAGAGTTGTATGGGAAAGTTAAAATAGTAAACCAAAAAATACCAATTAATTGTTAAAGGCCTAAGCTTCATGCTTTGCCGGACAACTAGTCATACACCTCAAAATTGGGCTAAAAGCCAGCCCCCCAAATGGACTTCCCGTCCTCTTAACCTAATTGTCCAGCAATGCATAAAATTGAACTTGGCTCATAATCTCTCAAACTCAGAAATGAAAATCAAGAATTAATCCAAGTAGAGCACATAAACTAAACCAGCCAAATGAAAAATGCAGCAGGGAGGCGGCAGGTCGGGAGCAGCTACAAGAAGCGGCGACAACTTCGCGATGGCAGCAGCTACACAGGAGGAGCTCAGGAGCAGCAGGAACCCTAAATCAGGAGCAGAGACAGCAAGAGCAGAGACAGCAACTGCAAAAACATGAGAGGCGGTACTCGGGTGCAGCAGTAGAAGAAAAAGCAGAATCAGAGAAATAATCGGAAAGAGAAGAAGAAGGAGAAACCTTGAAACAGTAGCAGAAGGAGATCGGCAACAGCAGCCCTAACAGAAGAAGAAGGAAGCAGCAGCAGCGCTACAACAGCTCAGCAGAGAAGAAGAAGAGGAAACAGAGCAGCCCTAATCGGTCCAGCAGAGCCGTCGGCTCACACAAATCGGCGGCAACGACAGCTCAAGTGGCTCGGCACAGAGAAAGGGATGAAGTAAGAGAAGGAGAATAAGTAGACGAGGGAAGAAAAGAGCGTTCTCTGTCGCAGTGGAGCAGCCGGAGGAAGAAGGCGACAGGAAAATCGCAGAAACAGGAAGGCGACGAGAAAGCAGTGCGGGAGAAGAAGAGCAGACGGCTCATTTTATACCGTGAAATCAGCGGCTAGCGGCAATGTCCAGCCAAAGCACCGCTCCAGGTGCTATTTACCGAACCCAAACATATACACAGTCAACACCTAGCACAGCCAGCTCTTCAAAACAGCCAGCACATAATTCCAGCCTGCACAACACACCCAGCCAGCCAATTTAGCCCAAAACACAACGAGCAACTATAATAAAGACAGCCGTGTTATTCAAGCCCATTTTCCTTTGCTTCCAGCTCAACATCAGCCCATAAGCATATACATCATAGGTAGCAAGCCCATATAAATTAAAAGGCAACCCACAAAATCATCATGCAAGAAAAAGATCATAAAATATGTGCATTTTCATCATCGGGGATATTCTCAAAATATTTATACGGATTTATATTTTAGGTCGTTACACGCTTTTCCTCGGAAATTTTTGTCACCTCTTCAATTATTGCTTGATGTCTAGGTGTTTTGGTCCACCTCTTACAAATACAATATGACGACAGCTCATTGGCCCCCTGACCTTTCCAAATGGTAACAATATGGCGACAAGAAATGCCTTGAGTTTCATTCATTTTGCAATCACCAAAAGGTATTAATTAAACTGAGAAGAACATTTTTATCTTTGTTTTTGGGATTGCAATAGTCAATTATGGAAAAAATTGTCCGCTCTTCATCATTTATCTTTGAAGTTTTAATCATACAACCAACACAAGCACTCCATAATTCATCTTGGAATTGATAAAAATTAGAATGTGTATATATTTCACTTGCATTCCTTTCTAACCATAGGCCGGTTTTTACCTTTGGCTTTCCATATAATGTGTCATGATTAGCTTTAAGATCTTTCTGTCTTTGTGCATCCATAACACTATTGATTCTGGAATTAAATTCAACCAAACTCAATTTGTTGTTTACAATCTACGAAGCACGGATACGCCAAAAATAGAGCCGTACCCGTACCGGGTACGTTTCCGGTACGGATACGCGTACCGAACGGCGCGATTCGCTGTTTAGGGCTTTTATTATCCCGTCGCGCCGTCGCAGCCTGCTCCCGTCTCCCGCGTCGCAGGCTGCTCCCGTCTCCCGTCGCAGGCTGCTCCCGTCTCCCGTCGCAGGCTGCTCCCGTCTCCCGTCGCAGGCTGCTCCCGTCTCCCGTCGCAGGCTGCTCCCGTCTCCCGTCGCAGGCTGCTCCCGTCTCCCGTCGCAGGCTGCTCCCGTCTCACGTCGCAGGCTGCTCCCGTCTCCCGTCGCAGGCTGCTCCCGTCTCCCGTCGCAGGCTGCTCCCGTCTCCCGTCGCAGGCTGCTCCCGTCTCTTCTTCTTCTGAGGCCCTCATCCTTGACTGAAATGTCCAGGACTGAATCCTGGACTGAAATGTCCAGGATTCAGTCCAGAAACCTGGACATTCCAGTCCAGGATCCTGGACTGAATCAGTCCAGATTTCTGGACTGAATCAGTCCAGAAATCTGGACTGATCAGTCCAGATTTCTGGACTGAATCAGTCCAGATTTCTGGACTGAATCAGTCCAGAAATCTGGACTGATCAGTCCAGATTTCTGGACTGAATCAGTCCAGAAATCTGGACTGAATCAGTCCAGATTCTGGACTGATTCAGTCCAGAGTTCCTGGACTGATTCAGTCCAGAGTTCCTGGACTGAATCAGTCCAGATTAATCTGGACTGATTCAGTCCAGAATCCTGGACTGAATCAGTCCAGAATTCCTGGACTGATTCAGTCCAGATTCTGGACTGATTCAGTCCAGAGTTCCCAGATGCTATGGAAAGGGGAGGAATGCTCTAATAACTACACTTTTTATTATGGCAGTTATGTCCCAATCACACACTCTCAATAGTGTCACTGGTTCAACGTCTACATCAGTAACGAGTAGATTTATTTCTGATGACGCAAACAAGGATGATAATGCCCCACTCTGGGCTTATGTGTCTCTTATACATAGTAGAGAAGTTGGTGGGGGAAATAGAAAGTGGAAATGTAATTTTTGTGATGTTGATTTCAGCGGCTCGTATTCTAGGGTAAAAGTCACTTGCTAAAAATATCCGGGACCGGGATTAGGGTATGTGCAAAGGTGACCCCAGAGTATTTAAAAGAGCTTCAAAGAGTTGTTTCTATTTCAGAAGAAAAATGCAAACCAGCTTCCAAGATCATGACATTTTCCAATGCAAGTCCATCTTCTCAATTAGTTGGGGAAACCAAAAAAAGAAGAGGGGGACCTATTGATATGGTTTTTCAAAATAAATCTAGAGATGAGTTGAAGAGCCACATAGCTAGGATGTTTTATTCTGGTGGTTTGCCATTTCATCTAGCTAGAAATCCATATTATATTAGTTCGTATAAATTTGCGGCTAATCACAATCTTGATGGATTTATTCCTCCTGGATATAATGCTCTAAGAACTACACTTTTGCAAAAGGAAAAATCCAATATCACTATAATGCTTCAACCAATAAAAGATACTTGGCCTCAAAAGGGAATCAGCTTAGTTAGTGATGGTTGGACAGATGCTCAGAGAAGACCCTTGATTAATTTTATGGCGGCTTCTGAGGATGGTCCGGTTTTTTTAAAGGCAGTTGATGCATCAGGAGAGTACAAGGATCGACATTATATTGCAAAATTAATGATTGAAGTCATTAATGAAGTTGGGGCTGAAAATGTTATACAGATTATCACTGATAATGCGCCGGTGTGTAAGGCAGCAGGAGCAATTGTGGAGGCACGATTCCCACATATTTTTTGGACACCATGTGTTGTGCATACGTTAAATCTAGCATTAAAAAATATTTGTGCGCTAATAATACAGATCGCTGTGCAACAGTTAGAGAACAATGCGGATGGATAACTCAAGTGGCCAATGAAGCTCAGTCAATCAGAACTTTCATAATGAATCATCAATACAGGTTGAACATGTATAACTCTTTTGTCTCACTCAAGTTACTTGCAGTTGCGGAAACACGCTTTGCTTCAACTATAGTGATGTTGAAGAGGTTTAAACTTGTGAAGATGAGTTTGCTTAATATGGTTGGATGTCCCGAATGGACTACGTATAGAGCAGATGATGTTGAGAAAGCTCTGGAGGTTAAAAATATCATATATAATGACAAATGGTGGGATGATGTGGAGAAGATCCTTGATATAACAAGACCCATATACGATATGCTTAGGGTTTGTGATACAGATAAACCCAACCTTCATTTGGTATATGACATGTGGGATTCAATGATTGAAAATGTGAAGATTGAAATATATAGACATGAGAAGTTAACGGACTTGGAAGCTCATTGCCCTCTTTATGAGGCAATTTATGATGTCCTCGTTGATCGGTGGACCAAGAGTTGCACACCACTATATTGCATGGCTCATTCTCTTAACTCAAGGTAATTTCTTTTGCATACTTGACTTTTACCATTTATTATGATTTATTTATTTACTATGTGGTTTTCATTGTAGGTATTATAGTAGGGAATGGCTTGATGGAGGGCCAAATAGAGTTGCTCCAAATACAGATGAGGAGATTTCCTTGTAGAGGAATAAATGTTTGAGAAGATATTTTCCTGATGTGGTGGAGAGGAATATAGTAATCAATGAATTCTCTAGGTTTACGGGACTTGGTCAAGCTTTTAGTGAGCCAGATAGTTTGGAGAGTAGAGCGTCATTATTGCCCAAAGATTGGTGGAGTTACTATGGAACTTCGGCACCAAAATTACAAAAGATTGCTTTGAAGCTTTTAGGGCAACCTTCTTCATCTTCCTGCTGTGAAAGAAATTGGAGCACATACTCATTCATTCACTCATTAAGAAGAAATAAAATTCTACCACAAAGAGCTGACGATTTGTTGTATGTGCATAGCAATCTACGCCTATTATCGAGGAGAAATGAACTCTACAATCAAGGAAGGAGTAAGATGTGGGATATAGGAGGAGATGCTTGGGCAAATCCATTTGATGGAGTTGGCATGCTTACGATCGCCAACTTGTCTTTAGATGAGCCAGAAATTGAAGATGCTTTGATCTCCAACAATACGGAGGAAGATGAAGAAAATGAGTGATGAGCATCTTTAAATTTTAAATGTTTATGTTTATGTTTAAGAACTTCAATTTTAAATGTTTACATTTATGTTTATGAACTTCATGTTTATGTTTATGTTGATAATTGTTTATGAACTTGTCCTGAAATTCATAGATGTTTTGGCAAATGTTTATGTTTATGTTCAAGAACTTCATGTTAAATTTTAAATGTTCATGTTATTTAATTGCATTTGTGATATATAAATATATAATTATTATATTTAATACAACGTATCCTACCGTACCCGTATCCTTGTTTTTTAAAATTTGTCGTACCGCCGTACCGGATACGTATCGTACCCGGTACCCGTACCCGTACCGGTGCTTCCTAGTTTACAATATTATTGAAAAATGAATCACTCTCGAATCTGGATGTGGTTCGTAATAAGCCAGATAGTAAATTTTCTTTTAAATATACTGAAATTCACGTTGAATGGAGATCAAATATGTGCGCTAACCAATCATTTTTGATTAAACCAAAATCTTTTATAATAGATATTCATGATGTCTCAAACTCTTCAAACATTGGCGCGATCGGTGCTTCCACCCTACCGGTGCGTGGAAAAGGTGAAATCGGGGCAGGAATGCTTCCGCACTACCGCGCGTCTAGGAGATGAAATCAGGGGGCGATCTGTCCATCCGCCCTACCGGTGCGTTTGAGGAGATGAAGTCGGAGGCTCCGCCCTAGGTGCTGAACTGCGGATCGCGGGAATGTCGACAGGAGGAAATCGCGAATCATTCTTTGGACGGCTAGGATTGGGTGCGTAATGTGCGTTTTTTCACCAGTTCGTATAAGATGAAAACCCTATATATATGATGTAGGCTCAAATTTAGGGTTTTGGAAAATGATTAACATTTTTATTTAAAATAAATACTTCTAATGGAATTAGAAATCTAGGGTTTTGATTTTAAAGAAATCACGTAGGTCGAGCGGCCAAATCAAATTTCCGCGTGCGTGATTTCAACGTCGTCGCTCCGAGCTTTCAGAAGTTCGTTAATTTTCGTTCGAGTGAAACTCTCCGTGCCTTATGGTTCGAATCCATCACGAGAACTATACGGCCACAAACAGAAAGAAAACATTCAACAATTTATGGATAAACGGTATTAATAATAAAGAGAACGCAACGGCAAGCCCGTGGATTAATTAAATGAAAAACATAATTTCCTACTAATGCGGAGGAGGGAATGGGTTTACCAGAGGAACGGGTTGTAGGCCCTTTCCAAAATTCTATCTGCACAGCGAGAAAAAGGACCCGATGATTTGCGGTTTCAGATCCCGTGACCGGAAAATAAGTCGAAGTCGACGGCTCACGGGAAGGCCGTCGGAAGCTTATGTCTGAGTCGACGACGACTCGGTAGCAGGCGACCTGCAGCGTCGAGGTCGACGGCGCTTGCGGCAGCAGCGTCGGGGCGGAGTGCGTCCAGCGGCAGGGAAACTTCGGCCGGAATCGTGACATGGAAGGGCTGGTACTCCTTTGGTGCGAGCAACCGTTGAACTGGAAGGCGTCGAAAGGCGTTGCCTGGTGTGCGGGTTCCGCCGGTAATGAACAGAGAACAAAAGGTTCGTTCTTGTTCTGTCCGGGGTTTGTTTTTTTCTCCACTAATGGGGCTTTAAGTAGATTAAATTTTTCCCTATTCCTTTCCATTTACAACACATGGAATCTCATAAATTTGATTCCTTTTTATGAAAATATTTACCTTTAAATGAACGTTCCCACTAATGGATGAGATTTTTGAATTTTGAAATTTGAATTTGAAATCTATGCTCATTTAATTAATTTTGGGTCTGCTGCTATCGTTCTACTACTAGTAATATCATACCTCTTTATTGAAGTCCCAACGGTCGGTAATGCTGATGAGCCGGAAAACAACAAATACAAAAGAAATGCAGGAAATACAAAAGTGCATGAATAAAATACAAAAAAAAATGCATAAAGACTATGATGTGTCGCAGGACGCATCAATATATATATATATGACTATTATTAAGTAATGAGATATACAGATTCTTTTCTTATCATGGTATCAGAGGAAAGAAAAACCCCACCCTAGTCGCACTTCCCGAACACGTCGTTTCATGTTCGATCGCTTAATCCCGTCTCCATCTCGGCAATCAATCCTGATCGGCGAAATTCTCTCGCTCCTGTTCAGGACACTCAGATCCCGATCGACGAAGCTCTGCTCTCTCGCAACTCCCAGCCGACCACAGTTACTCCTTGACGCCAGACGACGCTTCATCCATCCCCTTCGTCGTCTCCAGAAGCTTCCCCGAGGATCGGCGATCTCTCCAACGAGTGTTATCGTCGGCGATATTTTCTCTCTCGTCCAAGCTCTTCCCGATCGACGCAACTATTGTTCAGGATGCTCTCGCTGCTCCCTATCCCGTCTCAGGTTGATCTCCTACCCCTCTCGGCATCAAATCGTTGTTGTTATCGTCGATTCCTGTCACCAGATGATCTCATGCCGCTCTCATCTCTCCCGACCGGCTTCTCGATCCTTTTTCGACTGATCTTGCAGCCACGATGGCCTTGTCCTGCTCCTCTGCCTTTCTCCAGAAGGCGGATGCCATCCTCGATGGACGAAACTACAAGGCATGCTCCGCCACCGTCGGTGTGATCCTCCGTGGCCCAGATCTATGGGGCCACATTGACGGCTCTGAGCCTGCTCCGCCTCCACCGATTGTCAGTCATGTGGATGACTCTTCCACTGTTAGCACAGTCGCGTCCGCTCAGCGCTCCGACGGGGCGAAGTGGAGCTCGAAGTGATAGTCGTCATCTGTCAATCCCGCGAGCCTCCCATTTGCATGGCCGTCTACAAGCTACCAACGGTCAAGGAGCTGTGGGATCACTTGCATCGTCTCTTCCTGTCATCTAGTCAGGTCATGCGCTACTCTCTGTTCCAAACCATTAGCGTCTGCTACCAGCATGATCGGTCTATATAAGTCTTCTTTGCTGAGCTCCTGTGCCTCTGGTGTCAGTGTGATGAGATGGCTCCTTCCACCTGCACTACTTTCCTTTAGTGTGTTGCATGGATTTTGGTATTGTGTCGTTTATGGATTGTTTCTCTCCTGATGAAAAACAAGATCGATGTGTTTGCTTGCTTCAAGAATTTTTATAAAGGGGTTCAAACTCAACGCGGTGCAGTCAAAAATGTGTTGAAGTCTGACAATGAGACAAAGTACACCAACAGGACATTTGAAGTGTACTTGTCCTCACAGGGAATCCAACATCAAATTACTTATTTGTATACACCAGAACATAATGGAGTAGCAGAACGGAAGAACAGACATCTTCTGGAAGTAATTCGGAGTATGATGATAACAATGAAGGTGTCAAAGTACTTGTGGGGACAAGTCGTGCTAACAACAACCTATTTAATCAATCGGATGTCCTTGCGAGTATTGAATCAGAAGTCTCTGATTGAGATACTGTGAGGGAAGAATGAAGATCAAATGTGGGAAAATTGGATCTAAGGGTCCTGAAATGTGTTTTTGTTGAGTTATTTGTCAGTATGAATGTCACATTTAGAAAGCTCGAGTCATAGTACTCCTCTTCGATTGACTCGCCTTTTGGAAAATCACACAGTATAAATAGTATGAGACGAGAGGGGGAAGATAACTGTGGTGATGAAAGACAGATAGTGAGTATCCCGTTCTCCTGTGCCAAAGGAAGTAGAGACAGTTAAGGTGTCGGTTCTTGAGGAGAGAGAATCTGTTGATGTTAGACCTCAGACTCGGGAGGAGTTGAGTGTATACAAGGAGAAGGCAGCCGAGTAAGACTATGATGCCTACAATGCTACCTGTGCCAAACCCCTTGCCTCTGCCTACTCTGATGCTTGAGACACTTGCACCACACACCACAAGTTCAGATATCCCAGGTAAAAAATGCTCACTTCTCTCTACTTCCACTCCCTTGCCGGTAAGGCGGAGTTCCTGCAAGAATACGGGAGTTTCACCTGATCCGGCGGCGACTCATCGATCCAAGCGGCGGAGATCCGACAACACGTTCTTTTTCAAGGATGAGAAGCACCCACTTTTTTCTCCCGCTCTTGATCTAGCATCCAAAAGAAATGAAATGAAAGGAGTGAATGGAATACGGTTCGGCCTCCCCATAATAGCACTCAGGCGCACACATCGTGGCCATCCGATGGAACTTGAAGGAGATCCAACAACTAAAATCACGAGATTAAACATAGTCAGTTTGTCTGGGAGTTACCGCGTCGCGGTATCCTTACCACGTGGTGGTATCTCCCCAGACACGATCCACTAGAAGCGTATGTTACCTCCTACCGTAGAAACTACTGCGCGGTTGTAACCCCCAAATAGGTCGTGGTAACTAAAACATAGATCATTGTCAAAATGAACTAGTTTTCAAATTAATTTGCTTCTCGGCGGTAACTGCTACCGCGCCGCGGTAGCTCCTAGGTTACCACCTTTTACTGTCAAAAATTTGGGTGTTATAAAATCAGCCTCAAGAACAGCTCATATAGTGTTAAATGTGTCGCGACGGTAATGCATCTACCAATGAAGTACTCAAAAATGTCCTCCAAGGAGATCTGAGCAACTCGTCGCTTGCCAAATCCATGATCCACCTCTTCATCCCTCCATAGCCTCGCCTCCCAATTTAGTAGGAAGATGGCTAAGGTAACCATCTTCTCATCCCTAGTCTTTGTAGCCTCTAGGATTCCTCTTACCCCGAACAACAAATCCCCAGCCTTAGTTGGAGTTTCAACTCTAGAGAATGACAGAGGGTTAAAGCTTAGAAAATATTTTATCTGATGTGTAGAATAATACGAGAATTTGAGAGAAATGAAATATAATTTTATCATATCTCCAATGCATGTTTACAAACATGTATTTGTACATTAATATAGGAATAGAGGAGGGAGAACAATCCCAATCTAAGACATGAGAATAAAGCATAAGGAGGAAGTGGGCCCAAAATGAGCCTCGCTATGGGCCTTCACATATTTTTCTTCTAACACTCCCCCGCAAGCTGGAGCATACAAGTCGTAAGCACCAAGCTTGGATAAGAACTGATAATATAACACACGTGATAAGACCTTAGTGAGAATATCAGCAACTTGATCAGTACTTGGAACATGTTTTAATTTTAGCTTCTTCATTTGAACTTTCTCCTGAATGAAGTGAAAATCTAATTCAATGTGTTTGGTTCGCTTATGAAAAATAGGATTCTTAGCAATGTGTATAGCCGCTTGACTGTCGTAAGGCCTTAGTGAGAATATCAGCAACTTGATCAGCAGTTTTGGAACATGTTTTAATTCTAGCTTCTTCATTTGAACTTTCTCCCGAATGAAGTGACAGTCTACTTTAATGTGTTTGGTTCGCTCATGAAAAACAGGATTCTTAACAATGTGTATAGTCGCTTGACTGTCGCAAAATAAAGTAGCAGGTAAGGAATGCTTGACTTCCAAATTATCTAGAAGACTTTCTAACCATGTAAGCACAGATATTACATGTCATCGAGCGATACTCGGCTTCGACCAAAGAGAGAGCAACCGCAAACTGTTTCTTGGTACGCCGGGTAATAAGGTGTCCTCCGAAGTAAGTACAAAATCCACTTGTGGAATGTCAATCATCCAAGGAGCCAACATAATCAACATCAAAATAAGCAATTAACGACATAGTAGAAGAGGAAGAGGGTTTGTATATCAGCCCTTGTCCAGGGGCAACTTTCAGATATCTTAGGATGCGCTCGACAGACTGGAGGTGAGACGTTCGTGGATAATGCATGAATCAGCTGACAACACCAACAACAAATGAGATTTCTAGTCTTGTAACTATCAAATAAATCAACTTTCCTACGAGACGTCGATAATACTATGGTTTAGGAAGAAGTAGATCGGTGTCAGAGGCATGAGTACAGAGTTTGTGATTGACATCCCTAGGAGTATCAGCAAGCTTGCATCCAGAAAAGCCAGCATCATGAAGAATATCAAGACAATACTTCCGATGAGATGTGAAGACCATCGGGACGTCATGCAACTTCTAGGCCAAGAAAGTACCGAAGATTTCTCAAATCTTTAGTTTGAAAAACTGAATTCAAGTGCACCTTGATCATTTGTATCCCTTAGAACTCATCTCCTGTAATTAGAATGTCATCGACATAAACTGAGAGAACCATTGTGTCTGTTGTTTGATGGCGAATAAAGAGAGAGAAGTCCACCGAGCTCCGAGTGAATCCAACCTACCGAACAAGCTTACTGAACTTGTCAAACCATGCACACGGAGATTGTTTGAGAGCATAAATAGATTTTTTGAGATGACAGACAAGTGGCTCATTTGTGGTCTTAAACCTGGGAGATTGGTGCATGTAGACAATTTCTTTAAGGTCATCATTGAGAGGCGTTCTTGATATCGAGTCGATGTAATGGCCACTTGTGATGCACAGCCAAGGAAATTAGGACTCGAACTGTGTTCAACTTGACAACGGGAGAGAAAGTCTCATCATAATCGAGATCTTGTTGCTGAGTTTACCCACAAGGCACAATACAAGCCTTGAGACGGTCAATGGTCCCATCTGGAGCAAGTTTGATCTTGAATACCCATTTACAACCAACACAAGTCTGCCCTTGAGGAAGAGAGACTAGATTTCAGGTATGATTAGCCCAGAGTGCAATCATTTCCTCATCCATGATCGCACGCCACCCCAGATGTCAGAGAGTCTACTACACAGAATTAAGTATAAAAATGGAGGATAAAGAAGTTGCAAATTTGAGAAGCGTCGGGGAGAGGCAATGCAAGGATACATAATTCGCCAGGGGATGTGTCGTGGAGATGGGAGTCGGATCAGCAGACCGCGAGGTACCAGAGGTAGAGGGCGATTGTTGAGGGGCGTCAGAGCGAGGAGGACGAGTGTCGACACGAAGAAGAGGTGACTTGTGCGGTGCGGGAACCGGTGTTGGAAGGAGAGGTGGGAGAGGAGAAGTAACAGGGATGACAGGACGTGGCAGTAACGACAATAGAAGAGTATAGGAAGGAGACGAGTAAAAAGGTTGATCTTCCAGAAAGGAAACATCAACAGACACAACAGTCTTGCGATTAGTAGGAGAGTAACACATGTATCCTTTCTGAGTACGAGAGTAACTAACGAACATATATTTGGTAGCCCGAAGAGCAAGCTTGTCAGTGGAAGGACCAAAATTATAGACATAACAGGTACAACCAAATACCTGAGGTGTGATGGAGAACAGCGATGTGGAGGGAAAGAGAAGACTAAACGGAGTGACAAAGTTGAGAGTGGAGGAAGACAAACGATTGTTGAGATAACATGTTGTAGATACTGCAAAATGTCAATAGGCCTTTGGAACTTGCATTTGAAATAGAAGGGAGCGCGCAACATCAAGAAGATGTCTATTTTTGCGCTCAGCCACATCATTCTGTTGGGGTATAAGAACAAACGATATGATGTATGATCTCAAACTCAGTACAAAGATCATCAAACGCCTGAGTAGCACATTCACAAGCATTGTATGTATGGATAATTTTAATTGTTCAGAAAAATTGAGTACGAGTCTCAGTAATAAAGACTTGAAACACACGAGTTAGATCTGATCGATCACGGGGTAAATAAAAACATGTCATATGAGAATAATCATCAATAAAAGTAATGAAATAACAATAACCAGAAATACTAGCAATCTTATACGGGCCCCAAACATCAGAAGGTATTAAATCAAAAGAAGCATTGCTGCAAGTACAATGAGGAAGAAAAGAAGAACGATGTTGTTTGTCAATGTTACATGATTCACAGGTAAATGCAAAACGACATAAATCGGGAAGAGCATTCTTGAGAATTGGTAGAGGAGAATGCCCAAGACGCCTATGTCAATCCACAGAGGTGACTGCTGCGAGAATGATAAGAGAGACGTCTAGAAGGTAGAGCTCGTTGCATAATCGTTCTTTACCAATGATATTATGCGTTCGTCGATCCTGCACCACAAAAGTAGATGTGAAGGTCACATAGCAGTCAAGATCTTCAGTAAGGAGACTAACAAAAAGAAGATTGAAAGGGAAGTCCGGGAAGTGAAGAATCGAGTGAAGAGAGATAGAGGGGCTAAGAGGCATATTAGCGGAGCCAGAGACAGAAGCGGTGTCACCATTGACCACTATGATAAACTTTGGATGGGGAGATGTCAAGTACCGAGGGAGTTTCTGCAGAGTGATATGGTGGGTGGCACCGGAGTCCACAATCCAATGCGGATTATAGGTGAAACAAGCAATACCATCATTGGAGATAGATGCAACGGAGCTAGATGGACGATTAAGTAACTCTTGGAGATGTTGGAGCTGGAGGCACATGGCGTCAATATCGACGTGAGTAGAAGATGTATCAGCAGCAACAAAGAAAATAGGCGGAGGAGGCAGATCATGTTTACGATAACAAGTGGCCTCAAGATGTCCTTCCCTGCCACAATGAGAACACTTGTATCTAGGCTGGGCATTGCGATCTCTCCCTCGGTAGCTAGAGCGACCTCCTCGAGTAGATGGGGGAGGAGGGTGAGAGACAATTGAGTGATGGAGGAGGGCCGGAGAGGGAGGTCCGGGAGCATCTGGGGGTGGTGTCACTTTCAACAACATTGAACAAATTCAGAGAGAAAGGGAATAGTGGAGGAGAGTATCTGATCCCGAACTTTATGAAGATGAGGCAGTACACGAGTCATCATCATTGCAATACCAACAACCTCTTTTTGAGCACGCTGCGCAACAAGGTCAGTAGTAGATGGTTGATGTTGAATCCATGCCTCAACTAAAGTTTTGGACCTCAAAACAAAGTAGGTTAGGTCGTCAGCACCTCCTGAGTCGAGAGATTGAAGGTCCGTAATGATGTCAAACAGATGTTGAAGGCTGCCCTTGCCTGAATAGAGGGAATGCAGTTTCTCCCACATAGTCTTGGTCGTCTCATGATACATGACCATACAATAAGGTTCACCATCCAGGGAGTTGAGGATCCATGTCCGAACACGACTATCATCTCGAATCCAGTCATTAGTGGGCGCAGAAGGGGTGTCCTTAGTTAGATGATCTAAAAGGCCCTTGGTCTGAAGAACACGACGAACTGAGCGTACCCACTCAACAAACTTCTTCGTCCCACTAAGCGAAATAGTGGTGATCTGAAGCTCATCACGAACTTTGATAGGAGGAGTCGCAACACGAGTAGGAAAGGACATAGCATCAATCGACGCCATGAAGCTTTCTCAGGCGGCTAGGAGAGCAGGAGAAAAAAACGGAAAGAGCAGTTAAATTGCATGTTGCAGCGGCTAGACAAAGTATGAGCTGCTAGCCGCAAGAGATGCACGAGAGAGCACTGTTGATCGTGTGGACTTGGGGCACCTTGCTGCGGCTTGGGAGAAGAGAAGCAGCAGACAAATCCCTGCGGACAGAGCAGACTAGCGACGACTAGGAACTTGCGGCAAACAGATGCTGGCAAGAACTTACGACAAGAGATCACTGGCTGCGGCTAGGAACTTGCGGCGGCGAGCAAATACTGGCAAGAGATAGCTGGTGGCAAGAAAGCAGTGTGACTAGGCAAAGAAGTCGTGGTTGGGCGGCGACAAGAAAGTTGCGGCAAGAGCTGCGACTTCTGTGACTAGCGACAATTCCTGCGGCAAGAGCAAGGCAGAAAAAAACTGAGATTTAAGAGAGGCGACGATTTGCAATTTGCGGCGGCATTGAAGTAATGACAGCGACTAGCAGAGGTAGCGGCGAGCTGCGGCAAGAGAAGGCGACTAGGCGAGTTGGATGGGAGAAGCGGGATCCAGTTGGCCCCAGTGAAGTGGTATAAAAAGAGAGGAGGGGGGTTAAGGGGGGTCCAGAGGAGATAAAGAGAAAGGGAGCAATGTTGCGGGTAGAGGAAGTCTAACCGCCCCGGGTAGGCCAAAGCAAATGCGCGGTTAGAGAAACCCTAACCACCCAGAGCAAAGAGCAGAACAGGACATCACACAATTATGACCGTTTTTTTGCTCTGATACCATGTAGAATAATATGAGAATTTGAGAGAAATGAAATATAATTTTATTATATCTTCAATGAATGTTTACGTACATATATTTGTACATTAATATAGGAAGAGAAAAATGTAAAACAATCATAATCTAAGATGTGAAACTAAAGCATATGGAGGAAGAGGGCCCAAAATGGCCCTCGCTATGGGTCTTTACATATTTTTCTTCTAACATGATGGATACATGCCCGTGTCTCAGCCAATGGAACAACAACTGGTGTCGGTGCCACGTCAGGTGTAGGAGAATATTGGGTGGCAGACTCTCTGGTCGCTTATCTAAAGCAAATATCACTACATCAACAATTATTTTGCACATCTTCACAAAAAGAGGGGGAGCAGCAGCAGTAGCGGATGCTCTGCTCTCGTCAATTCCACGGGGTTGGGATTGTCCTGCACTATGCCTAGTCGCACATATACGCGGAACACGTGATTTAGAAACAAAGACCACATCACAACAATCATGGAACGCTTAGGTTCCACAAACAAGCAGTCATGGAACACTCGTGTTCCCAAAACAAACATACATGTTTCATTCCTAAATGGACATTCATCTTAATGTTTGTCATTTTTTAGGTTTTTCGCGTCATGTGCACACCACCTCTTAAAAAGGTTCGTCCCTGAACCTAACGACTAAGGACCGTATCCCTAAAGCTCTGATACCAAATTGTAACATTCAACATGTCCACGCAATATACAACATACAAAAGCAAATGCTATAAAGAGGTACAAGAACAATCAAATGAAGAAGCTGCTCTAGCAAAAGCAATCTAAACTCTTAATAAACTATGAATGTTAATTTATTAAATTTTAGAAATACAACAATACTGGCCTTATGGTCTCACATCATAATGTCCGAATTCGAAAGAAAAGGGAAATAAATGCATAATAGATGCATTTAAACAATTTATTCATCGACTCACAGACCAAAATTGCAAAAATATAAATTTAGTCATCACTCTTTCAAGCTTTTTAGGGCTTTATGCCCGCTACACTCCTTTTCGGTTTGAGGCACTTGCATCAAACACAAGTCAGAGAAATATGGGTCAGATATGAGCTGACCATAAATCGCGTAATAACTTGTCACCCCGATCATCCTAACGGACTCTGGGGCGGGTCACCACACACCTGCAAGCACGCACAAGTAACATACAATATGTATAATCAAAGTAGGAAAGTAACTACGCTACTGAACATGGTGAATGCTCAAACACAAACAATCTTCTAGATTTGCACATATAAAAATGAGTGGACCTAGGAATACATGATGGTTGGGTTCACCCAGAGGATCCCCACAACCTCCTATCAAATCATAACATGTTCTAACTTTATTCATAGCAAACAGACATCGCAATGTCAAGGGAGAGTTGTATCCCTCTCAACCTTGCCTCATCACAATAGGTGGGCACAAAACTAACACCTCTTGGCCAGAGTATTATCTCGCAACTGTATCCCGAACGATAGATGAGCGTTGGGTCAACACCTCTTTGTGGAAGTATCATTTTGCCATTGCATCCCAAATTAGAGCTGGGCAAATAGTCAGCACCTCTGGGTGGAAGTATCTTCTTGTCATCTTATTCCGGTTTATAGGTGTGCATATAGTCAACACCAATTGGTGGGAGTATCACCTCGCCACTATATCCCAAACTAGGAGATATCATCATCCTCGTCATCACAATTGTGGCACTTAAACACCCATTCATCACGTAAGCTAATGCAATCATCATTATCCCTATCTCGGACCTCCATGGTTATCAAACGATATTATGTACTACCCACTCTGGGTATCCCCAATTCCACTTGTTAATGGTTACAACATACTGAGCATTTTAGAGTCATTCTCCGATATGCAATCTTTAAACGCCTATATGCATCGTTACATCATCATTATCGATCCAGACATGTCCACAAATAGACTTCACACATCATGCCTAATCCAACTCGCACGTTGAAATTTACAATGCATTCATCCAGAGGTCGCAATCCCACGCCTCAGAGTTCCAATTTAATCAAAGGAAACGATAATCGTATGAGCATACGACGGTCCTAAGACCGTAAAGAAGAGTCATTACCCTTAGAGCTCTTTTCGGCGACATCGCGGGTTGGAAAGGATCAGAGTGTGGTGTTCTCCATGGATTAAACTGTCGTTTTGACGCACACATTCGACTCTAGCAACAAGATTGCCCAAGCTAGGTTTTCATTTTTGGTCTCTCGTTCTCGCTCTCGGCCTTTTTTAGAAAATTGGAGAAAGTGTCATGACTTTCCCTAATTTGACTTAAGTGAGCTTCGGGTAGAGCACCCAGTCATCGAATCATTCCTCTTTTGTTCTCCGGTCTTGATTGAGTTTATTTCTAATTCTCAAGACCCGTCAGATCTCTGGTGGCTCCATCGACGATCGTTGATCGGTTCTACCGGTCGATGATCGCTGATTGGTTCCCTCGCATTCATCATTCGTTGGTCGGTTCCCACTCGGTCGACGGTCGTAGATCAGCGCTCGCTTGTCGATCGCTAATTGGTCCATTGGTCTCCGATCACCGGTCGCCGATTTTGGCTCAGCTCACTTGGTCGACGATTGTTGGTCGCCGATCGAACCCTACAATCAACGATCACCATCGCCTCACTTATACAGAGGGCATTTCCCTCATCTTCTCTCTAGATTCCGCTCAACATTAGCCTTTGCTGCCACATAATTCCCAGGCAGTAACGCCTAAAAACTGAGGTGTTACACGAGGGATCCGTTCGATGGAGCTGCGGTTGAGGTTTCAACAGTGGCAGACTGGTAACAGATGGTGGGTTGGCATGGTAGAGGAGGGATATTGGGCCGCATGTAGTTCCTTGTTGATATGATGAGCTTTCTCCAAAGCGCAGGAGAAAGTAGAAGGGTGGTGGACACGAACACATATATAGGTGGGGCTGCAGACCTATGAGGAAGTACCCCAGGTAATGGTCCAGGGAAAGCTCGATGATGTGCGTAGCGACCTCGCTGAACTCAGTGACGACACCTTCAGACAGGAGAGCGGAGCCGAGGTGCTCATATGAATTACCCGCACGACACACATCTCACACAGCACACCCAAAGGAGATTGGTCCATCCACATTGATAGTTGTCAAGGGGACCTTCTGGTTTGTTGGTGTGGACTGGAGTTCAAAGAACTGTTCAACACAAGTGATCCCATCGAGGGGGTTGGTATCATTGAACACTAGAATCTCAATACATATGTGAGGAGAATGTCCTTGGCTAGGCGTAGGATCCTAATGTGGTCAGCAATAGGTTGGTTGGCGGGCGATGGTGGTGGAGGGGAAGGTGCCTATTGATGGATGATGGTGGTAGTCGCGAGTTTATAGAGTGTGGGATCTTATAACCGATCATCGAGCTGATCCCTGCGTGAACAATCAGTTGAGGCCGAAGCGGAGGCGTCCTCGTTTGTGTGAAGGGCCATAGAACTGGTCGTGTGCGTGCACACCGTTGGTAGGTGGAGAGAAGGCCTAGGGGGCAACTGCAAGAGCCTTGGTGACACAACTTAAGGAGTGACTTGTGGGTAGGTCTGAAGCGACGCAATAGGTGGGAGGCTCGTGACGGGAAGAAGAACAGTCAAAGTTGCTTGGGGCGTGCCAGCAATGATTTTTTTAGTTTGTTTAATTCATTGGTCGATTTGTGCAAGGCCAATGCTCTAGATGCTGAATGAAGGAAGCATGGTTATATGCACATAAATCAAAATGGATTCTTGGGTCTGCCATCTCTGACGTCTTTGGCTTTGATTTGAGGGCATGATTCTGCAGCAAACGTGACGGTATAGGGGGCCACTATTTCAGTGGTATCTATGAGCAGACACTGTCCATTTATTGTCAAAGGTTAGGTCTTTCTCCTCTGAGAGAAGTCACTTTGTGCATAGTACCAAAGGTTAGGTCTGTTTCCAATCTTGCCCTGCCCATACCCCCAATGATTGGGGACTATATGGGTTTTGTTGTGTTTAATTCATCGGTCGATATGCCAATTTTATATTTTTTAGCATAATTTTGTGCCCACTTTTATGCAACATATGATGTTACCAAAGTGCCATTTTCTTACGAACACAAGTAATATAGGCACATAGTTACGGGTCTTAGGCATTGCGCAAGCCGTAAAGACTACCAAAATGCTCATGTTTGTTGTCGTCTTATGAACGGTGATGAGTCTGTGACAAAAGGATTTATTTGACGGCGAAGTCGAAACCAAATTCCGACATGCCAATCTCGAGTTATACACTCACAAAGTCTGTGACAAAAGGAAATAGTACAAAACGCAAAGCGTAAAACAATACAGAATCACATAGACATGAATCTAATATTTGTGTGTATTTATTTGAAGTTTAAATAAATGAAGTTGCCAGAATTATAAGTTTATATTTTTGCGCATACTATTATATGTAAAATATATTTGTGCGTATTTACTATATAACATATAGACAGTAATACAGATAATGTTATATATAAAAAATAAATGTGTATAATTGACATATAAAATATTATATATATATATAAACAAAATATACATTTACTACATATACATATGTAGTAATATTACTGTATATATTAAAATATTGAAATTCAACGTATTAAAATGCCCCAGATATATCCCTGCAAACGGCGCCCGATGTTTTCCACTATATCTGTTGTTTCCTGTGAACATAATTTTACCTTTTATGTTTGCAAATTTTACTCTGTCGAGACTTTTATGCAATTGAGATCTTCTTTCTTTGTCACACACACTCATTGTTGTCTTCTTCTATTTCTTCCCTTCTTGAATTGTGCATAAGCGCATTGTTGTAGGCTTCCTACTGATCTCCAGAGAATCCTCATTCTTTTTTCATCTTTCCCGCTACTTGTCTCCTTAACCATAAAGTTTGGATCAATCAATTGCCACAAACCAAGTAGTTTCCGCTATTTTTCAAGGTAGCATCTTAAAGAGCCTCTTTTAATGTTTTGTTCTTCTTGCTACTGGGTTTTCCACCATATTATTTGAGATTTGATTTCATAATGAACCAAATAACGCTTCCTCATTTGTTTCTTCATCATACTTGTCGAGCACTATCATTTTTCACATTATTGGATAATCATGTGTCCAATACAATCGTTTGCGCAAGAAGCTTTTCGGAAGACATACCTTGTCACCTCCATGAAACTTGTCTATCCCCCCTTAAAGAGCCTCTTTTAATGTTTCACTCTTCTTATTACTTGATTTTTCCACCATATTTGTTGAGGTACAATTTCATAATGAACCAAATCACATTTCCTCATTTGTTTCTTCATCATACTTGTCGAGCACTGCCATTTGTCATATAATTGGATAATCATGTGTCCAATAAAATCGTTCTCCCAAGAAGCATTTTGGGAGACATACCTTCTTGCCATCTCATGACACTTGTCTATCTCCCCTTTGTACCCGGAGCTCGATAACTTCTCGCCACTCTCATCATAATCTTCCCATCCATTACTGTAATCTCCGGCTTGTGCCTTGATTTGTATTATTCCTTGGACTCCATCAATTTCTCAAGGAACTTTGAATTTTTTTGAAGAATCATCTCCGACAATTCCTTCACATATTCTTTGAGATGCCCCATATGATCCAAGCGATGTGGTTTTACTCGAAACTTATCCATTGCATATTTTATCAATTTATTGGAGATTCTAATTGCAACTTCTTCTGATTTAGTTGATCAACTCGCCTGGAAGGGACAAAAGAAACACCTAGTTTTTTCTTCAACAATTTTTGATCTATAATGAACCTCTCAGTAGGATTCGAACCCAGAAGAAGTTTTGACCATCTGTCATAGAAAAAAGAACGAATTGGTCTAGTAGGATTCCCAAGAAATTCTTTGATTTCTTTCGGAAGCAGATGATTATTCATCCGCTTCTCAGGTTCCGTGAATAGCGAGGACATGGAGGAAGATCCAAAAAGGCATTTCGGGAATCGATCTGATTCTATCTTTGTTTGTTCTGTTTGAAGAAAGGAAGGATCCCAAAGAATCGATCTCTTTTTTAGTTGTTGAATCTTTATTTGATCGATCAATGTGTGATATTCTGAATTCTCATTTCTAACGGAATCAAAATGATCTCTGGATTGATCAGAAGATCCTTTCCATTGGCTAGAATCCATTACTTGAGAGAAAATAGATCTTATACAGCTTGTAGAATCATATTGAATATTTGACAATACATTCCATACCTTGCTAAAAAACCAATCATTGTTTTTTATTACCACACTTTTGTCTCCACAACAAAATATTGTAAGAAGAAAAGTACATGGACATGCTCACCCGTAGCGCACTGTCAATGATCCATGACCCTTGTTGTATAGAAGTACAGATCCATTCTCCACAAACAGTCCACCTTCTTGACCACCCTTTCACCTTTGAACTCTTTAATTTTGTGGCTACTTTTATGCAATATATGATGTTACCAAACTGCCATTCTCTTATGAACACAAGTAATCCATGCATAATTTTGCAACATATTTGTGGGTTTGAAGTTAAAATAATTGAAGATGCTAAAATTAGAAGTTTATAATTTATGTGCATAGTATTATATGTAAAATATATTTGTGTATTTACTATATAATATATACAGTAATAGAAATAATGTTATGTATAAAACATTAAAACATAAATATGTGTATAATTGATGTATATAATATTATATATATAATTTAGATTTATATAAATGTAGTAATATTAATATATATTAAAATATTGAAAATTTAAAATGTCCCTAGTATATCCCTGCAATTTGATGTACAATGTTTCAAACTCAATCCGACATGAATCTAACATCTACAACTTTGACTTTATCTAGTTATTATATTAGATCATAACAAATTCTTTTCGACTTGTACTTCTTATCAAGATTGCAAACATTAGACATCGGATTCATATAAGGTTGCATATGTCGGATGTTGGGGACACGTCGGTTTCGGTTTTTCATATTGGTTTAAAATGTCAGAGGATATATCAAACTTCAATATTTAAACATTTTTATATACATAAAATTATTTTTTTAATTTATATACATTGATATATTATGGTACACACGGGAAAAAATAAAATAAGCAACTAAGTAGATATTATTATGGATGCTAGTTTGAGAGATGAAATTATTGGGGTAAGTAGAAAATGTGATAAAATCTTACCTCTTAAATTAGTTATAAGAAAAAATTTATCAATATGATTAGTGCTTATGCGCACAAGTAGGATTAAGTGAAATTATTAAAGTACAAATTTGAGAAGGCTTATATGATTTAGTAAGTGAAATCCCACAAAGAATTTTTTTTTCATAGGAGAATACTTAAATGGACATATAGGGAAGGGAAAATACTAATTATGCAGTCGTTCATGGAAGATTTGTATATGAAAAAAATGAGAGAAAGAATCATTTCAAACATTATCATAACACATGAGCTAATTGTGACAAATATGATTTTCATGAAAAGGGAAGAACATTTAATTACATTTAAAACAGATCAAATGAGTCACAAATTAAATATTTTATGACTCGCAAAATGAAAATGGAAAAACATTTATTTACATTTAAAACAGATTAAATAAGTCACAAATTAAATGTTTTATGACTTGCAAAATGGATAAAATTACTTGTAAGGATTGCAAAGTGATACCCGGAGAAAGTTTGACTACATAACATAAGTTAAAGGTGTTGGACATGAAAATTAAATATAATAAATTTAAGACAAAAACAAAAGTGTTGCTCAAAATTTGGTGGTGGAATTTGAAGATGGAAAATTATGTTGCTTTTAAGATAATATTTATGGAACAACTAGTTGATGAAACTTATGTTGATCTTAATATCTCATTAGAAGTTATGTCTTCACATTTAAGGATAAGTATAAAGAACGTACTTGGACAATCAAAAGGTCGTGCGCCCCCCCCAAATAAAAAATTTTGGTGGTGGCAAGAGAAAGTAGAAGACAAAGTGATGGCAAAGAGGGGCAGTTATAAAACACTTTACGCTTGTAGGAATGATGAAACTTAACAAGATATAAAGTCGCCAAGAAAGAAGCTAAATATATAGTGAGCAAAGAAAGAAGCCAAGTTTATGAATAATTTTATAAGCGGTTAGATACTAAAGATGAAGAGCATGGCATATCATGGTTGTCAGGATTGCGATCCAGATTATAGGATCTTACGATCCAGATTTTGTAAATCGATCCCGATTTTGTAAAGTGATCCTCAATCCGAACTTACTATCTGATCTGATCCTACCACGAAATGATCTCATCTAGGATATCGATCCCGACAATCCCGTGACATATATATCTGATCTGATCCTACCACGAAATGATCTCATCTAGGATGAAACAAATATAATTTTGTCGGATGATGTGACTATTAAAGAATGATGAAAAAAATATTTTTTATCAATTTTATAATGAAACAAAAGTTAATGAACTAAACTTGAAATAATTAAGTAAATCCGGAAAGTATATGAGCATAACATTTTATTGTAAAATTCAAATATCAGAGATAAATGATGGTTTTAAAAGATGAAAATTGGAAAACCGGTTGGGTGAGACGATATATCAATCTAAGTATGAAAATGTCTAGGAAAAGAAGACATTTTGTGGCTTGCATGTTTCTTCAATAAGATATTGAAGTTAAAAAAGATGTACCAATGGAGAGAAAATATCTTGGTACATTTGTATAAAAATGAAGAAGATATACAAAATTGTGTTAATTGCAAAGAAATTAAACTAATGAGTCATACATTGAAATTATGAGAATGACTAATAAAAAGAAGAGTATCACAACCCGTCTCAACAAAAGTCAGAGTGTGCTTTGGGGCGAGTCGTGATGTCACAGGCATGGGAATAAAGAAAATCCATGTCTGCAAGGCGTGAGCAGAGATGCTGATAATTAGGTTTAAATTAATTAATTTGAAGGAAAACAATTTGTTTTATGCGGAAGCTTTTGAAATATGATGGTGAAAACTTAATGCACATGTATTTTAATAAATCTCATAATACAAGTTCAGATACAAATTTTTATGACATGATAAACTGAGAGAAATGAACATGTAAATAAATGTTAATTCTAGTATATGTATAATAGTCTAACAGTTGTTCATGATTTACTGACCATAATTATTACATAAAAGAAACTAGATAGAAAGCTTTATATTTTACGGGTTCAAAGATTCACAAGTGGTACGATTACTATTCATCAATTTGGGAATAATAAATACTCATCTAGATTAAATTCTTCGACGACACGATTATCTCCTAAGTAAACATGTGTACAGTCTGAACATCATATAAAATCACAAATCATCCAATTTCTAAAAGAAATTTTAATAATTATCATTATGATATTTGTTAATCATGCCTAAAAATCCACCATACTTCGAATTATACATCAAACGGGAAATTCATTCATCTAGGTGAATATCCAAATAAAATTATTTACGATCACAACCTCATGATATTTTGAACATATTAAACCCTAAAATATTAACTTGTCAGATTAAGCATTCGATATTTCCATTCATTTGATGATTCAAATATTCATGAGTGAAGTCATAAAATCATAAGAACTTACACATTAAATTAAACTCATTGTTTGCAAGAGAGAGGGATCTCTACTTGCCTTAAGCTGAGACTGAAACTGACGGCGGGGCTAAACGGCGCAAGCAAAAACAAAAATCCTATTTTGAACCTGTTTAAGAACAACAGACGAGATATAGAAGAATTCACTACGCTAACACATACATTGATTCATTACATAACTAGATCAAGATCGGGCTAAAAGATTTACCTCCCTCAAGAGTGAAGGGAGAAGAGATTGCCACCGGGAAATGGAGATTTGGCGCTGCTTAGGAGAGGGAAAACCCCTAAATCGGAGAGGGCTTGAGCAATCCCGCTAGAAGATTCGACGAATGACGTCGGAAACCACAAACAATTAGGAATTAGACGATTATAAGGATGCACACAAACTTAGATCACAAAAATTACAAAATTTGTAGCACGAATAAATTGTTAGGAATCCAAAAAATTGATGATTGAGAGGGAAAGGAAGAAGATTCTTACTCAAGAAAGCCAAATCCGAGCCCAAGGATGAGAGGGAAGAAAACCCTAGGTACTCTTCTTGCAAAACCGGCTCCAAACGGAAAGGAAAAGGGTTGCTGGAGGAAGGGAAGGAGGTTGCTGCCCTTGGAGGAAGAAGCATTGGCCTCAAGAAATGGAAAGGAGGCTGGCGACTCCTAAGGAGAAACTGTTGATGGCCGGCCGCCGCGAGGAAGAAGAAGGAAATGCAGAAGAGGCGCCGGCCTCGGCAGGAGGAGATGCCATCCAAGACAGGAAGAGCAGGAGGCGCCGACGGAAGCATGGGGAGGATTGAGAGGAGGCGGAATTGGGAGTGGCAGGCTGCGCACCTGCGGGAGACGGGGTCGGCATGTGGCTTGCGGGAAAAAAAAGGGAGTGGGAATCGGGAAATCCTAAACCAAAAAACACTAAAAGAACCGGGGGCAGCGACTAGAGGAAAAGTGGGGGAAAACTCAATGTTTGCTATTTACAAATTTGCTACTCATATGAAATCAATAAAATTAAACCATTTTTTATCATATTTTTTAGGGTTGTTACAAAGAGTAAGACGAGAGACTAGTATCTCAGAGAATCAATTTGGATTCATGCCAGGGCGGTCGATAATGGAAGCTATATATCTTTTGAGGTGACTCATTAACAACTTTCAAAAAAGAAAAAAAGTTTAGTATATGTTGTTTATCGATCTTGAGAAGGCTTATGATAGGGTTCTAGGAGAGATCTTATGGAAATTCTTAGAAGAGAAAGGTGTAATGTCATAAAGAATGAAATAAATATAATTTTTACGGATGATGTAACTATTAAAGAGCGATGAAAAAAATATTTTTACTAATTATATAATAAAACTAAGTTTAGCATATGTTGTTTATCGATCTTGAGAAAGCTTATGATGGGGTTCTAGTAGAGATCTTATGAAAATTCTTAGAAAAGAAAGGTGTAATATATCATAAAGAATGAAATAAATATAATTTTGACGGATGATGTAACTATTAAAAAGCGATGAAAAAGATATTTTTATTAATTATATAATAACATAAAAGATGGTGAACTAAACTTGGAAAAGTTAAGTAAATCTGAGTAGTATAGGAACATAACGTATTATCGTAAAATTCAATTATCAGAGGTAAATGATGATTTAAAGAAAATGAAAATTGGAAAAGCGGTTGGGTCAGACGATATATTCATTGAAGTATGAAACCGTCTAGGGAAAATAGAAATTTTGTGTCTTGCATGTTTCTTCAATAAGATACCGAAGTTAAAAAGGATGTCAGACCAATGGAGAGTGTATTGGTAACTTTGTATAAGAACAAATGAAATATACAAAATTATGCTAATTGCAGAAGAATTAAATTAATGAGTCATGCCTTGAAACTATGAGAACGAGTAATAAAAATGAGAGTATGACGAGAGACGAGTATCTTAGAGAATCAATTTGGATTCATGTCAGGGCGATCGACCATGGAAGTTATAGATCTTTTGAGGTAACTCATTGCCAACTATCGAGAGAGAAAATAAATTTTGCATATGTTATTTATCAATCTTGAGAAGCCTTATAATAGGGTTACAGGAGATATCTTATGAAAATTCTTAGAAAAGAGAGGTGTAAATATATCATATATTAATATAATAAAAGATTTGTATACAAATTCATGACGAGGGTGAGCACTTTTGGAGGATTAGCACAAGAATTCCTTATAACTATAGACTTACATCAAGGTTCAGCTTTAAACCCTCATCTCTTTACCCTTATCTTAGATGAGCTTACCAAACATATCCAACAAGAACTACATTGGCGTTTATTGATTGCGGATGATATCGTTTTGGTTGATGACACGCGCGGGGGTATAAACGTGAAACTTGAATCCTGGCAAGACACTTTAGAAATATGAATTGGTCCCACACCGTCAATCCGCTCTGGTCTGATCTGTTTTATGGCAAGGCAACCCTCACCTGTTGAGTTTTTCAGGTTGAGGGCCAAACCAAATGGACAGAGGCAGGTCCATCCAGTTTCTGTCCGGTTCCGTCCGGTGGAGCTTTGTACTTCAATTCATGCTTGGGCGAGGGGGATGTTAATAATAGTCCCACACCGCAATCCGCTCTGGTCTGAAGTTTATATGACATACCTGTTGACTTCGTTATTAACTTGGGTGATCAAGATATCTCCTGCAATGAGTGTTTTTAAAATCTAGGATCGATAATTCAAAAAGGATGGAGGTGTTCATAAAGTTGTGATACACAGAATCCAAGCAGGTTGGTTGAAGTGGAGAGGCGCGTTAGGGATCTTATGTGATCGTAAAGTACCATTAAAACTAAAGACAAGTTTTACCGTACTACAATTAGACCAGCGGTGCTCTATGGTAATGAAATGTGTACATGAACACAAAATGGGAGTTGTGGAGATGAGAATGCTTAGGTAGATGTGTGGACACACGAGAGTAGATAAAATTAGGAATGAATATATCAGGGATAAGACATGAGTGGCACTAATTGCAGACAAGATGCGAGAAGCTTGACTAAAATGGTTTGGACACGTACAAAGGAGACCAATAGAGGCACCTGTTAGGCGTTGTGAGAGTTTAGTCACTAGACATGTTAAACGGGAGAAGGGTGGACCAATAAAGACTTGGAATGAAACTAAGGAAAGAGATGATGTACTTAGGCATTAGTGATATTATGATTAAAGATAGGGCACAATGACGACAAAGGATTCATATATCCAACCCCACTATAATGAGATAATGACTTGAGTGTTGTTGTTGTATATACAATGATGTATTAACAATTTAACATTTATTGAAATTCTAAATATATCAAAATAAGAATAAACAGTTTATGTTGCATAAATAATAACAGTATAATACAGGAAAGAAAGTCTGAAAAAACAGAAACTCGGAAGTCGTCGACAACAATCAAAGATAAAGAATTCTCAATCCAAAATCCAAAGGTTAAGCAGAATCAACGCCGACGGCATACTTGGGTGTATAAGAAAGCCAAAGGACATGAAATGGGTTAAGAGCTAAGTCACAAAATAATCTAGACAACGAAACAATTTTGTTTTATTGTCTATTAAACCATATACGCTATTGTCGGAAATTTCTTTTTATGTCGGACGATATCTTTCAAAAAATTATATTGGAAAAAATGTCGGAAACGTGTCATTGTCCATGAAACCTTTATGTCAGGATGTTGGTTGATATCCACAACACTGGGTTCATGTCGGTTTGAGTTTGAAATATCGGATGTCGGATTGTGAAGGGCAGATCGGGGAAATTTTACGATGTTGAATTTTAATATTTAAATGAATTTATTCATTGTATACACTTTTGTTGTGAATATGCACAAGTGTATATATAATTTATGTTTATAAATTACACAATAAACATATATGCACATAATATATGTTTATATATTACACAAAAACGAGGCATCGACAACGGTAAACGGCAGAAAGAACATCAAATGAGAGCGAGACGAGAAAGTCGTCGAAATTAGGCTCAGAGAGATGCACAAAATGAAACACGAAAAAGAATATTACCATTAGAGTTGTCACGGTTCCGATTCGGTTCCGGTTCTACTAAAACCGTGAACCGACCCGCTAAGGTAATAGTTCTTCAAATTAAAACCAAAACCTTGTTTGGTTTGACCGGTTCCGGTTCTAGTTTCGATTCCAGCATAATTTTTAGAACCATCGTGTCAATGGTTCCGGTTACGGTTCAACAAGAACCAAAACCAAACCGGTCACTAACGGTTCGGTCCGGTTCTATGTGGTTCGGTCCGGTTCCAATCGGTTCCAACAAGAACCAAAACCAAATTTGGCGGAATGAATGAGGGAGGTCAAAAATAAAAAATTGAATGGAAAATGTAAACTCGTTTGGTTTTTTTGCAAGAGAGACTTCGAAGTTCGGCACCCAGGATAGTAAGTATGGTTGAAAGTTGAAAACTGAAATCAAAAAACCACAAAACCGCACTGTTGAAGCCGGGAAAATTCTCTACTCCAAAATTAGGATCTAAGTGTAGCCTAAGATTACTGGTCCAGCGGTCAGGCTTGACGGCTTGACGGGCAAGGACACAAAGACTAAGAGGGAACTAAAGGACCTCAGGTGTTGCGGCAGGGAGGTCCCACCACGTACCCGGATGCTTAGAACAAGTTTCTCATGCACAACCAAAAATGTTCGAGCAGGGTACAAAGTGAACACTAGGCGACTATAACAAGATGACAACCAAGGGGATGATCACTGTCTCACGGCTTAAGTCCTTGCTAGCAGGATCCAAAAGCTCAGCCAAAAGTTTAGGAAAAGATTTTCATCTGTGTACCCCTGGGGTCCTATTTATAGGTAAATCCAAGGGGTCTTATTTATAGCCCGGCCCCCACCTGGTGACCATGCAACTTCTGGAGAAGCTCGCCCGGCTTGGGCGAATATTTATGTTGGTCGCCTACCAGACGAGTATGTAAGGGGTGCTCGTCATACTTGCTCAGGTCTTCTACTATCTTGAATGCTGACTTTGACTTCTGTCTTGACCTGTTGACATTGACCCTTTGCTGACATGACTTTGAGTGGGTCCACCCTCGATGAATATGAGTTGTACATGCACGTGACCGCACCGATTTTAAACCGCACTTAATGGTTTGGTTGTATAGTGGTTTCATTGGTTACAAAAATGCATAGTTTGCATAGTTATTTTGGTGTGGTGCGGTTTTGTTTAGTACAAAACCGATCAATTTTAGTGCGATTGCAGTTTGAGTTCAAACTGTATCAGTTTCACCCATAATAGTAAGTGTAAATATTATAGATAAATTATAAAAAATAACAATATAATAATAATATAAATAAATAATAAAAATAAATGGATTGCGGTTCGGATCTACTTCGGTCTGGTTTGGATCAGGTCTAAAAATTTTAGAACTGCTTGAGACTTGTATGTTACGGTTCCGGCTCCGGATAATAAAATAAAAGAACCACACTCGGACCAATGTTGTTCCCGGTTCCAAAATTCAAACCGGAACATGAATAATTGGAGAACACTCCGGTTCTTTGCGGTTCCGGTTTGGCTCTGATTTGATTTACGGTTTTTTGTTTCAAGTGACAATTTTAATTACCGCTCGGCCACTCGAAAGAAATGAATTTATTTATTTTTCTTGCCAAAATATTGGTTGTGTAATATCCGGCGATATATCAGGTAAAACCGATATATCCAGCGATATTTTCAAAATCATATTTTTGTTTAAAATATCGATGTCATGACTTTTTCTCCCCAAAAATTTATGTTGGTCGACATGTTAGACATGTTAGACATGTATCTACAACAATGCTTCTTATGCTCATGTCCGTAGCCTTTATCTCTTTTCTTTTCTCTCTTGGATGCTTTATGTGAACATAAGTGTACCTTTTATGCTTGTAAATTTCACTTCATGGAAAACTTATATGCAATTGGTATCTTCTTGCTTTGTTGCACACACTCATTGTTGTCTTCTTCTATTTCATCCCTTCTTGAATTGTGCATAAGCACATTGTTGCACGCTTCCAACTGGTCCTCCAGACTATCCTCATTCTTTATTTGTCTTCCCCGCTATTTGTGTCCTTCATAATAAGCATTGGACCAATGAATTGTCATGAACCAAGTAGTTTCATGCTATTTTTCAAGGTAGCATCTTAAAGAGCCTTTTTTTAGTGTTTCACTCTTCTTGCTAATGGGTTTCTCCACCATATTTGTTGAGCTGTGATTTCATAATGAACCAAGTCACACTTCCTCATTTGTTTCTTCATCATACTTGTTGAGCACTGCCAAATTTCATATCATTGGATAATCGTTTGTCCAATACAATCATTCACACAAAAAGCATTTTGGGACACACCTTGTTATCTCCATGACACTTGTCTATCTTCCCTTTGTAGCCCAGGCAAGTTAACTTCTCATCACTCTTGTCACTGAACTCATCATAATCTTCTCATCTATTACCATAATCTACGGCTTGTGGCTTGATCTGTATTATTCTTTGAAGTTTGGACTCAGCCTTTGATAACTTCTATATATTGTAACTCAATATTTACCCAAAACCTTATTTTCTTTCATCAAAGAATTTTGAAGAATCATCTCCGACAATTCCTTCACATATTATTTCAGTTGGCTCATATGATCCAAGGCGATACGGTTTTAGTTAACTTATCCTCTGCATATTTTGGTAAATTACTAGCGAAATTCTGATTGTAACTTCTTCTAAGTTAGCTAATGTTCTTATTTTGATTATCACACTTTGTTGCCACAACACAATAGTTTTATCAGAAAAGTACATGAAAGCCACATGCTCTTTGAGGTCACAGGTTTGAGTCCTAGAAGCAGCCTCTTGCAAAAATGCAAGGTAAGGTTGGCCTACATTTTACCCTTTTGGTGGGATCCTTCCCCGAACCCTCACTGCGTGAGCATGCTTTGTGCACTGGGTTGTTCCTTTTGAAAAGACCAAACAAAATATTTTTTGTGCTTCATTTTTTGCATCTCTCTAAGTCGAGTGTCGACTACTTTCTCATCTCGTTCTCATTTGGTGATCTTTATCTCGTTTGTTGCAGTCGACGTCTCTTTCTTGTGTAATTTATAAATATACAATGTGTATATACAGTTATTGTGTAATTTATAAACATACATTATGTATACAATTATACATATTTATAAACATTGTGTATATATATGAATAAATTTATTTAAATATTAAAATCTAACATTGTAAAAACATCCTTGATATATCCCCGCAATCCAACATCATGCATTTCAAACTCAAACAGCCTTGAATCTGACATCCGACAACTGCAATCTTGATTAGAACTAAAATAAGAGTTTCTCGTACGTTTTCTCAGTTCGCATGCATCACATACAAGTTTGTTATGATTAACTTTCTCAAACAAAATAGGATAAATCTGTCTCAAAATAGAAAAGGAAGAATGACCCAGATGTTGATGATGAAGTAGAAGTAAGGCTCTATTTGGTTCGGCGTTTTGCCGCTCCGTTTGGGGAAAATGTCGTCGGAAGGTGGGTAAACAAATGAACCTCCGGCGGCGTTTGCTCTGTTTCCACCCGTCCGCCTTGAGAAACGCCCAAAAAAGCTCTGTTTGGAGAAGCCACCTCCCCCCTCCGGTTCGAACACTCCGTTTCCACCCGCCGGATCGACCCGCCACCGCCGAACCAAATGAAGCCTAAGTCCACTATGCTTCTTTTACCCCCTGTAGCATCGTCTACCAGTGTTGAAAGGGTTGAGTTCATTTTCTTTTTATCTAGGTACCACAAGCTATTATGTCATGTGTCAGTCCTAAGTATCAAATAAGACGACGCATTTTAGTTAAGATATAATTGCACTAATGGATAAGAGATTCACGGGAAAGGAAGAAGCATGCAGAACATTGGATTAAGTTAAAGTGTTGGCACGTTGCACAGTGCCCTTACCAACCACTAACTGAGCAGTGTCATCGACAGTCTGAATGCGCTCTGGGACTGCTAGGGGAGTGTGCGAAAGGAAATCTTTTGCATCCTCGGTAACATATTGAGAGGCACCCGAGTCGACTATCCAATCTAGTGAGCCAATGGTGGATGTAGATGTGAGGGTAAGTGTATTATAAATACATGTGACTGAGTAAGCAAAAAAGGCAATGTTACCCATGGATGAAGCTGCAGTGTGTCATCAATCATACCCTCCAACTTTTTTGGCATCAGTTGAGAGTAGGCATCTAAGATTCTCTACTTCGAGTAAACCATACTTTTGTTTCCTCGTCTGCAATCATTAGATTTACTTGGTAGCCTCTTTTACCACCTCTATGATCCCGAAGGCCGCGACCATAGCTCCCAAACTGTCCTCGTCCACCTGTATCTCGCTCCTTTAGTGGCTTGGGGCAAGCCAGTCGGAAATGACCAATCTCACCACAATTGTAACACTATCGTGTCTCGTTCTAGTATCCCGTGAGCCCTAAATTGGTGATCGCTGGAGCCGATTTCACCTCCAGAAGAGTGGTTGCACTAGATTGGAGCCTAATCCTGCTCTCCTCATGCATCATGTCAGAGATTGTCTTATCCAGGGAAGGGATTTTTTGTTGAGCAAGTAGTATTGTACATCTCGGCTTAAATGTCAGGTTTAATTCTCTCATAAAATGCATAGTCCGCCTCCGAGCATCTCGTTCCCATTTTTTGCACTCGGGGTCTTTGCAACATGCGGTTGGAGGAAAATGATCATAGTCTGCCCACAGTCGCTCCAAATCTGCGGCATACTCCTGGATCAATCGATCTTCCTGCGTTATCGTCTTTATCTCTCTCTCTCAATCTAAAAAACATTCATGTTATTGTCAACTCCTGCATAAATCCTTTGTAACTTCCCCAAACAACACGCATTGTCTCTGTCATCCATCGTGACACGATGGATGCCACCATCGAGTTTAGGAGCCAAGTGAGCAGCAGGCTATGTGTAGTCTTCCACTCGTTGTATCTATCTGATTGCTTCTCCGGTTCCCCCTTCTAACCAGACAGATAGCCCTCCGATTACTCCCAGAGAGTTCGCTCTTCATCCGACAAGACCAGCTTAAGTATGTAGCTAATCCATTGATTTCAGCTCCACGGGGGGAAGATCCAACTTCATTAGAGGCGACGGCAATTGAGCAGATCCCTCTACTTTGGACATCCGCAAGAACTCAAACAATACTTTTAGCTCTGCCTCCTCCATTTTGGTAACCAATTTCTCCATGAGCACGAACAACTCTTTGTTTACTTGTTGATTATTATTATTATTAGTGTTGTTATTAGCAAACTCATTTTAGCTTTTAGCAAACCATTACTACTAGCAAACCATGAAATTTGAAAATAGTTATTTGAAAACCAAATGGTTACTAGCAAACCACTCAAAAAATTAAAAAAAAAACTCTTAAAATAAGTATTTGCACTATACTATATCATTTAGCATTACAAAATTGGACTAGTTATCATTTGTCATTGATTTGGCCTCTTCGGGACTAACTAAACCTGCAACTTTGCAAGCCTCCAACCAAACATCTTCATTCTTTAGGTACTCTTCACACCCTTTTTGAATCGACTGTCTCGCCACCTGCATCTTTTCAGCCATCTCCTCCAACCTTGTAGCTGTTATCCATCCTGCAGGATGCTTAGGGTTTGTCTGGATCACCGATTTCAATAAAAAATTTTTGTGAAAGAATTGTAGCGCGTCCTTCTCCCACCGCCGTGAGATCTGTGACGGCAGAGTGTAATCGCCGATCTCTGGAATGTTGTCCCACTCCTCTGGGATCACCTCTGCAAGCTTGCTCTTTAGATCTGCGAACTGCTCTGTGAGCTTAGGGTTAGAAGCGCGATACTTCTCAAACTCCTGCTTTAGTCTCGCCTCCCTCCTGTCCTTCCTCCTTGAATCCATCCACTTGTCGATGCATTCCCACACAGCGTCCACCTCTTCGTCATTCTCATCGTACTCGACTAATACGAAGAGACCGACACCATTCCCTTTAAACTTGTCGAACTTCTGCTTCTCATCGTAACCCTTTTCCTCCGCTTCTTCTTCATCATCTTCCTCACCTCTGGGGCCTTTTCGACGGTCGCGGCCTACGCCCGTAGGGGCCGCGCTAGCTGCAGCGGCTAAAGGAAATGTGGCGACGGATGAAGTGCGGCGTCTAGGGCAGGAATCGGGTTTTAAGATAGGTTTGCTAGCAGCGTTTTTTTAGGTTAAAAATAAAGGAAAAAAATTTTGAATCTGGTTTATTATGGTTTGCTAACAACCATATATGATTTGCTAGTAACAACACTCATTATTATTATTATTATTATTATTATTATTATTATTTGCCAGAGCAAATGAGTTTCTCCAGGAATCCCACACTGAGAATCCTGTACCGCCGCAATCTCACTGCGCACGCGGTAAACTTGCACCGCTGCAATCCCACTGCTTGTTCCCTCTACGCAACACGGGAAAGATGCACTGCTACTGTCGCACGTATTGTCGTACGAAGAAAGAGATGTGTGTCAATTCTTGTCGCACGTACTGTCGCAGCGAAGAAAAGCCGTGACGATCCTTCCCTCCTGCGGCGATTTTGGATGCGCGCTCCTTCTCCATTGTCGGACGGTGTGTATCAATCCATGTTGTGCATACTATCGCACGAAGAAAGAGCCTTGACGATCCTTCCCTCCTGCGGCGATTTGGGATGCACAATCCTTCTCCCCGCTCAGTGCGTACGAAGAACTGCGTGTACGAAGAGTTGTGTGTATTGTCGCAACCCCACTCCCGTCGCGCGTAATCCCTCAGCGCGCTCCTACTGCGAGCGTAATCCCTCTGTGAGTGGTACTGTCGCACTCCAGCTTCAACCGCGCGTAATCCCTCTGCACGTGTTCCTTTCCCCTCCGCACGTGTTCCTTTCACACTACCAAAAAAGGAGGTGCGGATGCAGAAGAAGCAAGACTACGAGCAGGGTAGCAGGATTTCTCTAGACCGGTTTTTCGAACCTAGCTCTGATACCAAGTAGAAATGAGAATGAATGAAGTTTTATTATTCACACACAAAAAAAACACATTTCTCCCATATACATACACACAAGAGGGAAACCCAAAAACAAGAGCTGAGAGGTGGGACTAAACACATAAGGAGGAAGCCGCTAACTGCACACCAAATGCCAACAGTACTCCCTTTGTTCAATCAAAAGATCAACTAGCAAATTTATTTCACAAAAGAGCTCGGTAATTTTCATTCCATCTAAACATTGATACGTTGAATGTGGTTAACTCTCAGGTTCAAGTTGAGATGCATGTAGAGAAAAACTGGTTGAGGGTTCACCACCGATTTGTGGTTACCTACTTAAGGTCAGGCTACCCAAATTCAAAAAGACAAGGGAGAGAACATTTTATGTATTCTTCTTTTCAACTAAACCTTATATTTTACTAAACACAGTGTGTATTCATGATTAAAAATAATTTCTATGCAGATATTAGTTAAAATAAAGGACTTTCATTTTCTATATGGATAGGTTAAGACTTGAGAACAATTCTATGACCGACCTTGGCAATCATTCTAGTCCCCAGAAAGGGGAAAATTATGTTGGCGCTTTTACACATCACTACCAAATGATTTTATGCCGACCTGGGAATCATGAATCATAACTATGGTGGATTTTACACATTACTCTATAGTAAGATTGTTAATAACGATCTTAAGGTCTAATAATCAATTCCATTAATAAGCTTGCAATTTTAACATTTACAAAAAAGTAAAAAAAATACCCTTAATCCAGTTATGGTTCTACTAAGTTTTTAGAAGGGTCTTCTCATTGAGATTTATGTTAAGCCCTTACATACATACATAAAAGGTATTACTCGAATAATTTTGATGAGCAATGCTTCCTGTTAGGTGAGCATCTTGTGATCACTACAAACTGATCATCTAATGGTGGTCCATTGAACCATTCCTTGATGATCCAAGGATTGGTCGGCCCCTAATCATGGATCGCGGAACTGGTTGACCCTCCATGGGTGTCCCCGGGGCATGCATAATCCTTCTATATATATATTTATTTATTTATTTATTTATTTATTTATGAAGTGAAGCCTTGGCGCACTGGTTGAGATGTTGTTGTGTGACCATGAGGTCACTAGTTCGAGTCCTGGAAGTAGCATCTTGCAAAAATGCAGGGTATGGTTTGCCTACATTTCACCCTCGTGGTGGGAACCTTCCCCGGACCCTCGCTATGCGGGGATGCTTTGTGCATCGTGCCCTTTTTATAATTTTTAAAAAATTTATATATAATGGCGTATTAAACCTGGGTATTTATTTTCAATAACTAAGCTACGTGGTCTCTCAATTTTATGGAGTCGTTAAATGGAACGAAAATGCAAGAAGTGGTGAATGTTGTTAAAGACAATAAAATTAGCCTATTTGGGAGGACCATGTGTATTGGCACATGTATAGCTTTTTTAGTCCCACATTGTAAAAGTAGATATCTCTCCCTCTATCTACCTCTATATAAGTGTATGTATTCATATACTTTGAAAATAATACAAAAAGGAGTGATTTTCTCTCTTATGTATCACTTTCTACATGGTATCAGAGGAATTCCTCTTTCCCTGTGCTTTCTGCGGACTGCCGTCTCTATCCTCCCCTTCTCACTGACCACCGGCCTCCTGCGGACTGCCGTCTCTATCTGCCCCTTCTCACTGACTGCCAGCCTCCTGCGGACTGCTATTCTCTACCCTCCTCTCTTCCCTCTGTGGTTCCACATTCCTCCTTTCGGGGCTACTTATAGCCTCACCTCTCCGTCCTGTGGGGTCCACTTCTTCCCTGTCTACTCGCTGCTCTGTTTCAGTCCGTTGCGGGCTCTCTGCTTTGCTTCTCTTCTCCAGTCCGCTGCGAGCTCACTCTCATACCTTGTGAGCTTCTTCTCCAGTCTGGTGCGCGCTCTCCTCTCGCTCGCGACCTCCTGCTATACCTGTCGCAGACTGCTTCAGACCGCTGCAAGATCTCTTCTTGCGGGTTGCCCCAGACCGCTGCGAGCTCTCTTCTCGCAGACTGCCTCAGACCGCTGCGAGCTTTCTTCTCGCGGAATGCCCCAGACCGCTGCGAGCTCTCTTCTCGCGGACTGCCCCAAACCGTTGTGTGCTCTCTTCTCGCGGACTGCTCTTTGTCGCGGCGGCTTGTCCTTGGTCGGTGCGACCTCTCCAATCGCGCCTTGCCGAGCTCTTCTCCTTGTCGCTGTGCCCGCGACCTGCTCTAAGTCGCCTCGGCCCCTTTTCCTAATCGTCGTGACCTGCCCGTCCGGATCACCACAATCTGCTAGCCGCGACCTGCCCTAGTCGAAGCGACCTGCTCCATGGATCCGGGTTCTTGCTCGCTCCTTCTTTCTTGCGGGCTCCGCTTCAGTCCGTTGTCGCTCTCCTCCATGGAATCCAGTGACTCAATTGCAACTACCTCCTCTCTGTCCGCCCGTGCTGCTACCTTGCCTTCTGAGGTCCGTGATGAACTTCGCATCACCACTATCTCTCTCAGCGGAAAGGCTAACTATGTCGAATGGGCTCATTCCGTTCGACATGTTCTGCAAACTAAGGGTCTACTCCATCACCTTACTCGGGTCAAACCTGCTGCTCCCTCTGATGACTAGCTTCGCGATAACGGCCGACTCCAATCTTGGTTGCTCAACTCTATGGACACAGAGTCTTACCGGATGGCAATGTATTACGAAACAGCTAAGGAAATGTGGGATGAGCTGCACTCCCTCTACTCTGACCGGGATAGCTTACAGCACATCTTCGACATCATCTCTGCTCTTCAGTCACTAGACCCTGACACCACTGGCGACCTAACTTCCTTTGTTGCCAAGACCAGAACCCTGGTCGAGGCCTGAATACAGCACCAACCTCCCTCTGCAGACCTTGCTACTCAACGGGCACAGAAGGAGGTTGTTGGGATCACTATGATGATGGCTCGTGTTCCTAGTCATCTTCACAGCATCTGGGCCCAGATTCTCTCTTCTTCTACAACACCCTCTCTGTCTGATGTTTGCTCAATGGTGCTTAAGGTTACACCACCTCCCGAGGCTCCAGCCACCTTTTCTCCGGCTTTGCTCCAGCAGCCCCTACTCTACTCCTGCTCCGTCTGGCCGGGGATCTTCTACTCGGAGAGGCCGCTTCACGTCTCGTGGTCGGGGACGTGTTGGGCGCTCTACTCTCAAGTGTACTTATTGTGGTCGTGATGACCATCTTGAAGTTACCTGCTATCGCAAACATGGTTTGTCTCCTCATCTTACTGCTCCTGTTGTTGTTGTTGCTCCTGCTGTTGTTGTTGCTCCTGCTCCTGCAGGCCCCTCTCCCACCGACTCCTCATCTACTGCTCAGAAGGATATCAATGACCTCCGCCTACAGATACTGCAGCTTCAATGCATGGTCAACCGTTCCTCTGGCTCGGTTGCTTCATTCTCTACTGAAGGCATTTCCTGTCTCTCCTACAGCTCTCAGTGGATCCTGGACTCTAGAGCCACCCATCATATTACCTCTCAGAAACCTCCACAGTACATGCACACTGAGTATCCCAAGTTTATCACTGTGCCCAGTGGCGATACTACTCCTGTGTCTGGAGCTGCTGATCTGCAACTTACTCCTCTCTTCTTAACCTCGGTCCTTCATGTTCCGGGATCTCCCTTCAACCTACTGTCTGTTAGTAGGCTTGCTCAAGATCTTGATTGTTGTCTGATCTTTTCTCCCTCTTCTTTTGTCATGCAGGATCGTCGAACACAGACTATCATTGGTAGAGGACGGCTATCAAACAGGCTTTATCTCCTGTACGCTCTTCCCACTTCACTCTCTGTTATTCCCTCCGTCAACTGGCAACGTCGTCTTGGTCATGCGCTTCTTCAGATTCTCAAGAAGGCTCTTCCTGATATCTCTTTACAGGAATTTTCTTGTGAGTCATGTATCTTTGGCAATCAACATCGTATTTCTTTCTTTCCTGCATGTAACCGGAGTAGTACTCTGTTTTTTTTAGTTCATTCCGATATTTGGGATCCTTATAAACTACCCAGTCTTTTTGATTATCGCTACTTTGTAACCTTTATTGATGACTATTCACGTCTCACATGGCTTTATTTACTTCATGATCGCACTGAGCTAACTTCTGTTTTTTGTGCGTTTATTATTGAAATTCGTACGCAATTTTCTACTACCGTACAAACGCTTCGCACTGACAACGCTCGTGAATACACTAGTCGCAGCTTCTCCAACTTATGCACCGACTTTGGGATAATTCATCAAACTTCATGTGCGTACACACCCCAGCAGAATGGTGTGGCCGAGCGGAAGAATCGTCATTTTCTTGATGTCACTCGGTCACTCATGCTTCAAATGCATGTTTCCGCTGAATATTGAAACTTTGTTGTTTCTACTGTTTGCTATCTCATTAATCGTATGCCCTCCTCTGTTCTTAACTTTGTTTCTTCATTCAGTCTCCTGTTTCCTTCCAAGTCCCCTTTTTCTCTCACGCCTCGAACATTTGTATGTACCTGTTATGTTCATTCTCTCGGACCACCAAGTGACAAACTTGTCGCCCGCGCCACCAAAAAACATTTGGCTACTCTCGTACCCAAAAGGGGTATGTTTGTTACTCTCCCACAATCAACAAGATGCTCGTCTTCGCGGATATTACCTTTGCTGAAGATGAAAGCTTCTTCTCACACACCTCCACTCTACCACCTCAGACCATTATTCCTCGTCCGGCTGTCCCTGTCACATCTCTGTCTCCCACTTCTTCCGCTCCTCCAGTACCAACTTCACCACCTCTCCCTCCTCCTCCACCTACTCGTGTCTACACTCGCCGCTCGTCCAGGATTACATCCCGACAGCAGCCCCCTACTACGGATGATCTTCTGCGCATTGACGATCAAGCACCACCCTCTACGGCTAATCTCATGGGAAACTATGTATCCTTACATCGCCTCTCTCAACCTCTTCGCACTTTTGCTCTCTCTCTCCACTATTTCTATTCATAACTCCTTACAAGATGCTCTACAACATCCGGGCTGGCGTGCGGCTATGGACGACGAGATGACCGCTCTCTGGGCTAACCGGATTTGGGACCTTGTTTCTCTCCCTCCTGATCAGTCTTGTGTTAGCTGCAAATGGGTCTTTACAATCAAACATGCTCCTGATGGAACAGTTGCTCGTCTCAAAGCCCGTCTGGTGGCCCGGGGCTTCACTCAGCAACATGACCTCGATTATGACGAAACGTTCTCTCCGGTGGCAAAACTAAGTACTGTACGGGTTCTGATCTCTCTTGTTGTGCACCGCCAATGGCCCCTTCATCAATTGGATATCAAAAATGTCGTTCTGAATGGCGATCTTCAAGAGACTGTGTATATGCACCAGCCACCGGGGTTTGAGACCACGGGGGAGTCTCGTGTCTGTCTTCGCCGGAAGTCCAATCCCCTCGCGCTTGGTTTGATAAGTTCAGTAAGGTGGTTCGCGAGATAGGATTCACTCGGAGCTCTGCTGATTTCTCTCTTTTTACTCGTCATCAAGCAACAGGGACAGTTCTTCTTCTTGTCTATGTTGCTGACATTCTGATTACGGGAAACGACACCATTGGGATCCAACAAATCAAACAACATCTGAACTCTGTCTTTCAGACAAAAGATATGGGTAATCTGTGATACTTCCTTGGACTTGAGGTTGCAAGGAGACCTGATGGACTAGTTCTATCTCAACGGAAGTACTGCATGTATCTTCTACAAAGTGCGGGCTACTCAGGATACAAACCTACAGATACTTCGATGGATATGAATCATCAGCTGTCGAATCATGACTCTGGGAATGACCATGTTCTGACCAATCCAGAGTACTATTGACTCTTGGTGGGGAAATTAATTTATCTCACAGTTACGCGGCCTGATATCTCATTCGCTGTTAGAGTGGTAAGCTAATTCATGCATACTCCTCGGACTTCTTATCTCCGAGCCGTCGAACGGATCCTCGGATATTTAAAGAAGGCTTCTGTACAAGGACTTGTTTATAAGTCATTGTCTTCTCTATCTTCTTGTTGTCTACTCTGATGCGGACTACGCAGGGTCACTTGATGATAAACACTCTACAACTAGTTTTTGCACCTACCTCGGTGGACACCTTATTACCTGGCGCAGTAAGAAACAGACTGTTATTGCTCGCTCATCTGCTGAGGCTGAATATCGTGCTATGGCAGCGGTCGTATCTGAAGTCACATGGCTAGAGGGCCTCCTCAGCGATATGGGTCTCATACTCTCCTCTCCTGCTACCTTGCTCTGTGATAGTCAAGCGGCTATACATATTGCCAAGAATCTGGTGTTTCATGAGCGCGCAAAGCATATTGAATTTGACTGTCACTTCATTCGGGAGAAGGTTCAATCAAAGAAGATAGTATTGGAACATGTCTCGGCCTCCAGTCAAATTGTTGATATCTTCACCAAGGCTCTCTCTCGGACTTTGTACTATCAGTTTTTATCCAAGCTTGGCGCTTATGACTTGTACGCTCCAACTTGCGGGGGAGTGTTAAAGACAAAATAGAATTGGCCCATTTGGGAGGCCCGTGTGTATTGGCTCATGTATAGCTTCTTTAGTCTCACACTGTAAAAGTAGATATCACTCCCTCTATCTACCTCTATATAAGTGTATGTATTCCTATACTTTGAAAATAATACAAAAAGGAGTGGTTTTCTCTCTCTTACGTATCACTTTTTACAAATGCATTAACTCTTTTACAAAAGACTCATTCCTTGTCAACCACATTTTTCCGAACTCTCATCCAATAAGAAATAAGACCACAAAATTTGCATATCATTATTTTCATTTCTTCAACGTTCATAAAAAAACAACAACAACATTCAATCATTTATCCCACTATAGTGGGGTCGGCTATATGGATCCTTTGTCGTCATTGTGCCCTATCTTTTGTCATAATCTCACTAATGCCCAAGTACATCATGTCTTTCCTTATAGTTTCATTCCAAGTCTTTATTGGTCTATCCCTCCCTCGTATAACATACCTAGTGACTAGACTCTCAAAACGTCTAATACGTGCCTCTAATGATCTCCTTTGTATGTGTCTAAACCATCTTAGTCGAGCTTATCGCAACTTCTCTGCAATTGGTGCTACTCCTGTCATATCCCTAATACATTCATTTCGAATTTTATCCAATCTCGTGTGTCCACATCCACCTAAGCATTCTCATCTCCGCAACTCCCATTTTTTGCTCATATACACAATTCACTGCCCAACACTCAGAACCAAAGAGCACCGCTGGTTTAATTGCAATACGGTAAAACTTGTCCATAAGTTTTAATGGTACTTTACAATCACATAAGATCTCTGGCGCGTCTCTCCACTTCAACCAACCCGCTTGAATTCTATGTGTCACATCTTGATTAATACCTCCGCCATTTTGAACTATCGATCCAAGATATTTAAAACACTCACTATGGGAAATATCTTGATCACCTAACTTAATAATGAAGTCATCTGTCCTACTTGCATTGCTTAATTTAAGCTCCATATAGTCCGTCTTTGCCCTGCTCAACCTAAAATCATTTTTTTTACTGTCTCGCCAAGATTCAAGTTTTGCGTTTACACCCCCGAGCGTCTCATCCCAAAACGATATCAGCCGCAAACAATAAACATAAGGTATTGCTTCTTCAACCTTCATAAACCCTAATAAATAAGATCTGAATTTTACTATCACCAGCAACTTACTAAACGTTTTAAGAGACATCTAAGCATCGCATTTAAAAATTCTCGAGGAAGAATCCCAAAACTTATGTAAATTTATGTTGTTATAATAACTAATATCATCACACTCCAGTACACAAGAAAGCTATATACTAATCTGCCAAATTAAAATCATGATCATCATCGCCTTTAACTAATGCAATAACTAATTTCTGAGAAAATAAATGAGCTAAATTAAATGGAGTTGTCTACTAATGAAGAGAAATATGTGCTATGGAAGGAGCTTACAAATAAATATGCATGCTTTAAAAAAATGTAAATATCCAAATCTGGGATTCAAAGGGAAAGGGTTTAATAATCATCAATAGACTTTTTTTACCAAGTTTACTTAATGATTTCATCTTCCTCTGGTTACTATCATCAAAATGAATAAAAAACAAAAATATGCAAACATAGTTCAACATTTTGAGCGATGAAAGAATGGTTCACCAGCCAAACATCTAATTCCAACTCTTATCGCTTGGATAGAAGAATAAACTGTCACGACCCGTATCAACTAAATTCAGAGTGCGCTACAAGCGGGTCGTGATGTCACAGGCATGGGCGGAAAGAAAACCATGTCTGCTAACGCGGAAGCAGAGAAAACTGAAAATAGCTTTACAATAATAAGTTTGAAAGAAAATAGTTGCTTTTATGTGGAAGCTTTAAAACATGTTAGTGTGTAACAGGTGCCAATGCATTTTAATAAAACTCATAATACACGTTTTGATACAGATTTTCACGCAATGCCAATTTCAGATAAATGAACGTGCGAATGATGAAAAATTTTAGTACATATAATATAGCATCGCAGTTGTTCATGTTTTACTGATCATTATTATTACATAAAATAAATGTCTGACAGTAAAGAAAATGAAATGTAAACATAGAACCTGGAACTTAAGGCAGATCGGGATCGAGATCTGGCGGCGCTGTCACGAAAGCTAAGGCAATTCCAAAACAAGAGGGAAAAGCCTCATAACATTAAAATAAACAGAGTGAGTAAAGTAAAGTGCAGAACAGTAAGCGAAGCAGAAATGTATGAGTATCAGTTTTCATAAAGCAATACTAACAAGACAAGCCAGTAAATGAGTTAAACGGGAACAAGTTAAATTATTAGACTACTCCGGAATATAACGTAGATTCGATCATGTAATGTCATTAGCTGTAATTAGTGAAAGGTGTAGGTGTGTACGGGGGTGCACATGGTTCACACTCAGGGTCAGATGCAAGTCTTATTGGACATGTTCCTGTTTGTCGTGACCATGCAAGCAGAGAGTTGCCCCAACTAACTGTTACCTTCCAAAGATTGCTTATGACATTAATGGATTGGATGATTCATAGTTTAACGATCATAATAGGGACGGGTTCACATTAAAGGGGAAAATTCAGATCATGAAACAGATTTACATAATTCTTGCAACCAGACAGACATAAGAAACAAGATTTGACGACACAAAAGAAACTAAACAGTGAGTTTTGAACCTTGTGGGTTCGAGAGGTTAAGGTTATAATAACAAGAAGACTTTTCGAGCACATCGCAGAGGTAAGTTTGACATGAATAAATTCTGAGATATCAAGTACTCATCTAGACTTGAATCATTCTTTTGACACAAACATCTTCCAAGTAAAATATGAGCACTACGGGCATGATATAAAAAACATCAAACGTATATTTGTTAACCAGCATTCATTACAGTTATTATCATGACAATGTTGCTCGCTCAAAAATCTACTATTTTTTGACTATTCAACAAATGAGACACAAATCATCTAAGTGGGAAAAACCAATCAAAACCACTTTCACTCACTAACACATGTCATTTCAAGCGATTTCCAAATAAAATCGCTCACGATCACAGAATAATGTTATTCCAAACACGTTATCTTTAAAACGTTAAAATGCTAATTTAGGCATTCAAGTTTAAAATTCATTTGACGGATCAAGATATTCAAAAGTGAAGTCAACTAATCAAAAGAACAGATGCATAAAATTAAACCAAATGATTGCAAGAGAGAAAGATCTCTACTTGTCTTAAATGAGGTTGAATCTGACGGAGGCGGCTGAGCGGCGCAAGCAAGATTTAGAAAGCCTAACTGGACCTGTTCAGGAACAATCACAGACAATATTTGATAATTTGACATGACAGAAAACCAAACGCTAGCACAAGAGCGGGGTTTAGAAATTTACCATCCTCAAAAGTGAGGGGAGAAGATACTACCACGCGGAAACGAAGGCTTGGCGGCGCTTAAGCATAGGGAAACCCTAATTCGGATAAAACTTGAGCAATCCAGAAGATAACTCCGAGGAGCGGCACCGAAAATCACAAATAATACGGGATAAGTCGGTTGCAGGAGGGGAAAAATCTCAGATTCACAAAATACACGAAATTAAAGCATGAATAAATCATTAGGGATCATAAATTTCTAATTACGAGGCAAAAGAGGGAGATTCTTACCAATAGGAACCAAATAGGAGCCCAAGGAGGTGAGGGGAGGAAACTTTATGCGCTCTTCATGCAAAACCGGCCCAATCGGAAAAAAAGAGGCCTGCCGGAGGAAGGAAGAAGTCGATGTTGACTAGAGACATGCGGTTGGCCCTTGCAAAGGAGGAAGAACCCTCGGCCCTAAGAAAGGAGGTTGTCGGCCTTAGAACCGTCGGTTCTTGCAGTTGTCGGCCAAAGGAAAAGAAGAGGAGGGCAGTCAGCCAAAGGAATTAGGAGGGAGAAACCGCTGCTGCTCTTGGAGGAGAAAGGAGGGGTTGCTACCGCCGACGATCTGAGGAAGATAAGCAGGAAGCGGCACTGGCGAAATCGGGATAGACTTGTGGGAGAGGCGAAGTCGGCGCCTGGAGAGGAGGAAGGAGCAGTAGGCGCCTGCCGGCCCTTGCAGAGGAAGAGGAGGCGACGGGAAAGCAAGAGGAGGCGACGGGAGGCGGTATCAGGAGTCGGCGGGTGCGCAAAAGTGCAGAAGATGCAGCGGCTTGCGGAAATAAAAATACGGGATCGGGGGAGGGCTGGCCAGTTATCTAGTAGAAGAAAAATACAAGTAAAATCCTAGTATGGTTATTTACAAAAAATGTCATTAGACCTTAATTAAATTTTCAAGTTGTTACATAAACCTAATAATGACACTTAACACTTTGTGAAGAAGAAAACGCGCAATGAAGATAATGACAGTGTTTCCCGTTCGAGCATCTCTCGTAGGAGCCATTGAGATAAAAAATGATGCTTCGTAAGGTTAACAAGGGGGGATATGACGCCTTCTAGACTAAAAGCTGTAGATAGGAAGACGAGGGGTTTGAGAAGGCGTTTCTCACATCCAAGAGCCGCCCGCATCTTTCTCCACTCCTAAACTATAAAAAGCCAAACAAAATTTTGTTTCAAAAAAGCTTGATTTTTCACAACGATTTAGTTTTGTTTGTTTGCACTTATACATCACCCCATTGACAAAAAGGGCAAATTTTCACCTCTGGCCATTAAGGGAACTTTTAACAGGCATGAAAAATATTGGTCAAAAAGAAACTGTATTCATGATCTCGAAAACAAGCAAACATATCTTGACACGTATAAAAACCTTGGCATTTTTTTACTTTTCAAAAATTGAAAAGATCAAGATATAACTTCTCCACATTTAAATTTTCTGTTGTCCTACGCTCTACCCAAAAAACTGCATCCACCCCATACCTCTTAACCACACATGCTATAAACTATATTGGGCAAATGATTCTGTGTAGTAAGCAATCTACTTCTCCAACTCATTCATTAGCGCCACATTTGATTGACATATCACAACGTACTTCTCCCGATCACAGCAAATCTTCTATCAATCCCTTATCCCACATTACAACATTTTATCACACAAGTTATCCCATAGTGGATCGCACATCTTATAAATTTACCATTATATAATCTCATTGTGGTCATGTCTAATGAGACTCCCATTGAAGAAAAAAACTTGGGACCATTATGATTTTTTTATTGAAGTAGACCACTGGTTGCATGTAGATTCATAGAACTAAATATAAGTTTTTTATTTTGATCATGGTGAATTGCTACTGGTTTCATAGCAGGATACTGGTTGATAACAGTTAGCCCAAAGTATCAAATCTCAATCTTTGTTTTGATCATGGTGAATTGCTATCAAATCTCGTCTCTTATTTTCAACTCAATGGGCAGTTGAATTATCTCACTATCACAAGACCCTGACATTTCCTATCTTTAACATTTAAAGCCAATTTGTGGCTACTCCATACATCCCCAATTGGTTGTCGCTCATAACAATTTAAATATTTGAAGGGAACATGTGGACGGACTTATTTTTTCACTTTACTATTGATCTTTCTTTAAAGGCATTTTGAACATGCTGATTGGGTTGCAAGTTCCCTGACCAAATAATCCATCTCTAGTGTACGTGTTAAGTTGAAGATGCTCTTATTTCTTGGAAAATCAAGAAAGTTATTATTTCACGAAGCTTCCCTAAAGCTGATTATCCTGTCATGGCATCAAGTCACGCGGTTCTTTAAATTATTGTGTGATTTGAAATTTTTTACATTAATTCTTGTACCCTTCAATTGTGACAATAAAACTACTTTTCACATTGTCAACAACCCTACTTTTCAAAAACCCGTCAAACATAACAAGATTAACAGTCACTTAATTCGGAACAAGATCATTCTGAATATCATTTCCACAAACCAACTTCCAATTTCTAATAAAAAGACAATATTTTAAAATAAACACTTAACTCACAAGATTTATTTTACAAATTGTCTAAGTTGACTGTTGAAAATACCACTATTATAATTGTTCTTCGACATGTCCGACGTGTCATTTTTAAGAGAAACGATATTTTTTCTAAAAAATAAATTATGTCCAACTGTAAAATATAGCCGACATATTTGATTTTTTTATACATCAACCGACGCGACTTCTAAACAAATCGACCACTATTTTTGTATAAATTAAATACTTCTTGTTTCGCTCATTATAAAGTGTTATTCTTACGGTTAATTTTGTATAATTATTCCGTGTTATATTTTTCATATTTCATATTTAAAAATTATGAAAATGCTCAACATATTTATTAGTTAATTATTTTTAAGATTTTAACATAAATTTATTAAGTTTGTAAAGACTTTAATCAATCAAAGATATTTTGCTTTCAAAACTTAAAACTTAGTATTATCAAAATAAAATTATTATATAATGTTAAATATACTTTACAATGTACTGATTTGTACTTGCTAATATTATTTAATTTTGAATATTCTTTAAATTTATTTTGGGATATACATGGCTCATTGTTCGTTTACTTGCTATGTTAATTTTTTTACTTTTAGAACATATAATTATACTTACAACAATAGCACTCAAGCCTTTATCCCACTATAGTGGGGTTGGCTATAAGGATCCTTTGTCATCGTTGTGTCCTATCTTAGTCATAATCTCACTAATGCCTCGGTACATCATGTATTTCTTTATAGTTTCATTCCTAGTCTTCATTGGTCTACCCCTCCCCCATTTAATATGCCTAGTGGCTAAACTCTCACAATGCCGAACAAATGCCTCTAATGGTCTCCTTTGTATGTGCCCAAACCATTTTAGACGAGCTTCCCGCATCTTTTTTGCAATTGGTGTCACTTCTATCTTATTCCTGATGCATTCATTCATAATTTTATGCAGTCTCGAATATCCACACATCCACCTAAGCATTCTTATTTCCGCAACTCTCATTTTTTGCTCATGTACACAATTCACTGCCAAACACCCAAAACCATAGAGCATTGTTTGTCTAATTGTAGTACGATAAAACTTACCTTTTAAGTTTTAATGGTACTTTACGATCACATAAGATCCTTGGCGTGCCTCTCCACTTCAACCAACCTGCTTGGATTCTATATATCACATCTTTATTAACGCCTCCATCTTTTTGAACTATCGATCCAAGATATTTAAAGCACTCATTGGGGGAAATATCTTGATCACCCAACTTAATAACAAAGTCACGTGTCCTTGCACTGTTAAATTTAATCTCCATAAACTTTGTCTTTGCACTGCTCAACCTAAAATCCTTTTTTGAAAAAAATTTCTCACCAAAATTCAAGTTTCACGTTTACACCCACACGCGTCTCATCGGCCAAAACGATATCATCCGCAAACAATAAACATCAAGGTATTGCTTGTTGGATATGTCTGGTGAGCACATCTAAGATAAGGGTAAAGAAATAAGGGCTTAAAGTTGTATCATAAGATATGAAAATTCAATATTTATAATATCTCTGACATGCCTCCGACATCCGACATTTAAAACTCAATCCGACATATGGCCAACTAATATTTACACCTTGGGAAAAACTTTTATCATTAACTAGAGAGGAAGGGTAAACAATTGATCAAACCAAAGCAACATGATTGAGATCGTTCGCGCATCATCAAAGACGATGATGAGATCGACATTTTTTGATCGTCAAATGGATCATCGGAGTTCGTGATCACGAAGGCTCATTTTTTGTGTCTTTTCACGTATTTGTTTTTTCAGCTGTGCATTTTGGGAATTAGATCAAATAATCCAATCGGTCAATTTGGGACATCATAGCATTTAACCTAATTTCCCCTTCATTTCTTGCAAGTTGTTGACCCATGAGAATTACCGAGAAATTAGGCTTCCAAAAGAATAGGAACCACGCGGTTTAGGGTGTTGAAGCCTGATCCCCCTGGAGCTGACTCCAGGGGGCCGCACGCCTGCCGCCACGGCTAGCGATGACCTCTCCAGCCTCTAGTGACACTGTCGGTATCCCATCCAGCCACTGACGCCCTATTTTGAACTCATGTTCACTGTCTTTGTTCTCCTCGGCCCCTCTAACCGAGGGATTTTGCCCTGTTTCCACCTCTCCAACCCTCTGCTAGCCTCCACTGACCCTGTAAGCCCCAACCAGCTCGTCCCCCTTGATGCAACCCACAGCGCATTTTCTTAGTATAATTATTATACCAGTATTTTCCTATGTCGCAGATGTCTTCGCGATTAGTTAGATGATTATGTTTTGTATCATGCATGTTGTTAGTGCATTTTTTATTTGGCTCGTTGGTATGACCGGCCAACGAGACCCTAAATGCGTAGGTCTGGTAGTTTAGGAGATGAGTAAATTTATGGCAAGCTTATCTAATTAACTATTTTAAATTTAAAAAATCTTGATAATTGTAAATGGGGGAAATTCCTATGAAGATACCCTCTTGTATAATTATCAACCCCCTTTCCCTTTCATGTTAATCCCACTCTATTGTGATCTGCCGGCCCACTCCAAGGCCCGCTCCAAATGTTAAAGCATGCAATTCCTATCAAGAAAACCCTAATTCCTCCTATAAAAACAACTCCTATCTCATTTTCTTGAGCAGCCTGGACAAGACCTTTCGAAGACAAGATTTCCTCTCTGTCTTCGGAAGGAAGTGTCGGCCTTCATACCTCCAGACCGCTCGGCCGCTGCATCACCGCTGCCAAAGTTTCCCTCCAGCAAAGCAACCAGGGAAGCTGTCACGTTCTCGTGCCTCTGCATTGTTAGTGAAGCCTGACGGAAACTTCCAGCTGCTCCGCCCCTTTCCAACACACATCCTTCTTCGCCGAAGAACTTCTTGGAGCCCTGTCTGTCACCGTTGAGGATGCCAGAAGCCCTCTGATGTAAACTGGGCTTCGTAAACTTTAAATCTAAGTGGTAAATAACTTGGCACCAAATTAAATTTTGCCCTAAAGAAAATAGGCACACCACCGATTAACAGTTAAGGTAAACTTTCTACTTCTGAAGTTTAGACCCTTTAAATTAAATGCGGCAAGATCACAAGCTAAGCAAGAGACTAACACACAAAAAAGTAACGGTTAGGAATGACTAGGGCAGGCGCGTGCTACACTTAGATGTCACCAAACTTGCTGAAATTATCTTAGTAAACCTCAAATAAAGATATTGACAGGTGGAGGAAAGAGATCTCACCGGGAGGTTTCCGACAGTAGCATTATGAGCCCTTCACGGTGCAGTCACAGCAAGCGAGCCACGATCAAATGGGAGCAAGATGGAACCGGAGTGGAGGAGAGCTGGCGGCTAAATGGGCGGCTCAGGCGTAAGAAGGGCTAATTTGCGGGATGCGGAGGGCTATCGGCGGCTGAACTAGAGTGGGGAAGAGGGTGTGGGGTGCTGACGATGGATCAGATGGAGGACGGGAAGGAGTGCAGAAGGCGGAGGTCGGTCGGCTATAGGGTTGGAGGGGGAAGGAGGTGGAGGTTGGTGGAGATATGGGAAAGGAAGAACGGAAGAAGTGGAGCTCACGGGAGGAGGCGATTCCGGGTGGAGGAAATAGGCATAGAGGAACACCCAGGGAGAGCGGCAACGGGATCTGGAAGCGGCCTGGCGACGGAATCTGGAGGCGGTGCGGCTCGCGTGTTGAAGCTTGACGGCGAGAATCTTTACCAAGAGGCAAGAATGCTCTCAGTAAATTTCTCCCAACCCAGCATTAGGGCAACCGGGAGATTTGCTTATATAGGCCCCCTCCCCTCTCAATCTATAAATTATAAATAAAAATATTAGCAACAACTTAATTTCAGCAAATGTCCTCCAACAAACAAAACGCGACGACCCACCCCGCCCATTTCAAACCGGACCAATCCATTTAAGGTCACGCGAGGTGGTCAATCTCACGCGCCAGGCCAAAATAACAACAGTTTACACAATGATAGGAAAATCAAATACATAGTTGCGACAATAAATAAATAAATACGACAATAATGAGACGGAACTAGAGTGCTCGCGACAGGGTCACATCACCCTCCTAGGCTCCGGCGACCCCACCAGCACCCTCCTCCGGCGGGTTCAGAGATCCTCCTGCGTTTTCCTTGCTTCCAGTCGACACCTTCCCTATTCTAGTGCTTGCTACTGCCGCCAGATCCCCTACCAGCTCCCAGTGACTCATCCACGGCCAGCCTCCCTTATTTCTGACAACCACAAGTCAGCCACTGCCTCTTCTCCGAAGGTATACCTCTCAATCTCCTCGCCCTCGAACCTTAGTTATTTTTTTATGCTCAGACATTAAATGATCAGTTAATTATTAGAGCTTGTCCGGCTAATAACAACTCCTATCTCATTTTCTTGAGCAGCCTGGACAAGACCTTTCGAAAACAAGATTTCCTCTGTCTTTGGAAGGAAGTGTCGGCCTTCATACCTCCAGACCGCTCGGCCGCTGCATCACCGCTGCCAAAGTTTCCCTCCAGCAAAGCAACCAGGGAAGCTGTCACGTTCTCGTGCCTCTGCGATGTTGGTGAAGCCTGACGGAAACTTCCAGCTGCTCCGCCCCTTTCCAACACACATCCTTCTTCGCCGAAGAACTTCTTGGAGCCCTGCCTGTCACTGTTGAGGATGCCAGAAGCCCTCTGATGTAAACTGGGCTTCGTAAACTTTAAATCTAAGTGGTAAATAACTTGGCACCAAATTAAATTTTGTCCTAAAGAAAATAGGCGCACCACCGATTAACAGTTAAGGCAAACTTTCTACTTCTGAAGTTTAGACCCTTTAAATTAAATGCGGCAAGATCACAAGCTAAGCAAGAGACTAACACACACAAAAAAGTAACGGTTAGGAATGACTAGGGCAGGCGCGTGCTACACTTAGATGTGACCAAACTTGCTGAAATTATCTTAGTAAACCTCAAATAATGAGATTGACAGGTGGAGGAAAGAGATCTCACCGGGAGGTTTCCGACAGTAGCATTATGAGCCCTTCACGGTGCAGTCACAGCAAGCGAGCCACGATCAAATGGGAGCAAGATGGAACCGGAGTGGAGGAGAGCTGGCGGCTAAATGGGCGGCTCAGGCGTAAGAAGGGCTAATTTGCGGGATGCGGAGGGCTATCGGCGGCTGAACTAGAGTGGGGAAGAGGGTGTGGGGTGCTGACGGTGGATCAGATGGAGGACGGGAAGGGGTGCAGAAGGCGGAGGTCGGGCGGCTACAGGGTTGGAGGGGGAAGGAGGTGGAGGTTGGTGGAGATATGGGAAAGGAAGAACGGAAGAAGTGGAGCTCACGGGACGAGGCGATTCCAGGTGGAGGAAATAGGCAGAGAGGAACACCCAGGGAGAGTGGCAACGGGATCTGGAAGCGGCCTGGCGACGGAATCTGGAGGCGGTGCGGCTCGCGTGCTGAAGCTTGACGGCGAGAATCTTTACCAAGAGGCAAGAATGCTCTCAGTAAATTTCTCCCAACCCAGCATTAGGGCAACCGGGTGATTTGCTTATATAGGCCCCCTCCCCTCTCAATCTATAAATTATAAATAAAAATGTTAGCAACAACTTAATTTCAGCAAATGTCCTCCAACAAACAAAACGCGACGACCCACCCCGCCCATTTCAAACCGGACCAATCCATTTAAGGTCACGCGAGGTGGTCAATCTCACGCGCCGGGCCAAAATAACAACAGTTTACACAATGATAGGAAAATCAAATACATAGTTGCGACAATAAATAAATAAATACGACAATAATGAGACGGAACTAGAGTGCTGGCGACAGGGTCACATCACCCTCCTAGGCTCCGGCGACCCCACCAGCACCCTCCTCCGGCGGGTTCAGAGATCCTCCTGCGTTTTCCTTGCTTCCAGTCGACACCTTCCCTATTCTAGTGCTTGCTACTGCCGCCAGATCCCCTACCAGCTCCCAGTGACTCATCCACGGCCAGCCTCCCTTATTTCTGACAACCACAAGTCAACCACTGCCTCTTCTCCGAAGGTATACCTCTCAATCTCCTCGCCCTCGAACCTTAGTTATTTTTTTATGCTCAGACATTAAATGATCAGTTAATTATTAGAGCTTGCCCGGCTAATCTTATCTCCTGATTATCGTTTATTTTTCATTGCTATGTATGTCTGCCACCGTATTTTTGTGTTTGTGGAATTATGACTTGTGACGTTATTACACTCGTGTGGTAGCCCTGCGTTCGTGAGCGACGCCTAGGTCGTTTTATCTGTTTAAAATAGCATGCGGAGTTCCCGTGCATCGCATTTATTTTAAAATATCGCAATTTTTATATTTATAAACTACAACCCTAGGTCTTGGTTCACATCAGTTTGGTCTGGTTGCTGAGATATCTCACTCCTATCGTGGGATAGCCGAGCGGCGGTCATTTTCCAAAGTTTCAAAATTTAAGAGTTTTCAAATTTATCCATAGCATCGAGAATCGGACGCATAGAGAGAAGTTTAGGAGACATGGGTAAGCGTATAGAAGAGTTCATGGCCGTTGTCACCACACTCACTGTCTCCGTGAGGGATACGAACCAGGTCATGTTAGGGTTACGCACCTCGGTCTACAACTTGGAAGCACATTATCACCTAGGGAGTCCTCCTGCACAACCCCCTACACCTTCATCACCAGAACCCCAACCAGCACATCACGAAAACTGAAATCCACCTAGGTAGGATACCGGTATTAAATTAGATGTTGGGGATTCTGAGGACACACTAGAGTCTGAGGTGTGTCTAGACTGGTGCGATCGATTAGAGCAATTCCTCGGCTGAAAGCGCCACCTGCCCACCAACAAGTGGAGTATGCTACCTTAAAGCTGAATGGCCCCGCACTCACATGGTGGGGGCAAGTCAAGCAGATGTGATACACAATGGGACAACCGCCTATCACCACCTGGGTTGAGTTCAAGATTTCATCAGGGGAAATCAAAGCGATAGCCGATCATGGTCTAGCAGACGTTTGTAGGTGTCTATCGAGCGAGCGTATGTTGTGTTATGAGTTACTGATTTCACGGGTTGACTCCATCTGTTTCCCGTTTTTCATCCTATCACATGTTTGTCCCACACACCGCCTCTGTCATCCTCTGAAAGCTCTAATGGTTAGTGTTTATTTGAATATTTGGCATGAAAAATTGACCTGGATTGCAAATTTTTTGGATGAGAGGTTACTTCCAGGTTTTGAGTCGCAGCGACGACATCCGCAGGACATTTATGCAGCATCTCTCTGATCAACATTTGGACTTTCTTCTAACAGGTTACATCGAGTCTCGTCGGGGTCGGGCTCTTTCAACCCAGAGAGAATTGATGCAACTCGTGGCGCATTTTTTTAGTTTTATTATTGTACCTGTATTTTCCTTTGTCGCGCATGTCTTCGCGCTTAGTTGGATGATTATGTTTTGTATCGCGCATGTTGTTCGCGCATTTTTTATTTGGCTCGTTGGTGAGACCGGCCAATGAGACCCTAAATGCATAGGTCTGGTAGTTTAGGAGATGAGTTAATTTAGGGCAAGCTTATCTAATTAACTATTTTAAAATTTAAAATCTTGATAATTGTAAATGAGTAAATTCCTATGAACATACCCTCTTGTATAATTATCAACCCCCCTTCCATTTTATGTTAAGCCTGACTCTGTTGTGATCAGCCAGCCCACTCCAAGGTCCGCACCAAATGTTAAAGCCAGCAATTCCTATCAAAAAAAACCCTAATTTCTCCTATAAAAACAACTTCTATCTCATTTTCTCGGGCAGCCTGGACAAGACCCTTCGAAGACGAGATTTCCTCTCTGTCTTCGGAAGGAAGTGTCGTCCTTCATACCTCCAGACCACTCGACTGCTGCACCGCCGCTGCCAAAGTTCTCCCTCCAGCGAAGCAACCAGGGAAGCCGTCACGTTCCCATGCCTCTACGTCGTCGGTGAAGCTTGACGGAAACTTCTAGCTGCTCCGCCCCTTTCCAGCGCACATTCTTCTTCGCCGAAGAACTTCCTGAAGCCCCTCCTGTCACGGTCAAGGACGTCAGAAGCCCTCCTAGGCTTCAGCGACCCCACCAGCACCCTCCTCCGGCGGGTTCAGAGATCCTCCTGTGTTTTCCTTGCTTCCAGTCGACACCTTCCGTGTTCCAGCGCTTGCTATTGCCGCCAGATCCTATATCAGCTCCCAGTGACTCATCCACGGCCAGCCTCCCTTATTTCTGGCAACCACCAGTCAGTCACTGCTTCTTCTCCTGGATTATACCTCTCGATCTCCTCGCCCTTGAACCTTCATTATTTTTTATGCTCAGATTTTAAATGATCAGTTAATTATTAGAGCTTGTCCGGCTAATCTTATCTCTTGATTATCGTTTATTTTACAACGTCATGTATGTCTTATACCATATTTTTGTGTCTGTGAAATTATGACTTGTGACATTATTACGTTCTTGTGGTAGCTTTGTGTTCGCGAGTGACGCCTAGGTAGTTTTATCTGTTTAAAATAGCCCGCGAAATTCTCATGCATCACATTTATTTTAAAAGATCACAATTTTATGTTTAAAAACTACAGCCCTAGGTCTTGGTTCACATCACCCCTCCCTTCCTACCTCAATCAAACACCCATGCCGTCGGATTCTCTTCCCACCTCCCCTCCAACCACCGGATTCCACATTCCTAGCCCATTCAGAAACCGATTCCAGCCTCCCCCACCCTCAACCGCACCCCTTGCACCAACAAACACTAGTTAAGTATCTCATTCCCCATTCCCCCTCCATGTCCAATCCACAAGCAACCCACGCCTTTCCAATAAGCCCCTTCCTGTAGCACAAACCCTATCTCCTCCACAAAACATATGCCTTTACCCTCTGTTAATCGCAGGACAACCACTACACTCTCATTGGAACTCCACATCATCGCCTTCGGCTCCTTTACATTGCATAGAGTTGGCTCTCATTAGTTTTGTTTGGGCTCTTTACTTTGACATGCATTAATTATTCACCCTGCATTTTAATTTCAGTACATTCTCGATTTATTTTGCAATCGTCGATTAATTACTAATCTCGGATGTTTGTGTATAATTGATGTTAAATGTGTGAGTATTTTAAAATTAATATTATTTAATTAATTGCATGTCGGAAATCATTGTATGATTGAATCATTCATAAGTATCGCATTAGAGTTTAGACTTGGTCGTCAAAAGTTCCTCGGATTGTGTGTGGGCATTCATCGGCATCCTCATTTTAGGGTTTGTGGTAAGTCAATTGCATTCATCATGTGGTCACTTGCATTGCATCTAGGTTAGTTAGGGCATCACACGTCTGCAACCTATAGATTCAGTCTGCATCACAATAGAAGTACAAGTAAAGCGTTGGAATGCAATAAAGTAAATGTGGACGAACAAGGCAACTTCATGTTCAAAGGAGATGGTCAAATAAACAAGGCAGCTTCATGTTCAAAGGATATGGTCCAACTTCTAATCAACTGACAATATTTTAAAATAAACATTTAACTCTCGAGATTTATTTTACTTACAAAATCTCTAAACTGATTGTTGAAAATACTTTTCAACCTTAACTAGAGAGGGAGCGCAAACAATTGCTCAAATCACAGCAAAAGAAGTGAAGGTAAAGCGTTGGAGTGCAGTAAAGCAAAAGTGGACGACAAAGGTAGCTTTGCTTTCAAAGGAGATAGTGAGGAATCATGAAATAGTGAAAATAGAAATTGTATATCTCACTCCTATCGTGGGAAAGCCGAGCAGCGGTCATTTCCAAAATTTCAAAATTTAAGAGTTTTCAAATTTATCCATGACATCGAGAGTCGGACACATAGAGAGAAGTTTAGGAGACATGGGTAAACATATAGAAGAGTTCATGGCCTATGTCACCACACTCACTGTCTCTGTGAGGGATACAAACCAGATCATGTTAGGGTTACGCACCTCGGTCTACAACTTGGAAGCACATTATCGCCTAGGGGGTCCTCCTGCACAACCCCCTACACCTCCACCGCCAGAACCCCAACCAGCACATCACGAAAACTGAAATCCACCTAGGTAGGATACCAGTATTAAATTAGATGTTGGGGATTTTGAGGGCACACTAGAGCCTGAGGTGTGTCTAGACTGGTGCGACCGATTAGAGCGATTCCTCAGCTGGAAGCGCACACCCGCCCACCAGCAAGTGAAGTACGCTACCTTAAAGCTGAAGGGCCCCGCACTCACATGGTGGGGGCAAATCGAGCAGATGTGGTACACTATGGGACAACCACCTATCACCACCTGTGTTGAGTTCAAGATTTTATCAGGTGAAATCAAAGCGATAGTCGATCCTGGTCTAGCAGACGTTCGTAGGTGTCTATCGAGCGAGCGTATATTGCGTTATGAGTTACTGATTTCACGGGTTGACTCCACTTGTTTCTCGTTTTTCCTTCTACCACATGTTTGCCCCACACCGCCCATGTCATCCTCTGAAAGCTCTAATAGTTAGTGTTTATTTGAATATTTGGCATGAAAAATTGACTTGGATTGCAAATTTTTTGGATGAGAGGTTACTTCCAGGTTTTGAGTCGCAACGACGACATCCGCAGGACATTTATGCAGCATCTCTCTGATCAACATTTGGACTTTCTACTAGCAGATTACATCGAGTCTCGTCGGGGTCGGGCTCTTTCAACCCCGGGAGAATTGATGCAGCCCGCAGCGCATCTTTTTAGTTTTATTATTGTACCTGTATTTTCCTTTGTCGGGCATGTCTTCGCGCTTAGTTGGATGATTATGTTTTGTATCGCGCATGTTGTTCGTGCATTTTTTATTGGGCTCGTTGGTGAGGCCGGCCAACGAGACCCTAAATGCATAGGTGTGGTAGTTTAGGAGATGAGTTAATTTAGGGCAAGCTTATCTAATTAACTATTTTAAAATTTAAATCTTGATAATTGTAAATGGAGTAAATTCCTATGAACATACCCTCTTGTATAATTATCAACCCCCCTTCCCTTTCATGTTAAGCCTGACTCTGTTGTGATCGGCCAGCCCACTCCAAGGCCCGTCCAAATGTTAAAGCCTGCAATTCCTATCAAGAAAACCCTAATTTCCCCTATAAAAACAACTCCTATCTCATTTTCTCAGGCAGCCTAGACAAAACCTTTCGAAGACGAGATTTCCTCTCTGTCTTCGAAAGTTAGCGTCGGCCATCATACCTCCAGACCACTCGACTGTTGCACCGCCGCTGCCAAAGTTCTCCCTCCAGCGAAGCAACCAGGGAAGCCGTCACGTTCCCATGCCTCTGCGTCGTCGGTGAAGCTTGACGGAAACTTCTAGCTGCTCCGCCCCTTTCCAGCGCACATTCTTCTTCGCCGAAGAACTTCCTGGAGCCCCTCCTATCACCGTCGAGGACGTCAGAAGCCCTCCTAGGCTTCAGCGACCCCACCAGCACCCTCCTCTGACGGGTTCAGAGATCCTCCTGCGTTTTCCTTGCTTCCAGCCGACACCTTCCCTGTTCCAGCGCTTGCTACTGCCGCCAGATCCTCTATCAGCTCCCAGTGACTCATCCACAGCTAGCCTCCCTTATTTCTGGCAACCACCAGTCAGTCACTGCTTCTTCTCCTGGGGTATACCTCTCGATCTCCTCGCCCTCGGACCTTCGTTATTTTTTATGCTCAAATTTTAAATGATCAGTTAATTATTAGAGTTTGTTTGGCTAATCTTATCTCCTGATTATCGTTTATTTTCCAATGTCATGTATGTCCGCCACAATATTTTTGTGTTTGTGAAATTATGACTTGTGACATTATTACGTTCGTGTGGTAACTTTGCGTTCATGAGCGACGCCTAGGTCGTTTTATCTGTTTAAAATAGTCCGCGAAGTTCCCATGCGTCGCATTTATTTTAAAAGATAAACATTTTTATATTTAAAAACTACAGCCCTGGGTCTTAGTTCACATCACCCCTCCCTTCCTACCTCAATCGAACACCCATGCTGTCGGATTCTCTTCCCACCTCCCCTCCAACCACCGGATTCCACATTCCTAGCCCATTCAGACACCGATTCCAGCCTCCCCCACCCTCAACCGCACCCCTTGAATCTCCAAACACTAGTTAAGCATCCCATTCCCCATTCCCCCTCCATGTCCAATCCACAAGCAACCCACGCCTTTCCAATAAGCCCCTTCCTACAGCACATACCTTATCTCCTCCACAAAATATCTGCCTTTACCCTCTGTTAACCGCAGGACAACCACTACACTCTTATTGGAACTCCACGTCATCGCCTTCGGCTCCTTTACATTGGCTCTCATTAGTTTTGTTTGGGCTCTTTACTTTGACATGCATTAATTATTCACCCTGCATTTTAATTTCAGTCCATTCTCGATTTATTTTGCAATCATCGATTAATTACTAATCTCGGATGTCTGTGTATAATTGAGGTTAAATGCGTGAGTATTTTAAAATTAATATTGTTTAATTAACTGCATGCCGGAAATCATTGTATGATTGAATCATTCACAGGTATCGCATTAGGGTTTAGACTTGGTCGTCAAAAGTTCCTCAGATTGTGTGCGGGCATTCATCAGCATCCTCATTTTAGGGTTTGTCGTAAGTCAATTGCATTCATCGTGTGGTCACTTGCATTGCATCTAAGCTTAGGGCATCACACGTCTGCAACCTATAGATTCAGTCTGCATCACAATAAAAGTAAAAGTAAAGCGTTGGAATGCAATAAAGTAAATGTGGACGAGCAAGGCAACTTCATGTTCAAAGGAGATGGTCAAATAAACAAGGCAGCTTCATGTTCAAAGGATATGGTCCAACTTCTAATCAACTGACAATATTTAAAAATAAACATTTAAATCTCGAGATTTATTTTACAAAATCTCTAAACTTACTGTTAAAAATACTTTTCACCCTTAACTAGAGAGGGAGCGCAAAAAATTGCTCAAATCACAGCAAAAGAAGTGAAGGTAAAGCGTTGGAATGCAATAAAGCAAAACTGGACGACAAAGGTAGCTTCGCTTTCAAAGGAGATAATCAGGAATCATGAAATAGTGAAAATAGAAATCGTATATGCCTTGTAATTTTGAAATCATACTCTAGCTTCTCTTCACTTCTCAAATCAAGCTTAAAGAACTCAAATCTATGACAACCAAGCTAGTTCAAAATAAGACAATTGATGTAATGATTAACTTGTATGAAAAACTTTCATGAGCAATACAACAAATTATTTAATTCAAAAACAAAAATAAACTACAGCACCCCTTCCATATTTCAAATTTGTCAGCTTAAACATGTAACATCAAATAGCGCATCGTAATGAAAATCAAAACTGAATCTAAAAAGAATACAAAAAACTTCAAATTAATTAGTTAGTCGACATAAATAGCATTGTTTATTCTTACCCGGAACCCCCCTTGGTTGTTAAGCAAGAATATTTCCAGGTTTTTCCTCTTCTCTATCTCTCTCAACCCTAGTTTTCTAATCTTCTCTTAGATCTCTATCTCTCTCCCTTTCATCTCCTAACAATTGGTATCAGAGGATCTTTTCTCCGCCATGGTAACTACTTGAACGTAAGAGGAAATCGGCCGCTTGGAAACCATAGAGGAAAATCTTGTGGGATTGACGGATTCGGTGGCCGCAATCGAGGAAAATGTGAAAACTTCCACTCAAAGGCTAGAAGAATGGATCGACACCCGAATGGAGGAGATCGTGACGTTGTTGGCACAAAATCTGAAGGGTAAGGCCGTGTCGGAGGAGGATCCGGGCGGATCTTCCGCTGCACGGGTTGATCCGCACCGGATCGGCGCAAAAGGAGGGTCGGCCGGCTTGACAAGGGGACCAGGCATCGCAGTGGGGGCCGGATCGAGCACGGGAGGTGTCGGCGTAAGCGGGATCAGCTCCAGCGGGGTCGGCGCAGGCGGGATTGGCCCCGACGGGTTTGGCGCAGGCGGGGGTGGCCCCGGCGGGGTCGGAGCAGCCGGGATTGGTTCCGGCGGGTTCGGCGCAGGCAGGGGTGGCTCCGGCGGGTTCGGAGCAGCCGGGATTGGCTCCGGCGGGTTCGGTACAGCCGGTTTCGGGACCGGTGGGGTGGCTCGGGCGGTTTGGGCACTAGAGGTGGCGGGTGGCCGATTCCCCCATATGGAGGGGGGAGGGGCTGCTACCTCACCCGGCAAGAGGAGGCATGCAGTGGGGTGGTGCTCCGTCGGCGGGACCGTTTCGCCAAGGCTTCCCGGGCATGCCTTTTGAACACGAAGAACCATGAAAGCACGGGCTGACAAGCATCGGACGAATCGAGAGTTTCAGACGGGGGATGAGGTCTTTCTCAAGCTCCGCCCCTTCCGGCAGTTGTCTGTGGCACAGCGGACGAACCAGAAGCTGGCACCTCGTTACTATGGTCCCTTCCGGATCACCCGGCGGGTTGGGACGGTTGCTTATACGTTGGCATTGCCCGAAGGATTGAGGATACATCCGACTTTTCACGTCTCCCTGTTGAACAAGAAGCTCGGCGACACTATTCAGCACGGTCCTCTCTTGCCTGAGGCTACCAGCGCGGGCGAGCTACGTCCGATCCCTGAAGACATCTTGTTGATCAACAGGAAGCGCCAAGGCACGGCGTACTGTCCTGAGTTACTAGTCAAGTGGAAGAATCTGACAGCAGAGCACAACACCTGGGTCGACTTGTTGGAGTTTCGGGAGCTCTACCCCGATTACCACGTTGAGGACAAGCTGGTTCTTGAGGGGGAAGGGAATTTTACGCCCCCGGACGGAGCCCGGCTATTTGGGCGTCAGTACACGAGAGGGCGGGGAAGATACGGAGGCGACAACGGGGCTGAACCAACTGGTTCAGCTCCCACTATCTGAAGAACCGGCCCTCGGGGGCTGAACCAACCTGGTTCAGCCCCTACTGGGGCCGGCCGGCCGGCCTTAGTTCCGGGTATATATATACCCGGACCCCCCCCCCCCACCTTGGTTGTCAATCAAGAATATTTCTAGGTTTTTCCTCTTCTCTATCCCTCTCAACCCTAGTTTTCTAATCTTCTCTTAGATCTCTATCTATCTCCATTTCATCTCCTAACATGTGTAGGTCGGACGGGATGTGGAGTTTCCACATGACCAGATGGGTGCAGGAATCTCTGAGAGATCTAAATCAATTCCATTAATCACCATATTCATTGTCTTCTTTACATATCTGGTTCTCCCAATGGGATTCAAAGAGGCATCCCTTGTTGTCGGAGCCCTCTTGGACATTTTAGGTTTTGAGGTCGTGGGAGCATCCGTCCCCTCGAGGATAATGCTTCATGTTGAGGAGCATCCGTCCCCTCGAGGACCAGTGCCTTCTCCTCCCTTAGGGGTTCTACCTATTGCAGCATCCGCAAGAAATCCATGCCGGAACCAGCCATAGAAGCATCAGCAGCAATGGCTTCAGGTAGAAACGCTTCGAAACTTCTAATGTTGATCGCTCCCCTAGAAAACAATTAAGAATTTTCCTGCTCTCTCTGCTATTAGGATACCAGTTACCCCTTGCAAATCTCATAGTCATGGTGACTCGCTCAGTGATTCTGCATTCAAGCTGGAGGTAGCCACAGCTACCTTCATCGGAAAAGAAGGGTTTGGCGCCGCGTTCTCCAATACTGGGCATGAGTTGCAGATCTAGAGTTCCATTCAAAGGGGGAGCGTAGTAATAACCTCCCCAGTGTAGTTCAAGCATACCATCACTGGCCATCTATACGCTTCCTGCTTTCGCCTCTTCCAGTATTCGATAGTGGGATCCGCTGCAGCCCATATATGATATACCCCTGCCTTCAAATAGCATCTCTGTCACAAACGGGCAAAACAAATCAATGGAGAGAAGCATGAAGAAACAAATGGGAGGAGAAAACACGTAGTAGGCCATCAATTTTGTTCGGCTCAACTATATTGAAAAAGGAGTCATAAGTGATAGGGAAAAATCATTGTTTGTGATGTTTTCATTCAAATGTTTCTGAACAAATTGATATACGGACGGCTGAAACTTTGTTTGTAGATGAGACAAGGACGTCTTCTTTGACGACGGGGCAAGAGCATCAAATGAAGAAATCGTAAAAAATTAGAACTAGAGATTGCAGGACCACTCTGGACAAACCAAAAAAAAGTCACTAGTAATAGAAGATGCAAGAATAAAGATTTGTATTATTCACTGCTTTATAAAGCGAGACATACAATCACGAGACATAATTTCGCGTTGCAAACAAAGGAGATCAAACAAACAGACAAGCCTACTGAACTGAAGAAAAAAAACAAGTCGCCAAACAGCAGCTCTATTCGCCTTGATCACCATGCCTGTCTTTATGCTTCCAATTTGTGAACCCCTCACTGACAAAAGAATCTTTGTCGCCTTGATCAGCATTCTCGAGCTTGAATAAATAACAACATAAGCAAATGCAGCGTCTTTCACTATGTTATACTCCAACCAATAACTGTATTCCCCAAACAATGAATGAATAAATCTACGCGGATCTTTTCCAATAAGCATTGTTGGGAAATTGTGATTTGTAGGTTGAAAAACTTTTTTTTGTAAATACCATCTTCGAACATTCTCTTTCATTAGGATCATATTCATAAATACTCTTCCGTAAACCTAGGTCCGCATGAAGATCAACTACCTTGAGTTCTAACCGTGGATGATCATCTATTTTCTCTCTCATTAGGTCTACTAGAAGAACTAGGTGATCCTTCACATGTTTTTCTTTTTAAAAAACTTTTTCATAATAACCTAACATAAATTATGAAAATGACATTAAAAAATCATCGCCTAAATCAAATGCACACATCAAACATCACCGATCTGGGTCTATCGCAGCGGGTAAGCTTCAAACAACATGCCTAAGCCCATCTCGAGCGGACCTCTAATTCAATTTAATGTCGGGACGGACACAATCAACCCGATGAAAGAAATTGTTACCCTTGAAGCGTGCAGTTCAAGATTGTGAATTTGTCACAATAAGGATGGTAGGACTAGCAAGCCAAGCACTAGAGAAAGCACCCAGGTCAAATTCACAGTTCTCAAAAGAGAAAATAACCTAAAATTTAGGCATTTGAATAGCAGTTTGAACAAGATTATGTGTGCGTAAAAACAGAGAGAGAGGGGGGCGGGAAAGAGAGTGGTTGGACCGAGAGGAGGAGCCGGGGAGGGCTTTCGTCGCCGCCGGTCGGACTGAGAGGGAAAGCCGGGGAGGGCTTCCGACGCCGTCGGTCGGACTGAGAGGGGGAGTCGGGGATGGCTTCCGTTGGCCAGAGAAGAAAGGGTTTTGTGTGGCCTGTCGTCGGTGTTTGGGAAAGGGAAAATAAGGGCATGGTTTAAACCGTACGTTGTGACTTATGATATTATTATTTTAAATTAATAGAGTTTTGACCATGACTAATACAATTAAAATTAATAGGTTATTAACCACGTTTTTTTATCGTGGTTAACATTATTAAAATTTTAAAAAAAATAAATGTGGGCAGCCACCCACACTTGCCCCAAGATGAGTCTGCCCGTGGAAGCACTGCTCAGATTGCCAAACTGCGATATTGCTGGCGATAGTAGATATCGCTCGGTAATAGCTCCAAACCGCCAACTACTACCTGCTACTACTCTAAAGTTGTCCTTGGCTTAACCACCATGTCTAACTGTCAAACCGCAAGTGCAGGTCGTCCAGTTCGCATGACAGGCTATCCTGAGGCCACTTTTTCTTGTCGAGCGGCAAAGAAAAGTCTAACCGCAATCTTGCTCCAAGCAACTGTTCTCTATGTTCCAGGATACAAATGAGGAGGTCGAGACCCCTATTTATAGTCGGGGGAGGTGAATAAAATCACCGCCACAAACGATACAGCTACTGCAGGAGAATATGCGGTTATTCAACTCAAATCGTGCGGTCTTACGGTTCGCCAACCTCAAACTGTGCGACCTGGGGTAACAACGACATCGTGAGGGCAGAAAAGCTATGGCCTGACAATATCGATTTTGACAACGATAACAACAGTCTGCGAGCCCTGTCGACCTGGTGACCTTCCGACTTCACTTCAATATTTCAACAGAAATAGAGGGAACTTGAAATTTCGACGGAGCGGGGGCTGCGGACGGCCGACGAGCATTTGGCGGAATCCTTTATGATCTAGAATTTTTCAGGCCCAATTGAAAGCTTGATCACCGAAGTATTGATGTTTGTAGATGAGACGAAGCATGGGAAAGTTTACTTGTCATAGAAGGGTTTGAAGGAACCCTAAAAACTGAAGAAGAAAGGGAAGTGGACGCAATTGGTTTCATGGAGGATCCCGAGGAGGAATAGAGAGTCGAAGCAGGTGATCATCATCTCGATATAGACGATACTGCAGCAGATTCCCCGTCATGTTAGAAGTATGTGACGACTTCGATGTGCTCGTTGGAGCAGGCAGGCTGATTGTGGTGTAATTCACGTGGGTTCTGTAGTCGTAGAAGTGTTGTTCTTCGCCATCCAGGCCGCGGAATAGGATGAATCTAAGAAGGCGAAGGACCATCGCTTAGGGGTGCAATTTGGTTTGGTTCGGTTTGGTTCGGGTTGGTTCAGTTTAGTTTTACTCAAAACCAAGAACCAATTCATATAGGTTCGATTTCAAATTTGTAGACTCTGAATCGACTCATGTTCCTAAAGTATATAACCGAATCTAAACCATTCACTTCAGTTCGACTCTAATTCGGTTCTTGGTTCTACTAAAATTTTAAAATAATAATAATAATAATGACTTTCATTTCAACTTATGAGTTTTTGTCATAAAACTAATCAACCAAAACAATGAAGCCTTTACGTTAGAAATATTAATTAGATACTTTTGATAATAAATAATAATAGACTTTTGATTTCTTTTGAGTTATAAATATACACACACCATTAAGTTAGAAATATTGAGAATATTAAACATTAATGTCTACAACATTAAGCAAGAATTATGGGGCCTCAGCTTACTAAATTGGTCAAGCCTCATTCACAAAAACTTTTGATTTCTAAAAATCAGAAACTTCAGAGTCTTCTGATTTTAGAAATCAGAAAATCTGATTTTAATTTCAGAAATAAAAAATATTTAATTTCATTTCTAAAATCATAATTATTTTGATGAAACTTTTGATTTATGAAATAAAAAATACATGTGTAAGACCCCCCCCCCCCCCACCTTTTTTTCTTTTTCAAACCCGGGGTCTTATGCCCAGAATCGCCGTTTTGCAGCGGTCCCGACACTCGAGAAAGCCGTCAGTACAAAACGCCGATTCTGCCGGCCTTTTCGATCATCACAGAGAGACCAGTATTTAGGAATGAAATAGCTGAGTCCACAAAAGTCATATATAATAAGAGAAATCACAACATGTCCATAAGTAGAAAAGAGAGTACTACGAAGTAACAAAACGGAAATATAAACGGGCTTAAGCCCGGTACATCAGATCCTCGCTACAATCTCTCGCGGAAGCTGTAAAAAGACTATCACTCACGGAGCTGGTCGTTGGTGCTCCGGTACTAGACTGGCCCACCTCCATGCGTACCGTACTCCGCTGGTGCTGGTCCTTGAGCTGCTGGTCCATGTCTCCCATCCGGAGCCCCTGTAATGTTGTGGTCCGAAAACCATTAGTCATAAAGACTAAGCTCTATCATCCTCTACCCCTCCCCCCATGGCTCCTAAGCACCGGGCGGGGAGGAGGAAAGGGAAGCTACAAGGTGGAGAGTACAAAGTGGCAGGTGACAGTGGAACTAGTCTAGCAGTTCTATAATGGTATGCAATAAGGTGAGCAAGTAGCGTAAGCAAGTAGAGTAAGCAGCATATGCAAGAAAGACAAGGTAAGAGGTAAGTAACCTTAACTTATATGAATGTCCATACAAACATATAAGTTAAGGGGTCTTCTGCAAGGCTCTCACCATATAAAAAGTCTCATACCAATTTATACGTTGTGGTGTCGGTTGTATGCAAGTATGCTATGTCATGATTCATGCAAGTGCAACCCACGCACACGACTCTATGCATACAGACCTTTAGTTCCCCCTGTTTGGGCAGCTAGCTTCACTCCCAGGAACCTCCGTAGTGGTAAACGGATACAGTGGGTCGGGCGCCCCGCTCCTAGGCGGGTATCCACACTACCAGGCCTAGCCCTCCCGTACGCCCCTAGAAGAACACAACCTAGAGTATCTGCATACTAATGTTGGTCATATCCACCAGACTTTCTTTGGCTAAGAGTCCCACACCGCCGAGTCAACGTATCGACGTCTGTGTGAACGACCGTCCAATACCGATGACCCGCCACCTTATTTTGTATCCAAAACCTTTTGAGTCACTAGCTCCCCGGACTGTCCGTTCATGCATCTACCTTCCGAACGAACCGCCCGGATGGCAATCAAAACAACCCAATCAACCTCCCGAGCTACTGTGGTGTGTGAATGTGCAACCCTAGTTATACTAGTTGCTCTTGTAATATTTTATTCTTACTGTTTAGGTTAGCCCATGACTGCTCAAGGTATTCCCCGTGAAAGGCTCTCGAAGGCACTAGGAACTACGATGGGATTACACCCAAAGCTCCCTTTCGCAAGGCATTTACTATTATTGGTTGCTATCAAATTTCTCAAACCCTTACTTCTTGTACTGGATCTAACCCTAGAGTATTTTACACTTCCTCCCCACGGGAAAGACGATCTTTCGTCGATCCCGAGCACCACTTAACACTAGCCAAACCAACACTCTACTCATCCTACCTTCCACTGATGAACTCATTTTTTTCCTCCAAACCAGCAAACATCTAACCCCAACTCATGGGCCCAAATTCATATTCCAAAATAATTTCTGCAGTTTTATTAAATGCAGACCAACCTAAACTATATGACGTGAAAAATGAGAGGTACTTAAAATATTCATCCAATAACTCTATAATAATTAATGGAGGGCTTTCATGACCTTTTTAGCCTAAATTCAGAATTTCATAATTTTCCAAATTTATCTGATAATTTATTTAATTATTCTAGTAATCAAAAACCTAAAGTTTGAACACGAAGTACCAATTTCCTACAAACAAAAGCTCAACAAAATTTATGATACATTCAATATGACAATTTAACATAACATCCAAAGTCTCCTAATTTTTCAGTAAGGTTTAGCCTCTAATTCTAATTTTGAAAATAACATATTTTTATCAATTTAAAGAGGCAAGTGCAGCAAAAATATTTCCAAAAATTCTGAAAAAACTTCAAAGATGATTGTAAGGACATATAAAAGCTCTGAGTCAAGTTTCATAAATTATTAGCAAGTAATGAGCTCTAAACAAATTATTGAACTATTTTCCAAATTAATGAGCTTGTGAAGTAGATACTGCAAATATGTATTCAAAAATTCTAATTAAATTCATACATAAGAAATAGGGCCTTAAATTCCCTCTGCCAAATTTTCATGAACTTCTAATGGGCAGTGGGATCATAATATCCAGATAAATAGGTAGAACCAACTCATGCATTTGTAAAGGAAGTACTAGAATTAATGTCCCAAAATTCTCCAATAAATTACCAGAGATTCATTCTACCCCTATGACCACACTACCCAAATTTCATTATAGTTCAAGGAGTTTCACTAACCTATGCTAGCACTATAATATTTGTGCCCTAAACTAGGGTTAGGGTTTTGTGGGGCCTACCCTTTCCCAAATCTCCTAATATTTTTATCAGAGGGCTTTAGATACCCTAGCACCCTCCCTACCAAATTTCAAATTCATTCAAGGTCATTTGACCTCATATCTTTCACAAGGCACAAAAGTCCTTCCTTAGGATTTAGTCTTAGATCATAGGGCAAAACTATTCCAATCTACCCTATCTTGCATGGGAAGGTGCTAATAGCCATGCCAAGTCAGTGGCCCCAATATCAACCTCTGTTGAGGTGATTTGGCCACCCAAAACCCAAAGTGCACTTTTGACCAAAATACACTTTCTAAGGCAATGCTAGGGTTTGCATGATTTCAATTCAAACCACCTCCAAATGAGATGAAATTTTAACCAGAGCTTTATAATGATCCCAAGCACCACTCCTCAAAATTTGGGTGAGTTTGGATGTCATTTGTCCCTAAATTAAATTACCCTAGAGAAATTAAATAATTTCCAAAACTATAGAAAAATTGTCCCCAAAAATTCTCATTTAAAATTCTCATTTTTGGGCAGAACCTAGATATGGACTAGGGTGACTCCCTGTCCAAATTTCAAGTCATTTGGTCTAGAGATGAAGTGTGGGCACCCATTTTAATTTCTACCTAGCCCTAGATATAGACCCCACCAAAATGAGTGCCCTGGTCAAACTATACACCTAAACTAGTTAAAACTAATTTTGCAGTAAACTAGACTCACCAGGTACAATTTTTATGTTGACTACTTCCTCTGAATTAGCCTCTAGGTATTTTTAATAAATAAAAACATTAAATACAAAAGGTGTGACAGAAAGGAAATAATCAGAAATTAATAACCTATTGTTTTAATTCGATTTCAGCACAAATCTTAGCGCAGATCGGGCGGCTGCCGGTTATCTTCAACCTCCAGCCAACGGTTAGGATACACCCGTCCTGGAGCAACTTCCAGCCGCCGGCCATCCGGCCACCTCCCTGGCCGGCCACCGCCACCACCACCTCCGTTGAGGTGGTGGCTATCGCCAGGCGGTGGCACAGCCGCCGGAGAGGCCTATTCCGGCGATCCCGATGGCTTCACTTTTACGGAAAAATTAGGAAAAATCCATCCCTGATCGGGCTCAATTGAGCCTGATTCTTAATCCTAATGAATGTTAAGATCTACCCATAGAGAGAGGAGGAGGGGAGGACCTTGTTTGCGGCCTAGAGATGCGTCGATCGCCGGAATGCCATGGTGGTGGTGGCGCCACTCGGGTTTCTGCAACTACACAGTGGAGTAACTCTAAATCGTCGGGGTAAGAGCGGAAGCGACTCCTTGGAGCCCAGTGAAGCTTTTAAAATAATAAGATGGGGAAGGGGGTGGTCATAGCATCAATGTCATTAATGGCCATGAATAGCTTGGCTCGGCCATGGTGGTGGGGAGGTGAACCTACCTTGGGTGGCCAGGAAACGGCTGGAAACTTCTCCTCTTCTCTAGAGGAGTTGAATCCAGCCACCAAAGGTGGCCCTTGGCCTCCCCATGCATGAATGTCCTTCTCCTTCTCTATTCTCTCTCCTCCATTAAAGAGGGATTTGGAGTTTTCTCTCTCCTGCCCTTCATGGCTGAATTATATTATGGCACTTAGCCTAATTGCAGCCCACTAAGTTATTATAAAGAGGTTAGGGAGTGGTTAGCCCAAGTGGCTAGGGGCTTGAGCTTGGGTTAGCCCTTTTTGAGCTAAGTTGACTTGACCTAGCCTTAGGGTTGACTTTGGTCAAGTTGACCTTTTGTGTCACCATCAATGGGTCCTTGGTGACCTATTGGCCTCCCCTAGGGTCTAGGTAGGGATGAGTAAGGTTGAATTGGCACCTTGGAAGTCACCTACCCTTAGGAAGGGTACTGTAACGCCCCCGATTTTTTTTCGAAGATTTTATCTGAATGGGCATCGTCATATTTATGACGTCGTGGCGTTACTTTTAACGTCGAGTTGGCGGCGCAATGCCGTTAAGGCATTTTCGTGTCCGTGCGGTCTAGTCGACCGAATTTTTGTTGTAATGGGAAATTTTGCATTTGGAATTTAAGTTATGTAATTTTGGACTTGCTCGTCAAGTTACGTCGCAATCCGAGATTTTTTGGAGTCTCGGCGCGCGATTGAAGTTTTGGATTGTTTATGTTCGTTGTATACTTTACAAATTAATATCTCGGGAATGACTCGTCGGATTTAGGTTTTGGTTTCGCCATTGGAATCGTAGCGTCAGTGATCTCCTACGATGCGAATTTCGTTTGATTCGGCGCTCGTTCGGGCCTCCGTTTTGAACTCGTGCTTCCTTGTTCAAAAATATATAAATATGATTATTTTAATATTATAGTACTATTCAAAAATGTCTTTTACTATTCATTCATATAGTTTGATCAAAAGGGTATATTTGAAAAAAAAATATTTTTCCTGCAATTATACTCGAGTGATTTCTATATATACTCGTGTAGGTCTTTCTGCTACTCGTGTAGGTCAATTCTGCTACTCTAGTAGGTCAATTCTGCTACTCATGTAGGTCTTTCTGCAACTCGAGTAGGTCAATTCTGCTACTCGAGTAGGTCAATTCTGCTACTTGTGTATGTCATTCTACTACTCGAGTAGGTCAATTCTGCTACTCGTGTAGGTCTTTCTGCAACTTGAGTAGGTCAATTATGCAACTCGAGTAGGTCAATTCTGCTACTCGAGTAGGTCAATTCTGCTACTCGAGTATGTCAATTCTGCTACTCGTGTAGGTCTTTCTGCAACTCGAGTATGTCAATTATGTTACTCGTGTATGTCATTTTGTTACTCGAGTAGGTCATTCTGCTACTCGAGTAGGTCATTCTGTTACTCGAGTAGGTCATTCTGCTACTCGAGTAGGTCATTCTGTTACTCGAGTAGGTCATTCTGCTACTCGAGTAGGTCGATTCTGTTACTCGAGTTGTTCTGTTCAGTCGGCGTTCAGATGCAATTTTCAGGGTCAAAATGATGTCGTATGGAAAAATGGTCAACATAAATTTTGTTCGTCTCGATGAGATCTACAACTTTCATGTCGGACAATTTTCGATTTGATGCCATCTTGGATCTCTATTATTGATTTTCCCGAAACTGCTCATAGATAGCCTGTTCGACTGATCCACTCGAGTTCTATGCCTTCTATCTCGAGTAGACCTAATCTACTCGAGTTCTATGCCTTTTATCTCGAGTCCCTATGACCATCTTGAGTTCCCCAAGCCTCCAACTCGAGTCTCCATCTCGAGTAAGCCCCTCCAACTCAAGTAAACCCCTCCATCTCGAGTAAACCTATTTCCTCTCGAGTTGTTTGTGCTGTCTGAGTTCGGGCACTGTTTTGAGGGTCAAAACGGCGTTGTACAAAATGGTCAATATAAAATTTGTTCATGTCGACGAGATTTACAACTTTCATGTTGGACACCTTTTGATTGGGAGTCATCCTAGACCTCTATTTTGGGTTCCCGCGAAACCACTCGAAATAACCCGTTTTTGACAAAACTTTTTATAAACATATATATATATATATATATATATATATATATATATATATATTCCTAAACTTAGGTTTTAGAACCGAACTTCATCTTCTCCGATATTTTTCTCCTGAACCAGAGCAGCGAGCGAGAGAGAGAGAGAGAGAGAGTTTCTTTTTCGTAAATCTTCCGGTGGCCGCCGACGGTACTCCGATGCTCAAAATCTTCAACCGAACATTGATCCGGAAAGCTCTCACCGAGAGTTACGTCATTGTGGTAATATCTTCCTTTTTTCTTGAGCTTTCTCATTAGGGTTTTTCGACTCTAACCTCTTTTTCGGACTTTCTTGTTCAGATTTCAACTCCTTCCGCATCCTTTTGCCCCGATTTGCGACGTGGACTGATTCAGAGAACTTTTCCGGTAAAATCAAGGCAAGTGGTGGTTTTCCCTCGTTTCTCCTTGTCTGATTTGATGGTAACGACTACGCTTTCATGTTCTTTAAAATTTTCTACACTTGTTCTTTCAAATTATTGTTATGATTGACCTTCACAATGATCACATGATGTTGTAATGTTTTGTCATGGTGAACTCAATTTTGTCCGGATATGTTTGATCGTTCTTGAAGTGTCTTATTGATGGCTTTAAACGCCTTGATTTTCGTTATTGAATGGATTAGAGTTATCTAGGATTGTTAATCGTTCCTGAGAGTTGATCCACCATGTCTTGAAACTAGAAGTGTCAAGTAGAATCTGACGAGCCAAATCTCAAGATATGTGGTGTTTTCTTGGTGGTTTTCTTGATTGCGGGAGTTAGTGGACGATTCCACCTCCGCAGTGTTTGTTTCCTTCATTAGTGCCCTGTGGAAGTTTACCTGGTTTTTGGGTGTCTGCGGTATATGGTAGAGAGTATGAGACTCCCTCGCTGTTATATGGATTTTATATTCGTGTGGGTGTGCCCAAGAGTGACCACCTCGCCCGTGTTTTTGGGTGGTGTGTCCACGAGTGACCACCTCGGCTGTGTTTTTGGGTAGAGTCGACCACAAGTGCCTAATAAAGATTTGTATTTCTTTCTTACGAATTATTCATGTTGTCACCTTATAGCCTCGTGCGTCTGGTGTACTATTATTGTACGTGACGAATCACGTAAGAGTTCTTTTTCCCGATGATGACTTGTTCCTCTTTTTGTACTTTATTTCAGTACTGTTGGTATTGGGTTGGTACCCCTTTTGACCTTTGTTTATTTTAGCTTATTAATTTTCTGTCACCATTTGTACCTTCTTGCTGAGGTGTTCTGTCTTTGGAATGCCTCAGGTTCAGAGCAGTAGCAGATAGTAGAGCTAGTTTTGGAGTTTCTGGGCGGCAGTGTTGGCTGTGGTTGTTGCCTCGTCTTAGCGAGGTAGTTTGTTGTATATTTTGTTTTTTACTGGCTCAGACATACATTTCTGTTTGTGGGTTCGTGACAGTTTGTTGACGCCCACAGAATTACTGCTTTTAGATACTTGCTAGCTGCTTATTTCTCTATATGTGGATGTGAATTACTTACTCTCTGGGAGGATTTATGGTAGGAATGTATGTTAGGTATTTTTAAGAATAAAATCTATTATTATTACTCCATGCATTGCATAATTTAAAAACTCTAACTTGTTATATTTAGCGATCGTAAAAGCTATTCTTACTACTATTATAAATTTAGAGTCTTGCATAGCATGAGTTGTCATTGGGGACGTTTATACTCATGTAGGATGTTGGAGTTAATTTAAATAAGTATTTTTCTGCAGTGTATAATTATATTTTGATTCGTGGACTAAATGAGCCACAAAGCCGAGGGATACAACTGACTATTGTGCTTAAACTGATTTTACCTTAAGATAACTTAAAGAATCTTTCTTCATGATTAAGTATGTGTTTGTCTGAGCGTCCGCAATTATCCCCTGCTGACGTGGCATCATGACGCGTGTTTTCCCTTACTCTGATAAGTTATTTTATGCGGTGAAAATGTGGGTTGTGACAGTTGGTATCAGAGGGAGGTTGCTGGACAATTGGTCGGGCAACCTTCTCTTGTTAGTATTAGTTGTTCAGTGACATTTCATGCACACACCGATGTGTCATCAGTACGTTTTAGCCGAAGCATAGTCACTACACTCATAGCATGATAAGAAGTATACAGAGCATATTATGTAGTATGAGATGCATAATATGTGTTTGTATATGGATCCACCATAGGTGGCAACATGTGACGGTTATGTTGTATGAGATGCATAACCACCATCACACAGGTGTCCATTAGCACGTTTTCTTTTCTCGTTGCATGCAATGTTATGTAGTATGGGATGCATAACATTTCATGTGTACGCCGCTCATAACATGCATTAGGGCCTTTATAGAATGCATAACACTACACACATTGCATATCATTGCATAAGCACCCGTGCTAAGTTAAGGTTTACATGATGACACATGTACACACATGATTTTAAATAAGAATGAAGAACTCATGCATTCATGTCATAGGCATAAGAGTCAATAAGATGAGAGGATATCATCCTAAGTAGGACATAGTATCATTATAAAATCCCAGAGCAAGTTGCAGCGTAAGCAAGTATCTTTTATGTATGGTCTGAACTAATCGTGTTGCTTTGTTGTAAGCTAGGATTTTGATGAGTTGTCTATTTGCTTTTAGAAATGCCGCCAAAGCGTCCCGCGACGAGGTCGACTCCCCAGTCGGAAGGTGAGTCATCAGGTGCGCAAAGTGATGCGATTATCGAGAGTCTGTGTCAGGGCAATGAGGCTTTGTCGAGGCAATTAGTTGTGATGCAATCACAAATTGAGTCTTTGTTGTTTGTCGCTCCCGCGCAGCAACCTTTAGTGTAGGAGCCTGCCTTGGGCCAAGCCGTGCCCGATACCCCTGCTCCTCTGGTGCCCCCGATGACGATACCACCAGAAATGAATTTCATATCGCACTTCCAGCGGTTGGGACCTCCCACCTACGATGGGAGTGCCGACTTTTTGATTTCAGATGATTGGATCATCTCCATCGAGGAGATGTTTTCGTATTCCTGAATTATAGAGGATCAGAAGGTAATGATTGCAGCCTATCAGTTAAAAGGCCTGACAAAGAGTTGGTGGATTCGGGAAAGAGAGAGTCTGAAGGAAGGCTGTTCTTGGGAGTCTTTTAAGAAGATGTTGCCGAAGAAGTTTCTACCCTCAGTCGAGCAGGACCGCCTGATGAATAACTTCCTGCATCTGAAGCAGAGACAGCTCACCGTGAGCGAGTACGAGATTGAGTTTAGCAAGTTGAGCAGATTTGCCCCCAATTTGGTAGCTTCGGAGGAGGGTAGAGTAAAACGATTCTTTGGAGGACTAAGAAGCGATGTCCGGCAGTTGGCATGCGCTTATAGAGCAGAGAACTTTGCTGGGGCAGTGGAAGCCGCACTGAAAGTTGAGGCGATTGAAAATGCCAAGAACCGCGGTGTTGCGACGAGGAAAGAGAAAAGGAAGGCGTTGAGGATGGTAGCTCCAGGGCATCTGGCCCTTCTCAGAAAAAGAAAAGTAAGGAAGTGTGTAGCTTCTGTGGTCACCCTGGCCACCCCTATGAAAGGTGTTTCAAAAGGACTGCCACCTTGAAGCAGCAGGTGCACGCCATCCAAGGTGCACCCAATGGAGAGCTAGTGTACTCGTTCTGTGCAAGGAAAGGTCATGATGTCAGTCGGTGCTGGATGAAAGAAAGGATTTGCTTCCAGTGCGGGCAGAAGGGACACCAGAAGTCTTCGTGCCCCCAGACTCAGTCCCCACTACAGTCTTCCCCACTTCGAGCTCTGCCGCCGCCACCAAACCTAGATAAAGGAAAAAGAAAGCTGAACGTGATGACCAACGAGGAAGCCCAAACCTCTACGCAAGTGATATCAGGTTAGCCTCAGTTTAATTTATCCTTATTATTTTGTCATTGTTGCCCTAGTTATCGTTCGTTTAGTTATGTATGCTACGGTTTTAGGGGAGTTTAAGGTGCGGAATAGGTGGACACGCATTCATTTCGACTCAGGTGCCACCCATTCCTTTGTGGCCCGGAGGTTTGTTGATAAACATCGCCCGAATGTGGATCAATTAGGAGACTCCTTCAACGTCAAGCTTCCCTCCGGTGATTCAGTGATATCTAATCAAGGAGTTCTGAGATGCCCTATTTATCTTGGCAATTTCTTGCCTTAGCGGATCTGATGATTTTAGACCTGGCTGATTTTGATGTGATTTTGTGCATGGACTGGCTGTCCAAGTATGATGCGGTCATCTAGTGCAAGGTTAAGCGACTGGATTTCAGGATGGATGACGGACAACCTATGAGCATCTATGGATTTCAGGACAGTGTTTCCCCTGTCATTTCTGCGGTACGTGCTTGTCGTACTATAGAGTCTGGTTGCGAGGTGTTTTTAGTTTCTATTTCTGCTCTGGAGACAGCTTTTGGTACACCACGTTTTGAGGATGTCTCGGTGATGCGAGAGTTTCCATATGTCTTTATTGATAGTCTTCCAGGACTCCATCCTGAAAGGGAGATAGAGTTTGTGATAGACCTCGAGCTTGGTACTCGTCCTATTGCCAAAGCACCGTACCATATGGCTCCGCGTGAGTTGGATGAGTTGCGTACTCAGCTCGATGAGTTGGTGAGGTGTGGTTTTATTAGACCAAGTTCTTCTTCGTGGGGTGCTCCTGTTTTGTTAGTCAAGAAGAAAGATGGATCAATGAGGCTTTGCATCGATTATAGGGAATTGAACAAGGTAACCATTAAGAATAGATATCCCCCGCCAAGGATTGATGATCTGTTCGACCAGTTGCGTGGTAGCTCGGTATTTTCAAAGATCGATCTTCGTTCAGGCTACAACCAGTTGAGAATTCGTGAGGCAGACATTCCCCGAACCGCGTTCCGTTCGCGGCATGAACATTATGAGTTTTTGGTGATGTCTTTTGGTTTAACCAATGTACCCTCTGCTTTCATGGATTTGATGAATAGGGTATTTAAGGATTTCTTGGACCGATTCGTTATTGTGTTTATAGATGATGTCCTGGTGTATTCCCGTAATATTGAGGAACATACTCAGCATTTGCGTTTGGTTTTGTCGAGCCTGAGGGAGCATGAGTTTTATGCGAAGTTGAGCAAGTGTGAGTTCTGGCTACCTCAGGTGTCCTTTCTGGGTCATGTTGGGAGCAAGGACGGTATTTCTGTAGACCCGACCAAGATTTCTGCTGTGATGGAATGGGAGAGACCTTCTACACCTAAGGAGATTAGGAGCTTCTTAGGCCTGGCTGGCTATTATAGAAGATTCGTGGAAGGGTTTTCAGTGTTGTCTGCTCCTCTAACTAGACTTACTCAGAAGAATACTGCATTTATTTGGAGTGATAATAAGTGTGAAGAGGCTTTCCAAGAGTTGAAGAAGAGATTATGTACTACTCCAATTTTAACCATACCAACTGAAGGAGTTGAGTATGTTGTGTATGTTGATGCATCACACATCAGACTTGGTTGTGTTTTAATGCAAGATGGTAAGGTGATCGCGTATGGATCGAGACAAATAAAGATTCACGAGAGAAACTATACTACACATGATTTGGAGTTTGCTGCTGTAATTTATGCGCTGAAGCTTTGGAGACACTTATTGTATGGTGCGCTGTGCAAGATCTATATGGATCATAAGAGTTTGAAGTACGTCTTCACTCAGAAGGAACTAAACCTGTGCCAGCGTCGGTGGTTAGAATATGTGGCTGATTATGAAGTGGAAATTCTTTATCATCTAGGAAAGGCTAATGTAGTAGTCGATGCTTTAAGTAGAAAGACCACTAAAATTTTTAATCTATCGGTACAATCCTTGGTAGAAGAATTCTTGTTGATGGATATTGAGGTTGGAAGTCGTACTGTGCCTGCTAGTTTGGAAGCGGAAGAACCCTCTTGAATTTCCCTTACTCAAGCACATCAGATGGATGATCCTGATTTGTTGCACCTCCGGAATAGAACTGTGAAGGCAGAGCTACCAGATTTCTCCTTAGATGAGTTGGATACCTTAAGGTATCGGGGTAGATTTTGCGTCCCCACCTTTGGCGACATTCGGGCTAAGATCTGTGCTGAAGCTCATGGTTCCAGTGTAGCCTACCACCATGGTTCCACTAAGATGTATAAGGATCTAAAACAAATTGTTTGGTGGTCGGGGATGAAAAGTGATATCGCAAAGCTTGTATCGGAATGTTATACATGTCAGCGTGTGAAGGCTGATCATAGAAGGCCTGGTGGTAAATTGACACCGCTTGATATTCCAAGTTGGAAATGAGAGAGTATTTCAATGGATTTCATCACCGGTCTACCAAAATCTCCCCGTGGGCATGACTCTGTTTGGGTGATAGTCGATAGATTGACAAAGTGTGCTCACTTTGTTCCGTTTAAGATTGGGTATTTGATGAAGAAGATAGCTGAGTTATATCTTGAAGAGGTCATCAGATTACATGGAGTACATGTTAGCATTGTATCAGATCGAGACACCAGATTTACGTCTCGCTTTTGGAAGAGTTTATAGGAGGGGTTGGGTACCGATTTAAGGTATTCCATCGCCTATCATCCGCAGACGAATGGTCAGACGGAAAAAGTAAATCAGATCGTAGAAGACATGATCATGTGTTATATTTTGGATCATGGTGGTGCTTGGGATGAGCGTCTCAGACTCATGGAGTTTGCATACAATAATAGTTATCAAGAGAGTCTGCAGATGGGCTCGTTTGAGGCCTTATATGGGAGGCGTTGTAGAACTCCTTTGTTTTGGGCTGAAGTCGGTGAGAGACCGTTGCTAGGTCCGGAAGCCCTTGAGGAGATGAATTGTGCTGTGACTCATATTCGAGAAAAGCTGTGTGTGCCTCAAGAGCGCTATGAGAAGTATGTTAATCAACGAATGGTCGATCTGGAGTTTTTCGTTGGAGACTTTGGTTTTTCTGAAGGTTTCTCCGATGTCTAGCGTTAAAAGGTTTGGAAGGAACCACAAATTAGACCCCCCGGTAAGTGGGACCTTTCCAAATTATTGAGCGCATCAGAGTGTCAGCTTATAGGCAGGATTTGCCTGCTACCTTCCCTGGTGTCCATGATATGTTCCATGTGAGCCAGTTGCGGAAGTGTGTTCGTAGTGATCGACAAGTCCTTGACTCGATGCCCCAGATTCAGCCCAACCTTACGTATGTGAAAGAACCTGTTCGTATTCTGGATTCTCAAGAGCGTGTGTTGCGGAGAAAGACCATCCCTATGGTCAAGATTTTTTGGAAAAATCAAGATGTCGAGAGCACGACGTGAGAATTGGAATCGGCGATGAGAGAATCTCACCCGCACATCTTCTCTTAGTTTCGGGTATGTCGTTATAATTTAAGTAATGTTTGATTTTATCGTTTTGGTTTGGTTTTAGAGTTGTGTTAAGTTTCGGGACGAAACTTCTTTTTAGGGGGAGTGACTGTAACGCCCCCGATTTTTTTTCGAAGATTTTATTTGAATGAGCATCGTCATATTTATGACGTCGTGACGTTACTTTTAACGTCGAGTTTGCGGCGCAATGCCGTTAAGGCATTTTCGCGTCCGTGCGGTCGAGTCGGCCGAATTCTTGTTGTAATGAGAAATTTTGCATTTGAAATTTAAGTTATGTAATTTTGGACTTGCTCGTCAAGTTACGTTGCAATTCGAGCATTTTTGGAGTCTCGGCGCGCGATTGAAGTTTTAGATTGTTTATGTTCGTCTTATACTTTACAAATTAATATCTCGGGAATGGCTCGTCGGATTTAGGTTTTGGTTTCGCCATTGGAATCGTAGCGTCAGTGTTCGTCTACGGTGCGAATTTCGTTTGATTCGGCGCGCGTTCGGACCTCCGTTTTGAACTCGTGCTTGCTTGTTCAAAAATATATAAATATGATTATTTTAATATTATAGTACTATTCAAAATGTCTTTTACATTCATTCATAATTTCACATAGTTTGATCAAAAGGGTATATTTGCAAAAAAATTGTTTTTCGTGCAATTATACTCGAGTGATTTCTATATGTACTCGTGTAGGTCTTTCTGCTACTCGTGTAGGTCAATTCTGCTACTTGAGTAAGTCAATTCTGCTAATCGTGTAGGTCTTTCTGCAACTCGAGTAGGTCAATTCTGCTACTCGAGTAGGTCAATTCTGCTACTCGTGTAGGTCAATTCTGCTACTCGAGTAGGTCAATTCTGCTACTCGTGTAGGTATTTCTGCAACTCGAGTAGGTCAATTCTGCTACTCGAGTAAGTCAATTCTGCTACTCGAGTAGGTCAATTCTGCTACTCGTGTAGGTCATTCTACAACTCGAGTAGGTCAATTCTGCTACTCGTGTAGGTCATTCTGTTACTCGTGTAGGTCATTCTGCTACTCGAGTCGGTCATTCTGTTACTCGAGTAGGTCATTCTGCTACTAGAGTAGGTCATTCTGTTACTCGCGTAGGTCATTCTGCGACTCGAGTAGGTCGATTCTGTTACTCGAGTTGTTCTGTTCAATCGGCGTTCATACGCAATTTTTAGGGTCAAAATGATGTCGTATGGAAAAATGGTCAACATGAAATTTGTTCGTCTCGACGTGATCTCCAACTTTCATGTTGGATACTTTTCGATTTGATGCAATCTTGGACCTATATTATTGATTTTCCCAAAACTGCTCATAGATAGCCCGTTCGACTGATCCACTCGAGTTCTATGCCTTCTATCTCGAGTAGACCTGATCTACTCGAGTTCTATGCCTTTTATCTCGAGTCCATATGACCATCTCGAGTTCCCCAAGCCTCCAACTCGAGTCTCCATCTCGAGTAAGCCCCTCCAACTCGAGTAAACCCCTCCATCTCAAGTAAACCTATTTCCTCTCGAGTTGTCTGTGCAGTCTGAGTTCGGGCACTGTTTTTAGGGTCAAAACAGTGTTGTACAAACAAATGGTCAACATGAAATTTGTTCGTCTCGACGAGATCTACAACTTTCATGTTGGACACTTTTTAATTTGGAGTCAGCCTAGATCTCTAATTTGAGTTCCCGCGAAACCGCTCGAAATAACCCGTTTTTGACAAAACTTTTTATAAACATTATATATATATATATATATTCCTAAACTTAGGTTTTAGAACCGAACTTCATCTTCTCCGATATTTTTCTTCCGAACCAGAGCAGCGAGCAAGAGAGAGAGATAGTTTTTTTTCGTGAATCTTTCGATGACCGCCGACGGTACTCCGGTGCTCGAAATCTTCAACCGAATATAGATCCGGAAAGCTCTCACTGAGAGCTACGCTATCGTGGTAATATCTTCCCCGTTTCTTGAGTTTTCTCATTAGGGTTTTTCGGCCCGAACCTCTTTTTGGCCGTTCTTGTTCAGATTTCAACTCATCCCGCATCCTTTTGCCCCGATTTGCGATGTGGACTGATTCGAAGAACTTTTCCGGTAAAACCAAGGCAAGTGGTGGTTTTCCCTCGTTTCTCCTTGTCCGATTTGATGCTAACGGCTATATTTTCATGTTCTTTAAAATTTTCTACACTTGTTCTTTCAAATTATTGTTATGATTAACCTTCTCAATGATCACATGATGTTGTAACATTTTGTCATGGTGAACTCACTTTTGTCCGGATATGTTTGATCGTTCTTGTAGTGTCTTATTGATGGCTTTAAATGCCTTGGTTTTCGTTATTGAACGTATTACAGTTATCTAGGATTGTTAATCGTTCTTGAGGGTTGATCAACCATGTCTTGAAACTAGAAGTGTCAAGTAGAATCTGACGAGCCAAATCTCGAGATATGTGGTGTTTTCTTGGTGGTTTTCTTGATTGCGGGAGTTAGTGGACGATTCCACCTCCGCAGTGTTTGTTTCCTTCATTAGTGCCCTGTGGAAGTCTACCTTGTTTTTGGGTGTCTGCGGTGTATCGTGGAGAGTATGAGACTCCCTCGCTGTTAGACGAATTTTATATTCGTGTGAGTGTGCCCAAGAGTGACCACCTCGCCCGTGTTTTTGGGTGGTGTGTCCACGAGTGACCACCTCGACCGTGTTTTTGGGTAGAGTCGACCACAGGTGCCTAATAAAGGTTTTGTATTTCTTCCTTACGAATTATTATTGTTGTCACCTTACAGCCTCGTGCGTCTGGTGTACTATTGTTGTACGTGACGAATCACATAAGAGTTCTTTTTCCTGATGATGACTTGTTCCTCTTTTTGTGCTTTTATTTCAGTACTGTTGGTCTTGGGTTGGTACCCCTTTTGACCTTTGTTTATTTTAGTTTATTAATTTTCTGTCACCATTTGTATCTTCTTGCTGCGGTGTTTTGTCTTTGGAATGTCTCAGGTTCAGAGCAGTAGAAGATAGCAGAGCTAGTTTTGGAGTTTCTGGGCGGCAGTGTTGGCCGTGGTTGTTGCCTCGTCTTAGCGAGGTAGTTTGTTGTATATTTTGTTTTTTACTAGCTCAGACATACATTTCTGTTTGTGGGTTTGTGTCAGTTTGTTGACGCCCACAGAATTGCTGCTTTTAGATACTTGCTAGCTGCTTATTTATCTATATGTGGATGTGAATTACTTGCTCTCGGGGAGGATTTATGCTGGGAATGCATGTTAGATATTTTTAAAAATAAAATCTATTACTATTACTCCATGCACTGCATAATTTAAAAACTCTAACTTGTTATATTTAGCGATCGTAAAAGCTATTCTTACTACTATTATAAATTTAGAGTCTTGCATAGCATGAGTTGTCCTTAATGACATTTATACTCATATATGATGTTGGAGTTAATCTAAATAAGTATTTTTCCGCAGTGTATAATTATATTTTGATTCGTGTACTAAATGAGCCACAAAGCCGAGGGATATGACTGACTATTGCGCTTAAACTGATTTTACCTTAATATAACTTAAAGAATCTTTCTTCATGATTAAGTAGGTGTTTGCCTGAGCGTCCGCAGTTATCCCCTGCTAACGTGGCATCATGACGCACGTTTTCCCTTACTCTGATAAGTTATTTTATGCGGTGAAAATGCGGGTTGTGACAGGTACTTTGACCAAATTAGGGGCTAAAGTTGACTTTGGTCAACATAAATTCTTGGGTTGACCCCAATGGGTCCTTGGTGACCCATTGACCTAACTTTAGGGTTAGGAGGGCATGAGTGGGGCCCACTTGGCTAGGGGAAGGTCAATTGACCCTATGTAGGCTAGTTTGACCCATTTAGGGTTAGGGTTGACTTAAGGCAACTTTACCTCTTTGACTGCCTATAGTGGGTCCTTAGTGGCCCTATGGACTTCCCAAGGTGTTTGGGGTGTTATGGTAGGGTTCTGTGATCAAGGTGTAGCCCTAAAGTCAGACCTTAGGTCAAAATATTGAGGCTGAGCTATAGGCAGATCAAGGTGATTTTCACCTTGACCTTGTTCACTTAGTTCTTTGACCTTCTGGTGGTTTTGTCATGACCTAGTCATGACAAAACAAAATCCTAGGGGTCTAGTTGTTTAAGGGATGTTACAAAATGAACATAACATTTTCAAAAGTCACGAAAAATTAGGAGAAAGTGCAGTGCAACTAGCCAAAACTATGATGACATTAACAACTCCCTATACATAATGATAGCCATAATAGATTCATGAACTCGACTACTATTTTTTTCAATTTATTAAATTTTTATCATTATTTGTAGTTTAAATGTTCTCCTGTCCAAGACTATTTAAAATGACTATTTTAAGAAGAAAAAAAAGTTTACTTTTCCGTATATTCCGCTCAATCCGATTTCTATTTATAAGCAGAAGGGTCTAGAAAACCCTAAAAATTTGAAACCTCCGAAAATCCACGGCGCTGCATACGGATCTAATTACTGTTCTGATCCATGGCGGAGGAAAGATCGGAGGAAAACATGGCAAAGCCGGCGATGCTAAAGCTGAAGAGCTCCGACGAGGTGGAGTTCACGGTGGAGGCGGCGGCGCTGATGCAATCACAAATGCTCAGGAACATGATCGAAGAAGGCTGCGTGGATAGCGGCGTCGCCATCCCGATTCCCAAAGTCAGTGCCTCAGTTCTCACCAACGTCCTCTCCTACTGCACCAACCACGCCAATCCACCGCGGCCGTTGCCGTCCACTTCCAAATCGCCGGACGATCTTCTCAAGGAGCTCGACCGCGATCTCGTCAACTCAATCAACACCGACATTACCGCCATGCTCGAACTCGTCCTGGTTAGATTCCTCTTCTTCTTCTTCTTCTTCTGTCCCCCCCAATTAACTCTCCAACAGATGAAATAACCCTAATTTGGTGCGATTTGGGATCGATGCAGGCTGCAAATTATCTGGATATAAAAGGGTTGATGGATTTGAGTTGCCAGGCGGTGGCGGATGCAATCCAGGACATGAGCCCTGAAGAAGTGCGCGAGATTTTTAACATAGAGAACGATTTCACACCTGAAGAAGAGAGGCAGGTTCGGCGGGATAATGCTTGGGCTTTCAAGTGAAGGATCGATCGATGCATATATTTCCGATCGCCATTGTTTTTTTTCCCATAGAAATCGAAGCTAATCTGATTATAGTTCTTCATTTCATCCATTAATTAGTAATTTATGTAGCTTGTTCTTCTTCCTTTTCCCCCTTAGATCATGGCATCGTCCAGGAAGAAGATGAACCACTAGTTTTTGTTTTGTTTTTTGCCGTCTAATTTATGCTCGTGAATTTTCTTTTGTCATATTGAATACATATCAAATTATATTTACATTGCAATGTTTGTAGGTTCTTTGTTATTTGTCATATGCTAATTATGTCATTGTTATGTTTTGTCTATGTAATCATGTGTATGAGTTTTTTTAAGGGAATTGTTGAGTGCACTACAAATTTGAGTAGGTGCATTTTTTTTGTTACGAGCAACGCACTATGATAAGTACACACATAATTGTTAGGGACACCGTATTTTTGTTAATAGCAAACTAACAAGATTAACTTGATATATGAATGAATCATAACATTTGTTCATAAAAACAAAGGATAAATAAGGCACACATCATATATTACATTCAAATCTAGAAAATAACAAGAATTAACAACAATTTGGTTTCATCGAAATGAGAAAACAAAAAAAATAAAGTGAATAGATATCCACTTTCTTTGTCAAAACTTTTCCCTCATCAATGCTTTTGATGATTGCATATCTTTGTACATTAGTGCTCCAAAATGATTATTATATTTCATATTCTCTCATATGATTTTTCTGGTGTGCATATGCCTACAAAAACTACAATAAGACAATATATTGACAAATGCGAGACATATAATGAGAATGAAAAAAATAATAAACATCATTAACCTTTTTCACATATCCTTCAACTCAATAACCGAACTACCCATCTTGTTTGTTTGTGAAAGTGTAATCCTTGACATATATAGAGATGTTTGTGTCTGCATTATGCTTGTGAAATCTACTCCATGGCGAGAATATTGGTGACAATAAATAATTTTCACTAAGGACTGTTAGGACAAAGTGATTCTCATTTATGAAGCCAATGAAAATTAATTTTGACATTGGTGGGGGCACATAATGCAATAGAAGAAATGTAAAGTTTCGATCACTTGAGATCTCCACTACAACCACATTGTAGCAAAGATGATATTATGAGACTCATATTGAGTAATGTCATCCACTTCTCAACAGGTGCAGGTGTCACTGTGCAATCGAGATTTCGTAATAATTCGGTTCGCCTAATGTCACCAAACATCTCATCATATAAAATTTTGTAATTCTCAAGTTTCATATATAGATCTTTTCTCACTTGTATTCAATCTGCACCCTCACCTAATGCTTGACCAACAACTCGAAATTCACAATGATCATCGCCCAAGCACATCATTGACATCAGTAATATGTTCGGAGAACAAAATCAGCAAATGTTCACGTACTTCATTACTTGGCCATCCCCAAGCACATCTTTGACATCAATAATATGTTCGAAGAACAAAATTGGCAAATGTTGGCGTACTTCATTACCCAAATTTGTATTAATAGATGGAGTTCTAAATTGATAGTATGTCCTTTTTCTAGCATCAACTTGACGCTTGATTTTAACTTTTTTGCCTCATTTTTTATCTTCCATGGAGAGAATGTGCTCAAAATGTGATGGATTTCGTCTAGTTGATTTGTAATCATCTTTAAAATTTTTAGGCTTTCTTTTGGTCTTCCTCTTATCCGCGTAGGAACCATAAGCTCAATCGTTTCGCTAGATGATGGCTCAACTAATTCTCAAAACTTCCTTTTAATTTGTTTTTTTATGTTTCTTAGTTTCTTGTAAGGATAATTGCTTCCAATGTCTATTTTTTAGTTTCTTTCTTATGTTCCTTTTAATCCAAGTTGGAACTTCTTTTTTAGTTTCTTTTAAGGATAATTGCTTCCAATGCCTATTTATACACCATAGAAGGAAGGGTTTTGTTTGAGCTATGTATGACAAAAGCTCATGTGAACATGATAAACTCATGGTAAACCTTTTCTTATAGGTGCAATTTTGAGCTTGCGGTTTTCCCCACCAAATTTTCTTCTTCTCGAATGCACTCTAATGCTTTTAAAGATACATGCCCTAGTATATCTACATACAAAGATCTACTATACTCTTGGCTTACCTATGTACAACTTTGCCCAAAGGGCTTCTTTATGTATGTATGTTGTATGTTGATCATTTGATCAATAGTCCTCCAAATGGTATTCAAGTTTTCGATACTCCCCTCAAGGAATTTTTTTAACTGGCTATGCCCACTTTCGACTCGATTTGCACTGGAGCTACTTAAGTGCATGTACTTATCGATCCATGTAGAAACAAAATACTCCTTATAGGACTCAAGCCATGATGTAGTGACATAAATCAATGCATCGAAATATTCTGCAGAAAATTCAGCTACAAATATATTGAAAGTAGTATTGAATTCATTCTCGGTTGTTGAATACATACACCGCTCATATTATTTTTCTTTGCTAAAAAAACTTCTTATAATGAGCCAATATATTTCTATTTATGTGTACTTGACACAAAATATTCTTAGAACTTGGAAATACGGTTTTAATTGTATTCATTAACGCAAACTCTCTATCAGTTACCAACATGACAGGTTCTACATTTGGTTCAAATATTGATTTGAAACATTCCAATGCCCACATATAACTGCCTCCAGTTTCATCTACAATAAATGTGAAACAAGAAAAAAAGACTGATAGATTGATGCTACTCCAATAATGCATAACAATGACATGCGATACTTATTAGTCTTATAAGTGCAAACTAACTAAAATATGATAGGGAACATATTACTGAGTTTGATAAAGACTGGGTGTGAAAATAATAAACTTTATAACCCGTTTGTACTTTCCTCCACTTTATTGTAACTGACATAACCCTCCAAACTGATGCACTTATAGTAGTTGTATTAGTAGAACTATTTTTTTCACAAATGCTAAAATTTTGCGCGACTTTACTTCTGAAGCATACATATTCTCGACTATCTTTACCTCTTCCTCAACTAAGTGACCAACATATGCATGCACTTTCAAATGAACCTGCTCATGATTATGCTTCTCACATAGTACAATTATCTTCCACTCATCAACATTAACAGTTTTTTGGCCTTTAACGGAAAAAGAGCAACCATATCTTTTACTAGAAGATTTACACAAAACTTTTTTTCTCGACCTTTATTGCCTTGATTGACTCGATAATGACCTCCTCTATCACAACCAAGGAGCACACGAGTGTCAACCTACCTGCTACCTTATACGAACAACTCATTGTGACAACAAAACCCAAAGTACGACCAACTTTTCGAACCCACTCAATTAAGGATTATTTCCTCTCAAAAATTTGATCAGTATCAAAATGAGAACTCACTTCAATTTCATTTGAACTCCTTAGTTTGTATCACAAATTATTTAGTATCTTTTCTAGATTAGATGACACTTAACATTGACGAAGTCCAATAATATTACAATAAAATACTAACATTCTTCCACTTGGGCAAAGTCAATGTTTTGGCGCCCTTAAGTGTCAACCTTAGTGATCATGTTATCACGATCAATTCAATTTTAGATTGAACCACAACGACGTTCACGACATATCTTGTCACGAGACCATCAATGATCACAAATCCTTGACTGAACTAATGTGAACCAAATCGATACAATATGTCCAATGACATTATTGGATCAATCTTTATGTCATCAACGTATTGGTCCTATTTCTCTTTCTTTATGTGATTTTGAAACATAAGAGAATTTTCTTTATAGTTTTAATGAACCTTTTTTGTTCCGTACTTTAGTTTTTAGGTCATCTTTGTGTGTTTACAAATCAAAAATTTTAAAGGCTAATTAAATACCTCATCCCTTTGCTCTAGACAAACACTACTCTTGAGGCTTTCAATCATCATGCATTTTCATTGCAAACAAACTATTTAACATTGAAATATAAAAGAGCTACTTTTATTAATTAAATAATTCACAACGTGAATGAAACATATACAAAATGAAGTAAATGCAGTAGATAGTAAAACACTCCCACTAGTTTATATCATCCAATGATGCACCCAAGCCCATGCTAATGACATGTCACTCATAAACACATGGACGAAGTCCTTTAGTAAGTAGGTCAGCAACCATATTATATGTACCTATATGCTTTACTGCAACGTCACCTTTCTTTACATTTTTTTGAACAATCAAAAACTTCTATGTATTTATATGATGTGATCCCTTTATTATTGTTAATTAACAAGACTGCAACCTTGTTATTACAATATAACTGTACGGGTCTAGCAAAAAACTCATATTCTGACAGAGCCTTAATATAGTGACATAACCAAATAGCTTGTATAGATGTTGTATAACAAACTACAAATTCTGTCTGTATAGTGGAAGAAGTAATCAAACTCTACTTCACACTTTTCCAAGAAACCGCACTGCCAGCTAACATGAAAATGTATCCAAAAGTGGATTTTCTATCATCCGCACAACCGACAAAATCAGAGTCTGAAAATTCTGTCAACTGTAGGTTATTAACATGCTTTTAAGTCAACATGAAATCTCTCGTTCTCTTTAAGTATCTCAGCACCTTCTTCATAGCTAGCTACCCAATGATCATGTCCAGGATTGGACTTGATATCTACCCAACAAGCCAGAAGCAAATGAAATATTAGGTCTTGTGCAAACTTGGGCATACATGATGTTTCCAAGCGCACTTGCATAAGGTACTGCTTTCATAGCCTCTTTCTCGGACTCAGTTTTGGGGCATTGTGATAAACTGAGCTTATCTCCCTTGAAAATAGGAACCTTTCCAGGTTTGCAATCTTGCATACCAAAACGCTCTAAAACTCTATCAATATAAGTCTGTTGTGAAAGACTCGATAACCTGCGAGAACGATCCCAGTGGATTTCAATTCCCAAAATGAAGTTTGCATCTCCAAGATCTTTCCAGGTTGCACCTCGGGTGGTTGTGTGCAGTTCTATTAGTATGATTGAACTGGCCAAGGGGAACACTATCAATTATAAACCCTTGAACCAAATATTTTAATGAAGATATGACAAGATTATCAATTATAAAATTGAAATTTTATATATAATTATGAACAAACAATCAAATATTATCACTCATAAAATTAGTGAAACATTTTTCTAAAAATTGTTCTTTTTAAATAGTTAAAGTGATATTTTAAAAAATATTAATCGGATTTATAATGAGTTATTTTTTCATATTTTTGCATATTGTTACCCACCGCGCATGATTTCATTTTTGAACAGTCCTGCAGGCCGAACACGCAACTATCTCCGCACACGAAGCGTGATCCATGTGCAACGGGTTGTTGAGGTGGTGACTTGAACTGGTGACCTCTTAGATAGAGAGACTTAGCGCCAGCCTCCACCACCAACTGAGCTGTAGCTCAACTAGTGATTGAAGTCGACGCTAAATACCTCTATCTAGGAGGTTGCAGGTTCAAATACCCACCTCAACAACCTAATGCACATGGACTGCTCTCCTCCACTTGCATAGATAAGTTGGGGTGCAGAGATGGGTTGAGGTGTACGTTGGTGATAAACATAAATTGTATAACTCGTAATTCGTCGAGACCAAAAATACTAAAGGAGGACACTTCAGATGACTTCACCCAACATGGGCAAGCTCAGAAGATCTCGCCTAGCCGGGGCGAGCTCAGAATTTCTCCTCTCCATAAAGCGGCTATTCGCAGACTACCCTCTGGATTTTCCTATAAATAGGACCACAATACACATGAGAGAGTTGGTTTGAACCCCCCTCATGGTTCCCCTTGGCTCTTGATCTTGCGCCTCGCCCAGCTTTGACTTTGGAAGGGAAGTTCCTATATGTTCACTTCTAGGTAAGCGGTACGACCTCCAAACTGCGGCTCGAGGTCTAGTTTATAAGCATTTCAAGGCAATTTCAACTATGAAGCTCTATCTAGTGTCTATTTGTCTGGGCTGACCACTAGACAAATAGAATTTGATCACCCTTTGGTCCAAACTTTTGGTACCAAGATTTTCTTAGTTATAACAAACATGTTCGATGAGTACCAGACTCAGCATAGTGCATACAATTTTTAGTTTATGATTGTTTTTTGTGGTTTTGCTGACATATATAGTATGCTAGATGTTATACGCTTTGTTAGAGGACAATCCAAACAGCCACAATGTTAATCAGCTTACCGATAATGGAAAGGCGCAACATTTCTTGCCAGAAGCATCAAAAGGGGAGGAGCCTGCCGGAAGGAACCTGCAAGAAGAAAAGAAAGGGTGATCATTTGCTATTTTATGTTTTGGGTCCGGTTCCCTTTGTTTTCTCAAGCCCAAGATGTTGTTGTTTTGTCTTCCTATATTTTGTTGTTTTTTGTCCCGTTGTGTGTTTTTGTTTTGGCGTATATTTGGTTCCCCGTGGGGTGCTATAAAAAAACTTTGGAAGGGATGAGGAGTGTTGGATATGTAATCTAAGGAGGTTTTTTTGGTTGATCTTGCATCTGTAAGTTGTGTGTTTTATGTGGAATGAAGAACAGTAGTGCCGAATACTTTTGTTTGTGTTGTTTGTCATGCTCTTATCTTGTATTTGTTCAACTTTCCTAACATGGTATCAGAGCCAGGTTGGTGTGTGCGTGCTGGTTGCCATCAGAAATTCTTAGATCAGTTCATTGCACTAGGTGCTTGAATCTTGCTGATTCATCACTGTTGTGTTTCCCTCATTTTTTCCCACTTATCTCATTTATTTTCATCATATGACATCGAGTTCCTCCCCTGTTTCGAATTTGCTTATGATTTTTGGCATGTACAAATACGTACATTTTTTGTGTCCTAAAGCTTATGGGACTTGATCCAAGATGGTTTCCCTCAACCCACAGATGTTGATCCTGTTGCAGGCTGGGATGCTGCACAGCTCAAAGAGCTATCTGAAAATCAAAAAAGGGATGCAAAGGCCCTCCTATATATCGAACATGGAATAGGAAGGAGCATTTTCCCCAGGATTATGGGGGCTCAGACAACAAGTAAGTGTGGAATAGCCTTAAAACTGATTTCCAAGGATCATCTAAGATAGTGTCTTTCAATCTACAAAATCTATGACAAGAGTTTGACACTCTTAACATGAGATAAGATGACAACAACCTCTCTTATTTTTCTCGAATTACCTCTCTTGCAAATCAGATTAAAATTTATGGTGACATAGTCGCGAAGAAGAAAATGGTTCAAAAAATTTGAAAACCCTCACACAAAAGTATGCATATTTTATTGCTGCCACTGAGGAGGCAAAATACATAAATCTCCTGACTATGATAGATCTCATGGGATCTTTACAAGCTCACGAACAAAGGATGAGTGGTTTGACCAATAAACTATTGAGCAAGCTTTTCAAAGCAAGCATGTTATCCAACCAGATCTGTGGGTGCCTGCACATACCAAAAGAAGTAAAAACAAGAAAAACTGTGCAAAGACATTTTCGTTTTTGCAACTTATGTAAAAAAGAACAATCATGATGTCGTTAATTGTTTTTATAAGTGCAGGAAGTGTCAAGGCTCACACACTTCAATAAGGATTACCCTTTTCAAAAACCGACCCAGCCCCCAACAAAGAGGCAAATTTCAATGAGCTAGAGCAAGAAGAGGATTATGTGTTTTATACATGTGATGAAAATGGAAAGAAGAATGAATATGTATGGTACTTAGATAGTGGTTGCTAAAACCATATTGTTGAAGGCGGGAAAATTCACCACTCCAAAAATCGGATCAAAGCAGCCTAAGGTTACTGATTTTACGGACTGACTGTTGAAACCAAAAATGGCCTCTGTGCAGTTCGGGGTCCCAAAAGAGGGGTGACCTCACACCTACTATACTCAGGAGAACGTCACGGACCAGAGACTTAGGAAACTATGAACAGACCCTCGGCTCTAGCGCGGAGGTCCCACCACACACCCGGAAGGTCACCAAAACTCTTCCCCTCCCTTACCAAAGGGCTAGGCAGGGCGCCTTGGAGAGCTCTCTCTACTCTACCAAGAAGAAGCTAAGGGAGGAGGAAGCCAGAAAAATCCCTCCCCAAAGGCACCCAAGGGGGTCTATTTATAGTTTTCCAAATCCCATTGGCCAAAATGCCCAAAATACCCATACGCCAAATATGCCTCGGGCCAATAAAAAACAGTCACGCCGGGGGGTAAAGAGGTAATCCCCCCAAGGGCAAGATGGTAAAAGCATGGTCCATAGAGGTCTAGGGGGCGGAGGGCGAACCCTCCACGGACTAGCCCCCTGGGGCGAGAAGGCTGGCCGCCTGGTCTCGCCCCGCGGGCGAGCCGCCTGGGGCGAGAGGGTTGGCCGCCCGGTCTCGCCCCGCGGGCTGACCGCCTGGGGCGAGAGGGCCGGCTGCCCCGTCTCGCCCCGCGGGCTCGCCGCCTGGGGCGAGAGGGCTGGCCGCCCGATCTCGCCCCGCGAGCTTGCCGCGTGGGGCGAGAGGGTCGGCTGCCCCGTCTCGCCCCGCGGGCTAGCCGCCTGGGGCGAGAGGGATGGCCGCCCGGTCTCGCCCTGTGGGCTCGCCGCCTAGGGCGAGAGGGCCGGCTGCCCGGTCTCGCCCCGCGGGCTCGCCGCCTGGGGCGAGAGGGCTGACCTCCCATTCTCGCTCCGCGGGCTCACTGCCTGGGGCGAGAGGGCCGGCTGCCCCGTCTCGCCCCGCGGGCTCGCCGCCTGGGGCTAGAGGGCTGGCCGCCCGGTCTCGCCCCGCGGGCTAGCCGTCTGGGGCGAGAGGGTCGGCTGCCCCGTCTCGCCCCGCGGGCTATCCGCCTGGGGCGAGAGGGCTGGCCGCCCGGTCTCGCCCCTGCCCAAGGCCAGGGTGTCGGGGACGGGATCCTGGTCTCCATCCAGTCCCGCCATCCTATCTCGCACCTAGCAATCCAGGGGGGGTGCCGACCATCTTGCCGCACCCGCCCCTCTAAAGGGCCCGGGGGAAGATGCCGATTCTTCCTCCCCCTACTAGTATATTCCCAAGCTAGAGTCAAAATTGGCCACCGAGAACACAAAATCTCCAAAAAGCTTAAAAACGTGCTTGCCTTGTTTGGGCCCCACTCTTCGCGAATACGGGGTTGTACACAATCCCCGTTCTTTTCGAGGTTGGCACAAGCTAGGAAAGAAATGTCCAACCCAACGTATTCGCTGAGTGTAATTTTCTTGCGCGGCACCCCGGGGAGTCAACCAGTCATGCCAGCTGATGGGAGCATGGGTGACGAGACCCCCTCCGGGTAAAAAATACTTCACCCTCCGGAGGGGTCAACCTGCCATGCCAGCTATGGGAGCCTGGGTGGCGAGACCCCCTCCGGGCAGAAAATACTTCACCCTCCGCATGGGTCAACCTGTCATGCCAGCTATGGGAACCTGGGTGGCGAGACCCACTCCGGGCAGAAAATACTTCACCCTCCGGAGGGGTCAACCTGCCATGTCAGCTATGGGAGCCTGGGTGGCGAGACCTCCTCTGGGTGAAAACACTTAGCCTCCCCGAGGGGTCAACCTGTCAAGCCAGCTAACAGGAGCCTGGGTAACGAGACGGACTCGGGGTGAAAACACTTAGCCTCCATGAGAGGTACCACCGGCCCTGCCAGCTAGTGAGAGCCTGACAGCGGAATCCCTCTCGAGGTGAGACCTACCTACCCACCCTCCGAGAGATCAACCTGCCCTACCAGCTAGTGAGAGCCTGACCGTGGAATCATCATCAGAGCAAAGGGACTTGGGCTACCACGAGAGATCAACCTGCCCTGCCAGCTAGTGAGAGCCTGGTCGTGGAATCATCATCGGAGCAAAGGGACTTGGGCTACCACGAGAGATCAACCTGCCATGCCAGCTAGTGAGAGCCTGGCCGCGGAATCATCATCGGAGCAAAGGGACTTAGGCTACCACGAGAGATCAACCTGCCCTGCCAGCTAGTGAGAGCCTGACCGCGGAATCATCATCAGAGCAAAGGGACTTGTGCTACCACGAGAGATCAACCTGCCTTGCCAGCTAGTGGGAGCCTGGCCGCGGAATCATCATCGGAGCAAAGGCACTTGGGCTACCACGAGAGATCAACCTGCCCTGCCAGCTAGTGAGAGCTTGTCCGCAGAATCATCATCGGAGCAAAGGGACTTGTGCTACCACGAGAGATCAACCTGCCCTGCCAGCTAGTGAGAGCCTGGCCGCGGAATCATCATCGGAGCAAAGAGACTAAACATCTCAATCAAACCTTACCACATCCTACATCCTCAAACGGGGAAAATATAGATTACATGATCCCCTGACTCAGCCGGTCAGGGGTAGAGCTTGTTACAAGACAAGAAAAGGGAAAAAACTACCGCAAGGCGAGGCACCCGCAGGGGGCCTGGTCATGATGGCCGTCTTCCGCTTCCTTCTCCTCGGACACTTCCATCTTGCTCAAGCTCTCCATGACCTTCTCCATCTCCTCTGCCTTGGTCAACCAAGAGATGGTGTTGACTGCCGTGACGTAGCACTACCTTGCCATCCTGGAGTCTCCCTTGACTCTGACCTGGATCCCTCCGGAGCTGAACTTGAGGCATTGGTGGAAGGAAGATGGAGTCTCGCTCGACCCCATCTTCCACCCTCTCCTTCTCGGGCCTTCTTCCTGGTGCACTTCCTTCTCCCCCCGCTGGGGTCATCTCGCCTAGACCCCTGGGAGTCGACTCATCGTGAGGGAGGGGAGCTAGCTCCTGGGGGGTTGGGGTGGAGCTGCCACCCTGAGGAGCAATGCTTTGTAGCATCTCCATGATGCCTTGGATGGAGGCCATGAACTCTTGCCTCCCAACAAAGGGTCCTGGGCTGGGGAGCTCGCCGAGATCATCACTACCTTCTTGACATCCCGTCATGACACTCTCTCGAGATCTTCTGTGCTGGTCACTCTCCACGCTCACCACACCAAAAGTGTTGAAACCAAAAATGGCCTCTGTGGAGTTCGGGGTCCCAAAAGAGGGGTGACCTCACACCTACTACACTCAGGAGAACGTCACGGACCGGAGACTTAGGAAACTATAAACAGACCCTCGGCTCTAGCACGGAGGTCCCACCATACACCCGGAAGGTCACCAGAACTCTTCCCCTCCCTTACCAAAGTGCTAGGCACGGCGCCTTGGAGAGCTCTCTCTACTCTACCAACAAGAAGCTAAGGGAGGAGGAAGCCAGAAAAGTCCCTCCCCAAAGGCACCCAAGGGGGTCTATTTATAGTTTTCCAAATCTCATGGGCCAAAATGCCTGAAATACCCCTACGCCAAATATGTCTCGGGCCAATAGAAAACAACCACGCCGGGGGGTAAAGAGGTAATCCCCCCCGAGGGCAAGATGGTAAAAGCATGGTCCACAGAGGTCTAGGGGGCGGAGGGCGAACCCTCCACGGACTAGCCCCCTGGGGCGAGAAGGCTGGCCGCCCGGTCTCGCCCCGCGGGCGAGCCGCCTGGGGCGAGAGGGCTGGTCGCCCGGTCTCGCCCCGCGGGCTCGCCGCCTGGGGCGAGAGGGCAGGCTGCCCCGTCTCGCCCCGCGGGCTCGCCGCCTGGGGCGAGAGGGCTGGCCGCCCGGTCTCGCCCCGCGGGCTAGCCGCCTGGGGCGAGAGGGCTGGCTGCCCCGTCTCGCCCCGCGGGCTAGCCGCCTGGGGCGAGAGGGCTGGCCGCCCGGTCTCGCCCCGCGGGCTCGCCGCATGTGGCGAGAGGGCCGGCGGCCCGGTCTCGCCCCGCGGGCTCGCCGCCTGGGGCGAGAGGGCTGGCCGCCCGGTCTCGCCCCGCGGGCTCGCCGCCTGGGGCGAGAGGGCCGGCTTCCCCGTCTCGCCCCGCGGGCTCGCCGCTTGGGGCGAGAGGGCTGGCCGCCCGGTCTCGCCCTGCGGGCTAGCCGTCTGGGGCGAGAGGGTCGGCTGCCCTGTCTCGCCCGCGGGCTATCCGCCTGGGGCTAGAGGGCTGGCCGCCCGGTCTCGCCCCTGCCCAAGGCCAGGGTGTCGGGGGCGGGATCCTGGACTCCAGCTAGTCCCGCCATCCTATCTCGCACCTAGCAATCCAGGGGGGGTGCCGGCCATCTTGCCGCACCCGCCCCTCTAAAGGGCCCGGGGGAAGATGCCGATTCTTCCTCCCCCTACTAGTATATTCTCAAGCTAGAGCCAAAATTGGCCACCGAGAGCGCAAAATCTCCAAAAAGCTTAAAAACGTGTTTGCCTTGTTTGGGGCCCACTCTTCGCGAATACGGGGTTGTACACTGACGTCACAGAACAAGTGGCTAGCATGAGAGAGAGAGAGAGGAAACTATCTATAATCACACCCCAAGTGCTCCAGCAAGTAGGTCCAACCACGTACCCGGAAGTTTGGGAGAAATTTCCCCTCCACAACCAAAAAAGGCTGGGCGAGGTACTAGGTATGCATGGAATTGGCGAGTATCCACTTGTGGGGACCTCCACCTCTTCCAAAGATCCATTTTCTAGTACCACTGGAGGGCTATTTATAGAGAAATACCGGAGTGATATAAGCGAGTATTCAGCCTCTGTGAGTGAGTATCTAGAGCTACTCGCCCAAACTCGCGAGATACTCGCATCTACTCGCTCAAACTCATCTCTGCTCGCTCAAGCTCGCCTCTGCTCGGCCAAGCTCGCCTATGTTTGCCCAAGCTCGCCTCTGCTCGCCCAAGCTCGCCTCTGCTTGCCCAATGGTCTGTGAATAACCGTCTGCTGGGGTACTTCTGGTCTCGACAAATTACGGGTTATACACATATGGCAAACAACAAACAAGCTTTTATTTACCTAGATGAGCAAATCACCTCTCAAGTTATTTTAGGTGACGGGACATCCAAGAAAATAAAGGGAAAAGGCAATATTGGTGTGTTGGCAAAAATGGCAAAATAAAGAAAATTACTGATGTGCAATTGGTTCCTGATCTTTCACACAACTTGTTAAGTGTTGGTCAACTTATGTAGAAAGGGTATGTTCTCTCTTTTGATGAATCTATGCGCACCATTGCTGAGAAGACTTCCTCACAGGTTATAGCTAAAGTTAAAATATCATCACATAAGATGTTTCCTCTCACCCTTCTACTTAGAGAAAGAAGTTTTGTAGCAGTTGTTGAGTCTGAATCAGAGCAATGACACCATAGATATTGACACTTAAACTACAATGATATGAATAAATTTCAAGGAAAATAGTTAGTGTATGACCTGCCTAAAATCCAAGACAGCAGCATGGTGTGTACCATTGCTGAGAAGACTTTCTCACAGGTTATAACTAAAGTTAAAATATACTCAAATAAGATGTTTCCTCTTACCCCTCTACTTGGAGAAAGAAGTTTTGTAGTAGCTGTTGAGTTTGAATCAGAGAAATGACATCATAGATATGAGAACTTAAACAATAATGATATGAAGAAATTGCAAGAAAAATAGTTAGTGTATGGCCTGCCTAAAATCCAAGACAGCAGCAAGGGGTGCCATGAGTCTGCCATGAACAAGATACACAAACTATCACATCCTCAGATAGCCTCCAGGAAATCTAAGTGTCCTTTGGAGCTGGTTCATGCTGATATATGGGGTCCCTCAAGGAAGGCTACCTTATCGGGTAAACATTATTAATTTTTGTTTGTTGATGATAAAACTAGGATGATGTGGGTCTACATCCTAGATAATAAATCTGATGCTTTGACAAAGTTCAAACAATATAAAGCCCAAGTAAAAAATCAATCTAACCTGAGAATAAAAGTCCTAAGTACTGATAGAGGGAGTGAATTCACCAGCAATAATTTCACCACTTTCTGCCAAGAGCAGGGGATAACTCAGGAACTCACGGTGACTGGTACTCCACAACAGAATAGGGTATCAGAAAGGAGAAATTGAACAATATTCGAAATGGCAAAGTGCATGTTCCACAATAAGAATCTACCTAAATAATACTGGGGAAAGGTAGTTAACACTACAGTTTATATATTAAATGGAGCCTCATGTCATGTCTTAAGCAACATCACCCCTTTTGAAGTCTGGACTGACATCAAGCCTGACATTTCTCATTTTATAGTTTTTGAAAGTTTAGCTTACAGTCTTGACGAGTCAAAATTAATAGATAAATTATCTGAGAAAATAATAAAAGACATATTTTTAGGATATAGTCTCATTTCGAAAGCTTACAGAGTGTATAATCCTGCTACCAAACAATTGTTAATTACCAGAAATATTATCATAGATGAAACATTCAACTGGACTTGGGAGGCGGCTCAGGATCAACTAGTGGTGCGATTGCTGAGGACTCAATTGAAGAAGATATCATAGAGGCACAGAATCTTTTGCCTCAACCATCCATACCGTCGGTTAACAATGAATCTTCAATTGAAGTTGAAAGTGATCAGGATATTAAATACATAATCTCCTTCACCACCCCCCAGGTACAGGCTTGTTTCAGAGATGTATAATCACTACAGTGTTGCTATGTTTGTCCAAGAGTCGTCTTGTTATCATGAAGCTGCTAGAGATCAAAGGTGGATTGAAGCCATGAATAATGAGATTCATATGATTGAAAAGAACCAAACCTGGAATATGGCTAACCTGCCTCCTGGAAAATCTGCCATCGTTTTAAAGTGAATTTTCAAAGTTAAGTACAATGAAGAGGGAAACATTAAAAAATATAAAGCAAGGTTAGTGGCAAGAGGTTTTTCTCAGAGGGAAGGGATGAACTATTTTGAAACCTTCTCTCCAGTGGTAAGATTTGAATCTGTTAGAGTGTTGTTCAGCCTTGCTACACAACACAACTATCCAATTTATCAAATGGACGTCATGTCTATTTTTCTCAATGGAGAAATTCACGAGGAGATATATGTCAAGCAATCTTCAGGGTATGAGATCCCAGACAAAGAAGACAAGGTGTTACGGCTCAAGAAGGCCTTGTATGGACCGAAGTAATCCCCAAGGACATGGAACAACAAGATAGATGAAAAACTGTTGCAAATTGACTTCATAAAATCGATTAGTGATCCCGACATATATATAAAAAGAGAAGAAGATAACATCATAATTGTTTGTGTATATGTTGATGATCTCCTGATCACAGGATCGAATGTCTCAGCTATTGCTAGCTTCCGAGAGTATATAAAAATAAAATTTGAAATGACTGAACCTGGGTCTCACCCGATTTTTCTTGGTAATTCAAATCTCTCAAACTGCTAATGCTACATGTGTTTCACAGTGAAAATATGTTGAGAAGATTTTGTGTAGATTCAATATGGAGAATTCTAATCCCGCATCCACTCCAATGGTGGTGGGTGAGAAATTGTGCAAAGAAGACAAGGGAGAAAAAATAAACGCTGAGTCTTTCAGAAGTATGATTGGGTCCTTGATCTATTTGACCATCACAAGGCCTGACATTGAATTGGCTGTGAGTATGGTCTCAAGGTATATGCAATCCCCTAGTATAAAACACCTCACTGCCGTAAAATGTATCTTGAGATACATAAATGGTACCAGAAATTGGGGGTTGAGGTATGAAAGAGGAGAAAGCAGTTGTTTAAGAGGTTTTTCCGACAGTGACTGGGCCGGGTGTGCTGATGACAGGAGGAGCACCACTGGGTTTATAATGTTTATGGGACCTAATCCAGTTTGCCGATCTCGCCTTGTTTCTTCCTCCCATGTGGAACCCTCGACGCATCCCACGGCCTTAGAGATGATAGCCGCCAGTCTTGGAGGAGAGCGTGTTTGCCGGTCTTGGAGGAGATAATGCGGTGCGAGCATGACGACGAAGGCTTGCGGTGGTGCCGTGGCCTTGACGGAGTTTCTCTTCGGCGGTGTGGGTGTGGCGGCAAAGACATGCGTGAGTGCAGTGGCTTTGATGGTGTTTCTCTCCGGTTGTGCAGCTTGGTGTCGATGACATACGCTAGTGCAGTTGGCCTCGATGGTGCTTCTCCGGTGGTGGAAGGTGGTTTGGTCGTCATCGGACGACGAAGGTTCTCAATGAACCTTGTGCGTCCGCTGTAATAGCAAAATGCAGTCCATATTATTCTCTCTCCCGCTGATCGAGCGAGTCTGGCTCCTCCGCGATGTATTTTGTAACAGACGTTGATGCATTTTTTCATGTATTATTATTACAGTTACATTATTTATGTATGCAGATGTTTGTTTAGATTTATGCGCTTGTATACCATGTATTAAATTGATTGTGTTTAGGGGATAGTTTCCGCGTTATATCCCAACAGTAAACTCATGAGTTAAACCGTCATTTGTTAAGTATCATCTAACAAATATCATCCGTTTCAACATAAAAGTGGATGAAGAGCTGTTGTAAATGAAGCTGTTGGGAACTGGTTGCTGGAAATGAAGATGGTGTTTGGGTAGTCTGTGTTTGCAGAGCTATTCAAAACAGAGAACTGTTTGGCAAAACAGCGATAGCGTTTTATAAATATTTTTTTATTATAAATATTTTCTATTATATATTTTTAATTATTTTTTAATCTATAATATTAATATAATTATTTATATATAATGTCAATTATTAATATAATTTTTTAATTATTTTTTAACCTATAAATATTACTGTTTATATACTATAGTTTATAAATATTATACTATAGTTTATATACATAATAGTCTGATCGGCGGTAGTTTGATCGCCTCCGCCATGCCTTCACCACCGCCTGCGAGATCAGGAAGAGCTGCTCTCATTGGGGAGCAGCTGCTCTCGCCGGAGACGAGCAGCCATCGTCGGAGATGGATAGTACAGCTTGGCTGAGGCGGAGGAGGTGAAGCCGGTCTCAACTCTATGTCCGACGACGGTGACCTCTTGATGGAGGAGTAGGAGGAGGTGTTGGAGCTTGGCGGAGGCGGAGCCGGTCTCAACTCCACCACCTCCGGCAACCGCAACACCTGCAAGGATCGACCTCGATTCCCGTCGGAGAAAACGCGGGATGCTGTCGGCGGTGACGAGAGAGACTACGGATGTGGGATTTCTCCTAAACACGACACATTGGAGCTCTGGATCACCGGAAAACACACGCCTGGTGATGTTGTCGCGAGCTCTAGATGCCGGAGAAGAAACGCCGCGACTTCCCTCCTCCCTTGACCCAAACACGACAAACTGGAGCAGAGGCTGCGGGTTTGGGGACGCGAGGATTTCATGCCTGCAGCTTTTAGGCACGATTCCAAAAGTAGGTGGAAAACCAAATGGGAAGATGATGCAGCGGTACGTTTGACCCAAACCTACCGGAGTTAAACGTCTTTCCAAATAAAGCCGAAATTTCTTAAGATAGACGTTAACGAATGATAATTTAACCTCCATGCTAATTACGGCCACCACAATGCCAAAAGAAGCTTTAATAAGATTAAAATGCGATCACATTTAAATAATAATAATAATAATAATAATAATAATAATTTGGTGAGCTAAAGATTTCCGAGCCCAATTTTACTCCCTAGCTAGCTAGCTTTCCAGCAGTCCGATTTGGAAATGATTTCTTCAGCTTCATAACAAATTACTTCTACCTCCGATCGAATTTACTGAAAACAGCCGCCTTTCTTCACCACCCCGTTTTCCTTACCGCCGCTCCCATTGTTCGTTCCGGCCGCCGGAGGGACACCTGGAAGGCAGAGCATCGAGCTCCTGCAACACCGCCTGAACGTCGTCGACCAGCTTCTCGGCCAGCGGGCGGCTGAAATCGCAGCGCACCACCGCACGCAGCACCGTCACGTGCTGCGCATCAGGCGGCATGGTGTACGCCGGCACGATCCACCCGAATCGCCGGAGACGCTCTGACACCTCGAACTCGTCGTGCCGGCGTCGGTCTTTCAGGGAGAAGGCCACCAGAGGGACTCCGTTGTCTTTTGATACGATATCGAACCGCCCGGTTCGCTCCAGCGCCTCCTTTAACGCCATGGCGTTTTCCTGACACTTCTTCATTATGCTGCGGTATCCCTTCAGACGACAGCAAAAAAAAAAACAGAGCATATTCTTTATTTATGTGTATATAAATAAATTAGGGGTAGTTCTTGTAATTAATCCAATACATTAAATAATAATAATAATAATAATTTATATTATTTATTAATCTCTTGTATATGTTATACTGGTGTACAAAAAAAATTGGTCCGATTAAGAACGGACCGACTAGGACCGGCTAGGGACTGATCCTAGGACCAGTCCTAGGGGTCCCAAGTGGTTTTTCTTTTTGCATCAAAGATCGATCTCGGATGGGGACCATTAAAAGATTGGTCCTTGTCCTGGACCGGTAAGTGATTAGTAAAAGACTGATTTTTCTTCTCATATTTTAATTAAATATATTGTAGATAATTTATTTTTTAAATAAAAAAATAAAAAATTAAGACCGCTTCGGGGCCGGTTAGGACCGGTCCTCGAGTTCCAACCAGTCCTCCTCAAGAGGTGGAAAACCGGTTCCGGACCGGGACCGGTCCGAGACTGGTAGGCCAAAACACCGGTCCTTTAAAAGACTGGTCCCAAACCAGCCCGACAGTGCTAATGTGCACGACTAATATGTTGGGAGTACAATTAAGATATATTCGGATCGGTTCCACCAAAAATCAATAACCAATCTATATATAGATTTCGGTTCCGATTTTTCATAACCGGAATTGACTCATATACCCAAGGTATATAATTAGATCTAAACCAAAAAACTTAGATCGGTTCACAGTCATTATATTTTTCATATAAATTTATGTATTAGTAAATATTTATAACTATTATATTAGTTTAAGCAAAACACAAATATTCTATATTAAGAAAATAATTTGATCAAACTATTATTATATGTTTAACAAAGCAAAAAAAATTATAACTATTTTTGTTCAATTTGCTTCAATATTTTTTAGAAGAGGAATAAACTCATAGAATACAATAATTACTAATTTTTGAATACATTACTTTAAGATTAATTGTGGATTGTAGGAAGGTGAAGAATGTGCATCCCAAGACTCCTATTGAAAAAAATAAGAATTGAATGACTTATATTTCTAATACTTAATTTCAATAACTCGGCTCGGTTATGGGTACCTGAATGCAAGAACTGAGAACTGAACCAAGTAGTCGGTCCTGATAATTTTGGACCCTGAACCGAACTGAGACCTATGAGAACCGATCCGAATCGCTCGGTAATGTTTCGATTCGGTTCTCGATTCTTCATTTGTTTTTGTACACCCCATAATATTCATGACTATTACCTGAAATCCAAGACGGACGAGCTGATAATACTGCGCGATTATTTGGCTAGAACCTGAAGCATGATCACTTCATATATGAGAAAAGCATCCTTTTCAAACTTCTGAGTAAATTTACTGAGAAAAATATTATATTTGACTTTTTAAGAATTTGTTCAAACAAAAATGTATATAAATCTAAATGAATTTAAATTACAGTTATAAATATTGATACTTCTAGCACAATTACAAATAATTTTCATATAAAATATATTTAAATTACAAAAAATTGCTCTTTTTGGCATAATATTGGTGCATCCTTCTCAACTAGGAGTTTTATTGTGCAAAAGCTACTTAATAATGGAAACATGAAGAGGATATTTGGTAATTGCAATAATGTATATATTAAAAACTTCTTAAAAATGGCTCCTTATATTCTCAACCAATTCCTAACAAAAAAAGATGATTTTAAAATTTGTTTAACTAAAATAAGATGATTTTAAATTTTTAGTTATGTAATTGAATAAAATAAAAAATAAATTATATAGAAGAATATACACACAAAATTTTCTTACTTTTGGAGAAGTTTAGTGTGAAGGTGAGTTGATCAGCTCCAAGATAGTTGATGTGAAAGGCGAAATCTTGTGGTAAATGATCCTTGCTCCTCCATACTACCCACCCGACCCCCGCGTACACCAGGCCGTATTTGTGCCCGCTCACGTTTATGCTCTTCACAAGCGGAAGCCGAAAATCCCACTCTAGATCCGGATACAGAAACGGCGCGATGAACCCCCCGCTCGCCGCATCAACATGGATCTCCGTCCCCCATCTGCATCAATTTGAATTATCAATTCCTAACTTATTTTCCACTCCATGTAGGTCATTTGATCATGAATAAAAAAAGTAATAAATACCCCGTCTTCTTGTTCTTCTTCATGAGTCGCTCATTGAGCAGACGAACATCCTCGAACTCGCCGTTGAGTGTCGAGCCCAAGATGGCCGCCACACAGATGGTGTTCTCGTCCACCATCTCAACCGCCTGCTCAGGGTCCATTACATAATTTCCATCTCCCAGCTTCACTTCTTTCAGCTCAATCTCGAAATATTTTGCAAATTTCTTCCAGCAGACCTGATTGTGATAAATAAATTTTTTTTATAAGAAAATGGGTCAAAACGATATCAATTTAATTTTTTTGGGTGATATAATATGCAGATCATTTTCGGCAATGTGCAATCCAAGGATAGATTCATGCCAAAATCATAAGCAACCGTAAACCTGTATATATTAACCTTGGTCTGCACATAACAGTAATGAAATTGCAGGGTCTGCACATAGCCGGAAGTCGCCTCAATATAATTAGTGCCATTTTTTTTTACCAAAAATATATATTTTCAACATTTTGTTGGTAAATTGGGCATTGCTATTATAAGGTGCACCCAACTTTCCTAAAAGCTTCTATTGCAAACATAAGAACTTCAAATTTTAAGCTAGCGGAGTACTTGAACATTGGATCCGGTGACGATGTTGGGTTTATCGTATGGTTTGTTCTGAGCCTTCATCTTGTCCTGCCACCGCCTTTTGAAGGCGAGGCCGGCGAGCATTATCGCCTCTGAAGAGCCAATGGTGCCCACCCCGACGGCATCTTCCGAGTCTCCAAGCGGCACGTTGAAAAGGCGGGCGATCATGTTCACGCATCGATTCTGCATTTTCATCCATTGGCCCAAAATTATTTTTGTATAACTAAAGGCAAACCACAATATCTTAGTCAAAGTTACAAAAAAAAAATAAGAGACTCAAAATATAACATAAAAATAGGCCGCCGTGGAGTTACGGGTAAATCAAGGCTAATGGCAAATCAAAATCAAGACTCTGTTTGAGCGGACTTATTTTCACCGGTCAAATGGAGCCAAAGTTATAGCCATTTGTGAACCCGAAAAAACTCCAAGAGCTCATAATCGTTCTTGCAGTTTTCATAATTAAGCCACCATATGAACATAATCTTGATGAATAATTAACTCCTCAGTTGTATAAATAACAAAATGGAAATTCTAATTTTTACAAATTATTTAATTTTTTGAGATTTTATTATTAATATTTATTTATTATGGTTCTATGGAGTTAATAACATCAAATACTTGATTCATGAAGTCAATCATACATAAGCTAGCTAATATATAATAACTAGTTATATCGAGTTTACTTGTAGCCTCATGCTACTATGGATTGTAAATTTGATTCTTATTGTGGTCGCATTAAATTTAAAAATTTATAAATAAAATACAAGCATAGATAGAGATTTTAAAACTGTAAAAAAACGTGCACTAATTTAAGAAACGTTTTCTGTGTTTGTGAGAACAGCTTTATTCTCATCAACATTTTTTAAAAACCTTTTATATATTTTTTTTATTTGAAAGTTTTCTCTTTTATTTACCATTCTTTACTCATTTCTTATATTTTTTTCTTGAGATTTTGTAAGTTGTAACATATTTATTTAGTATTTATATAATATTTATTATATCTATGTGATAAATAATTATATAAAACATATTTTTATCATTAAAAAGTAAAGTTTTTTTTTAAAATTAATCACTTAAATGAAGATTTTTCAAACAGTCTTTAACTTTTCAAAATATTTTTTTGGAATAGTTCTAATGCTACTAGTGATTTCTCACCACTGCTCTTTACACCGCCATCGCACGCCGCCCTCAAAAACAGACGATCACTGATTTTTCGAATAGTCTACAATTGTCAAGCACTAGATTTCGGGCACATCTACTCAAGACCGGCGTTTGATCGTTGACTGTCAAGCCTCGGCCGACAATCAGAGTGTAATTTCATATTCGATTTAGGCTCCGTTTGGGAGGCTTATTTCCACCGGTCAAGCTGTTACGACCGCATGAACCGGACCCTAATTAAGGGCCGATTCATGCGGTTGTAACCACTTGACCGGTAAAAATAAGTCCTCCCAAAAAGAGCCTTAGTGTTATTAAACTCTAAAGAGTTATTAAGAAATATAACTTTATAGGCTTGGTTTATTTCCCTGATTTTTTTCTTTCCAAAAACCATTTAAATAAAATTATAATAGTCGGTATTTATATGGTCACGAGTAATCTGGCAAGGGGAAATCCGGTGCCTCCTGCGTTAGTACTTACCTTGCCTGCCTTCTTCATTTTGAAGTGCCAAAGTACATATTTTTGAAAAATATTATTTATGATGATATTTATAATTGAAATATAAACATTTTTTTCTCAAATTTTTAAAAAGGAATCTTTAATGCACTGCAATTTTAACTATACGCACCCCAATTTCCCATAATCTAACCTAAAAATTACTTCCTGAAAAATACTAATGTCGTCGCACTAACTCACACCGTACTAGCAAACAAAACTGAGTTTATTACGACGACCTCAAATTCTTACATGGAGATCGGTGGTGATTGGGTATTCGTTGGCGTCGACAAAATTCTTGTTGATGGAGTGGAGAATAAGCTGGTTGCATTCGGGCTCCATCCACGTCGTCACGAATGACGCAAGGTTTAATCTGGGATTCGCATCCAGCATCAACTCATCGCTGATCATCTGATACACCGCCTCTTTCGCTCTCGATTCCTCCGGCATTTCATACCTGATATATCAAAATTTCAAAATATATAGAGTTAATTATATTAAGTTCCCGCGTGCATGCGGATCGACAACAAGAACTGATCATGAGAAGCGAAATTAATTAATGTTAAGGCTACGGCCGCTCAAAATATTCTATATATCTTATAAAGTTTGGAATAAGATTATATAGTAAATATTTCAAGCATAAAGCATAGTTCTAAAATGACACTAAACCCAATTATCCAACAATTAACGGGCTGGAATGGAAGAAAACCTGGGCATGGAAGTGAGAAGGTATTGTGAAGCCAAGGCAGTGCAGGACGACTGCTCCATGAAATTAATAAGACAGAAGGAAACACGATTTAATGGCTCTGGAGAAGCGGGCAAGGGAGCACAGAATATATATATATATATATTTATAGCAGGAATTGAAAGAGAGTTGGAGGGCTCGGATTATATATTATCCATGAAATTATGCTGCCGCCTGCTGGCGGGGAATAAAGTCAAAATGCGAATAACATGGAGAGTATTTTGACTTTGAGAAACTCTGTCCTTCAGCCATCTTGTCCTCCGGGTTCGGGGAGGGTAAAGTGCAAAGAATGCACAGCAAAGTGCGTGCGATCCGATGATTGCGAGCTCATCTTTGCTTGCGCGGAGATGCGTTCATCTCTTAACTCGCTTTGAGATGTGTGCACTGAGATGTGCATGTATCTCCGCGTGCTCGCATCCATCGGATCGATAGAGTGCAGCGGCTCACATTCGTCAGATCAATAAAGTGTCAGCTTGTCCTCCGACCATATATACCCAAACTCTAAGAAGGGTACGTTGGTTTTTCCATGTTTTGGTTAGGATTCACTGAACCGGACCCAAGTAGTATTAGGGTTATGTTAAACCTGCGCTAATATTTGAAGTGTCCGCCAGCCTTCGGTGTTGTCGTCAGTCTTGGAGGAGGTAGCCGCCAGCGTTGAGAGAGGGTGTTGCCGCTGTGCTTGCTGGAGTTTGTCGCCGCGTTGCAGTGGACATTTTTTGGAGTGGAGAAACGTGGTGTCGACGACGTACATGAGTGTAGTTATCCTCGACGGTGGTTTCTCTTTGGTGATGACGTTGTTCTCCGATGACGGCGTTGTTCTCGGGTGGTGGTACGGTTGAACGTCGGACATCGACGTTGAAGGTTCGGGTGAACCATGTGCGTCCGCAAGGTGGATTGCAGTCCAAATTTCAGATTCTCGATACGGATAGTGCGTGTTCGGAGTATCCACTGCGTATTCACCAGACAGTCTTTTCTTCTCCTAATTTATTCGTGTATATTGATATATATATATATATATATATATATATATATATATATATATATATATATATATATATATATATATATATATATATATATATATATATATATATAAGTGACAGGCACGGGCCTCCGGCCCGATGACCACGCGCCACAGTACCCGGCCGGCGATGGCGGGTTCCGCCCGCCCCCGGATCTATATGGCACCCTTTTATAATTTTTTAAAAAATTCAAAATCATATTTATATATTTATATATTTATATTCATATTATATATTTATATAATATATATTTTTATATTTTTATATATATGCCGGTTTTTCCGCAGCCCCGCCCACCCCCCCTCCCCTCTTTCAAATGCCTCCGGCTGCCTGACCGGCCACCCCCGACGGGTTCGCCGGACTCCGGCGAACCCGTCGGGGGTGGCCGGTCAGGCCGCCGGCGGCGGCATTGGAATGAGTGGGGGCGGGCGGGGGTGGGGAAAAAAATCGGGAGAACTTTGAGTTGGGGTCGGGATTTAGGAGAGAGAAAAATGAGGTAATTTTTGGGAGAAGTTTATTTGCAGTCAAGATCTGGTCGATCCTACGGCCCAAATTTCTTGAAAAAATTTTAATTCACGGTTACTTGTAGACCACCATATTCCTTTTTGAAATAGTATATATATATCTGTGATTGTGTCTCGACAAGTTTTACCGAGTGCAAATTTATGTCATTTTTTGTTCTGATGCCAATTTAACGGGGGCCATTGGAGCATTGCAATGGTTTAGCTGACCGAGGCAGAAGGAAATTGGCAGTAAGGCTTCCAAGTTAATTAATTTGTTTTAGCAAAGTAGCCAGAGGTAGTTGTCATAGAGGCCGCGAGAGACAGTGTGAACATCAACAGTGCACATTTGAGAATGATAATGAGCTGAGACAGCATGAACTCGACAGAGCACCAAGTTGCACCTACGACTAAGGGAGAGAACTAATTAAGGTACTTTAATGACAGCTTGCGCACGCACGACATCTACATGAAAAGTTGAAAGACCTCTGTAGGAGCACATGACTTTCCGAGAGCTTCAGAGTGCATGTCGGGAGAGATTCGTTCTTACTTCAGAGTACATGTGAACCCTTCATTTTGTTTATTTTAATGCTCATAATCTAAGTTTGTTTAGGCATGAGTAATTTAATTAAGTTTGCTAGTTACATATGCACTGATTATTCCACACATGTACTATGAATGATGGAGGTTAAATTCTCAAGAGCAACAAGTTGCCCAAAAGATGCCGCCAGGGGAAAAAATTGCCGCCTGTATGGTCTCAGACTTCCTTTGCCGGACAGCCGGAGATTCTGCTTCAATTTTTTTTTGATCCAGAAACATGGACAAGTGGCAACTTTGTTTTCTTTCGGTCGTATATTCAAGAATAGCATTGGATAAAATCCAAGCAGATTTTCTCCTTCAAATTAATGGTATGAAAAAATGTACCTTTATTGTTTATATAGGGCCATTTACCGGGACCTCCCCTCTAACTTTGCTAAATTACTGACAGCACCCCTCTTATTTTCGAAATTACAAAAAACTCCCCTAAAGTTTTCATTTCATTACAAAAACCTCCCCTGGAGTTTTAATTTCATAACATCCATGCACAAAAACACTCCCCTGGGTGAACAGTGTCCAGGGGGGTATTTTTCTTCATAGATGCAATGAAACGAAAAGCCCAGGGGAGGTTTTGGTAATGAAATGAAAACTTAAGAGGAGTTTTTTGTAATTTCGAAAATAAGAAGAATGCTCTCACTAATTATGCTAGTTTACCGGGAAGGTTTGGGTAATTATTTGTTAATTTTAATTGTGGGCAGACTTGGCCAGCAGGCGGGCGGCAATGACTCTCCTGCGGGCTCCCAGCAATGTGAGCAGTTCTTCATTAATACAGGACACGTACCGTACAGACATGTCTCCTGTTTTTGAAATAAAAACATAACCAGATGTTTCTCCTCTTTCTAAAAGGAATAATTTCAGCATTGAAAAAAATCGCCAGAAACAAAATCATATATGCATGAATCAAGCCGAACAAGTGTTACGAGATTCTACTCGTTTCTCAAGTCAAACGATTCCCCTGAGCATGATCGCCGACTTCATCCAAAGTAAACGAGCAGGAATTTACAACGTGAAGGCTTCATTGGCATATATAATAATTTTTTTTTTAAAAAAAGCTAGTTGATGAGTCTCATTTTATATTTACATATTATATATATATTATTAGTTTTACTCCTACAGATAGAAATAAAGAGAAAGAATGAGGAGAGAGAAAGAGAGAGCAGAGCAACATTAAAAATAAACTGTTTAATATGTATAAATAAATATAAATAAAAAAATATATAAGCCGGCAAAAAAGAGAAGGCATGAGAGTCAGCGTTTAGGTTCATTCCAGGTCTTTCCCTCGAAGAATTCACCGAGTATTCGCTCCAGATCCTCTGACGTATATCTGATATATTTTTGAGGGTTCTTCCCATGCTCAATTAAAGGCCTGCACCATTTACATCCATTATAAATATATATATATATATATGTACAATTAAAATGAATTTTTAAGGATACTTGCATGTGACCTCTAATATGATACCTTGAGAAACTCATGATCCCTATCAAGTGCACAAGTCAAAAAAAGTGCCTTTATATGGACGTTGGCCTCTAATATGTAGACTTTTGAACCGGATAATGTAAAAAGTGGGGTTACTAGGCTAAACTTGCTCGGATGTCATGTTAGAACATACGCATTCAACATTAGTTGTAGGTGGAGTCCATGATCCATGTTAAATGCAAAGTTGCATGAGTTTCATAAGACGAGATTATATTTTCAAAGCATTCCCTCACATATAGGATCTGTGATTTCTAGCATGTATTTTTTTAATTGAGTGACGTAGAGCGTGTCATTGCACTTAATCTACTCGAATATCATGTTAGAACACAAACACAAACATATAACCTAAAATCAATTGCTTGTAGGTGGAGTGGCTTAGGGTTGATATTAACCGCACAAGGAGAGATGAGTTTCCCACCATCTTCCAAGCTTTCTGATCTCAGACACCGACGCTCTTTCCTTGCTCGGCCCAAGTGCCTGAACCCTGTCCCGGGGCTCCGTCTTTCGCAATGGTGACCGCTCATGTCTCTCGTGTGCTGGAGATGTCCTACTTAAATAGATCTCACCCTATAGGGTGAATCACCAAGGACGACCACCCCGCCTAATGTCACCGATGAGTTTCCATCATGATATTGGGACGGAAGGCTCCGCCCTACATTGAGTCCTAAGGCCCCGCTGCTTAATTTCACCAACCCTCGCCGGGGTTGATCTGAAATAAAAGCTTATTTAGCGATATGACGTTTGCTACTCGGGCACCGCGGTGGAACGCCTTTGCATCGTCCCTCGGACTGGCTCCTTGGATGCTTACATGGACGAGTTCATTGTCCCAAATTATTATCGGGGGTTTACATACAAAGACTCCTTCCTTACATCCTCTCCTGCCTTCACTCACCATACTTGTACCGTTATAAATGCCATGAACATTGCCCATCTCATTGAGGTTGATTCGACTACTACCACCCTGTTGCCAGCCCATCGACCATTGGTAACCAGCCACCCTTCCTCTTAGATAATGTTGTGCAGGATTATCAGACTTGCAACAACAGCGAAAGGAAAAATTGAAAGGGGCAACAGAGCAAGGATCTATTTGATCCAGAGAGGTGATGAATCTCAGCTAGCATCCTCCAAATCTGATGAGGAAGGTACTATTTGATCAGCAGCTGGAGTGGATGGCAGAGCTGCTTCGTCAATATCATCATTGCAAGCTTCTTCTGCAACCCTTGGCTGAACAGAGACATGATCCCAATTCTAGGAATCATTTTCATCAGAAATGACATCTCTGGTTATTACAATCCTTTATGTTATTGGATTATAAACTCTATAGCCTCTAGAGTCTTCGCTATAACCAAACATCACACATTTTTCTCCTACATCAAGTTTGGTTCCGTTTTGCCTTGGTATATGGCTATAAACAATTGAACCAAAGATTCAAAAGTGTGAAATTTTAGGTTTGCGTCCATACCAGACTTCATATGGAGTTGTTGACTTCAAAGAGGAGGTTGCAGCTCTATTGAGAAGATAAATAGCTATACTGACAGCCTCAGCCAAAAATTGCTTTGGAATTTGTTTGAATTGTAGCAGATTCCATCTCATTCCTATGAGAATGCGGTTCTTAAGTTCTGCTACACCGTATTGTTGAGGAGTATACCACACTATGAGCTCTCTTTTTATGCCTTCCTTTTTGCAGTAGATTTGAAATTGCTCCCCTAAATACTCTCCACCCCTGTCGGTTCTCAATGCTTTAACCCGATGACCAACCACTCTGAGTTTGAGCAGCACTCTTGAATTCCAGAAACTTACCAAAAGCTTCAGATTTTTGGGTCATGAAATAGACCATGTCATTCTTGAGTGATCATCCATAAAACATATATAATACCTGTTGCCTAACAGAGTTGTTGTAGCTGCTGACCCCCAGATATCTTCTGAGTGAACTAGTTCTAGGAGTTTTTGACATCATCAAGCTGATTGTTTTGGAAAAGATAGTTTGTGAATCTTGCTTATAGCACAACATTCACACACTCCTTGTGGAACAAAAATAAGTGGAAGATCTTCTACCAATTGTTTTTCACTCATCAGTATTAAACTGTTAAAATTAAGATGTCCATACCGGTTGTGCCATAATGTAGATATATCAGATGTTATGGTTGTGAGAGCCTGGCGATTCCAGTTGTCATAACTAACAGAAACACCTTGTTTCTTGTCATTTGAACAAAAAAATTGTCTCCTTAGTTCTAACTTCTATATTTGTGCATTCACCATTTTCAAATAATGCACTGTATCCAATTGTTAGAAGTTGACCTATGCTTAAAGGTATAAACCAGGCACTTAAAGCACATCATGAATAAGCTTGGTGGTTCCAATGGGAGTTTTTACAGCTACAGTTCCACGACTTTGAATTTGCTCGGTATGACCATTTCCTAGAGTGACACTGGAAGTGTTTTCTTGGGTAATATTGATGAATGACTGTCGATTGCCAGTGATGAGGATAGAACAGTCATTATCGAGATACCAAAGATCAATTTTTGCAATGGGGGCTGTGAGTTGGTGTCAAACAGTCTTGCTGTTTGATCTTCTTAATTGAAATTGGCTTCTGGAGTTGGATTGTGTTCATTGGAAGTATTCTTTTCTTTGAACCAGCAATCCTCATCCAAATGTGTAGGACGTTTACACCTTTTGTATTTCCAGTAGCAATCTTCTACATCATGGTTAATTTTTTTTGCATAGATTACAAAAAAGGTTGACCTTTTGTATTTCCAGTAGCAATCTTCTACATCATGGTTGTTTTTATTGCATATATTACAAAAAAGGTTGCTGGCATTTCCCTATTCAGGGTGAGATCTTCCTCTCCCACTTCCCCTAAAATTGACTTTCCAATTGGAATTGAACTTCCGTTCTTCTTTCTGATTTGGAAATTTTGGTTAGAAAAGCTTGCTCTAGAGGTTGTTCAAACCGTTTTAACAGATCCTCATGTGCTTGTAGAGAGCCCATGAGCTCAGTTAGAGACATTTGGAGAATATCCTTACTTGTAGAGAGCCCATGAGCTCAGTTAGAGACATTTGGAGAATATCCTTAGCCTCTTCTATTGCTGCTACAACATGATTAAACTTCATGGGTAAGCTTCTAAGAATTTTTGGCACTATCCTTTTTTCTTCTATAACAATCACCTAGGCTTCTGATTGAATTGACGATGGCAGTTACTCATGAAAAGAATGAGGGTATTGTCTCATTTTTCACATCAAAAGAGTATCAAAATCCTTCCAGTGGGATTTAAGCTTAATTAAATTACTTGTTTGGAGCCTTTAAATTCATTTGCAAGAATATCCCATATTTCTTTGGAGGAAGTAGCTAACATAGTACATCAAAATAGAGATTTTGGTATACTATGGTGCAAGTATAGCATTGCTTTAGTATCTCTCCTCTGGTTCTCCGCATACAGTTTTTTGTTAGAAAAAGAAGAGAGAAAAATATTCGAAGTATTTTATTCTTCCATTTAGGGGTAATATTGTAACAATTCATATAAAAATAAAATGAAATGAAAAAAGGGTTTAAAGGAATCTTAAACTGAGGGCATTTTGGTAAATAAGGAATTAGGATTTCCCTCTAATAGCCACAGCCTCCCCCGAACTAATATTTTGGCCTAGTCTCCCGTTCCCGCGACCCGCACGTACACCGTTCTCCCGACCTCGCACCCGCGCCGACTTTCGCTCCCGCTTTACTCCCGCGCGTCCTCCGACTACCTCAAAGCTGCAGACACCTCCTGCTCTCCCCCCTTGCTCTAGCCGACAATCTCCTCTCCTAGAGCCGGCAAACTCCTCTCCAAGCCAGCAGTCTCCTCTTCCTGTTCTGGCCGACGGATCCCTCTACTCCCCTAGATGATTGTTTCCCCCTTCCTTCTCCTCCAAGGGGCCGCAACCAACTTGTCTTCCTCAAGGACATCATCCACCTTCTCCTCCAAGAGTCGGCAACCCTAATTCCTCCTCTTCTTCGCCTTGGCCGAGTTTTGCGAGAGGGACAACTAAAGTTTCCTCTCCTTGCCTCCTTGGGATCGAATTTGACTCCTTTTGGTAAGATTCTTTCTCCATCACGTCTATTCAGATTTTCTTAATCCTCCATGAATTTATTTGTCTCCAAAATTGCGTATATTTTGTAATTCAAGATTTTTGCCCCCTCATAATCGTCTAACCACCTTGTAATTTTGATTTCCGGCGCCACTCAACAGATCAATTGGTGGGATCTCTCCTGCTGGGAAAAACCTGATAATTTAACTTAACAAATTATATTAAGTGATTTTACATCCTAATTTTATTACACATGTTGGATAGAGAGGGTAATATGATCATAGAAGTCCTAGAAAATCAGTAGAGTCAAGGACATGAGCTAGGCACTCTGATTTGTAGAAGAAAGTCAAGAAAAGCAAACTTGCGTCGACTAGAAGTCGGCGCAACATCGACTTGAAGTCGACACTACTATGACTAGGACTCAGAGCAACTACAGAATGCTGAGTCAACGTTATTTCAAGAAAAAAGTCGACGCATACGTCGATAGGATATCGACGTAACTCCGACAACAAATTTATTCTATACAGAAACATGAAGTCGACGTTGCTCTTATTTGAAGTCGACGTAGCATCGAGTATAGATCAGAAATAAAATTTTCAGAGAATTGTTTCAGGATTAATCCAAGGAACTTCCATGAAATTTATTCAAACAATTCTAATTGTTGGAAGATAGTCTAAATGAAAGATTTATCTATCAGATTCAAAAATAATTTTATAGAAAGTTTTTAAAGAAGAAATCGAGATTGATGAAAGTATTTTTGGAAGAATATATCAACATTCTTTCTGAAGATTTCATGTCATGAAATGAACAATTCAAAATCATCCAGTAATGATATAATCACTGAAGGGAATGCAAAATAGACACGGACACAAAGAACAAGAACAGATACAACGAGCCGACTGTTCTTCATCTTCTCAACTCTCATTCTTCTCTGCTAGTGCTGAAACACCTAATCTACTAGAACATTCAAAGAAGCTGATTGGATCCAAAGCTTATAACCCCAACAACTCTTCTATCTGAAAAGGGTTCATCATATTTAAGGATCTGAAACACTTAGTGTCAAATAGTCCTCAGATTCTTCTTCTTAACCTTATCTTAATTTCTTTCTATCTCTTTTATATTTTAATTGAGTAAAGAGTTTTTCGAATCCTTCTTCAGAGGATTCAGGTTGTGGTTCTGAGAGTCTATTTGTCAAAAGACTCAATTGATAGTGGTTCAAGATCTCCTTATCAAAAGATCTAGTTGTTGGTTCTAAGAGCCTGCTTATCAAAAGACTCTGGTACTGGGATAGTATATTCCTACCAAGGTAGTAGAAGAGTGGATGTACTATGATTTTGGAGAACCACTATAGCTTTGGTGTCTTCTGCGTTTTCTGATTTTGTTTCTTACTTTATTTCTGTGTTGTGTTGTGGTGTGATTAATCACTGATTTGAAATTTGTGAGTGCAAATCCTAAGATAACCGAAATTATCAGAAAAAGTTTTTAAATCTCTATTCACCCCCATTTAGAGAATTCTCAGAGGATTTTTACAATTGTTCACACTTTCAATTGGTATCAGAGAGAGGTTGATCAAATAAAGGCTAACACCTTGATCACAAAGATCTGAACAGTTGCAAAATTACACCTATAAATACAAATATATTTTTAAAAATGTCTTCAAATAATTAAAAAAGGATTTGCATCTAATAGACCTCTAATGTGTAACTTAGAGAAGTTCACACTTTGAAAGACCAAAATTAAGTTGTATATGAATTTTATTGATGATGACATACTTGGTTCTATTTTGACAGGACCACCCATGTCATACAAGAAAGATGGAGATGGCAACACCACATTAGAACATGTGCCAAGATCACAATGAACAAATGAAGAGAAGAAGGTGAAGGATTGGGATGCAAAGGTCATAAACATTCTAGTCTCAACCATGTCAGATGACATTTTCCATAAGGTTGCTAATTGTTAATCATCCAAGGAAATCTGGGAGTAACTGTCTAGGATTGTAGATGTAAGCTCAGATGAAAGGAAGGATAAGAGATCCCTTATTATATTCCAGTATGAGAACTTCCAAAAGAAATCTGAAGAGACGGTGACAGAAATGTATGAAAGATTCAGTGTCATAGTAAATGAACTGAAACGACTAGACAAAGAGATCTCACTCTCTGAGATCAATGATAAGCTTCTTATGTGCTTCCCAAGCACTTGAGATTCAATAATTTGGGTCATCGCAGAGTCCAGATGCTACAGGGAAATCACCATCCTGTTAGACAAACTCAAGTCTTATGAACTTCCATTAAAGAGTAGGGCTGAGTCTGAAGTGAAGGACAAACTCTCTACCCCTACAGAGAAGTCCATTGCTCTGAAGGCTGGAGATGGAGAACCTTCAATCTCTGAAGAAGAGATTTTAATCTCCTGACAAGAAGGTTCAGAAGGCGGGTAAAGGCAGAAGACTCAAGGAGAAGAGAAAGGGGATTCAACAAGCCCAATTTTGATAAAACTCCAAGCAAGGAGGTCATCTGCTTTGCCTGCAGGAAACCAGACCATATTGCTCCAGAATGTCCTGAAGAAATGAAGGACAAGCCCAACAAAAGGGAGCACAAGAAGCGGCCCTTCAACAAGAAGCATAAAAAGAAAGGAAGAGGTTTCATTGCAAAACATGCAGTGACTGACTCAGAGTCAAGCTCATTATTAGAGAGTGAAGATGAAGTTACTACAAAAGAAGCATGTCTGATGGCTCTGAGAACATACTCAGATGATGAAGAAGATCAAGTATGTTATTTTGATGATATTGATTTTTCATCTGAAGAATTTAAAGAATGTTTTAAAAATTTCTAGAGAAATCAGATAGAAGTAGACAAATAAATAAAACAATTGAGAAAAAAAGTGAACTAATTAAGAGATATCCATGTGATAATGAACAAATTCAACAAGATAATCTTCTAAAAATTGAAATAAAAAACCTTAAGAACCAAATAACAGAGTTAAGAGAAGGAAACACATTGTTAAAGGAAGAGCTAACAAAAAAAAACTTTTAAGACTCATTAAATGAAAGGAGTCAACAGCTCAGGAATATTACAAAAAACCTAAAGAAAAGATTTAATCACCCATGATTGGGAGCTGACCCCACCAGAAGAATAAAGATTACCAACACACCTGCATGGAGGAATCCAGTATCCTTCACAAAGGCTAAAAAACCAACTTATCACAATCCCAGATAATGACCCTGAAAGAGTCACAATATTTAATAAAGTGAATGTATCTAAAGGTACGGGTATTCTATGGGAGAAACCTGTAGAAAATAATACCACTAGATCCTGTTAGCCGGGAACATGCGTCGACTTCATATCGACGCAACCTCTGTGATACGTCGACGTCAAATTGATGTAACCAGAAAGTCGTGTCGAATGTCAGTCGACACATCTCCCCAGATCATAATTTTAAATTGTTTTCTGATTATCATCCTGCTTATCTTAACTGTACAAAGTATTTTATAAGAGGTCATGAAGCTATAAGCTGTTAGTTTAACACCAACATGCTTTTATCCCAAGGGGTATAACCATATAATAAAAGATCTTCATATACTTTCATCACTCCTTATAATGAAAAAATGAGCAATGAATCCAAGATAACCTGGATCCCAACTAATGTTTAGTTTCATGTGCAGGAAAAAGACTCTCTCCAAAAACCATTTGTTGTACTTGGAAAGTGGTTGCTCCAGACATATGACTGAGCACAAAGAACTGCTAGAAAACTTCAAGGCCAAGAATGACCCGAAGGTAATTTTTGGTGACTCTAATTATGGTCAGACCAAAGACTATGGAATGATCCAAATTGGAGATATCGCATTTTCTATAGTAGCTTATGTTGAAGGACTTCAACATAATCTAATTAACATTAGTCAGCTGTGTGATAGTGAATACAAAGTTATTTTCACTCACAACTTATGCCAAATTGTCAACACTAGAACAGATGCAATTGTGTTATCTGGGTCTAGAAAGAGAAATGTGGATGTTGTTGACTTCGGCTCAAGTGAGAAGAAAATCTTTCTATTCAATGTTAGTGTAGACATAAATGAGCTTTGACATACGAGGCTTGGTCACATTAATCATAAGACCATAGCCAAACTTGCAAAGGATGATCTAATTAGGAGTTGTCAAAAGATAAGTATAGAAAGTTAAATCTTTGCAGAGCATGTCAGCTAGGTAAACAAATTAAGTCATCGTTCAAACCAATTGGTAAGAATGATTCTCCTAGAGTTTTGTATCTACGGCATATGGACTTGTTTGGTCCACTCACCACTCAGAGCTTAGGAGGAAAGTCTTATACTTTAGTTATTGTGGATGATTTTTCTAAATTCAGTTGAGTATTCTTTCTAAAAGCTAAGTCTGACACCTTTTAGATCCTTTCACGATTCATTAGACAGATTCAATCTGAATTCAACAGTCACGTGTCTATGATGAGAAGTGACCATGACACAGTTTGAAAACCAGTTAATCTGTAGATTTTGTGAGGATGAAGGAATAAAGCAAAACTTTTCAGCTCCTAGAACTTCCCAATAAAATGTGATAGCTAAAAGAAAAAATAGAATTCTAATTGAATCAGGAAGGACATCATTGGTGGAGTCAAATTTGCCCAAGTCCTTCTGGGCTGAAGCAGTTAACATTGCCAACTATGTTCTGAACAGGAGTTTTATCCACAAAATTAAGCTGAAGACAACATATGAACTACTGAAGGGGAAGCCACCTATAGTTTCTTACTTTAGGATATTTGATTGTGCCTGCTTTATTCTCAATAATGAGAAGAACGATCTTGCCAAATTTGACAATATGGCTGATGATGACATATTTTTGGGATATTCATCATCCAACAAGGCCTATAGGTGCTATAATAAGAGAACTCTCAAATAGAAGAGTCTATGTAAGTGGTCTTTCATGAATCTAATGCATTTTCCAAGAGGGAAGAAACTTCCACCAAGAGTACTTTGTAGGAATAGGTTCCTATGGTTGCTGAGTTAGAGAAACTAACTATAGAGGAGAATAATGAAGGATTATCTGAAAAGCACCATCATCAGCTGGAAGGTGCTGAAGCTATTTCTGATGATGAAAACCCTGCTGACACAATTATCAGGTCAACCATAAATTAAGAACAGACAACAAAACAGGAACATGCAGAAGAAACTAATATGTATAAAGTACAAGAAGAAGTAATCCATACACTTGGGGTAGCAAGAATAAATCAAGAGAGGGATATCCTTAGGGATCATCCCCAATCCCAAATGATAGGTGATGTCAATCTGGGTGTCAGAACAAGGAATCAATTAACAACTGAGGCTATACTGCAATGCTTCCTTTCATAATATGAACCAAAGAAATTTGAGCAAGCAGACAATGATCCTCATTGAATTATTGCTATGCAGGAAGAACTAGCTCAGTTTGAAAGGAATAAGGTCTGTACATTAGTGGAAAGACCGAAAAATTACCCAATCATTGGAACAAAATGGGTATATAGAAATAAGTTGGACTCAAAAGAGGTAATAATCAAGAACAAGACCATACTAGTTGTCCAACAGTATATCAGATGGATATAAATAGTGCTTTCTTCAATAAAACCCTGCAAAAAGAGGTTTATGTTGAACAACCTCCGAAATAACTGAATCGAAAATACGGGGTGCTCTTGATAAAGCACTCACTGTGCTGATTACAAAGTTCACTCAACACTTTCTAGTTTTCTCTGAAGACTGCACCAATAATCCCAACCCCCTGCTGAAGTCTTTACATCCTTTTTCCAGGATATAACAAAGGGGGGAGTGGAGTCAGGGTTGTGGATTGTTCTCCAGATAGGGACGATAACAATATTAAAATTTCAGAAGAACAAGATGAGGACATGATCTCAGAGGTAAAAATGGCAGAAGTTCATCCAAATAATGAAGAACTTTCACAGAAGGTGGATAATGTGACACCAAAACAACTATTGGAAACAATCTATACCACGGGCTATATAGGGGGGCCTACCACTCAGGGGGAGCCTACCTCTTAGGGGGAGCCTCTATCTGATGACTTAATCCAATAGAGAATTGAGGATTCTAAAATCTGGGAAGAAAATCCCATGACTGAAACCTCAGAACAAGTATCACCAGCAAGATCTTGTGTAAAGAGAAAGTTAAAATGAGATAATGATACAAAGGCCCAAGGAGAACAACACAAAAGCAACACATGGTTGAAAATTCTAAAATTGCTGAAGAACATAGAGATCTTGAGTTAGAAAAAGCCATTAATGAAATAAGAGAAAGAGAGACTGATGAGTTTAAGGCCACAGAAAAGGACATTGGAGATAAAAGGAAAATATTCATTGAAAGACTAAACACAGGGAAGCCAAAGAAAGATACACATATTCTATCATTCTCAAGCTTCAAGAGAGTGGCAGGTCTTGGATTCAATGAGAATGAACAGATTCCTCAAGTATTTGTAAAGAATAGACTAATGAGTTTTGAAAAGACACCATCTTCTGATGAAGGTCATCGAATGAAAGAGTTCCCTGATAACATTCTTGAATTTATCAATGAGTAAGTGAGCAAGATTCTGAGCAATGGTCATACAATTAATACAGCATCCCACAATGCTGAAGCAGATATTCAAATCTTTTCAGCATATATCATGACATCCAACGGGATCCTGATAATACAAGGCCAACTCACTTTCAATTTGTAGAAAGAATGTGTAATAAACTGTATGCTGCATTCACTCAGTTTCTTACAGATAAGAAATGTGGGCAACATTGTATAAACTATATGATACACAATTGTTGAAAGCATCCTGGTGTCATTCATGTTTATGTCCTTTTACATTTATTTGAGTCATTTATATATGTTTATTGAAAATCATTCTATATATTTCATGTTTTATTACTGTAAAATCACAATTGAAACCTTGTAAAATTTGTTAAGCTAAATAAATAGAGATTGTTGAGAAAAACCCTGATGATTTAACTTAACAAATTATATTAAGTGATTTTATATCCTATATTTATTACTCATGTTGTATAGAGAGGATAATATGATCATAAAAGTACTAGGAAGTCAGTACAGTCAAAGGACATAAGTTAGGTAATCTGATTTGTAGAAGAAAGTCAAGAAAAGCAAATTTGTGTTGACTAGAAGTCGACGCAACATCGGCTTGAAGTCGACGCTACTATGTCAAATAGTCCTTAGATTCTTGCTGAGAGGACTCATCTAAGAGAATTTTTTTCTCAACCTTCTCTTAATCCCTTTAAAGAGTGTTTAGAATCTCTCTTCAAAAGATTCAGTTTGAGGTTCTGAAAGTATCATTGTCAAAAGACTCAGTTGGTAGTGGTTCAAGATTTTCTTACCAAAAGATGTAGTTGTTGGTTCTAAAAGTCTCTTTATCAAAAGACTCGGACACTGAGATAGTGTATTCCTACTAAGGTGGTAGAAGAGTGAATGTACCCAGATTTTAGGGAACCACTATAGTTTTGATGTCTTCTGTGTTTTCTGATTTTCTTTCTTATATTATTTTTGTGTTGTGTTGTGTTGTGAATAATCTCTAGTTTGAAATCAGTGTGAGTGCAAAACCTAGGATAATTGAAATTATCTGAGAAGGTTTTTAAATCTCTATTCATCCCCCTCGAACGAAGTGATCTGATTGAGATTCCGTAAGAAACTGTGTTAGTGCTTGAAATGGAAGAAGAAAATGAAAGACGAACAACCACGCTGGTCGTAAACGTGACCATAGATCTTTCGTCTCATTCATTTGAATCATTCCTCGGTTCCGTCACTTGTTCTATTCTTTCCACTAAGAAGGCGCTAACACACGGGAAATTGTCAGCCCCAACGACAAAGGACCTAGTTTCCATTGGTAACCTATGTCATTAACCCTATTCTTTCTTAGAGCCAGATTTTAGGAAACCACTATAGTTTTGACGTCATCTGTGTTTTCTGATTTTCTTTCTTATATTATTTTTGTGTTGTGTTGTGCTGTGAATAATCTCTGGTTTGAAATCTGTGTGAGTGCAAATCCTAGGATAACTGAAATTATCTGAGAAGGTTTTTAAATCTCTATTCACCCCCCTCTAGAGAATTCTCAGAGGTTTTTTACAACTGTTCACACTTTCATCTCCAAAGCCTTCTCCGATTTAGGGTTTCCGTAACCTAAGTGCCGCCAAATCTCTCATTCTTTGTGGCGTCTCCTCTCCACTCACCTTTGAGGGAAGGTAATTTTCTAACCCGCCCCAAATTTAATTTAAATTTTGTGTTGTTAAATGCATGTCCCAACGTAGGGTTTCCGTTAAAACAAATATCGTCTATGATCGTGCTTGGATAGGTTTAAATTAGGTCTTTAAATTTTGCTTGTGTTGCTTAGTTGCCACCGTCAATTTCAGCCTTACTTAAGACAAGTAGAGAAATCACTCTCGCTTGAAAACATTAAATATAGTTTCTTGCACATTTCCTTATGTTTATAAATTTTATCCTGAAACACCTGAACCGTCAAATTAATAGCAACCCATATTACGTTTTTAATCTATGAATCATTTAATTTATTAATATCATAAGTGTACAACCCATATTCGTCGATGGTGGACCCACTCAGAGTCAGGTCAACAATAAGTCAAAGTCAACAGGTCAAGACAGATGTCAGAGTCAACATTTCATATAGTAGAAGGTCTGGGTGAGTATGACGAGCTTTTCTCGCATACTCGCTAGGTGGGAGACTTGGGTAGATACTCTCCCAAGCCGGGCGAGTTCCCCCAGAGGTTGTCTAGTCGTCGGTGGGGGTCGGGCTATAAATAAGACCCCCACACTTGGTTTTCCTATAAATAGAATCCCAGGGGTACCATGTTTTGGACCTCGGAATCTCGCAAAAGATCTCATTTGGACTTTTTTTCTTGACTTCTAGCCGTGCGCTGTAGTGATCCTCCCCTTGATCGTCATCTTCTGATAGTCGTCAACTAGTGTTCACCTATGATCGTGCTTGGATAGGTTTAAATTAGGTCTTTAAATTTTGCTTGTGTTGCTTAGTTGCCACCGTCAATTTCAGCCTTACTTAAGACAAGTAGAGAAATCACTCTCGCTTGAAAACATTAATATAGTTTCTTGCACATTTCCTTATGTTTATAAATTTTATCCTGAAACACCTGAACCGTCAAATTAATAGCAACCCATATTGTTAAAGCCAAAATTGACTTCTGTGGAGTTCGGGGTCCCAAAAGAGGGGTGACCGCGCACCTACTACCCTCAAGCGAACGATCTAGGCACAAGATTAGGAACACAAGGGACAGACCCAAGGTCTCAGCGTGGAGGACCCACCGCATACCCGGAAGATTAACAAACTCTTCCCCTCCCAAGCCAAAGGCTGAGCTAAGACACCTTCGGAGGGCGCTCTTGGCCGACCGGAACATCTAAGGAGGATCTCAAGAACAACTCTCTCCTATCCAGATGTGTCTCCTTGGGTCTACACAAAAATGCTCCTCACCCGCCCTACTGATGGCGCAAACTCGCCGAGCAATGCCACGACATGCTGCCCAAACTGGGCCACTAACAACGTAATTCCGCTATTCTGACTGGCTGTCAACAGGCCATGAGGGGCTTCCCGACAACTATACCTCGGGGCCCCTACGGGGCGAGCGGTTCTCGAGAACACCGCCTGCCTAATAAAAAGAAGAAACCTACACATCCTCAGAGCATCACAGATATTAAAAGAATATTACAGGAATATGAATTCCATACTTCGGCACGCAGGCCGGCATATAAATAAAAAAGGCCTTCGAGGGCCGGCACAAGCTTGGGCTTAAGCCCGCTACTCCCCGCCTGGTACTGCAACATCTGTACGTCAACGTCTCGACAAGCGGCGGTCAGCTAAACGCCAGTTGGTCAACATAAGCTGGCCGAACATATTGCGTGTACCCCTTTTTCGGGGCTATGGTGCGCATTCCCTGCAAATGTAAAATATACAACATCCTCGGAGTCTTCTCCGGGATCCCCAGAACATCACCAATCCGGCTCACACGTCCGGATGGGCTTCACACAGCATGCCTAAACCCGTACTCACGCTTCCGGGTGCTAACACAGTTAATTGCGGGGACGTACACGTCAACCCGTCGGAGAGCTCCCTTCCTCCACCCGTTGGTGGAGAGGGGCTTCCATGCAAATATGGAAACTGAGGGCTTCACCTGCCCAAGTAGAAATTTCGTTACCCTTGACGCGTGTTTGGCGGGGCCGCAACCGCGCTCATTGCCCGAGGCTCCACGTCTAGCATCCGTAGTGGTTGTCCGTGCCCGGATCCGACCACCGTTAACTGTTGAAAGCTCCAAATGACTTTTCCCCTCCATGGTCGAGCCTCTCCAAGGCCGACCGTGCTCCACGTGACACCGAGGAAGTCAATCCCGGCCTCCACGACTTCAGGCGGCGTCGGGGAAGCTGGTCCCGACTGGCCTAGCTCCAAACGACGCCGGGAGAGGAGCTCCCGGTCGACCTAGCTGTAGGCGGCGCCGGGAGAGGAGCTCCCGGCCGGCCTCGCTGTAGGCGGCGCCGGGAGATGAGCTCCCGGCCGGCCTCGCTGTAGGCGGCGCCAGGAGAGGAGCTCCCGGCCGGCCTCGCTGTAGGCGGCGCCGGGAGAGGAGCTCCCGGCCGGCCTCGCTTTGCCCTAGGCGGCGGCGACGAAGAGAGAGAGTAAAAGAGAGGGGGCGGGCTTGCTGTTTGCCGGCGGCGGCGGCCTGGACAGAAGTAGGAGCGGCTCGGGCTGCTGCTGTTGCTGGCCGACGGGAAGGAGAAGAGGGGGCGGCGTGGCTGCTGCTGTTGGCGGCCGGAGAAATAGGCGGCCGGAGGGAGATGAAGAGGGGGCGGGCTTGCCGCTGTAGACGGCCGGAGGGAGATGCGCGGGGGCGGCGGGGCTGCTGCTGGTCGACGGGAGAGAGGACCGCGCGGGGGCGGCGGTGCTGCTGCTAGTCCACGGGAGAGGGGATCGCGCGGGGGCGGCGGTGCTGCTGCTAGTCCCCGGCCGAACCCTAGCTGCCGCCCCCTAAATCCCGATCTCACCTCTGCTTCTCTTCCTCTTTTTCTCTCTTCTTTTATTTTCTTTCTTTTTGTCATCTTCCTGCTGTCCCCTCTCCCCATACAGCTGTACCCGATCCTTTTTCTCCCCCCCCACTCCATCCACACACACACATATATCTAAATATATAAATATATAAATATATATATATGTATATATATATGTATATATATGTATATATATATGTATATATATGTATATATATATATATATATTACAAAATCAACCCTCATCTGTAAAAACTCTGTACACGCAAAATCTTTGCATGCGTGCACGAGTGCTCGCATGAGCTCGAACGGGGCTGCCCCAAAACGCCGCTCATAGTACGTCCCGAGTGCGCCGTTTGGGGAGGATCCCGCTCGACCGGATACGGGGTTGTACACAATCCCCGCTCTTTTCGAGGTTGGCACAAGCTCGGAAAGAAATGTCCAACCCCAAGTATCCGGCGAGTGGGAGCCGACCCAAAGAAAAATTTTAGAGAAAAGCTCACTTGGAGATAAAGGGAGCTCCACACCAGGGCTTAGATCAGAAACAACTCACTATCTTGAATATGTTCAGATGGGCGTACGTTTTATAAACACAATTATTCTTTTTGAATCTCTTTCTGTAACGGTGATATAACAAGTAGCAAAATTGATTAGAAACTAACATAGAATGAGGATTTAAAAGCAGGAGCAGGTAAAGGTATAGATAGACCGATAAATCTTAGCATACCAGCTTGATCAACATGGACAGGTAGAGATCAATCATATAATGACTTATTAACACGACCAATAATTACTCTTATAGTTCCCATCACTGCAACCTTTGCTAATCCCATAGATGAATTCACTGATATGTTCTATATGGATGTTGAAACACTAGATGATGATGATGAGGAATACACAACCGCTTTATCAAAGATAATAATAGGTGAATCTAGCGCTGCTGAGAATCTGTAAAACGAAATGTTTAAAACATTATTCCATAATCTAGACACACGAGCTTGTAAGAACCCTTAAGCAGCAGGAAGAATAATACAACACATGTATCTATAATCAGTAATTATTGAAGATTGTCCGCATACGATAAGACATTTAAAATCCTTAGCTGGCAGAATTACTTAACAAATACATTTTATGATAGTTATCTGTTGTCGTCACGTAGTCTGAGTCGTATATCATATTATACCGAGAATTACTTTTGGTCGAGTCATGTTCGTTGACTAGTATGTATATTTATCTTTCAATATATAAAGAACTTTCATCTGTTATAAACATACACCTATCCCAAAACCAAGAACCAGGACCTCTCCCCCGCAGGCGAGCCTTCGGACCTGCCAGCTAGATGAGAGCCTGCGCAGCGGGTCTACCTGGGGCCGAGCCGAGCTCGGGGTGCCGATGACGATTCCACAACCAAAACCTATCCCCCACAGGCGAGCCTACGGACCTGCCAGCTAGATGAGAGCCTGCGCAGCGGGTCTACCTGGGGCCGAGCCGAGCTCGGGGTGCCGATGACGATTCCACAAACCTAACCTAACCTATCCTAACATATCCTAACCTATCCTAACCTATCACCCACAAACCAAACCTATCCCCCACAGGCGAGCCTACGGACCTGCCAGCTAGTAGGAGCCAGGCAGCGGGTCTACCTGGGGCCGAGCCGCGCTCGGGGTAGTGCAGAACCAAGAACCAGGACCTCTCCCCCACAGGCGAGCCTACGGACCTGCCAGCTAGTAGGAGCCAGGCAGCGGGTCTACCTGGGGCCGAGCCGCGCTCGGGGTAGTGCAGAACCAAGAACCAGTACCTCTCCCTCACAGGCAAGCCTACGGACCTGCCAGCTAGATGAGAGCCTGCGCAGCGGGTCTACCTGGGGCCGAGCCGAGCTCGGGGTGCCGATGACGATTCCACAAACCTAACCTAACCTATCCTAACATATCCTAACCTATCCTAACCTATCACCCACAAACCAAACCTATCCCCCACAGGCGAGCCTACGGACCTGCCAGCTAGTAGGAGCCAGGCAGCGGGTCTACCTGGGGCCGAGCCGCGCTCGGGGTAGTGCAGAACCAAGAACCAGGACCTCTCCCCCACAGGCGAGCCTACGGACCTGCCAGCTAGTAGGAGCCAGACAGCGGGTCTACCTGGGGCCGAGCCGCGCTCGGGGTAGTGCAGAACCAAGAACCAGTACCTCTCCCCCACAGGCGAGCCTACGGACCTGCCAGCTAGTAGGAGCCAGGCAGCGGGTCTACCTGGGGCCGAGCCGCGCTCGGGGTAGCTCTACCCGGTCAATCTCTACCCACTACGGGGCACATCTACCCGCTACATCCACCCTCCTGAGAACGAGGGTCGATCATATAATATTCTCCCTAAGGTACGTTTTGATCTCCAGGATCGAACATCCTACCGACAAAAGGGGAATGGGAGGGGACTTCTTTCATCACCTGACCCTGGTCGTCACTTGGTTCCTATTCAATAGCCACGACGTTCGACTGAGTTTTTCTGTACTGGTCACTCTCCACGCTCACCGCATCATAACTGTTAAAGCCAAAATTGACTTCTGTGAAGTTCGGGGTCCCAAAAGAGGGGTGACCGCGCACCTACTACCCTCAAGCGAACGATCTAGGCACAAGATTAGGAACACAAGGGACAGACCCAAGGTCTCAACGTGGAGGACCCACCGCATACCCGGAAGATTAACAAACTCTTCCCCTCCCAAGCCAAAGGCTGAGCTAAGACACCTTCGGAGGGCGCTCTTGGCCGACCGGAACATCTAAGGAGGATCTCAAGAACAACTCTCTCCTATCCAGATGTGTCTCCTTGGGTCTACACAAAAATGCTCCTCACCCGCCCTACTGATGGCGCAAACTCGCCGAGCAATGCCACGACATGCTGCCCAAACTGGGCCACTAACAACGTAATTCCGCTATTCTGACTGGCTGTCAACAGGCCATGAGGGGCTTCCCGGCAACTATACCTCGGGGCCCCTACGGGGCGAGCGGTTCTCGAGAACACCGCCTGCCTAATAAAAAGAAGAAACCTACACATCCTCAGAGCATCACAGATATTAAAAGAATATTACAGGAATATGAATTCCATACTTCGGCACGCAGGCCGGCATATAAATAAAAAAGGCCTTCGAGGGCCGGCACAAGCTTGGGCTTAAGCCCGCTACTCCCCGCCTGGTACTGCAACACCTGTACGTCAACGTCTCGACAAGCGGCGGTCAGCTAAACGCCAGTTGGTCAACATAAGCTGGCCGAACATATTGCGTGTACCCCTTTTTCGGGGCTATGGTGCGCATTCCCTGCAAATGGAAAATATACAACATCCTCGGAGTCTTCTCCGGGATCCCCAGAACATCACCAATCCGGCTCACACGTCCGGATGGGCTTCACACAGCATGCCTAAACCCGTACTCACGCTTCCGGGTGCTAACACAGTTAATTGCGGGGACGTACACGTCAACCCGTCGGAGAGCTCCCTTCCTCCACCCGTTGGTGGAGAGGGGCTTCCATGCAAATATGGAAACTGAGGGCTTCACCTGCCCAAGTAGAAATTTCGTTACCCTTGACGCGTGTTTGGCGGGGCCGCAACCGCGCTCATTGCCCGAGGCTCCACGTCTAGCATCCGTAGTGGTTGTCCGTGCCCGGATCCGACCACCGTTAACTGTTGAAAGCTCCAAATGACTTTTCCCCTCCATGGTCGAGCCTCTCCAAGGCCGACCGTGCTCCACGTGACACCGAGGAAGTCAATCCCGGCCTCCACGACTTCAGGCGGCGTCGGGGAAGCTGGTCCCGACTGGCCTAGCTCCAAACGGCGCCGGGAGAGGAGCTCCCGGTCGACCTAGCTGTAGGCGGCGCCGGGAGAGGAGCTCCCGGCCGGCCTCGCTGTAGGCGGCGCCGGGAGATGAGCTCCCGGCCGGCCTCGCTGTAGGCGGCGCCGGGAGAGGAGCTCCCGGCCGGCCTCGCTGTAGGCGGCGCCGGGAGAGGAGCTCCCGGCCGGCCTCGCTTTGCCCTAGGCGGCGGCGACGAAGAGAGAGAGTAAAAGAGAGGGGGCGGGCTTGCTGTTTGCCGGCGGCGGCGGCCTGGACAGAAGTAGGAGCGGCTCGGGCTGCTGCTGTTGCTGGCCGACGGGAAGGAGAAGAGGGGGCGGCGTGGCTGCTGCTGTTGGCGGCGGGAGAAATAGGCGGCCGGAGGGAGATGAAGAGGGGGCGGGCTTGCCGCTGTAGACGGCCGGAGGGAGATGCGCGGGGGCGGCGGGGCTGCTGCTGGTCGACGGGAGAGAGGACCGCGCGGGGGCGGCGGTGCTGCTGCTAGTCCACGGGAGAGGGGATCGCGCGGGGGCGGCGGTGCTGCTGCTAGTCCCCGGCCGAACCCTAGCTGCCGCCCCCTAAATCCCGATCTCACCTCTGCTCCTCTTCCTCTTTTTCTCTCTTCTTTTATTTTCTTTCTTTTTGTCATCTTCCTGCTGTCCCCTCTCCCCATACAGCTGTACCCGATCCTTTTTCTCCCCCCCCCACTCCATCCACACACACACATATATCTAAATATATAAATATATAAATATATATATATATGTATATATATATATGTATATATATATATATATATATATATATATTACAAAATCAACCCTCATCTGTAAAAACTCTATACACGCAAAATCTCCGCATGCGTGCGCGAGTGCTCGCATGAGCTCGAACGGGGCTGCCCCAAAACGCCGCTCATAGTACGTCCCGAGTGCGCCGTTTGGGGAGGATCCCGCTCGACCGGATACGGGGTTGTACACATATTACGTTTCTAATCTATGAATCATTTAATTTATTAATATCATAAGTGTACAACCCATATTCGTCGATGGTGGACCCACACAGAGTCAGGTCAACAATAAGTCAAAGTCAGCAGGTCAAGACAGATGTCAGAGTCAACATTTCATATAGTAGAAGGTCTGGGTGAGTATGACGAGCTTTCCTCGCATACTCGCTAGGTGGGAGACTAGGGTAGATACTCTCCCAAGCCGGGCGAGTTCCCCCAGAGGTTGTCTAGTCGTCGGTGGGGGTCGGGCTATAAATAAGACCCCCACACTTGATTTTCCTATAAATAGAATCCCGGGGGTACAATGTTTTGGACCTCGGAATCTCGCAAAAGATCTCGATTGGACTTTTTTTCTTGACTTCTAGCCGTGCGCTGTAGTGATCCTCCCCTTGATCGTCATCTTCTGATAGTCGTCAACTAGTGTTCACCTTGTACCCTGCTCGGGCTTCTTTGGTTGTAGAGGTAAGGCTTCTTTCAAACATTTGAATACGTGGTGGGACCTCCCTACCGCAACACCTGGGGTCCTTCTAGTTGTCCCTTTGTTTTTGTGTCTGATCCTGTCAAGCATGACCGCTGTATCAGTAACATTAGGCTGCATTGATCCGAACTTTTGGAGTATGGATTTTCCCGACTTCAACACTTTGGTGACGTAAGCGTGGATCGTAGCCAAGGAGGAAAGTTTTGCGAGTAGATGAGATGGTGGATCTAGGCGAGAATGGAGAGATAGTCGGCAACTCGGCAGGAGGAGGCGGCTTTGTGACCGTGGTGGTTTTCGAGGAGTTCGCCCGGAGGATCGAGAGGGCCATACTCGCAGGGTTCCCTCCCCACGCGGACGGAGACCTCGCCTCGTCGCGTGACGCCATCGGAGGAAGAGGAGCCACCCAGGGGACCAGGGAAGGAGCGAGTGGGAGAGGAGCTGGAGTGACTAGTGCAGCCGTGATATTGCCCGACGAGCTACCATGGCATCAGGTTTCGAGATGTGGAGAACCCGACGAGGTTCCAGGATACTCGTCAAGGTGGCGAGTATGAAAGAGATACTCTCCAGTATGAGGTCCATCATCGCCGAGGAGGTAGGAGCCCTTTCTGTGATGAGGTATTAGCATCCCCAGTTCATAAGCTACTATTCTGAAAGAGATGACCCGGTCAAGCATCTCCAGTGATTCGATGACGTGGTGTCCATCCGTAACATGACAGACGCGTTCAAGTGCTGATTCTTCTCTATCACCTTCGAAGGGAAGGCCATAGACTGGTTTCACCAGCTGCCGGGAGGTTCCATCTATTGCTTTGAAGACCTGTGTCGAGGTCTGACGGCGAGGTTTGCAACGTCCAAGAAAAGCAAGGAGGCAACTACCCTCTTCAAAATCCTGCAGGGGAAGCATAAGAGGCTTGACCACTGCATCGACCGATTCTAGAAGGAGATTATGGACATCGACGAGGTGGATAGCTTTAGCTTGCAGTTGGCCCTGACATTCGGCCTGAAGCAAGATCTCTTCAACATGAAGATCGGCTCAAAGCCTCAGTGTCCTACAAAGATTTGATTGAGATAGCGAATAAGTTTGTGCAAGGCAAAGAGAAGAACATAGATTTCTTGGTCAGGCAGGATGGAGAGGCGCCAGGAGGCAGGGAGAGGGGAGGAACTTCTGACGTAAAAGTCAGAGTTGTCCCGATGAGAGAAGAGGAGAGGAGAGAAGAGTCGAGTAGGAGAGAAGAGCTCAGGAGGGTGGAAGAGCCAAGGAGGCAGGAGAGGCCTCGCATGCAGAATGAGAGGAGGCCCGTAGCGGCTCCGGAGAGAAGAGAAGAGGTACGGAGAATTCAGTATCCCGAGAATTGACCCCAGTGGAGGCCGACAGGAAGACCCCAATACAAGAACCAGGAGAGGAGGAACGGTAACCAATAGGAGATGGGGGCAGGTTAGAGCGCGGGAAGAGGCGATGGTCATTGCCCTGCAAGGGAATAGGCGTCGCAGGAGTAACCAACCAGCAAGGAACCAGGCGAAAGAGATTTCACTTTACTGCGAGCTGCACCGACTAGAGGGGCACGAGACCTTGGGTTTCCCAGACTTTTGAGAAGCGAGAAGAAGGCTGGAAGCAGGAGCGGTGGAGAGGGAGCACGAGAGGCAAGAACCCCCCGCAAGACTAGAGCTGTCACGGTTCCGGTTCCACTAAAACCGTGAACCGAACCGCTAAGGTAACGGTTCTTTAAATTAGAACCAAACCTAATTTGGTTTGTCCGATTCCGGTTCTGGTTCCGATTCCAACATAACTTTTGGAACTGTCGTGTCAACGGTTCCGGTTATGGTTTAACAAGAACCAAAATCAAACCGTCCACTAATAATTTGATCTGGTTCTATGCGTTTCGGTCCGGTTCCAACCAGAACCAAAATCAAACTTGGAGGAATGAATGAAGGAGGTCAAAAATAAAACACCGAAGAGGAAAAGTAAATGTGTTCGGTTTTTTCACAAAAGGGACTTCGAAGTCTCGGGACCTGACACATGAATTTTGCGTTATACCAAAGAGTTCTTTTTTGTAGAATATAGTAAGAATTTTGATTTGTTGTTCTTGAAATCTTATTTTACAATTAAAATTTTGTTTGAATAATATATTATTTAATTTAATCTAATTAATTTATCAGCTACAATTTAATTTGTTTTTATGATTAATATTAAATAATCGTTATATACCTCTATATTTTAAAAACAAAATATTTCAAATAAATATGTGTAAAATTTAAAATACATTATATAACTGTATAGAAAACGAAATCGCACCGCAAAAATCAACTCCAAACCACATTAATATCAAACCACACTGCACGTTTTTGGTGTGGTGTGACTGTGTTCAATTCAAAACTGCCCTTATTTGGGGCGATTGCGGTCAGTTTCACATTTAATAGTAAGTATAGATATTATATATAGATTATAAAAAATAACAATATAATAATAATATTTATAATAAAAAGTATTATATAGTAATAATAATAAACGGGTCGCGGTTCGGTTCTGCTTCGGTCCGGTTCAGATCGGATCTAAAAATTCTGAAATCGCTTAAGACTTATATGTTGTGGTTCCGATTCCGGTTTCGGCTCAGATAATAAAATGAAATAACCACATCCGAACCAATGTTATTCACGGTTCCAATATTCAAACTGGAACCTGAATAATTCACGAATAGTTTGGTCCGGTTCTTTACGGTTCCGGTTCGGTTTACAGTTTTCGATTTTAAGTGATAACTCTACGCAGGACAGGTAGCATTCCAAGCTTTTGGGAGGAGGAATGAAGACTGGGTCGACCAAGACAGTCACGGGGAAGTAGTCCAAGGAGTAGGAGAAGGACAAGTGGGGGTGATCCACGGAGAAGCCGGGCTGGGAGCTTCCCGCAAGGGAAGCCTCCATCAGATCTACCGCAAGAGTGTTGCTTCGACCTCTCAGCCGCCGCCGCCATTGAAAGAGATCACCTTTTCCGAGGAGGATATGTTGGGGAATGAGAATCCTTTTTAGGATGCATTCATCATTCAAGCCCAAGGTTGTCATGATCGAGATCCTAGGTGGGATCATTTCGGGGGATGGATCGGATCAAATCGTAGGATCGGATTGAGAATCGTAAAATGATACTACATTCATAAATTAAGATTTAGATGATAAAATTGAATTTGATATCATACAATTACAAAAATAATCAATACCAAAAACCCTAAACTTCTATCGTGGCATATTGTGTTGTGTCGATGTTGTATAATAAATCAGATAATTGTTAGGTAAAATGTAAAATAACTATCGAAAGCTCTTAAAAGAGCATTAGCTATTTGTTAAACAAATTTGTGAATGTAATACAAGTGATTAAATGAATGATTGAAATAATCAATTGTAATATGATAATCTAAAATTAATTAGTAACCTCCCTTTGAGAACTCCCTTTGAGAACTGATTGTTGAATCTTTATCAACATTTTTTTCCAGCAACCTCCCTTTGAGAACTCGGTCCATGCTAGATTCACAACCATTCCAAAACCTAGTTCTAAACTTTATAGAATGAAGAGAATGAAATCAACTTTACCGAATGAAATCATCAACCCTGCTCTCTATGATGTGCAGATTCAAAAAGAAGAGAAGAAGATTTGTGGGGAATGAGAAAGAAAAAACATGAAATATCTGATCCGGTTTGAGACCAAGAGAAGAAAGCTCAAGTAGTAAACCCATGAAGATCTTTTTTTTTATTTATCATTAACATTTCACAACAAAAGAAAAAACTAGAAAAAATCCGAACCCGGATAAAAAAAACAGCAATGAAGAAATACCTGATCCGGCCCTTGATCTGACAACCGAGGAAGTTGTCGTTGTTTGCAGATGTTGAGGAGCCGCACACGGATGGGGTTTAACTGTCTAGAATCGTCGACGCCCGACAGTCGGCGAGTGCGAGACGAGGAGGAATAGGGTTTCTAAGCAGCGGATCGAAATAAGAGGAAATGAGCGGAATAGGATTTGTGGCGAAAGCAATACGAAATAAAAGGAAATAAGCGGGCCGACGGGTCGCGGGATTTTAATATCGCTGAACCGGATCGTGGGATTGTGTGAGGATCGCGATTCTAAAGATCCCACGATCCGATGCGCGATCTGGCATGGATGGGGCCTATTTTCGATCCGGATTAAGATCCGGATCGAAATGTGTCATCCGGATCGTAGGATCGATCCTAGGATCCGGATCGTGATCCTGACAATATTGTAAGCCGTCATCGAAGACTTCACCGTTGACCGGATCCCGGCGGACAACAGGAGCTCGGTGAATGTCATCTTCAAAAGGACATTCGCTGGGTTGCAAGTGGAGGCGTCCAGGGTTCTAGCTGCGGACGAACCCCTCTTTGGCTTCTCCGGAGAGAAGGAGGTGGAAGAAGGTGCAGATGTTCTGGTAACACTTGGCGGCACCTCGATCAGGTGCAACATCGTCATCGTGGACGCGTCAAGCTGTTGCAGTGCAATCTTCGGGAGGCCGCTCATCAACTACTTCAAGGCAGTTCCATCTTCCAATCATCAGTGCCTGAAGTACTGCTAAGGCGATGTCCAAGGATCAGAGGAGATCTCAAAGCTGCAAGGGAGTGTTACCTCAATGTCGTCAGTACCATCAGCTGGATGGAGGATGCAGAGAGGTTGGAGAAGATCCTGGAAGGAGAAGACAGGTTGAGAGCCACGAAGAAGATGGAGGAAGTGGAGGTGATCTCCAAGGAGGGGGAGCCTAGACTGCTGAAGAACGGAGGATCCCTGACGCTGGAAGGGAAGGTTGAGATAGTGGTCTGTCTGCAAGAAAATGTAGCAATCTTCGCCTGGAGCGCCGCAGAGATGTCGAGAATCGATGCAGAGGTTGTTTATCATCGCCTCAACCTGGACCCAAAGGTCGTGCCTGTCCGTCAGAAGCAAAGGAAGAGCGCAACTGCACTAGCCGAGCCAATTAGGGAGGAAGTGAGGAAACTGCTGGAGGCAGGTTTTGTTTTGGAGATTCAGTATCCAGGCTGGGCCTCCAATGTTGTAATGGTGAAGAAGGGAAGAGGGGGCTCGGGACTTTGTATCGGCTTTTCCATGTTAAATAAATCTTGTCTGAAGAATTGCTACTCTTTAACTCGAATTGACGCGCTGGTTGATTCAGTCGTCGGTTTTCATGTGATGAGTTTCCTTGATACTTTTTTAGGGTATCACCAGATCCCGATGCATCCCCCAGATTGTCGCGATGTCTCCTTCATTACCAGCGATAACTGCTATAGCTATATGATGATGTCCTTCGGGCTAAGGAATGTAGGTACGACATATCAAAGAATGATGGACCAAATCTTCAAGGAGCAAAATGGGCGGAACCTGGAAGTGTACGTGGATGATCTCCTGGTCAAGAGCAGGAGCATCGCAGAACACACTAAGGATCTGTTGAAGACCTTCACAACGCTTTGGAAGTTTAAGATGCGATTCAATCCAACAAATTGTGTGTTCGGAGCAGGAAGGGGAAAGTTCCTAGGTCACCTCCTTATCCCGTGGGTGGGAGGGGGGAGGGAACCTAATCCCTACAAAGTAAAGGCCATCCTAGAGATGGCGTCCCCGAAGAATTCCAAGAAAGTCCAGAGGTTGACAGGAAGGTTGGCGAGTCTTAGTCGCTTCTTGTCCAAGGTAGGGGAGAAGTGTTCTCGGTTTTTCAAAACTCTCCGCAGCAATCAACATTTCGAGTGGATCGAGAAGTGTGAGGAGGCTTTTGGAAAGCTCAAGCAGCAGCTAACTCAAGCTCCTCTACTCCAAGGTCCCAAGGAAGACAAAGATCTTCTCCTTTATCTAGGAGTGAGAACGGAAGCAATCAACTCGGTGCTCGTCGGGGAAGAGGCAGCTTCCCATATACTACGTGAGCCAGATTCTCTGGCAGGCCGAGACGAGATACCCCATCTTGGAGAAGTTGGTATTCACCTTGGTGATTTCAGCGCAGAAGCTCCAGCCATATTTTCAAGCTCACTCCATCAAGCTCGTCTTCGATCATCCCCTTTGAAGCATCTTGGATGGAGTGGAGCATTCAGGAAGGCTAGCAAAGTGGGCGGTGGAACTCAGCGAATTCGACATTTCTTTCTCACCAAGGGTGACAATCAAGGCCCAAGTAGCGGAGGATTTCCTGGCAGACTTCTCAGCCGAGGCAGGAGGAGACGAAGGCTCTTCAAACCCCGTCTCCCGGAAGATGTTCGTGGATGGAACCTCTGACAAGAATTCGGTAGGAGCAGACGTCGTGCTAGTGAGCCTGTAAGGAACTAGGATCGAGCAAGCTGTCGAGATCTTCTTCCCCGTCACAAACAATCAGGCAGAGTACGAGGCCACGGTGGCAGACTTGCGTCTTGCCAAGAAGTTGGGAATTCAAGATCTCCAGACCTTCACCGACTCAATGGTGGTTGCGTCGCAAATCATGGGATAATTCGAAGTGCGCGACCTTACCCTGCAAAGATATCCGGTAAAGGTGAAGGGCTTGATTTGGAGCTTTTAATCTTTCTTCGTCGAGCATGTGCCGCGCGAGAAGAACTCGGTAGCAGACTGCTTAGTCAAGTACGGTCCGAGGGCCGGTGGAACAGTGACAGAGTTGTTCCAACCGTCCATTGAGGAGGGGGAGATGATGAAGATCGAACAACAAACTTCTTGGAAGGATTCGTTCGTCACCTTTCTATCAACAGGTCGATTTCCCGCTAGCAATGGTGACCAAAGAAAGTTTCGATACAGGGCGACCTACTATCTATTGCACGAAGGAGAGCTATATCGCAAGACCATCTCGGGCCCCATAGTCAGGTGCCTGTCAGAAGATGAAATTCCCAGGGTACTCGGAGAGATTCATTCAGGAGAGTGTGACAGCCACTCTGGGACTCGTACTCTGGAGCAAAGAATCCTCAGGCATGGCTACTTCTAGCCAATGATTCAGTAGTATGCGGAAGCCTTCTCAAGAAAATGTCCAGAGTGTCAACTTTTCGCTCCCCTCCAGTTGCAGCCAGATCAGCAAATTCGCTCGATTACCGCTCCTTGTCCCTTTGTCATCTGGGGAATGGATTTGATAGACACTTCCCCTAAGCTAGCGGCCAAGAAAGTCCATCCTCGTCATGATTGCCTACTTCTCCAAGCGACTCGAGGCGAAATCCCTTGTCAAGACCACGTCCCAGATCATGAAGAACTTCATTTGAGGAGAAATTGCCTGCAAGACCATCAATCACCTGAAGAAGGTCACCAACCTGAAGGGGAACTGTGCAGAGCAGCTTCCTTTAGTCCTATGAGCTTTGGGAACCACTCCAACCTCAGCCACGGGGAATCACCTTTCAAGTTTTCCCACGGGTTTGAAGCTCTCATCCCAGTAGAGTTCGAAGTCAGGAGCCCAAGAGTCGTTGCGGCGAGAGAAGGCAGAGAAGAATGGCGCCTGGAGAGCGAAAACACTCAAAAGCTTTTTCTGGATTACATCGAAGAGCTTCGAGACCTAGCTTTTACTCGCCAAGAGGAGGTGAAGAGGCGAATGACGAATCACTTCGACAAGAACGCCCGCATCAAGCAATTTCTTATAGGAGATCTTATCATGAAAAAGGTGGACGCGGCGGGAAGTGCAGCTGCCGTCAGCAAGTTGAACCCCAATTGGGAAGGACTTTCATCATCCAAGAAGCACTAACTACTAGAGGATAATGCCTCCAAAACTAGGAAGGAGAGCTACTGAGAAGCACCTGGAACGGAGATGACCTGAAATGGTTCTACCACAAGCGATCGGGTGTACGAAAACCCGTATGTAACAGTTATTCATATTTTTAATGAAATTTTCGCCCCCCTGAAATACGAGATTGAGCAAGTTGTCTTCTTTGTTCGAATCTTCTCTCAAGATGGCTAGAAGCAGTGAAGTCAACCTCCGTGATCAGTTTGGGAAACTTGCATTCGACCTGATTCTCATAAAAATCCCAGGGCGGACGATGAGCCGATGTGTCGGGACATAAGACTTTCTTATAAGACCAAGCTCATGCATTGTCGGTCGAGATCAGCTCCCTCCTTGTATGTTGGCCTAATGATCTCCGGATCACACTTCTCCTCCGATCGGAGGAACTATCAGGAACAGGTCTGGACGTCAACCTTCCAAATTCGACAAAACGTCGGCCTAGCAAAGTGACCGCTTGTGTAAAGCGTCCTCGGTCTTTGAAAAGACTAAAGGCCCGCTCTTAGTATCTTTTGCCCTGCGGTATAGGATGCGTCTCTGTTGTTACCTAGGTGGGATAACCCAGCGTGCTTTAAAAAGCGGCTAAGCGAAGACGATCTGGGAGGAGAGAATCCGTTGTAGGATGGAGGCCTCGAGAGTGTGCGTCCCGGGGGACCCCCCGATTATCGTTCCTTACCTCTGGGTCCCCTCAGTTCTCCGTCAACTGAAGTGGAGGGTAGGTCTCGAGAGTGTGCGTCTGACAAGATCCCCGAGTACCACTCCCTTATCCAGAGGGTTGTAATCAACAGATAAAGAAAAAGATTTTCGCTTTTCAGCAAGTGCCTTTTCTTGGGAAAATTTGTCAAACCTGCAAACAAACAAATATGATGAAGTTCCATGTGTGAGTATGCATGTGCGAGAACGCAGGTGTGAGCAAGTAGGTGCAAGTATGCAGGTGCGAGCATACATGTGCGAGCATACAGGTGCAAGTATCAATGTACAAGCAACATCGTGCAAGTATGTGGGTACGAGTATACGAGCCGTGAACGCGCGTTACGAGCACTCAATCTCCTCACGCCTATGATCCTAGCGAGCATCGAAGACAGGAGAGCATACAAAAGAAAAAGCCAGCAGAATACATTTCTTATAAATCAGCGAGCATTCCATTACAAAAAACAACAATGACGCCTTGAATAAAGATTCGTCCAAAAATTTCCTTAACTATTTTACATGAAATATACAAAGGCATACAGAAGATCACCGGCCAACTAGGTCTCATCATCGCCAGTATCAGCCTTGAGCTCCTCAACCTCGATTACGACATCCTCCTCGTCGTTGCCATCATCCTCACCATCATATTCATCATCATCGCCATCATTGTCCCCATCTTTGTCAGAGCCAGAAGTAGAGGGCAGGACGCGGTCAGGCGAGTTGGATTCTTCCGCGAGCATCTCGGGGATGAAATCCATCACCGTCAGATGGCCGGCCTCCGGGCCAAGGAAGTTGTCCGTCCTCAGCTTGGCGAGCACGGCGCCCCCCGTTGCTCGCGCGATGTCGCGATGGATCGCGGGCATCTCGTCACCATGAAAGCAGATCTTCTTCCTCATCCCGGAGGCACTCGGCGCCGCCAGCTGCGGCTCAGCCGGGCGAGTTTCCAGCTCGGCATTCTGAATTTGGGCAGCCTCCTGCGCGACTTTGGTGTCCGCGAGCTCCTGCTCAAGCTCGAAGATCTTCTTCGTTGTTTCAATCTCGGCTTCCTGCAAGTAACAACTATCATCAGCGAGGCGATTATCAAAGAGCGACTATCTAAAAATCGCATATTCAAATAATGCTACCTTGTATACATTGCACTAGGCGGCCTGGATCCCCAGCTCGATCATCTTCTTCGACACCACCTTGAGCTGCTCCTGGGACTCAAGCAGCCTTTTCGCAGTGTAATTGCCCAGTTCGGCAGCTCACAGGAGCGAGCGAGCGGTTTGGTTGGCGAGATCACGATCACCGATGTCTTGCAAAGACTCGGCGTCTGCGCGACCATAGAGAGCGAAGGTGATGTCGAACGCCTCACCCTTGTTCCCCGTGTCTTCTGACCAAGCGGGTAAGTTGGTGCTCAACGTCACCTGGCGCTCGCGCTCGGCCCAGGTCACCAGTGGGTAGACGAAGATGTCCTTGCCGCCGCGACCCTTGTTGTAGTTCGAGTGGAAGTAGGGCGCGCCGACTTTGGCGGGATCTTCCTTGTTGTCAAAGAGCTCGCGAGCTACCTTTGCTCGCTTCCTCGCATGCTCGGGGACTTGGACTTTTCTTTCCCCCTGTCTAACTTCCCACGCGAGGAGCTCTCTTATTCGCCAAATCACGGTCGACCTTAAACCGCAGGAGGCGGTATCTCTTCGACGTCGTCGGGCGGGTTGATAGAGCTTTGGCGCGAGGGAGCGACCTCATTCGCCAGCGGGAGAGATTCTCGCAGCAGGGTGCGAGTAGCTGCAAAAAGACAGAGGACAATTAGAATCGCCGTAATCAGAGATCGATCAAGGCCGAAAGGGCGAGTACGGAAGAAGCTCGCCCAAGTGTGTACCTTCTTCAGAGAAGATCTCGCCCAACTCGTTAACATTCGATCACCAGTAGACGACGTCGAACCTTCGGCCTCGGAAGGCCTCGACTAGCTCCTCACGCGGTCCCTCCAAAATGGGTGGCAGGAAGGCGACCTTCGCCGGTTGGGGCGACCTGCGCGGAACGCCTTTGAAGTTGCCAGCGACGACGACCAAATATTTGCCCTAGCGTGGACCTTGTTCGCCGTGCTGACCAGAGTGCAGATGTAACACCCCCTATCCGTCACATAGCATATAGCAGTAGGTCCGGCCGGGGCCCGACGCCATATACCACGGACAAACCGGGTGGTTACTCAATGGAAACCATCCAACTAATCCAACGTCCTACACAGAACATTTTAGCGGAAGCAATTTATAAGTTGTAATTAAAAGAACCCAGCACCAAGCATGAATGTCCACTAAACACTAAATAGGAATGTAGTACATACACAAGTACAGACCTTAAGGCCTTACAAAATGGTTTACTCAATATTACATGTTTTTCATACCACGGCACGCAGACCGGTCATACATGAATAAAAGCAAGTAAACACTCCAATTAGGCCTTCGAGGGCCGGCTTTGCAATTTGGGCTTTAGCCCGCTATTGACCGCTTGGTCCAGCAGCACCTGCAAGCAAAAAACCACCGCACGGTGGCAAACAAAAGCAACGGTCAGCAATGCTGACCAAATTATAACGATCTCGCCCCCAACTCGGGGCGGCGATGCTCCTTCCCTGCATTTTATTAGCATAACCAAGCAGTATATAAATATACATTTCATCACAGGCGTTGTCTCGCACGACGACACACCCCGTGCACTCAGGGCACATTCTCGGTGAACCGGTCAATGTCACGTCAATTTAAGCCATAGACATTCCGGACTCACCACCGCCACTTTGACGGTCAAACATATGAGCTTTTTGTCTTCTTGGCATGGGTCACGTCAATTTAAGTCATAGACCGCCGAAGACCCTCATCTATGCCAACGACTCTAACCGAACGACATAGAACGGGTACGGTTCCATCTAACCCGTGCTCACATCGCAACGACAATTTAAGTCATATGCGCGGGTCAAACTTCTCCCGAGTCCCGTTTCCATCACACTTCACATAACCCGGTTATGTTCAAGTTGACTCCCAGACCACCAAGTTGGCAAGATCACGCATCCGCCCCAGTTTTCCGGGTGCACCTAGGGTTAATACCCAAGGCTCCCTGTTGCAATCTACCACGTAGAAAACCGAAAAACAAACATTCGCACGGAGTCTTCTCCGGCATTTATGTAATTCAACATCACCGATCCAGACCAACATGTCCGGATAGGCTTCGCACATCATGCCTATGTCCGTTCTCGTTTACGGACTCTACACAACGGGGACTATTCATGTCTACCCGAAGGAACGCCTCAAACTCACCGCAAACTCGCGAGAGCGGGCTTCCTATGCAAAACAAGGAGAGCTTCACATGCTCAAGAAGAGAATTGTTACCCTAGCGTTCTTCCTTGGCGCCATGGAAATGTAAGCGGATGAAAAGCACCGCACTCTCTTTGCCTCCGTAGATCCGAAGTCGGTTCGCGATTTGGAGCTCCGAAGGTCCTCCAAAGACCGGATCTAAGCTTCTTCCTCCTTTGCTCTCCTCTCTCTCTAGACTTTAGAAAGAGAACCTCTCAAGTGAAATGAGGGTTTCAAGGGTCTAATCCCGTGTATATCCAAGCACTAACAGCCTCCAGCCGTCGGATCCCGAATTAAAGAAACGAACGGCCACGATCCAAATCTAAAATGCAGAATCTGGGCCGAACACGGCTTGTGACACGCCCGTGTCCAGGGCCGTGTCCCTCATTCGCCGTCAAAATCGACGCGTCTCGAAAAACACACGGGCATCCGACATGCCCGTGTTCGACCTGACACGCCCGTGTTCCAACTGACACGGTCGTGTGGTTGGACCGTCTGCCCTCATCGACACAGCCCCGAAAACAACCCGAGACTCACACGGGTCTGGGACATGCCCGTGTCCTATTTGACACGCTCGTGTCAAACCCGAACACGCCTGGGCTCCAGGCCGTGTTCACGGTCTCGACACTTCGTCGAGCGAAGTTCGTCGACCACCCGACACGGCCTTGGACACGCCCGTGTCCTATGCCGTGCTCCATGTCTCGACACATCGTCGAGCGAAAATGTCGACTCCCGGGCCGATCGTCGACACGAGCTCAACACGCCCTGAGACACGCCCGTGTCTCAGGCCGTGTTCGTTGCTCGACGATCGTCGACTCCAAATTTCGTCGACCTCGCGGCCAAATCGTCAACTCGAGCCTGACACGTCGTGGGACGCGCCCGTGTCCCAGGCCGTGTGCCCTCTGCCAAATACCAGATTTGGCCCGAAACGCCTCTCGTCGCTCTTTTGAGTTTCGGGACGTTACAGCTCTCTCCCTCTTAAAAGAATTTCGTCCACGAAATTACATAAAGGAAAGACAAGTACAAAAATTTAAATTGTACCTGAGCGGAATAACTCTGGACACTCGTCAAGCATAATCTGCTCTCGTTCCCAAGAGAGCTCCTCTCGACCGCAATTGTCCCATCGGACCTTGATCATCCTGATCTCTTTATTGCGTAGCCGCTTGACCTCCGAGTCCTCAATCCGCACGGGCTTGACTTTTGTCGTCAACCCACTATCAATCGGCACTTGATCGACCGCGATCACTTGCGTAGGCTCTTGCACCGCCTTCCGTAGCACCGATATATGGAATACATCATGTAAACCACTAAGCTCCACTGAAAGCTTCAACCGATAGGCTGATTCACCAACCCGCTCTAGAACCTCAAACGGCCCAAGGTACCTCGGGCTTAGCTTTTTCAATCGCCGCACCCGCGAGACACCCTTGAACGGCTTGATCTTTAAGTACACCCAGTCGCCCACAGCGAACGTCATGTTCCTGTGCTTGGAATTATAGTACTTAGCCTGACGGTCCTGAGCGATTAACAACCTTTCCCGAATGGTACGAACCAAAGACGTGGCATCTTCCACCTCTTGCCGCTTGTACAACTTTGACTCACCCGTTTCTAACCAAGACAACGGCGTGCGACATTTTCTACCATAAAGGGCTTCGAAGGGCGTCATTTGAATACTCGCCTGGTAGCTATTGTTGTACGCAAATTCCACCAAATAAAGATGGTCTTCACATTGCTTTCCAAAGTCCAAGACACACATGCGGAACATGTCTTCCATAGTTCTATTGACCCTCTCGGTCTGCCCATCCGTTTGCGGATGGAAGACTGTGCTGAATTTTAATTTTGTTCCCAACATTTGCTGCACTAGCCTCCAATCATTGGACGTCATCTCGCTCACTCACGATGCTGCGGGGCACACCGTAAAGCCGTACTATATTATCCACATATAGTTTTGCCAACTTCTCCACCGGATCATCCTTTCTATGCGGAATGAAATGCGACACCTTCGTTAGCCGATCTACGACCACCCAGATGGCGTCGTTCCCCTTTTGCGATATTGGCAAACCGTGCACAAAGTGCATAGTGATGTCGTCAAATTTCCACTCCGGAATAGACAAGAACTTCAGAAATCCTCCAGGCTTTTGGCATTTCGCCTTCACCAAGGCGCAAGTTTGGCACTTCGCCACGTAGAGCGCCACATCCTTCTTCAAACCCGGCCACCAAAACAGTTTCTTGACATCGCGGTACATCTTCGTGCTCCCCGGGTGAATCAAGTACTTGGTATGATGTGCCTCGTACAACAATTCCACACGCAAATTGCCCACACTTGGGACGCACACACGACCGTCTTTCCAAAGTAATCCGTCCTCCACAACGAATTGGGAATTTGACCCATCCAGAGCCTCTACCATGAACTGCTTCATATGGACATCCATATCCAATGTCTGCCGAATCCGATCAGCCAGGTCATATTGAACTTCAGTCCAATTCAAGAGTGCTTCAGCACTTGACTGCTTGTCCACGCAAGAAATCTCCAACGCCTCCAACTCCCGAACCAACCGCTCGTCATGGATCGACAGCCAATTGGCTTGAGCTGGGGCCCGACAACTCAACGCGACCGCAACCGCATTACCTTTACCAGACACGTAGTGGATCTTGAATGTATAGTCCCCCAGGAACTTCATCCATCTACGATGCCGCATATTCAGATCTTTCTGATCAATCAAATACTTCAGGCTCTTATGATCGGTGTAGATATCAATCTTCACACCGTACAAATAATGCCTCCACAGCTTGAAGGCAAAAATCACGGCCGCTAACTCCAAGTCATGGACCGAATAATTCCTCTCGTGCACTTTCAGCTGTCTCGAGCCATAAGCTATCACACTTCCGTGTTGCAGTAGCACGCAACCCAAACCGTTGCCCGAAGCATCAGTATAAATCTCATAACCTTCGGTCCCACTCGGCGAACTCAGCACAGGCGTCGTGGTCAACCGACATTTCAACTCCTCAAAAGCTCGCGCGCACTCCGGCGTCCAAACGAACTTCTGCTCCTTACTCGTCAAAGTAGTGAGAGGTAACGCTATCCGCGAGAAGTTCTCTACGAAGCGGCTATAATAGCCGGCAAGTCCCAGAAAGCTTCGGACTTCCGCTAACGTAGCAAGCTCAGGCCACTCCCGTATCGCAACAATCTTTGCCGGATCCACTGCGATACCTTCCCCACTCACGATATGACCGAGGAACGTCACTGAGGACAACCAAAACTCGCACTTCGAGAACTTAACGTACAATTGATTCCTCCTTAGCGTCTCCAAAACCAAATGAAGATGCTTGAAGTGATCTTCCTCACTCTGCGAGTACACCAAAATATCGTCGATGAAGACGATCACAAAATGGTCCAAGTACTCACTGAAGGTCCTGTTCATCAAATCCATGAACACTGACGGCGCATTAGTCAGCCCAAACGGCATGACCGTAAACTCGTAATGCCCGTATCTCGTACTGAACGTTGTCTTCGGGATATCACTCTCCCTTATTCGCAGCTGATAGTACCCGGACTTGAGGTCCAACTTTGAGTACATCGTCGACCCGACCAACTGATCAAAAAGATCATTGATCCGGGGGATCGGGTACTTGTTTTTTTCCGTCAACTTGTTGAGCTCCCGATAATCAATACATAGCCTCAAGCTTCCGTCCTTCTTCTTAACAAAGAGGACTGACGCGCTACAAGGCGAAAAACTTGGGCGCACATACCCTTGCTCCAACAACTCTTGCAGTTGCACCTTCAGCTCCGTCATTTCCTTAGGCGCTAGCCAATACGGAGATCGTGACACAGGCTTTGCACCTGACACTAGCTCAATCGTGAAATCTATCTCCCGCTGCGGCGGGGCTCCAGGAAGATCTGCGAGGAACACATCAGGGTACTCAGCTACCACTGATATACTATCCAACGTAGGTTTTGGCTTTGTAATTTCCACTAGTGTAAAGAACATCTCTGCACCAGCACGAACCACCTTCATCACCTGAAGAGCAGACATCAACGTCTTGCTCGACCCTTTTAAGCCCGTAAAAGTTGTCTCACGACTTGCTCCCAACTTGACTTCCTTGTGACCGCAATCAATATAGGCTTGCTGTTCCGAGAGCCAGTCCATGTCAAATATAACGTCGAACTCCACCAACGGTAGTAACGACGCTTGCAGATCGAACTCTTGATTCCCAATGCGAATCTTAACACCGCAGATTTTATCCGCGCGCATGGAACACTCATTGGGCAACAACACATCCAATTTGTCCTTCGCCATCGAAGAAAGTACTCCGATGTGTGATATAAATCCTTCAGATAAGAAAGAGTGTGAAGCTCCTGTATCGAAGAGAGCTCTTGCCGGATTTTCACAAATCAAAACAAATCCTAAACAAGCAGTGGTAAGGTAACATGTGCATAACAAGTATTTAAAGAAATTAACTTGCTATAAATTAACCCGTACCTGTCACCACATCCGCCTGTTTGATGGCCTCCTGTTGGCCAAGATTATACACCCTTGGTTGGGCCGGAGCATAATGGGACGCGGTTGACTCCACCGCCTTTCCCTTCTCTTCATAAGTTGCTCCCGGCTTCCTTTCGGACTTGGGACGTCCGCTCCAGCAATCGCGGGCAAAGTGCCCCGAATTTCCACAAGTAAAACATGCACCCGGGGTTCGACCCGTAGTCGCCCCAGAAGCACCAGAAGAGGGAGCTGGACCCGAAGTCCTATGCTTCTTGTGGAATCTTCGATAGCAGGACTTTGAAGTAGTCGGCACTTTGAACTCATACTTCTTGTCACCCAAACTTTTCTTTGCCTGAACATTCTTCATGTCCTCCAAGGACCGGGCCGTGTTGACCAAGGTCAAGAAACTCTGCGTCATCGGCCCCGAGAGTAGTAACATCAACTCATCTCTCAACCCTTCGTAGAATCGATTCGTCTTGCGCTCCTCATCCGCAATGGTGGAGCTAGCATATCGACTCAAACGAGTAAACTCGTGGAGATATTCATCCACGCTACTGTCCCCTTGAACCAACTTCAGGAACTCGTTCTCCAACGCTATCCTCTGCGCCGAAGGGAGGTATCTAGCCAAGAACAGTCTCGAGAACTCCTCCATCGAGACATCAATAAGTTGTCTACCTCTCAATAGGTGCAGCTCTAATCCTTCCCACCACAATTTCGCTTCACCGTCCAAAAGGAACGTAGCAATGGTGGTCATTTGCCACTCCTCCGTCTCTGTTGCTGTCATGACTCTCTTCACCCTGGAGAGTCAGTCTTCAGCTTGAGATGGGGTTCTCAACCCCGAGAATACCGGAGGATTAAAGCTCATAACATGTTTGAGCTGTCTCTCGGTTGCCCTCCTTGGCACCAACGGTTCTTCTACTACCTGTTCCACTCTTCTCTGCTCAGCCTCTTGCAGCGGTACCTGCTCCATCGCAGGAGCGGGCTGCTGTATTTGCCTTGCAGGCTGCGCATTAATCATGGCAAACACTGCTTCGGCCACCAATCGTATGGTCTCAGCCGATGGAGGTGTTGCAGGAGCATCATTAGGTGCACTGCTAGCCTCAGAAACTCGACGTTCCGACGGCCCAGCACCACTTCTGGTCACCTATAGTGGTACAAAACACCGTTAAGCGACCAAATAAAATTGCAAACAACAATTATAGGAACACGCAGCTTCCCCAAACACGTGTATTTTCATTCCTAAGTGGACATTCATGGGTTCTTTTGTTGTTATAACGATGACGCACATACATGTGCTCCCCACCCCTTAAAAAGAATTCGTCCATGAATTCATCGTAAGTCCGACCAAAACCAGTAATCTGATATCAAATTGTAACACCTCATATCCGTCACATAGCATATAGCAGTAGGTCCGGCCGGGGCTCGACGTCAAATACCACGGACAGACCGGGTGGTTACTCAATGGAAACCATCCAACTAATCCAACGTCCTACACAGAGCATTCTAGCGGAAGCAATTTATAAGTTGCAATTAAAAGAACTCAGCACCAAGCATGAATGTCCACTAAACACCAAATAGGAATGTAGTACATACACAAGTACAGGCCTTAAGGCCTTACAAAATGGTTTACTCAATATTACATGTTTTCCATACCACGGCATGCAGACCGGTCATACATGAATAAAAGCAAGTAAACACTCCAATTAGGCCTTCGAGGGGCGGCTTTGCAATTTGGGCTTTAGCCCGCTATTGACCGCTTGGTCCAGCAGCACCTGCAAGCAACAAACCACCGCACGGTGGCAAACAAAAGCAATGGTTAGCAATGCTGACCAAATTATAACGATCTCGCCCCCAACTTGGGGGGACGATGCTCCTTCCCCGTGCACTCAGGGCACATTCACGGTGAACCGGCCAATGTCACGTCAATTTAAGCCATAGACATTCCGGACTCACCACCGCCACTTTGACGACCAAACATATGAGTTTTTTGTCTTCTTGGCATGAGTCACGTCAATTTAAGCCATAGACCGCCGAAGACCCTCATCTATGCCAACGACTCTAACCGAACGACATAAAACGGGTACGATTCCATCTAATCCGTGCTCACATCGCAACGACAATTTAAGCCATATGCGCGGGTCAAACTTCTCCCGAGTCCCGTTTCCATCACACTTCACATAACCCGGTTATGTTCAAGTTGACTCCCAGGCCACCAAGTTGGCAAGATCACGCATCCGCCCAGTTTTCCGGGTGCACCTTAGGGTTAATACCCAAGGCTCCCTGTTGCAATCTACCACGTAGAAAACCCGAAAAACAAACATTCGCACGGAGTCTTCTCCGGCATTTATGTAATGCAATATCACCGATCCAGACCAACATGTCCGGATAGGCTTCACACATCATGCCTATGTCTGTTCTCGTTTACGGACTCTACACAACGGAGACTATTCATGTCTACCCGAAGGAACGCCTCAAACTCACCGCAAACTCGCGAGAGCGGGCTTCCTATGCAAAAGAAGGAGAGCTTCACATGCTCAAGAAGAGAATCGTTACACTAGCGTTCTTCCTTGGCGCCATGGAAATGTAAGCGGATGAAAATCACCGCACTCTCTTTGCCTCCGTAGATCCGAAGTCGGTTCGCGATTTGGAGCTCCGAAGCTCCTCCAAAGACCGGATCTAAGCTTCTTCTTCCTCCTTTGCTCTCCTCTCTCTAGACTTTAGAAAGAGAACCTCTCAAGTGAAATGAGGGTTTCAAGGGTCCAATCCCGTGTATATCCAAGCACTAACAACCCCCAGCCGTCGGATCCCGAATTAAAGAAACGAACGGCCACGATCCAGATCTAAAATGCAGAATCTGGGCCGAACACGGCCTGTGACACGCCGGTGTCCAGGGCCGTGTCCGTCATTCGCCGTCAAAATCGACGCGTCTCGAAAAACACACTAGCATCCGACACGCCCGTGTTCGACCGGACACGCCCGTGTTCCAACTGACACAGCTGTGTGGTTGGCCGTGTGCCCCCATCGACACAGCCCCAAAAACAACCCGAGACTCACACGGGTCTGGGACACGCCCGTGTCCTATTCGACACGCCCGTGTCAAACCCGAACACGCCTGGGCTCCAGGCCGTTTTCACGGTCTCGACACTTCGTCGAGCGAAGTTCGTCGACCACCCGACACGGCCTTGGACACGCCCGTGTCCTAGGCCGTGTTCCATGTCTCGACACATCGTCGAGCGAAAATGTCGACTCCCGGGCCGATCGTCGACACGGGCTCAACACGCCCGTGTCTCAGGCCGTGTTCGCTGCTCGACGATCGTCGACTCCAAATTTTATCGACCTCGCGGCCAAATCGTCGACTCAAGCCTGACACGCCATGGGACACGCCCGTGTCCCAGGCCGTGTGCCCCCTGCCAAATACCAGATTTGGCCCGAAACGCCTCCCGTCGCTCTTTTGAGTTTCGGGGCGTTACAGCAGACATGGCTGCTGAAGAAGATGACGCCTTCGCTAGTCACCGCGAAGATCCTCTGGAAGACAAACAGATCAAAGGCGTTTTTCTTTAATAGCAAGAAGCAGAGGAAGGTCGTGATCATCGCTACTTCGTTCGGGTTGATCTGGGTCGGGACTATGCCGAAATACCTAAGTATCTGGCGGTACTCTGGCCATAAGGGAAGCCACAGGCCAACTTCGAAATGGCTGAGAGGGAGGATGAGCTCGCCTTCTAGTGCGGTGCTTAGTCGCTAATCCGTGTAGGGAGTCTGGCCGAGTACCCCTGGGGCATGAGCCTCCTCTTGAAGTCCTCCAAGTCCTTGTCATCGGCAGCGGACTTCTTGAAGACCGCATCAGCAAAGTTCCTCGCGTGAGCCAATCTGCGAGCATTAGCATCGTCTCCAACCATCTTGAAATGCGAGAGGTAAGAGAGCGAGGAAGAAGAAGGCGAGTACAGTAAGCGAGAAAGGGACAGGTTGGAGATACTCACGAGCACGGACGGAATTTCGCAATAACGTAATTAAGACACACCTACTCCCTCTATTTATAGGTGGAGGCCACGGGATATGGGTACCTCGCTTGAGTATCAATCGAAGTCGATACCTTTCCGTCTAAACCTAGAAAGTCGTCAGCTCGTCAGAACCTGCACGGTTAGTCCAAGAGATCGCAGAAAAAACATTCATCAACGCAGAGAAAAGCAAAGTCATCAACTCAACGCGAGATCTAAGCTCACCATTATATTTAAAAGAATAATCACAACATTGTCCAAATACAATGTCGCCAAGGGGCGAGGAAAGAGAAAAAGACTTGAAAGAAAATCCTAAATCCTATAAGGCCGCTTCTCTGGAAGAGGTGGATGTCGCCCGACCCAGCCCATCTCGCGCGCTCTCCCGTAGTGCTCGCTTGCCAAAGCCAATGCATCGTCACCTCGACGCAGCTGATCCTCCATCCCTGTCAGTCGTCCGGCAGTGCCCATGCTCGCCCACATCCCTGCCAGCTCCTCATGATGAAGCTGCTGGCGATGCTCGGTCATTGCCTGTCGCCGCTCCAGCTCGTTGATCATGTGGAAGCGGGACTCATAGCCAGCAAGCCTCTCCGAGAGTTCCTCCATCTTCGGCATCCAAGACTCCAGTGAAGAAATCCGGTGATGAGGAACACAGATGGAGAGCTGATCGAACTTTGCCTCCAGCTCGATATATGTGCGGGCAACAGCCAGACGATACTCGTAGGTGGGGAGGCGAAGTGCGTCAATAAAAGCCACTCTCGGGGTTACAAGGTGACATGTGAAGCATAAAGAAAGTCGCCAAATCAGATGAAGCCACAGCAGAAACTGCAATCAACCAGTTTGGCGTCAAGCGAGTTACCAGGCCGAGGAGACCAAGAGCGACGGGGAGAAGGGCTGCGGCGAGTTGGTCCTCCCTGGCCCGAGGATGAGCCTGCCGAACGCTCGGCGGCTTGCCCCTGGCCGCGACTGTGACGAACCAAATATGGCGCACCGCATATTCTAATGTTTGATTTTGTTTTTCAATCCCCGATGATGATAACATAAAGGCAGTACGATATTTGTTTTTCTCTCTCGCAAGATGTTTCTTTTTTTTTTATTCAATTGAAGTGCCAATAACCATTTTTCCATTTTACTTTATTTCATTTGATTGTTTTTTTTGTGGGCTGGCTGTTTATTCGTGAGTTTATAGCCTTATATGGGCTAGCCGGGCTTGTTGCCTTTAATAATGGGCTGGCTGTTTTGCTGTTTTGCTGGATATTGAATATGGAAAAGTGGATAAGGCTGGCTGAGGGGTGAGCTGGCTGTGCTGGTTGTGCTGGCTGGTGGCTGGATAGGTTGCTGGCTGAGTTTTGGCTTGTGTTTGGACATTTGGTTGTTGAGTTTGACACTTGGAGTTAGCTGAAATTACTTTGGTGACACCTAGCTGAGTTACCAAATCCATTTTGACTTCTTCTTGCCTCTTCACCGCCCCTACTTCTCTTTAAATAAGGGGTGAATTGCTGCCTCTCCTCTTCCACCTGCTCTCCCTCTCCTCTATTACTTCCTTGCTGCCTTATTGCTCCTTCTATTGTTCCGCTGTTGGGTTGTTGGCTGCTGCCGCCCTGTTTCAGCTGTTGACTGCTGCCGCCCTGTTGCCGTTGGCTGCTGCTCCCGAGCTTCCTCTTCTCTCCACTGCTGTGCGGTGCCTTCAACTGGACTATGCTGAGCTACGTTGGAGTTCTAGGAAGGAGTTTGCTACACTCCGGCGATCCATCAAGGATCGGTTGCGTAACATCCTTCTCCCTTTTTCTCCCGCTATAAGCATGCTTCTCCTCCTTAATATGGCTGATTACTGCTGAGCTTACTGCTGTACTTACACCTTAATATGGCTGAGTTACGCGCAGATTTGGGGCTGTTTTCGATAATTATTTAATGGCTGTTTTATGGTCAATTAATACTCCTTTTGAGCTACTTTTTACTGCTGAGTATGCTGATTAGTTGCTGGACAGCCGGTAAAAGAGGACGGGAAGTCCATTTGGGGGCTGGTTTGGCCCATGTAAGTTTTATGGTGGCTGTCCAACACTAATGGAGGGCTGATTTTATGTTTTTCCTTTTATTTTCCCGGTTTCTCGATTTCGATTTTCCAAATTATACTTCCGTATTATCCTATGAGTAAAACGAGACGCAACCTGAATGATATGCAGTGGTTTCCACAACTCGGACAAAAGAGGATGGCGTCCCGCGATAATCAGGGTCATAATACAGGAAAGGATACGGGTAAAGGTAAAGCGTTGGTGAGTATCTTATTTCTTGAATTATGTTTATTCAAGTATTTTCATATTATTTGGTTATTTTCAAGGACACTGCCTGTGCATATGAGTTTAAACACTCAATGAAATAATCGTTAAATCAAATACTGTGGCGAGGGGAAAACATATAGCGATACAAATCTATTCTGAGGGGAATATTTTCAACTCCTATATATTATTTTGTTTTTCATTCAATAAAGATAATAAAACATAAAATCCGGCATAAGGAAATACGAAGGTTTTGAATCCTATGATGTAGAGGCATCTACTGATGGATTCACCAGTAGGGGTGAGCCTACAATTTCGCCCTTCGGGGGTGTGGCCAATTCAAGTTGCATACCTAAGTATTTCCTATTTTATGAAATTAAAAGGGTGAGATTTCAGGAAGAGATTTCAGGAAGAAACCATATATCTATATTTATTGTATTGTAAGCATATTGCTATACCCCCTTTCTCTGCATGTAGAACTGTTTCACGAAATAATTGTCTCACATAGTCATATTTTTATGACTAAGCCAGTTGATTTACATGTTTTAGGCAACAGGAGCAAGTCCCAGCGCACCACAGAGGATTCCGCCGGAAGAGCTAGTGAAGGTATGGTTGAAGATCTTTATCGGTATCGGGGAATGCCAGGAGAATCATCGAATCACAAATCCAAACTGTGAATGCGATTATTGTATATATTACTATTCTTAGATTTGTTGTCATGTGATGTGTAAATAAATAACTGAAAGAAATAAACTAGTGTGTTCTTTTCTGTGCTGTGTACTATTGTGACTCGATGTTTGAAAACTTCTGAGCTTTCCTCTTATCAGCTGGAGGAAACTTGCGAAAGGGTTTCCACAATTGGTATCAAAGCGAGGTTTGTTTTCAAAACATTGTGTCATAAGGAGTACACGGATCAGATATAATCTAACAGCAATTCCTTTATAGGAACCTATTCGGGTCTATTCGAGTCGACGTCATCAGGAGGATCGCGAGGAACGAGAAATTCAACAAGGAACCAGATCGGAGGAAAGTAACAATGGACATCAACCCAGGAACCCTTCCGAACTGGTCCTAGCAATTGCCGAAGCCCTTAAGATGGTATTTCCAGCATTCGCTACACTTGTACCCCCAGTACCACAAGTAGTTCCTAACCCTCAACAACCGCGCCAACAACAAATGAACCCTCCTCCGAATCCTCCTCCCGACATGGTTGCCCCTACACCCTATTATCGACAAATAGATTATGACCTTAAACAATTTCTGGACTTAAAACCACCAACGTTCGTCGGAGGATTGTCTCCATTAGAAACGGAAGACTGGATACTTCGCATCGAAACTATATTCCAAGTCATGCGTTGCCCGGAAGATCGAAGGGTCGAGCTAGCGTCATTTTTATTCGAAGGAGCAGCCAAACGTTGGTGAGACAATATCGTGGCTACAAAATTCGCCAAACGTGAACAAGTAACATGGACAAAATTTCTGCACGAATTCACAAACTGGTTTGTGCCACGGTCTGAGAAGAGAGTCCTGCACGATCAATTTCTGCGATTAGTTCAGGGGACAAAATCGGTATTGCAGTATGAGGCAGAATTTTCAAAACTCGCATATTATGCCGATTCTCTCGTAGCGACGGAAGAAGATCGTTGTCGACAATTTCAGCAGGGACTACAAGGCGATATCCGTAATTTGTTAGTACCCCTGGATATTCTCGAATACGGAAAGTTAGTCGAGCGAGCAAGACTGGTAGAAATTGATCAAAGTAAATCGCAAAAGTCTCGCGATAATGGGAAAAGAAAAGTAACTGAAACTCCAACTCAAAACGAAGTACAAGGCAGCCGAGATACAAAGGCATTACAAGTTACTCCGTCAATCAGCGATTCAACTCAGATAACGGCGACAAAGTGTGCGAAGTGTGGTCGTTTTCATCGAGGAGAGTGTTTGCTTGGTGCTTGCTACTATTGCCGTCAACCAGGACACACAAAGAAGAATTGTCCAAAACTTTTAAACAATGCCTCGAGTACACAAGGACCTCCACTTTTGGTGCCACCGCAACTATATCAAATGTATGCCGAGTATCTAGCATCGACACCCGCACCGGCACCTGCACCTTTAGCTACTTCCGCTCCTGTTCAGACTCCAGCTCCTCCTCCTGAAGTACCAGAAGAACGCATGCTTATGCCCCGAGCCTTTAATTTAGAACCCTATCGCAAGAAATAATTTTATCTGGGTTATCTGCATATAGTTATGTTTTCGAGGACGAAAACTCCTTTTAAGGAGGGATGAATTGTGACGAACCAAATATGGCGCACCGCATATTCTAATGTTTGATTTTGTTTTTCAATCCCCGATGATGATAACATAAAGGCAGTACGATATTTGTTTTTCTCTCTCGCAAGATGTTTCTTTTTTTTTTATTCAATTGAAGTGTCAATAACCATTTTTCCATTTTACTTTATTTCATTTGATTGTTTTTTTTGTGGGCTGGCTGTTTATTCGTGAGTTTATAGCCTTATATGGGCTAGCCGGGCTTGCTACCTTTAATAATGGGCTGGCTGTTTTGCTGTTTTGCTGTTTTGCTGGATATTGAATATGGAAAAGTGGATAAGGCTGGCTGAGGGGTGAGCTGGCTGTGCTGGTTGTGCTGGCTGGTGGCTGGATAGGTTGCTGGCTGAGTTTTGGCTTGTGTTTGGACATTTGGTTGTTGAGTTTGACACTTGGAGTTAGCTGAAATTACTTTGGTGACACCTAGCTGAGTTACCAAATCCATTTTGGCTTCTTCTTGCCTCTTCACCGCCCCTACTTCTCTTTAAATAAGGGGTGAATTGCTGCCTCTCCTCTTCCACCTGCTCTCCCTCTCCTCTATTACTTCCTTGCTGCCTTATTGCTCCTTCTATTGTTCCGCTGTTGGGCTGTTGGCTGCTGCCGCCCTGTTTCAGCTGTTGACTGCTGCCGCCCTGTTGCTGTTGGCTGCTGCTCCCGAGCTTCCTCTTCTCTCCACTGCTGTGCGGTGCCTTCAACTGGACTAAGCTGAGCTACGTTGGAGTTCTAGGAAGGAGTTTGGTACACTCCGGCGATCCATCAAGGATCGGTTGCGTAACATCCTTCTCCCTTTTTCTCCCGCTATAAGCATGCTTCTCCTCCTTAATATGGCTGATTACTGCTGAGCTTACTGCTGTACTTACGCCTTAATATGGCTGAGTTACGCGCAGATTTGGGGCTGTTTTCGATAATTATTTAATGGCTGTTTTATGGTCAATTAATACTCCTTTTGAGCTACTTTTTACTGCTGAGTATGCTGATTAGTTGCTGGACAGCCGGTAAAAGAGGACGGGAAGTCCATTTGGGGGCTGGTTTGGCCCATGCAAGTTTTATGGTGGCTGTCCAACACTAATGGAGGGCTGATTTTATGTTTTTCCTTTTATTTTCCCGGTTTCTCGATTTCGATTTTCCAAATTATACTTCCGTATTATCCTTCTGTATTATCCTATGATATGCAGTGGTTTCCACAACTCGGACAAAAGAGGATGGCGTCCCGCGATAATCAGGGTCATAATACAGGAAAGGATACGGGTAAAGGTAAAGCGTTGGTGAGTATCTTATTTCTTGAATTATGTTTATTCAAGTATTTTCATATTATTTGGTTATTTTCAAGGACACTGTCTGTGCATATGAGTTTAAACACTCAATGAAATAATCGCTAAATCAAATACTGTGGGCGAGGGGAAAACATATAGCGATACAAATCTATTCTGAGGGGAATATTTTCAACTCCTATATATTATTTTGTTTTTCATTCAATAAAGATAATAAAACATAAAATCCGGCATAAGGAAATACGAAGGTTTTGAATCCTATGATGTAGAGGCATCTACTGATGGATTCACCAGTAGGGGTGAGCCTACAATTTCGCCCTTCGGGGGTGTGACCAATTCAAGTTGCATACCTAAGTATTTCCTATTTTATGAAATTAAAAGGGTGGGATTTCAGGAAGAGATTTCAGGAAGAAACCATATATCTATATTTATTGTATTGTAAGCATATTGCTATACCCCCTTTCTCTGCATGTAGAACTGTTTCACGAAATAATTGTCTCACATAGTCATATTTTTATGACTAAGCCAGTTGATTTACATGTTTTAGGCAACAGGAGCAAGTCCTAGCGCACCACAGAGGATTCTGCCGGAAGAGCTAGCGAAGGTATGGTTGAAGATTTTTATCGGTATCGGGGAATGCCAGGAGAATCATCGAATCACAAATCCAAACTGTGAATGCGATTATTGTATATATTACTATTCTTAGATTTGTTGTCATGTGATGTGTAAATAAATAACTGAAAGAAATAAACTGGTGTGTTCTTTTCTGTGCTTTGTACTATTGTGACTCGATGTTTGAAAACTTCTGAGCTTTCCTCTTATCAGCTGGAGGAAACTTGCGAAAGGGTTTCCACAGCGACCTCCAGATTCTCGCCCTCCGGTCCTCAGCGGGAAGTATTCAAGGCACCATCCATCCCGATCGCGCGACGAGATCGCAGGAGCAGAGGGAGGGCGAACTTCAGGGCGAGCAGTAGAAGTAGGCGACAAAGGAGGAGGTGGAGGCGGCGGCATGGATGTACTTGTTGAAGGCTGCGACGAGCCCGTCGCAGGAGGGGCCTTGCTCGCCCCTGGTTGCGAGATATTCTCCGTAGAAGGACCGTCGGTTTTCGCTCCGGGGACTTGTTTCTTCGTTCGTCTCTTGGAGTCGAGACTGATCCGGACAGAGTGACTTGGTCGTGGTCCCTGCTGGGTTTCAAGCACGACCAGAGGGATGGCTCGCAGAGAGGGGATGGACAGATGCTCGCCGGATACTTCTGTCGACGTCAGTAGAGCTGCGAGTATCAGAAAGACATCAGTACATCGGCAAGTCAGGAAAATATTATGACTCGAAGCAAGTAGCAGCGAGGTGATAACCTTGCGAGGTAGCGAGGATCGACTGCATCTGGGCCTGGGACCCGACGAGGTCTAAGGCAGAGGGAGAAGTTGGCGGAGGGGGCGAGAAGGTTCAGATACCGACGGATCAAGAATGTCGCTCAGCCCGAGATCGCCGAGGAGCTGTTGAGTATGGGTAGGGATCTCAAGATTGTCGCTCGAGGCGGCGACATTCTCGGCACCAGGAAGAGGAAGGTCTTCTTTGGAGGCTAGCGACTTCTTCTTCATTTTTTTCTTCTTCGGCATCGTGTGCGAGTTTAAAATGTATGCCTCAAAGATGACCCCCCCTATTTATAGGGTTCAACAGACATCCACAGGTCGCGAGTAGTCTGAATGCTCGCCAATAGCAGCTCGTTGAATAAGCGTTGAATGTTTCTTTCCGAGCTCCAAGGTCGCTCGCAAAGAGCGGGGATTGTGTACATCCCATATTCGTCGAGGGTGGACCCACTCAGAGCCAGGTCAGCAAAAAGTCAAAGTCAGCAGGTCAAGGCAGAGGTCAGAGAAAGCATTCTAGGAAGTAAAAGGCTTGTGCGAGTATAACGAGCTCTCCTCGCATACTCGTCAGGTGGGCGACTAGGGCAGATACTCGCCCAAGCCGAGCGAGTTCCCCCAGAGGTCGCCGAGTCACCGGTAGGGGTCGGGCTATAAATAAGACCTCACCCCACCCCTTGGTTTTCCTATAAATAGGACCCCAGGGGTACAAGGTTTTGGATCTCGAAATCTCGCAAAATATCTTGACTGGACCTTTTTTCTGGACGTATAGCCGTGCAATATAGTGATCCTCCCCTTGATCGTCATCCTCTGATAGTCGTCAACTAGTATCCACCTTGTATCCTGCTCGACCTTCTTTAGTTGTGGAGGGGAAGCTTCTTTCAAGTATCCGGGTACGTGGTAGGTCCTCCCTACCGGAGCACCTGGTGTCCTTCTAGTTGCCCCTCAGTTTTTGTGCCCAAGCCTGTCAAGCATTCAAGCCCGACCGTTGGACCAATAACCTTAGGTTGCATTGATCCAAATTTTTGGAGTAAGGATTTTCCAGGCTTCAACAATAAACAATCATTGAAAAGTAGTGTTTAATTGATGCAACTACTTGACTTGAGTTCTCTCTTAACATTATAACGAAAACAAATGTATGGCCATAGCAAACATGAATTCTCTGATAAGACTTGAATCTGAACTTGAAGACTCTTATGTATCAAATAAAAATATCTGCACATTTCATTGGTTACAGCTTATGTCATTACATAAATGAATATATGATATACTCTGAAGTAGACTAATAATTTTAGTTATTTCTACTTGACTCATTTACTTGTTTTCTTACTATCTTTGTCTCATAAAAACTAGTATACAAATATTTCTGATTTTATTGCTTGTATTGTATTTTACTTTGTTCACTTTTTGTTTCAATGTTCTGAGACTTTTTCCTTCTTGTTTGGAATTTGTCTTAGCGTCCATGACTGCGTCGCCATCTACCTGAGCCCAATCTGTGTCAAGCTGCTGCTTCTGAAAGTTTATCTTTTGTTGTTGCGTCAGGTTATATGTTGTATTTCTTTTACTGTCGGATTTTGCTTATGTAATAGTGACGATCAACCATTTTCTCTTGTATCATGGACAATTGCTAGGCAAAATAAATTACGTATTGGAATTAGTTATTAGTGCATGTTCATTTCTTTTGAAATTTTTATTGTACGAAATTTGCACCTGCACTTTGCATCATGAGTACCTGCACTTTGCATCATGAGTTTTATTAAAATAAAAAAAACGAGCAATTATCTTGGCCCTCGACAATGGCCAACAACCTTCTCCGCCATTCAAAGGGTGTTGATCGAAACACTGGTTCTAACAATGCCTGATTTTACTCAAGTCATTCGTTGTCGAATGTGATGTCTTGAGCACAGGTTGAAGTTGCGGCCAGTGGCGTACTTTTAGCCACTTCTCCACTGATTTGCACTATCGCACCGCTTATGAGAGTAAGTAAATGGCCTCGTTCTTGCAACTCAACACTAGCAACTATACCCTAGGTAGCTTATTTGTGATCCACAAAAACACCATTATCTGCACTACCTTCTAAATAGGAGTACAACCTAGGTCGGTTCGGATCGGTTTCACCAAAAACAAAGAACTGATTCATATTGGTACAGTTCCACTATTTTGGAGAAGGAACCGGCCCTTATATTCAAAGTCTAGAATAATACCTGAACCAAAAAGTTCGGTTTGGTTACGGTTCAATTCTCAATTCTACCCGACGGCATAGTTATAACTAAAAATGCTTATAAAATTTATAAATAATCTTATTTTCCTAGGTAATATTTTTACACAAATCTTATTTTCCTATAAGTTGTTTATGTTCAACAATAAATCTATAGAATATTGTAATAAATATAACTTTTGTTACATTATATAGCGAAAATCAAATAAGATTACCTTACTTTTACTTAATATTTATGTCGTAAGTACTAGACATTCAATTTGTGTATCCAAACTATTGGTCAATGATTTTATTGTCAAGTTACTGTAGAGAAGGAAAAAGTCAACCTTGTATATATGTTCACTTGTGTAAAATACAAAAAATGAGTACAAATATATAGATGAGAGAGAGAGGAAGGTCCTATACTTGATGTGGGACGAAAGAGGAGAGAAAAACAATAAATAATACATAATGAACATAGACTAAATGGGCTTTTCTAACACTCCCCCGCAAGCTGGAGCGTATAGGTTATATGCACCCAGCTTGGACAAACAATGGTAAAACAAGGTACTTGATAAAGCCTTTGTGAGAATGTCAGCAACTTGATCAGTGTCTGGAACATGCTTTAATTCAAGTTTCTTCAATTGAACTTTCTCTCGAATAAAGTGACAGTCGACTTCGATATGTTTTGTGCGCTCGTAAAACACCAGATTCTTTGTTATGTGTATGGCGGCTTGACTATCACAGAATAGAACAGCAGATGAAGGAAGTTTTACTCCGAGGTCAGTAAGGAGACTTTCAAGCCATGTGAGTTCTGAGACAACCGATGCCATCGATCGGTATTCAGCTTCCGCGGAGGAACGAGTGACCACGACTTGTTTCTTACTTTTCCATGTAATGAGATGACCACCAAAATAAGTACAGAACCCACTTGTTGACCTCCGATCGTCCAGGGAACCGGCATAATCGGCATTAGAATAAACGACCAATGCGGGAGCCGAGTTGGAGGTTTTGTAAACCAACCCTTGACCCGGAGCTCCCTTAAGGTATCGGAGAATCCGTTCAACCGGCAGGAGATGAGAACCCGAGGGGCATGCATGAACCAACTAACAACCCCAACAACAAACGATATATCAGGCCTCGTGACCGTTAGATAGATCAATTTTCCCACAAGGCGTCGATAGTATTCCAGGTTCTGAAGAAGCAAATCATCATCAGAGACATGAGCACATAGTTTGTGATTTGCCTCCATCGGGGTACTAGCTGGCTTGTAACCAGACTGGCCAACGTCTTTGAGAAGATCGAGACAGTACTTTTGTTGGGAGAGGACAAGCCCGTCTGGCCGTCGTGCGATCTCAAGACCAAGAAAGTAGCGAAGATGTCCCAGGTCTTTGCTCTGAAACACAGTGCTCAGATGCTGTTTGACCTCTAGAATCCCCTTTGAGTCATCCCCAGTGAGTAGTATGTCATCAACATAAACCAACAGAAGGATTGTTCTAGTGGCCCGGTGTCGGGTGAATAGGGAGAAATCTGCAGAACTCCGAGTGAACCCCATGTCCTGAACCACCTTGTTGAACTTGTCAAACCACGCACGAGGGGACTGTTTGAGACCATAGATGGATTTCTTGAGAAGACATACACGAGACTCCCCCGTGGTCTCAAACCCGGGCGGTTGACACATGTAGACGGTTTCCTGAAGATCTCCATTCAAAAAAGCATTCTTGATATCGAGCTGATGAAGGGGCCAGTGGCGGTGCACAACCACGGAGAGAAGAACACGGACGGTGTTGAGCTTAGCCACCGGAGAGAAGGTTTCCTCATAATCAAGGCCCTCCTGTTGAGTGAAGCCACGGGCCACAAGTCGGGCCTTCAGTCGGCCAATAGTGTCATCCAGAGCATGCTTGATGACGAAAACTCATTTACACCCAACAGGGTGCTGACCGGGAGGTAAGGGAACCAGGACCCAGGTCTGGTTGGCCCAAAGAGCCGTCATTTCTTCGTCCATGGCAGCCCTCCAGCCTGCATGTTGAAGCGCCTCCTGCACAGAGTTAGGGACAGAAACAAAAGATAATGATATGACAAAGTGAAGAAGAGGTGGTAAAAGGCGATGTAAAGAGACGTAATTTGTCATCGGATGAGCGGCGGATGCGGGAGCCGGAGCAGCAGGTAGCGGAGCACCAGAGGTCGAAGCCGACTGCAGGGGGGCAACGGGATGAGGAGAGCGACGAGAATAGACCCGGATAACTGGTGGTGGTGGACGGACCGGAGGCATTGCAGGAGGAGGAGATGATGAGGAACGAGGAGCAGGGATGACAGGACGAACGACGGGGTCTGGGCTAGGAGCGATATCCAAAGCAGAAAAGAAGGGAAGATCTTTGCGAAAAGTGACATCCGCAGAGACAGTTACCTTGCGGGTAGTAGTCGAATAACACACATAACCCTTTTGAGTGCGTGAGTAGCCCACAAAGATATGTTTGGCTGCACGAGGATCCAACTTGTCTGTAGAGGGACCAAGTTGGTGAACGTAGCAAGTACACCCAAAAATCCGGGGAGGAACAAGAAAAGGCGGAGTGGAGGGAAAAAGGAGGTCGAAAGGAGTAGCATACTTGAGTATGGAAGATGGTAGACGGTTGATGAGAAAACAGACCGTGGAGAGCGCGAAGTTCCAGTACGGTTTGGGAAACTGTATTTGAAGCATAAGGGAGCGAGCAACATCAAGAAGGTGACGATTCTTGCGCTCGGCGACACCATTCTGTTGTGGAGTATACGGACACGATGTTTGGTGAAAAATGTCGAACTCAGAGCAGAGGGTCGCGAAGTCATGACTAGTGTACTTGCGCGCATTGTCAGTACGAATAGTACGAATGGGCGCAAAGAATTGAGTGCGAGTATCAAGAATGAAGGCCCTGAAGACGCGGTGAAACTCAGAACGATCCCGTAGGAGATACAACCACGTCATGCGAGAGTAATCATCAATAAAAGTAAGAAAGTACCGGTATCCAGAAATACTAGTAATTTTGTACGGACCCCATATATCGGAGTGTACCAAAATATAAGGAGAGAAGCTCCGAGTACAATGGGAAGGAAAAGATGAACGTGACTGTTTGCCAAAAATACATGTTTCACACTGAAACACAGGAAGAGAGACATCCAGGAGAGTCTTCTGGAGGACTGGAAGAGGAGCATGACCAAGACGTTGATGTCAATCCGAAGAGGAGAGAGATGCGAGGATAGTAGGAGAGTTATCAAGAAGGTAGAGCACGTTCTGCAGCCGCCTCCTACCAATGATAGTCCACGTCTACTGATCTTGTATCAGAAAAAAAGAGGAAGTAAAGGTCATGGAGTAATTAGAATCAGTAGTAAGGCGACCAACAAAAAGTAAATTGAAAGGAAAGCCCAGAATGTGAAGAGCCGAGCACAGGAGGAGAGAAGAGTTGAGAGGAATATCAGCACATCCAGAGACAGGAACAGATGCCCCATTGGCCACAATAATGTACTTTGGGTGAGGTGAAGACAAGTACTGAGGCGGCCGAACAGAGGTGATGTGATGAGTGACACCAGAATCGAGGATCCATCGCGGGCCAGAGGAGAGGAAGGTGATACCTTCATTGGAGATGGAGGCAGCGGAGGCAACCGAGGCAGGTGGGCGGCTAAGCAGTCCATGAAGATGCTGGAGCTGAAGACAAACCCGTCGAGGACAGTACGAGTGGGAGAGGGGTCGGTGACAACAACAGAGGCCTGCGGACGAGGAGGGCGACCATGTTTGCGATAGCACATGGCTTCAAGATGCCCGTCTTTGTCGCAGAACGAGCACTTAGGCCGAGGCCGTCCACCCCGACCCCGTCCTCGAGAATCAGAGCGGCCTCCACGAGTTGAAGATGGAAGAGGCAATAATGGAGCAGGGGCCTGCTGAACAAGGGTCGGAGAAGGAGGCCCGGGCACATCCGAAAGCGGGGATACTTTGAGAAGCATCGAGCACACATCAAAGAAAGACGAGTTAACAGTAGAGGAGAGGATGTGAGCCCGTACACTATGAAGATGATGCGGTACCCGAGCCATCATCATGGCGATACCCACACCTTCCTTTTGTGCACGTTGGGCAGCAAGATCCAGAGTAGGAGGCTGATGGTGGATCCAAGCCTCGACCAGAGACCGAGCCTGAACAACGAAGGACGTCAGATCGGTCGTGCCACCGCTATCAAGAGCCTGGAGAGCAGTGATAATGTCATACAGATGGTGGAGACTATCTTTGCCAGAGTAAAGGGTATGGAGCTCGTCCCACATGCCCTTGGCCGTCTCATGGTACATGGCTAGGCGATAAGACTCGTCATCAAGAGAATTAAGGAGCCAAGTCTGCACCCGACCATCATTGCGTAACCAATCATCAGTAGGAGTACCGGTAACGCCCTGGGTCAAGTGATGAAGGAACCCCTTGGATTGCAGGACACGACGAACAGAGTGCGCCCACTCCACAAAATTCTTCTTGCCGGTCAGAGAGATTGTAGTAATACGGAGCTCATCTCGCACTTCCGGGAGAGAGGTTGGGCGGTCAGCAGGAGGAACCTCCGTGTCAACTGAATCAGCAGAAAAGGCCATGAAGAAGAGAAGCGGCTGGGAGAACTGACCAGTCAACAAAGGAGACCGCGCGACTAGAGCTGAGACCGCTCAGTCACGATGGGAAGACACCAACTGCGGGAGGAGGCCGCGACCAAAGGCGGAGGCTGGGAGAGAGAGAAGGCCGCAGCAGACAGAGAGAAGCCGCGAGGATGGGAAATAGGAGAAGACCGCGACCTAAATGCGGGAAGGTAACAGTCTGCACGGTCTGGCTGAGCACAGCAGCGGTCCGAGAAACAGGAGGCCAGCAGCGGGCAGAGAGAAGAGACCGCGAGTAGGGAAGACTCAAGCGGAAAGAGAGAACAGAACGCAGCGACTAGGATCAAACCACGGGGAGGTGGAGCAGGCCGTAGGAGAGGCAGGACGCAGCGAGCTGGATCAGGCCGCAGCGAGCTAGATCAGGCCGCAGCGAGCTGGAGCAGGCCGCGAGAGAGGCAGGCCGCAACGAGCTAGATCAGGCCGCAGCGAACTAGAGCAGACCGCGAGAGAGGCAGGCCGCAACGAGCTAGATCAGGCCGCGAGAGAAGCAGGTCGCAGCAAGATGGAACAGGCCGCTAGAGCAGCAGGCCGCAGCGAGCTGGAACAGACCGTGAGAGAAACAGGCCGCAGAGTGATGGAAAAGGCCGCGAGAGAGAGAGAGCGGTCTGGAGGAGAAATAGGGAGAGATGGACCCGACGAGAGAGAGAGGGGGTTAGGCTATAAAATGCCTGAGGGGAGGGGTGGAACCAAGGAGAAGAAGAGGAAGCGGAAGAAGAGGAGCGGAGCGGACAGGGAGTCAGGCCGCAGGAGTCCGAGCGGGCAGCGGACAGAAGACAAACCACGCGGGTTGTGCAGGTTAAGAAGGGGAAGCCGCTCAAGGAGAATCGGTGGCTCCGATATCATGTAGAGAAGGAAAAAAGCCAACCTTGTATATATTTTCACTTGTGTAAAATACAAAGAATGAGTACAAATATATAGATGAGAGAAAGAGAGGAAGGTTCTATACATGATGTGAGACTAAAGAGGAGAGAGAAAAACAATAAATGATACATAATGAGCCTAGACTAAATGGGTTTTTCTAACAGTTACAATTGGGGTGTTGCGACAAAGGCTTGAATTCAGTCCCGTCGGTCTGAGTTTGCATTTCTACTAGTGGTAGCCATGCCAAAATGGGAGGATGCAACTTATCAGCTGATCCCATTCTGAGCAAGGTTCTTGAAACGGTACAGACCGACCCTACTATCCACCCATTGTTCGCTATTAAGAGAAGGGCGGGGGGGGGGGGGGCACCTTCACTGCTGCCGGCTAGTCCTTTCCACTTATCCAACTGCATTCCTCAAATCTTAGACGGGTTTCACATTGCACCCACCGCCTCCCACTCTGGCGTCTCCTTACCTACTGCCAACTTGCCTCATTTATTTCATAGTAGGGTATACTTCAAAAGGTGAAAACATAAGTGGTAGTGTGCAAGTATGAGGATATAATTTCGCGGCTACTTCAATCCCTACCTATTCTGGAACATATTTGGAAGGATGCTATGGTTTTCACCACTATTTTGACGGGCTCCAGGAGTTCTGACTGCATTTTAGTAGCTATATTATTTTATGTTGAAGTTCACTTTTTGCCACTCCGCCATCCCTTCACCATCCAGATCGTCACAACGATTTTCATTGGCCTTCACAACTTCCCCTTGTCGATTGTGAGTGACCGTGATCAACTATTCTTGAGCACATTCTAGCAGACTCTTTAAATTGAAGGGGCGCATCTACGCATGAGCATAACCTATCATAACTAGATCGACATGCGATTGGAAGTGCTTAATAGGAGAGTTACCTCCATTGTTTCATTTGTGATCAGCCGCGAGACTGGGCCAAGCGACAGAGCTAGGTCGAGCATACTACATGTTTCATTATACAACGAGCACGACACCATTCTAGGTAGTGTACAAGCATCCCTCCTGCCATACTTCATCATTTATTAGGAGAGTTCCAAGTCGAGGTGATGTAAACCGAGGTGGGGATGTAGTTTTGAAATAAAATAAGATGTGATCTTTTAAAATAAATGTGGCGCGAGGCAACTTCACGGGTTATTTTTAACGGATAAAACGTCCTAGGTGTCGCCAACAAACGCAAAGCTATCGCACAAACGTATTAGCGTCACAAATAAAGATTCCACGGGCACTTGAATACGGTGGAGAGTATACATGGCAATGGATAACAAACAGTAATCAGGAGATCGGATTAACTTGACAAGCTCTAAATAATTAACCATTCATTTTAAATTATAAGCATAACACAATACTAATGTTCACGAGCGAGGAAATGGAGAGGTATACAAAGGAAATGGAGGGGCAACAGTTGTGCACAAAATCAATCAAGCACGGAACTGCCAGGAACAATCTGCCAGGGACCGGAACAGGACATAGGTGGTCGACTGGAGGTGGTGTGGGGGAGGAGTTGTCGAGTCTGCCAGGATTCGTCGGGGAAGGCCACAGGAAGGGTCGCCGGAACCGTAGCTAGGCCCTGGAGTACTCTTCGGCGGCTGGAGATACCTCTTGGAAGGTGTCGTCCATGCAGAGGGGCGTTGGAAGGTGCAAGAGTTGTCGGAGGTTGCCGTTGGGGAAGGGGAGAACAGCTGGAGTTGTTCGTCGGCCCTTGGAAGGGACTCCAGAGGCGGCACCGGAGATGGACGGGGAAGGGTAAAAGGAACGAAGGTCGGCGTCGGGCCTCCAGTCGAACAGGCAGGCGGTGGTGTCAGTGTCGGGCTTTGCAGGGAGCGGCGCTGGGAGGAATCGAACGAACGGTTCATTCAATTTCTATTCCAGTCAGCTTCAACATGAGTTAAGGGATGCTTTTATAAAGAGGGATTAGGGTTTTGCTTTGCTAATGCCAGCCAAGGATTTTCTCTTTTAAAATTGGCAGGTTCTACAAATGGCACTATGAAGGAAATGAGAAGGGTAAATTCAAGGTGAGGCCGGCTATAGGAATGGGGGTAATTTTAAGAAAATAATCAATTATTCGAGCTTGCCCTAATTAACCTATCACCTAAATTACCGGACCTATGGATTTAGGATCTCGTTGGTCGTTCACACCAACGAGCCAAACAAAAATTGCGCGAAAGCGTGCGAGATGAAAAATTAACATTCAAGCGCTCATAACACGCGTAATAAAACTCGATGCTACGTAACAACTTAACAACGCGCAAAAACATGCGCTACAGACATAACGACAAGAACAATAAAAATAAATAAAATGATGTGTCGCGGGTTACATCAATTCTCTCGGGGTTGAAAGAGCTCGACCCCGTCGAGACTCGATGTAACCTGCAAGTAGAAAGTCCAAAAGTCGATCGAAGAAAATGTTGCATGATTGTCCTGCTGTTGTCGTCGCTGCGACCCCAAACCTGGAAGTAACCTCTCATCCCAAAAGCTCGCAATCCATTAGTCAAAATTTCATGCCAAATATTTAAATAAACAGTAATTATTAGAGCTTGCAGAGAATGACAAGGGCGATGTGTGGGGAAAACATGGGTCAGCAGAAAAAGCAGGAAACAATAGCAAGATAGAAAGAAAATTCAGAGGCAAGCGTGATCAACTTGTTGAATTATTATTTCATAACGCATCATACGCTCGCCCGATAGACACATACGAACGTCTGTTAGACCAGGATCGTTTATCGTCATGATTTCACCCGTCAACGTTCCACTCGAGTCACAAAATTTTAAGAAGATCCCAATTTTATCGTGTAAAATTTTTCATAAAAAACCTTTGAAGCGAGTGTCCCGATGAGGAGTAAAAAATCTAAGTACCGTCTCGATTTCCTCAAGACTACCAAACGTAGAGTTGTCAGAACTCAAACGGTAGTGATGTGGTGACTCAACGTGTGCGCCTAAAATCAAACGGAAGTGTTGTGAACAAAATGCATGCTCACCAAAAATAAAATCCACATAATATAGCGACTCTAATGGCACTAGAGAGTGACAACCAAGCACAATGTTTGTGCCCTCAACGATTTGTGGCTGTAGCGGGCTACAAAAATCAGGACATGAGACGAACGAGTCTATGTCACCCAAGATGAGGGCCTCATCACTAACCAACTCCTCTGGGAGAATAGAAAGCGATGATGTGTCATCCGAGGTGAGTGACACATCACCAGTAAGTCCTTCTCCATGGAGCGGGGTCTCAGAAAAAAAACTCGGTAACTAAAGGATGTGATGCAGTGTGAGCAAGAGGACTATCAAGTGAATCCACGACTTCAGTCAGAGTGATAAAAGTAGGAGGAAACTTTTCTTCCTGGAGCATGGTGGAGACACGTGGAGTCACGACTTCAACCTAAGTGATAAAAATAGAAGGAAGCTTTTCTTCCTTGAGCAGGGGCTCAGGAAGAATCTCTTTGACTGAAGTGTGTGTAATGGTGGGAGTGGGTGGGGCCAAGGTGCTCGTCGTGAAACTAACGAGATATGGAGGACTATCGAAACATCTAACCTCGGGTTCCACTACGTGATATGAAGTGGGAAGGTACACAGGAGCGACATAAGGCGTGTTCATGGACACCTCGAGGTTGTGGACAGAGGTGCAAACCCCACACAGAGGTAGTGTTTGGTTGGGCTGTTGGGGTGCGGTGCGGTTGAGCCAAACCGCAATTTTGCATGAAAGCAGTGTTTGGGTTGGCTATTGTCCAAACAGGCGTTTATTAATAAACGCCCTTATTCTCATCCAACCGCGGGTCAATCCACGTCTCACCGTTGCCGCGCTGCTGTCTTCCCTCCCGATCGAAGACCTAGGACGACTGCGCCCGATCTTCCTCCCGACGCGGAGAAACAGTGAACTTCTCCTTGTTTACACTTGTTCCTGTTGGAAACTTCCTCTCTTCGAGCAGGGAATGGCAAAAGAAACGCGAATAAGGTGCTCATTTCTCGGATTTTTATGGACAAAATGGCGCAGCAGGAAAGCTCGACGGAGATCTCTGGCACGATGAAGGTTTAATTGTTGCAGGCATATTTCACGGTCTCTTATAAGAAAATCGAAGTTGAGTGCACTCAAATGCCATTCAATAGGGTTTTGGGAAGAATATGAGATTCTCTGTACTATTCTTCTCGTTTGGGGAAGAATGACTGATTATCTCTGTACTATTCTTCTCGTTTTGGGGAAGAATATGACTGTTAATCTGATAATCAAGAGTTCAATAAAATCAAGCGTTCAATAAGCCCCAAGTTAGGGATCAAAAAATTCTAGGAAAGCAGCTCTAGGTTTTCTCCAAGAATTGAATATTAGAAAAACTGCCCTGATAGAGGAAGGAGATCCAAATCTCATGATTAGTGCATTTCAATGCATAGTAGTATTGACATGATTAGTGAGAAAATCATTATCTTGTGTGGTTGGTGATTATGATTTATTAAGAAAAAAAATTTCGCTCAAAACTCTGTTTTGTATCCAAACAACTTGAAAACTTCGTTTTGTAAACTCTGTTTCACCCAAACAGTTTTTTAACACAACTCTGTTTTCCAGAATCAGCACCTTTTCTATCAGCAACAGTTCATCAGCAGTTTTCCATCAGCAACAGCCCAACCAAACGGAGCCAGAATCTGCTTGCGGTCTGCGATGACACACTCAATGTCTTTCCGCAAATCTTTAATACACGCATCTAAATCATCCATTTTTTAAACGAAAAAAAATCTAAACCTAGAATTTGAAAACGATCGGCGCTCGGCTATCCCACGATAGGAGTGAGATAATACAACAGCCACACCAAACTGATGAAACCGAGGTGGGGGTGTAGTTTTGAAAAAAATAAAATGCGTTCTTTTAAAATAAATGCGTCGCGAGGCAACTTTGCGGGCTATTTTAAACGGATAAAACGTCCTATGCGTCGCCAACGAACGCAAAGCTACCGCACAAACGTATTAGCGTCACAAATCAAGATTCCACGGGCACTTGAATATGGTGGAGAGTATACATGGCAATGGATAACAAACAATAATCAGGAGATCGGATTAACTTGGCAAGCTCTAAATAATTAACCGTTCATTTAAAATTATAAGCATAACACAATACTAATGTTCACGAGCGAGTAAATGGAGAGGTATACCAAAGGAAATGGAGGGGCAACAGTTGTGCACAAAAGCAATCAAGCACGGAACTACCAGTAACAATCTGCCAGGGACTGGAACAGGACACGGTGGTCGACTGGAGGTGGTGTGGGGGAGGAGTTGTCGAGTCTGCCAGGATTCGTCGGGGAAGGCCACGGGAAGGGTCACTGGAACCGTAGCTAGGCTCTGGAGTACTCTTCGGCGGCTGGAGATACCTCTCGGAAGGTGTCATCGATGTAGAGGGGCGCTGGAAGGTGCCGGAGTTGTCGGAGGTTGCCGTTGCGGAAGGGGAGAACAGTTGGAGTTGTTCGTTGGCCCTTGGAAGGGACTCCAGAGGCGGCGCCAGAGCTGGACGGGGAGGGGAAAAGGAAGGAAGGTCGGCGACGGGCCTCCAGTCGAGCAGGCAGGCGGTGGTGTCGGTGTCGGGCTTTGCAGGGAGCGGCGCTGGGAGGAATCGAACGAAATGGTTCGTTCAATTTCTATTCCAGTCGGCTACAACATGAGTTAAGGGATGATTTTATAAAGAGGGATTAGGGTTTTACTTTGGCTAATGCCAGCCAAGGATTTTCTCTTTTAAAATTGGCACTATGAAGGAAATACGAAGTGTAAATTCTAGGTGAGGTCGGCTATAGGAATGGGGTAATATCAGTGTTGTGGATATCGGCCGACATGTCTGACATGTCGGCCGACATGAAGGTTTGGGAGCAAAAACGACACAAAACCGGCACAATTTCGTTTCGTGACGTTTTGAAAATAGCGGTCCGACATGTCGGCACCAAATAACGCCCGATATCGGGCGTTATTTTACCTTTTTTATTTATTTAAAAAATTATTTTATTAATTCTTATTTCTTAATAATAAAATGACCCTACTCATTTCACAAGTCTCCGCTCATTTCACTTCATCCCGCTCTGCCCTAGCTCTCCCCGTCGCACTGCCCTAGCTCTCCCGCGGGCGTCAGCGACACTGTCTCTCTGGTTATTTCTTCTCCCTGCTCGCTGGTGCTCTCTGGTTCTCTGATTCTCCGGTGCTCTCTAGCTCGTTGGTGCTCTCCCTCTCTCGCGTGTTGTCGGCACTCTCTCTCTGGTTCTTTCTTCTCCGTGCTCGCTGGTGCTCTCTGGTTCTCTGGTTATCTGGTGCTCTCTAGCTCGCTGGTGCTCTCTCTCTCTCGCACGTTGTCGGCATTTTATCTCTCTGGTTCTTTCTTCGCCTTGCTCGCTGGTGCTCTCTGGTTTTCTGGTTCTCTGGTGCTCTCTAGCTCACTGGTCCTTTCCTCTCCCTGCTCGCTGGTGCTCTCACGGCTGGTTCATTCTTCTCCCTACCTCCCCCTCTCATTCTATCGCTCTGCATTTCATTTTTTTAGTGCTATAATATTACAATAAACATATTATCTAATATTAACTTTTTAATAAGAATGAATACGTTCTAATAGGAAAGGGACAAGAAGAATGTTCTTAATAATTGAATAGGTCTTCCGCATGTAGTGGTGCGCATAAAGCCCGGCGGGCCCGGGCTTGGCCCGGGCCTGCAGGGCCCGGGCTTTTCCGAACCGGGCTTAACAATGTAACCGGGCCGGGCCAGGCCGGGCTATGCTCCCTGGGGGGGCCTGGTAAGGCCCCCAGGCCGGCCCAGGCCTGGCCCAGGCTAACCCCGGCCCGGTTATTTTTTAAAAAAAATTATTTTTTTAATTCATAAAAAAAATCAAGTTTTGATTTTTAAAAAAATGAAGTTTTTGATTTACAAAAAAAAATAAAAAACACAACATCGCAATATTGAAAAATCAAATTTTTATTAATGTAACGAAATTATACAAATTTAGAAATGTGCAAATATACAAAAAGTTGGAAATTCTAAATTATTAAAAATTCTAAATTATTAAAAATTACAAAATTACAAATGACAAAAATAAAAGTTGTCTAGTTTAAGTTGATCGCGTCCATCTCGTCTTCCATGTCCGACGAGCTATCCTCGATCGCTGAAATATGTTGCTTCCTCTTCATCGCATCCAGATGGTCCTTGTAGCATATGCAGATCTCGAGCGATTCTTCGCTTAGTCGACTTCTCCGCTCGTTCAAAACCCTGCCAGTAAGAGAAAAAGCAAACTCCGAAGCTACCGTGCTAGCTTGGATCGTTAGTAAATCTCGGGTATTTACTTTACCTTTCCACCATTTTAAAATATCGAAATTTTCTAATTCGTCTGTGGACATAAAATCACGAAATTGTGTTTTTTGTACAACCCTAATTCATTTAAACTACTAGATGTTGTGCGCGCTTTTTTCCTAGAGGCTATCTCTAACATTTTATTTTTAAAACTACTAGATGTTTTTGGTTGCGACACATCCTCTCGGGGACGCAATCCGTATAAATTATCGTAATAATTATAACATTCAGTAAAAATAGTGTTAAAATTTAAAATACTCAGATTATCTAAATCTGAATCACTTAAATTTATGCCTATATTGTTATTTATTTCTTCAATAAAATTTTCTACGCCGTCTACGCCGAAAAGAGGATTCAAAGCGGCGGCGCATGAAAACATAACTGGGATTTTTCTACAATATTTTTTAAAAAAATTTCCATTATTTCTATTAATTCGCTCCATCCGGCATGTTGTTTAAAATAGTTTAATTTTTGTAAAATATTAACAATATTTTCAATAACTAGCGGGCTAGTAGGATAATATACGCCCGATAAACTATTTGTCGCTGTATAAAAAAAAACTTCTAATAAATCCATGTAATGTTCTAAAATTGTCCAATCGGACTCGGTTAATTCATGTTAACCTAACAAAGTACAAAATTCCATTAGTAGTGTTTTTTGGCGAATCGCTCGTTTTAACATTATATACGTAGAGTTCCATCTAATTAACATGTCAAATAGAGGTTTCAAAAATTTTTGACCTTGCCCGGTCACGAATTTTCTAAAATCTTGACGTCGTCATTTAGAACTATAAATAAATTGTAACATTAAACGTATTTTATTAGTGTATGGTTCCATATACGACAAACTATCTTGTACTACTAAATTTAAAACGTGACACGCGCAACGAGTATGAAAAAAAGAATCGTTTAACATAGGTTTCAAATCACGTTTTAACCACTCAATTGAGGTGGTATTATTTGTGGCGTTATCGAAATAAATACTCATAATTTTATCTTTTATTTTAAATTCGCGCATATATTTTGAAATTATTTGATAAATCGCTTCACCGGCGTGCCGTACTTCGAAACTTTCAAAACAAATTATTCGCTTATTTAGATCCCAGGAAACAAGATCGACCCAGTGACACGTTATAGACATATACGATAATCCTAATTTTATACTACTTGTCCAAACGTCGCTCGTTAAACTCACTCGACCCTCAAATTTTTCAAAAAAATTAATTAATGTTTGTTTTGCTTCTAAATAATATTTAAGTGCGCCGCGCCTAATTGAAGATCGACTTACTTGGTGATATTTGGGTTGTAGCCATTGGTGGATGTACTCGGTTTCTTCTTCGTTGTCGTAGTGGCTGAACGACAACCCACGTCTGATGATGTTCTTCACCTGCAGCTCCCGCTGCCGACCTTGATCGTACGTCCAGATTTGTCCGGATGCCGATAATTGCGTCTGGGTCGACTCGGGAGGAGCTTGTTTGCCTGCGTAAGACTTAACGTGTCTTGCGAGTGTCGAGTTGCCAGCGATCGAAAATAATTTCGAGCACTGTTTGCACCTCGCCTTTTGCTCCGCGCCGACTTGCACTAAGTAAAAATATTCCCAAACCGGCGCCGTACGCTTGTGCTCCACCACTTCGTGAGCGACGGATGATGAAGAAGACGTCTGCGTTGACGATATATTCGAGAGAATAGAGATTAGAGAGAGAGGGTGGGGGATGAGGGGGTAGAAGAGGGAAAGAAGGAGGGGGGGTTTATAGATTTTTTTTAAAAAAAATTTTAAAAAAAAATTATTTTAGTTTTTTAATAAAATAATGGCTGCCAGCATGCCCATGTGGCATGCTGGCAGCCGGTTGGTTTCCAACGGCTCTAAGAGCCAGCCCGGGCTTAGCCCGGGCTTTTCCCGGCCCGGCCCGGGCACCGGGCCGGGCATTTGCCCTACAATGGGGCCCGGAAGGGCCCCATGGCCCGGCCTGGGCCCGAGGCAGGCTTGGCCCGGGACCGGGCCTGTCGGGCTTTTCACCGGGTCGGGCCGGTCCGCCCCGGTGGGCCCGTTTTTTAGGACACCTCTATCCGCATTGATCCTAATAATGATTATTTCAACTAACTGTGAACAGAACTTATTGGTACTGAGATGACTCTTTTTTACTGATACTTCTTGTCTTGATTTATTTGTAGAGGCTACTTTTGAGGTTTTGTCAAGGCTATTACAAATTAAATATGCAAGTGACTATTATATATATATATATTATTTTATTTACTAAAACTTTAAAACGTATTCATTCTTATTAAAAAGTCAATATTAGATAATGTGTTTAGTGTAAAATTATAGCAGTTTAATCTTTAATGTTTTACTCGTTGGTGCTCTCTGGGCTAAAAAAAAGAACCAGAGACATGTTGTTGGACATGTCGGTCCGCTATTTTATTTGTGGTTGCCTTTCTGGTTGTAGCATAGTGGCTGCGCTGTTGCTTTATTTGTCTTATTAGTTGCTGCTTTATTTTTATTTGACACGTTTATTAATCAACAAATGATTTGAAATACCCCTATTAATAGTTATTTATCCAACTTCATTTTGCAATCAATGATGCATGTATATTCAATCACATTTGTAGTTGCCCTGCTGCTTTGTGGCTTTAATAAATAAAATGTGAGATGCTTTGAAAATTTGAATGATACTTGAATGCTTTGTTCATTTTGTTGGATACTTTGAAAGTTTGAATGATAGTTTATAACTTTGTATACTATTATACTACTGAGAATGCAAAATTTTGTTGGATAAATAAAGTATTGCATGGATAATATAAAAGATATCTGAAAATCTAACGATCTAATGAAGTTATGGGGCTTTTATGATGTTGATTTTTTTTTCAACTAGCAATTTTTCTCGTGATATAGTCATGTAAAATATTTTTTTCATTTCATTTAACTAATATTATTTTCATTTCGTGTCCTATTAGAATGGCTTCTTCTGTTGGTTCTAGTGAGGTTCCCGTATCATTGGTACCAACCGATATAGATCCGTTCTGGGCATTTGGTAAGAAGCTGGTTGCAAACGACACAAACCGAATCAAATGCAACTATTGCAAGCAGACAGTGAATGGCAGAATTACACGTTTCAAGCATCATTTGGCTGGGTGGAATGGTAATGTTAAGTCATGCCCTCAGGTTCCCGCCGACGTTAAGGCTAAAGCGGATTCGGCCCTGAACTCAAATTTAGAGAGTAAGAGGGCTAAAAATGTCAAGTTTCAAACAATCCTGAATGAGGTGGTTGTTGAGTGTCTCTCAAAGATATATAGGAAAGATCCTTCTACACAGGATCACATCAGCGCTGAGCTTGATGTTTACCAATACCAACAAGAGTTATTTGATAAATAGATAGCAAAGAGACAGCTACAAAATCCCAACTTAAATCCAGGTACATTTTAATATATATATTTATTAACAATAATGATGTATTTATGTATAATAAATGAATAATTAATAGTTTAATACATTGTGTTGTCATTTTAATTTTCACAGTACATTGGTGGCGGCTTAACGGTGCTGATACGCCGTACCTTAAAACTATGGCCATGAAAATTTTAAGTCTGACTACTTCATCTTCTGGCTGTGAGAGGAACTAAAGGACCTTCGAGATGGTATACATTAATTTAGTTATGTAGTTAAACATATATATCTTACAATATGATTGTATGCATTATTTAACTCTTTTTAAAAATGTACAGATACATTCTAAAAAGAGAAATAAACTTGATAACAAGCGATTGAACGATTTAGTATTTGTAAAGTTCAATGCTTTGCTAAAGTCGAAATATTCAGAGACATCTCGAGATCCATTGGCAGCTAAGAATGGTGAATGTTGATCCTGAGGAGGATGAAGATGAAGATGACAATGATGAAGTCTTTCCTGGCGAGGGGCTGACATGAGCGCAAATTGACAATATAGTCGACGCTGATCATGATGAAAGTAGACCTCAAAGATTAGCTACAAGCAAAAAAGTGGCAATTAGTTATCAAAGAAGGGGAAAGAGAAAAATATCTGAAGTGGACGAGGGAGATCTAGAGGGTTCATCGGATGAAGATCATATTTTATCTACTCTGCCGACTATAGATGAGTTTTTAGGGGATGAAGAATGAGGTATGTTTGAAATTTGATGTTTGGAATTTTAATCTTAAAATCACTAGTTTTGCAAATTTTCATCTTTAAAGTGTTGTATGTTAAATGCTACATATAGATTTTAATATTTAAAAGTTCAATACTTTGTAAAATAGGTAGTACTGTGATATGTATAAAAATTAAAAAATGACATTTAATTACATATATAATTAATTAAATATTAAAATCCGATATATGAAATATCCCCGATATATAAAAAACCGACATGAAAACCCAAACCGACGTGTCCCCGACATCCGACATCTGCAACATTGGGTAATATTAAGAAAATAATCAATTATTCGAGCTTACTCTAATTAACCTATCACCTAAATTACTGGACTTATGCATTTAAGATCTCGTTGGTCGGTCACACCAATGAGCCAAACAAAAATTGCGTGAAAGCGTACGCGATGCAAAATTAACATTCAAGCGCTCATAACACGCGCAATAAAACTCGACGCTACATAACAACCCAACAACGCACAAAAACATGCGCTACAGACATAACGACAAGAACAATAAAAATAAATAAAAGGATGCGTCGCGGATTGCATCACGAGGCATTATCTACAAGCCTACGAGAGTGAGAATAGGTCTTACAACAACTTAGACACTACATACAATGGGCACAACAAAAGATGACGACCGCAACAAATAAGCATCATTGTGAGGTCCAATTTGAGGTGGAAGGTTCATTGTTCGTCAAACTAAGGTCATACAAACATACATCAGTGGACGACATCCGTGGCCAATCTACAACATCCGAAGTTATCAGCCCGTTTCAAAATTCTATGGCCCTTCCAGATTATGGACCACATAGGCATTGTGGTCAATCGTTTGTGAGTCCCTTTAACGAATCGCATCCACTAGGAGTTCCATGTATTTCATCTCAAGAAGCACGACACACTTCCCGCACAAATTGTAAATACTTACGCCACATAGTGGACCCCATAATCCATCCTTGACAGTTGGGCCGCACTATGGGATGGGTTTGGGTCAATCAGGATCTCGTGAGTTGGTTGTGCCACCCTTCCATTGATGCCACCAATGTTCATCCTGACGACTCCCCTCGCTGATTTTTAGAGTTTTGCCTTGAGGACAAGACACATTTTGCAAACAGGGATATTGCTAGGAACGGGGCAATGTGGAGCTGACTACACACACTTGTCGGGTCTACACACACAAGATGACTCCGACAGACAGCGAGACTTCCCTACAAAGTAACTGACTGGACTTTCATGTCATTTTATCTAGCGCACTCTTTTCATTTCTATTATTTTGTGAACTTATAGTATTTACACCTTTGCCACTCTAATCGGGATATAGGTATGTATATCGCTTTGAGGAGTTATTTTGGATGGTCATGAGATTGGCCTAGGTATGGAACAAGAGGTTTCCCCCAGAGATATCTCCATCCCCTCCTCCATCCCCCACATCTCCCATCTCTTGGTAGCTTCAAAGCTAAGGGGTATGAATGACACTCAGGATCTTATTCCTTTACCCAAAGGATCTGTTTTGTTGGACAGAATTGGAATCAAATGTTTTTCAATTGTAGAAAAGAATTCTGTCACAAGAATTACTAATTTAGTTAATACTAAAATAAATCAGTATTAAGTAACACTCATTAAATAATTATATGATCATCTCTACAAGTTAAATACAACTTAAAATTCATCATATTATTTATATAGATCGCATATCCGTCTAACCCTATTTTCAATTTCTCAAAACTGCACTAGGATTATCTCTCTAGAGATTTCTGTCTCTACAAAACTTACCAACCAAATCCAAGCAACATATATAAACAAGCTAGCACGAGTCCACAAAATTGTTTCTTGCCCCATTAAAGCATGGACCTGTGTCCACTATCAATATTAAAAAAATCAAGTCAAGAAAACACAGCTGATAAGAAACTTACCCAAAGCGTTTTATAAAAGACCTGTATGCTGGCAAGAGAATTTCGGCAACTGCAAGCCTTAGAGACTCCCGAAGCTCTAAATCAGGTACTGTCCATTGAGATTGCCTTTGATGAAGCTCCTCAAATTGTAAATTGAAGGACTTGAACCTGATGTAATTAAGGAAAGGAAATACTTAAGTTTCAAATTCCATAATGAAATTAAAATACACCAGCATCCTACTTATGATTCTCAACCTCTCCTTTACATTGGCTCTTGAAACTCCACTGCTATTGCTCCCATCACTTCCTCCAGGACCTGAACCGCTGGAAGAACCCAAGCCTTGAACTGTGAGTGTCTGCCGAATCTGGATAGATCCATGGAATAACAAGTTAGCATCAAGAACATTAGGGCTTCAACAATATACCAAGCTCATATATTTATGCATGCCGATTAAACAGAATTGACAACTCAAGTTACAATAAATATAAATTTTAGGTTAAGGTTGGTAGATTATCTTTGCAATTATGAGTTATAACTTGCACAATTGATCCTCTGTGGCCTTAGGAAACGACTGCTCCCAAGTCAGCTTTCCCACTCTCCTCTCTCAAAAACACAAGAGCACTAGAACACAAGGACACGAACTCTCAAAGCTAGTTATTTCCCACGCTAAATACAAATGAGAAGGTCCACCCATTTTTATAGGGCTTCAAGGATATTCCCTCTATTGAATGGACTATTCTAGATTACTATACATAATTGTGTGTGGTGTGTGTACATGCATGTACACACTAATTCATATAAAAATAGAGGCACTGTAATGTCTACATGCATTTACAAAAATTGCATAGAACTTGAAATAATGAAGAGCGAGCTCGATAAGATTCAAAATCATCTTAAATCATGTTTGATCCAAGAAGCGGTGCTAGTTGATACTATTTTTATATAGCCAATATTAAAGCTAAAATTAATGTATTCAAACTAAAGCACTTTGTAAATGTTGAATTTGTTTGCTGCCTGCCAGCCACCTAACTTTTTATCATATGTTTCTTTGATTAATTTTCAAATTAAAGATTGAGATTCAAAGTCCATAATGTCAGATGCCAAATTTGACTTTGATTCTCAGCTATTCACTATAAAAGAGGGTTAGTGATGAAGAACACACACCACCAGTTGATCATCTTGGAGAAAGGAGCTCTCGGAGGTGGATCTACGGAGAAGGCTATGAGGCTACAGCGGACTGCGGTGAGTGCGACGAGGCTGCGGTGGGGCAGGCGGTGCAATGAGCAATAGTCTTGGCCGCAAGTTGGGTGCTATTCCGCGTTGACTTCTCCAGGGGCAATGGTGCTGGTGCTCGTAACGGTTCGTTGTGTGATTGGTGGCGAATCACTTCTGTGAGCGATTGTCATGCGCGTGTTTTTCTATTGATTGCAGAGAGTAATTACAATTACCCTGACCCCAAGGTATTATCACTCATGCAGTTTTTTGTAGCGGCATTTTTTGGATTTCTATTCCTTAATTTGAGTACTGATTAATTTTATTGTGATAATAAAGTTATGCAAAAATAGGGCATAATGACGACAAAGGATCCATATAGCCGACCCACTATAGTGGGATAAAGGCTTGAGTGTTGTTGATGTAAATAAAATTATGAAAAAAAACATTCTTATTTGATCATGTCTATAGCCGTGCCTAGGGATTGCGTTTCCACGACCGGAAATCCCAATCAGTGGTAGCAGAGTTAGGTTCTGCTTCTGCAGGAGGTTGATTGGACATTTGGAAGAGATTTGACTGCAGTGGTGAACGACTAGGTACTTTTCCCATGCTTTTAAATCCCTTGAATTAACCAGGTCTCTTAGTCGTGCATGGGAACAAATATGACAGGGAAGAATATGACTTGGCTCGGCACTCAATGGAAAAGTTCAATAGTAGAGAAATTTTAGTTTGTGACAGATTCACGTCAAAAATATGCTAGTTGACTAGAGTCTGATGTGGGTTCCACGGGGCCGAGATAAATTGAACATTGAAGTGAAGAACGGGTAGTGAATTGACTTGGATAAGCGTGCCACTAACGCCAACAAGAGATGTGTTGGCGATAAGGTGCTCTCCAACATTAGCATCGAGGAGTATTCAATCAAGATTTGAGAGATTGCATCTGGCGAAGTTGTTGACCACATGATTATTGTTGAAACAACTATATGGACTGAAGATGCAGGAGGGTGGTAACATGCATGAACACTTTAATGTGTCGAACGACCTTATAAACCAATTACATGTGGTGGGTGCGAAAGTGGAGGAAGAAAACAACGCCCCACCATTTCTTATCTCGCTTTTGCTGTTATTTAAACACACAGTGAGCACACTCCTGTATGTGAAGGATAATGTTGGGCTGGAGGTCACATCATCGTTATTGTTCAAGCAGATGCTAAAAGACTTTGTGTGACAACTCAAAATTTCACGCACGTATGTTTTATTCTCCCCGATGATGAAAAAGGCCGTATGATTTTTTTTTCTCGAGATTTATCTTTTGCGCATTTTCCTTGCATTTGATTTATTTATGGGGGTGTCAATAATATTTTCCACTTCATTGATTTCATTTTTCGTTTTATGTGGGCTGTGACTGCATATGATTTTGCGGGCTGGACATGCTTGTTGGCTGTTATGTTAGTGGGCTTCTATATTTATATGGGCTGGCCAGGCTTGTTACTTTAATGGTGGGCTGGCTGTTTTGACTGAATGATGGATATGGATAAGCCGGCTGAGGTATGTGCTGGCTGTGTTGGTTGGCGCTGGATATGTTTGCTGGCTGAGTTTGGGCTTGTGTTTGGACACTTGGTTGTGGAGTTTTGACACTTGGTGTTGGCTGAAATTATGTTGTGATGCATGTGGTGACACCTAGCTGAGTTACCAACTCCAATTTGTCTTCTTCTTGCATCTTACCGCCCCTACTCTTTAAATATTGGGTGGATTTCTGCCTCTCCTCATCCACCTGCTTTCCCTCTTCTCTACTACTTCTTGCTGGTCGAGTTGCTGTTCTTTGCTGTCTTGTTGCAGCACTGCCCCTAGCTGTTGCTCCTGAAACTGCTGCCTCCTCTACTATTTTGCTGAGCTGTGCTGGAAGCTTACTGCCGCCACTTTGGCTGCCCTACTGCTGCCTTTTCATTTGACTGGATCAGTGTATATGCTCTATTTGGATTAATTTTTTTGGTTTTAGTTCTGAGGTTGAGAAGTTATGTTGGAAGCCAAGCTTAAGTTTATGCAGTGCTGGACAATTGGATTAAGAGGACGGGAAGTCCATTCAGAGGGCTGGCTTTAACCCAATTTTGAGGCATATGACGAGTTGTCCAGCAAAGCATAAAGCGTTGGCCTTTAATTAGTATTTTTATTATTTAACTTTCCAATACAACTCTTACGCTCCATGTTACACGAGACGCAACCCAAGATAAGATGCGTGTTATTTCAGTGATTCCCAAAGCTTAAAACTTCGAGGATGGCGTCTCGTGACAACCGTGACATACATGCGGCAAGGGATATAAATAAAGGAAAGGAAATGGTGAGTATTTTATTTCTTGAAATTATGGGTATTCAATTATTTTGCCATATTTAATTTCCTGACTCTTTGAACAAACTTGCATGTTCATATGTGTTTCGCCTTAAAGAGATATCGATAAAGAAATAAAATGGGCAAGGAAACAATTAAAACGATAGTTATTCTGAGGGGAATTATTTTATTATAAACTCTTATTTACACGGAAGAATAAAATCTATCTAAAAGTCTGCATAGGGAAATGTGATGGTTTCGAATCCGATGATGTAGAGGAATCTACGGATGGATTCACCAGTAGGGGTGAGCCTACAAAAGCCCTTAAGTGGGAAGCTCTTAAGTAGGTGGTGGCCAATTCAGATGCATCACCGGAGCATTTCTCATTTTATGTAACTAAAGGGAAAGTTTATGAATTAGTATTAAGGGTAATACACTGACTAAGTTTATTGTGTTGTATGCATATTGGTATCATCCTTTTTATTTGCATGTATAACTGTTTCACGAAATACTGTTCTCACATAGTCATAATTTTTATGACTAACCCAGAGTGGACACATTTTTTTAGACAGAAGGACCAACTCCAAGCAAAACATGCAGGGTCTTGGCAGCTGAACTGGTCAAAGCACTAATTGAAGCCCGGGACTGGCATAGAGCTCGTTGTACTGAAGCTACGTGTATCTATTGTGATAAGTCTATCTAGGATATGTAAATGACCGTGTAATGAACGAAGAAACGGAATAAAAAGTTGGGAGTATGTTCTTTGTACTTGCATTCTGGTATAATGTGACCATTTTATTCAAAACTGTTGTCCGATCCTTGATTCAATTAAAGAGCTCAGGATTTGGGTCTCTACAATTGGTATCAGAGACCGGTTCAGGGTTTTTGGACAAAGTGGGTCACAGGTAGTACAAAGACATTACACGAATAACTCGTTATTCAAGCATATTCCAATTGAAACCGACAGGCAACTTGTGCCGACCGTGAAGTAGGGATTCAAATCTGAGGGCAGCGTTATTGGACGTCATTATCCAGTCAATTTTCGGGGACGAAAACTCTTTTAATGGGGAAGATTTTGTGACAACCCAAAATTTCACGCACGTATGTTTTATTCTCCCCGATGATGAAAAAGGCCGTATGATATTTTTTTTCTCGAGATTTATCTTTTGCGCATTTTTCGTTTCATTTGATTTATTTATGTGGGTGTCAATAATATTTTCCACTTCATTAATTTCATTTTTCGTTTTATGTGGACTGTGACTGTTTATGATTTTGCGGGCTGGACATGCTTGTTGGTTGTTATGTTAGTGGGCTTCTATATTTATATGGGCTGGCCAGGCTTGTTACTTTAATGGTGGGCTGGCTGTGTTGGCTGAATGCTGGATATGGATAAGCCGGCTGAGGTATGTGCTGGTTGTGTTGGCTGGCGCTGGATATGTTTGTTGGCTGAGTTTGGGCTTGTGTTTGGACACTTGGTTGTGGAGTTTTGACACTTGGTGTTGGCTAAAATTATGTTGGGATGCATGTGGTGACACCTAGCTGAGTTACCAACTCCAATTTGGCTTCTTCTTGCCTCTTCACCGCCCCTACTCCTCTTTAAATATTGGGTGGATTTCTGCCTCTCCTCATCCACCTGCTCTCCCTCTTCTCCACTACTTCTTGCTGGCCGAGTTGTTGTTCTCTGCTGTCTTGCTGCAGCACTGCCCCTAGCTGTTGCTCCCAAAACTGCTGCCTCCTCTACTATTTTGTTTAGCTGTGCTGGAAGCTTGCTGCCGCCACTTTGGCTGCCCTACTGCTGCCTTTTCATTTGACTGGATCAGTGTATATGCTCTACTTGGATTAATTTTTTTGGTTTTAGTTCTGAGGTTGAGAAGTTATGTTGGAAGTCAAGCTTAAGTTTATGCAGTGCTGGACAATTGGATTAAGAGGACGGGAAGTCCATTCGGAGGGCTGGCTTTAGCCCAATTTTGAGGCATATGACGAGTTGTCCAGCAAAGCATAAAGCGTTGGACTTTAATTAGTATTTTTATTATTTAACTTTCCAATACAACTCTTACGCTCCATGTTACACGAGACACAACCCAAGATAAGATGCGTGTTATTTCAGTGGTTCCCAAAGCTTAAAACTTTGAGGATGACGTCCCGTGACAACCGTGACATACATGCGGCAAGGGATATAAATAAAGGAATGGAAAGGGTGAGTATTTTATTTCTTGAAATTATGGGTATTCAATTATTTTGCCATATTTAATTTCTTGACTCTTTGAACAAACTTGCATGTGCATATGTGTTTCGCCTTAAAGAGATATCGCTAAAGAAATAAAATGGGCGAGGAAACAATTAAAGCAATAGTTATTTTGAGGGGAATTATTTTATTATAAACTCTTATTTACATGGCAAGATAAAATCTATCTAAAAGTTTGCATAGGGAAATGTGATGGTTTCGAATTCTATGATGTAGAGGAATCTACGGATGTATTCACCAGTAGGGGTGAGACAACAAAAGCTCTTAAGTGGGTGGTGGCCAATTCAGATGCATCATCGGAGCATTTTTCATTTTATGTAACTAAAGGGAAAGTTTATGAATTAGTATTAAGGGTAATCAACTGACTAACTTTATTGTGTTGTATGCATATTGGTATCATCCTCTTTATTTGCATGTATAACTGTTTCACGAAATACTGTTCTCACATAGTCATAATTTTTTTGACTAACCCAGAGTGGACACATTGTTTTTAGACAGAAGAACCAACTCCAAGCAAAACATGCAGGGTCTTGACAGCTGAACTGGTCAAAGCACTAATTGAAGCCCGGGACTGGTATAGAGCTCGTTGTACTGGACCTACGTGTATCTATTGTGATAAGTCTATCTAGGATATGTAAATGACCGTGTAATGAACGAAGAAACGGAATAAAAGTTGGGTGTATGTTCTTTGTACTTGCATTCTGGTATAATGTGACTCTTTTATTCAAAACTGTTGTCCGATCCTTGATTCAATTAAAGAGCCCAGGATTTGGGTCTCTACACTTTGCTCCTCAGGGTGAGCATATTTTGGCGGTAGATAGACGAGAGAAAATGTTTGGCAGGGGATCAATGGGTACATGGGCTCGGTCGACGTTGAAGAAGAGATTTGTTTGTTATCACTTTGGACAGAGCAATCATATCAGAAGGAACTAATCACAGCGTGCACAGAGTTCTGGAGATGTACAAGATACGGTTGTAGTGACACTAGATTTGGGAGTGGAGATTGATGGTATTTATAACATGATGAAGTTTGTCATGATCATCCTCCCATTCGGACAATCCAAGCCCATGGATGCATCTAGATAGTCACTCTGAGTCAAGATCACATATTTATTAATTATTATTTTAGTCGTATTTGATACCAAATCGAGTTGAGCATTGTGAACCGTTTAATTCGGGCGCCCTAGGAGTTATTTTCATTTATATAGGAGTGCAGGCATCAGTTTTGAGCATCGACAGCTTTTGGAGAGAAAAAATCTGGTCACGTTGGTGGACTCCAGTCGTTCGGTGCGACGTCGAGCCCCCTTGGTGCGACTTCAAAGTTTCTGTTTCCTGTTTGTCTTCCCCAATCGCCAGCTTCGACTGCCTCCTGATTTCCGTGAGTACCCAGTTTCTCTTCATCTGTGTGAGTCCTCTCTGTTTCCCGTGAAAGCCAGCGTTCAACCCACATGTGAACCTTCCTCTTGAAAGTGACTCCGCCTTCAGCATTTTCCCCAGCCAATAAAGCCCTTGAATCCCGCTATTGCTTTTGTCGTGCCCCCCCCCCCCCCCCCCACCCAGTTTCCTCCCTGTAAGCCCTTCCCCTAGCACTTACTAAGATCCATTTCCCGTTAATTTCACACTTCCAGAAGCAATACTTAACAACAATACACATAAAATTCCCCTTTCCTAAAAGCCCGCCTAACATACCAAAAAGGCCTCCCAGAACAGGAACTCCAGACCAAAATTAATTTCTGGATCAACACCTACACTGAGTCCTTAACTCCAAACCCATCCAGCCCGTGAACCTCTTCATCCCTATTTCCAACTACATTCCACTTCTATTTGGCCATAGCCCACTCCAGTTGGAGCCGCAAATCCGGATCTCTGTTGTCGCGACATTTTCTCTCCCGCTGCATACACGCGTAAGTCATAATTTGGTATTTTAGTTTTCTACTTTTGACTGCTTAGACTATATCTAGTTGGATGTGATATTACATATTATTACTGTGAAATTGTTGAATTTGAAAGATTTAATTGACAACGTTCAAATTACTTGCGACTCACATACTTGTGAATCTATGCTTGTCCTCAATTAATTTTTTGCTAACAAATGTGTCTGCTTATATTTGATTTTCATTAATTGTTCATTACTAAATTAAATCAGACTATCATTTGCATTTGCATTAAGTTGACATTTTATTGGTTTGCGTATATGCTCTCATGTAATTTAGAATCGTTGTAGGTACATAGCATCCATCGTGTGATCACTTGCACTGCACCTAGGATTTGGGCATCGATTATCCGCAACCTATAGATCTGTTCTGCGTCAGTTTGGTACCAGAGGAATGTTTGGGCTTAGTAATATGTGGGACTAAATTCCACATCACTCAATGTCATATCATAGTGGTCTTCACTGCCCTAATCCTCTATTTGAGGAAGCACAATCCTTTTACGCATGATTCCACACTAGTGATAAAGAACACACACCACTGGTTGATCATCTTTGAGAAAGGAGTTGTTGGAGGTGGATTTATAAAGAAGAAGGTGGCAAGGCTGCGACAGGCTGTAGTGAGTGTGGCGAGATTGCAGTGAGGCAGGTGGCGCAGTGAGCGGTGGGCTTGCATGCGAGTTGTGTGTTATTCAGCATTGACTTCTCCGGAGGAGGCGGTGGTGCTGGTGCTAGTGACGGGCCATTGTGTGATTGACGTGAATTGCTTCTATAAGTGATTGTTGTGCGGCTGTTTTAATACGGATTGTAGAGGGTAGTTTTAATTACCATGGCCCCAAGTTACTATAGCTCATGCAGATTTTTATAGTCTGAATTCTTTTGTGGGGGTATTTTTTGAACTTGTATCTCTTAATTTGAGTGTTGATTAATTTTATTATGCTAAAAAATTGTGAAAAAAGCGTTCTTGTTTTATCATGTCTTTAGCTGTGCCTGGAGCACTTCCGCAATCAAAAATTCCAACAATAAACAATGAAATCCACTGAATATCACAAAAAATAGAAATGTGTGGTAACATGTCCCATATAAAAATGATAGTACAAGTAATGTAATATATACAATGGCTCAACAAATATGAAAGAAAGCCTTCTCAAACAAGATTATTTAATTGATAGATGTTTAAAAACTTAAAAGGGTAAAGAAAATTAAATTAACAGATTTCAATCAAACATCAATATCAGCAATGCACCAAATTCATTATTCATGCGCTAAATTAGGATTATGAAACATATAAAATGCTCTTAACTGATAGAATTGGAATTCTAATTAAGACATAAGATCATGCCCGTCAAACTATTAGGCTGTTAAAGCTCATTTGTAAAAAAGACAAAGAGAGTTCATCGTATATTTTATCCTTCTTGTATTTAATCTCGCATCGACAAATGTATCTAGCTCATTGTACTTAAGCTCGATAAGATTCAAACTTATCTCAATTCAAGTCAAGTAAATTTGAAATAATAATTGTTTTACATTTCAAATTATCAAGTGTATCAGAGGACACTTTTTTTCGTTGTTCTCTCAATTAGACTCTCCCGTAATTTCTCTTGGTCTCGCCCAAACCTCTCTGGTTTTGTGTGAAACTCTCGTCCTTACACAAGAGCTCCCTGCGAGAACTAGAGACCTTCTCCAGAGAACTTGCAAGCTACTCCCCCCCCCCCCCATTCGTGACCTGAACTTGCAACCCTCTCTGGACAACTAGCATTTCTATCTGACCGCATGACTTCAACTCTCCTGCTCCGCTGCTCCATAATTTATAAGGCACTAGAACCCCTTTTCAACACGATTTGTGAGCTCTTTTGTTCAGTGATTGCGAACTCCTGGCCAAGTTCCAGTTCTTGCAAACTCTTAGTTGATCCCCAGGGTTTGCGAACTTCCAGTCGGGCTCCCGCGCCTGCGAACTCCCGGCCGAACCTTAGTGCGTGTCAACTCCCAACTGAACCTTAATTTCGGTGAATTGCCAACCGAGCCTTAGTACCTATGAACTCCTAACCGAGGCGAGCTCAAGTGACTGTGAACTCCCAAACGAGCTCCTTGTCAACTACACCCTACCACGAACTCCCGACGTCCGCGATTTTTCTTACCAAGTTCCCTACCAGCGAATTAAAACGTCTTCTGACAAGCTCCCTACAAACGACTTCCTTTATCGAGCTCCCCACCAACTTCCCTACCAGCAAATTCATTTGTCGAGCTACATACTAGTGACTTTTGTCGAGTTTTCCGCTAATGAGTTCTTCTTCCGATCTCGTCGAGCTCCTTCTGTCGTCGCGCTTTCGTACTCGCTAAGTTATAGCTCTTGTCAAGCTTGAGTACTCACATTAAACCATGGAGACACCCCAACTCCCTCCTGCTCCAACTACAATTGCTCCTACACCCACACCCATTTCCAATGCCTCTGGAAATCTCAGGACCACTTCCAAGTTGATTGGACTCAATTATCCTGATTTGAGTGTCTCTTTCATCGTCCTTCAGCACTCTCAACGCAAGAGACAATATCTCACAGACACTCCTCCAGACCCTACATCTCTCATCTATGCTGATTGGAACGTCAGTGATGCTTTTGTTCGTACGAGGATTGCAAATATTCTTTATAAAGACTGTTTGCTTATCATCGTCATGATCAAACTATAACGGGTGCTTGAGATCATCTTGCAGACCTTTACACTAAGAGTGTCAAAACTTCTTGCATCTACACCCATCTATTTAGATCTCTTTGATCGACCAACACTCTCTCCAAACTCCTGATGTTGCGAATCAAGAGGTTCAGTTGCTAGATGCAGAACTTCTCCAACATCATCATTTCACGGTTGACCTTGCAACGCAGTAGAAGTATTTTCATAAACTCCTTGTTATTTGTTATTTTATGTCCTTATAATTCCTACGAGATGATGCAACAATAAATTTTGGGAGAACATGACATTCCCTACTTGGATGTTACTGCAACTCGCATCTCTATTGTGACACACCTTCTATGCCAACCTTCGAAAGTATCACCTCCACCATCAAAAAAATTAGATTATTCTATTGATTGGGGGGCACGTATACATGGAGGCCACACTGGAGGTCGTGGAGGCCACACTGGATGTCGTGGAGGCCACACTAGAGGTCGTGGAGGCCACACTAGAGGTCATGGAGGGAACACCCTCTATGCTCACATTGTGAGAGGTTTGGTCGTCTTGCCAAGCGGTGCTTTGTGAAGCACACCCATCTTCGTCCTCGGGCTCATTCCAATGCTACTAAGTTATCCTTCTTCGAAGCCCATCTCTACTCCGCCACTCAAATCCAATTGATGATTCTCTTCGGCAGATATTGATGCTCTAATTAATGCTTCTAAGCAATTTGCTTCAATTGCAACTTCTTTAGGTAAGTGACTCATCGACTCTAGTTCCACCAATGATATGACTGACAAATCTTGTGTTATCTCATCTTGAAAAGCATAGCTGGTTCCTACCAGCGTTTGTGGTTGATGACTCTCTTGCTCCAAGTTATGGAATTGGAATTGCTACTACCACCTCTCTTCTATAAGAGTCTTGAGAGAGACGGCTGACTCGAAAGCTTGCAAGTGTGCGATTGGGTCAGACTCCCCAGTGTAAACTGGTAGTCGCAGCTCTCTGAAGTGAGCTGGAGTTGGTTCTTGTCGTACACTCTCTGTAAACGGCGATGACTCTTCCTGCTCCCCTAACATATAAGGGAAAGGAAAAAATGGAGCATAAACTGCAATTGAAAAAGGAACGTGAGGATTGGAAGGAAAGGTTGTTGTGGAAGGAGCAACTGCAGGAGCTGAAGGATAGGAATGACTTCCCTGAAAATTCAAGAATCTTGTTGGACTTCCTCGGGCAGCTTCCCGGAAGAAGTTTTGACGAGCTATAAACTCGTCATTTTGATATCGCAAAGGAGCTGCGACCTGCCCTGGCGGGTAAGTTGCTAGACAGGTCGGCGGATAAATAGGAGGAAAGACCGGCGGATTCCCCAATGCTGGTATTGGATTGACTGGAGGAACTGGCATTGCTGCGGGATGCGCCTCTAATTGTTGCGTGATAGCAGCTAGGGCATGGTTGATTGCCTGGAAATGCTGGGCGATTTCCCGGCGCGATTGCTCCAAGGCCTCCGAGAGAGGATCTTCACTAGGACTTGAAGGAGCAATGTTCTCGGCTGGTTGATGGTCTGGCATGGCTAACTGTTGGATTTCACTGTCTGTTCGAGATATGAAGGTCGCGTGTTAACTGTTGATGCAGAAAATGCCTCTGCACGCTCGATAGTGGAGCACGTTCGATCCGGGATGCAGAGATAAGAGAGGTGATGAGGACTATCGAGCAGCCGGTTACTTTAACGGTTAGGAATTGGCGGTTAAGGCTGAGAGAAGGGAGAAGGGAAGAAGAGAGGGGTCGCTTGCAGCGGCAACAACAGCGTTCGTCCGCCGCGGCTTAAATGTCACTCCTGTAACGGGCTTTCCCTTTATTATCAAAACAGTATTACAGCTTATGTAAAGGTTCCTTTGTCCAAAGCAAGGAAATAAAGATGGAAATACAAGAGGCTGGCGGCTAGAAAAAAGGTAAGCCGCGCAGGCCGCAGCGGGCTATCCAGGACGCCAGACTGCGCAGCTTGGTCACTCAAGTCGCGCAGACCGTAAGGCAGCAGGATGCTGGACTTTGCTGAGGGATCCAAGTCCAGAGGGCTAGCTGCTCGGGCAAGCCGCGGAGGCCGCTCATTCAGTATGAGCTTGTCCGCTTGGGAGCTGGCGGATAGGAAACTGTAGCCGCAGGGTTGGCTCTGCAGGTTGTTGTGGAAGTTGTCCTCCCCCTTCTGAAGAGCTATGGGGGCCTATTTATAGGCTTGGGCTGGAGACGGTCTTGGAAACGTTACCTCCGGTATGTCGGTGAGTTGTGCGAGTAGGCAAGGAGTCCGCCGAGTCTGCCCTTGCTAGGAGGATAAGGGAAGAGTCCTTCCCTGCTTAGGCTGAGATCGAGAGCTGGAACTTGCCTCTGCTGCTTGGAGGTCCCTGTCGAGCTAGGCAGACGCCAAGATGACGAGTCCGCGCTCACCGCGCGGAGAGGACTCGAGTCCGCCGACGAGCTGGGCGGATACTGAGAGCGGGGGTTCGCGCCCATTGTACGGAGAACTGGGTCTTGCCCTTATTGATCAGGAAGATGGAGTCCACTACTGCTTAAGCGGACACAAGAGTTGTCCGCCTCTGCTAGGCGGATAAGAGAGGACCGGGGCTCGCCTCTACCTCTCAGTGAAGCCCACGCGAGCAGGGAGGACACCGAGAAAGGGAGTCCGCGCATGCTGAGTGGCGAACTGGAGCTTGACCCCGTCGGGCTGAGAAGGGTCCACGCGGGCTGGGCGGACACCGCAACCATGAGCCCGCGCCTCTTGATAAGAGAGCAGAGCGGTCCACCTATGAGCCGGGCAGTCCGCACCTGTTGAAGAAAGAGCGATATCGCCCAGCGATTACCGAAATCGTCGGGCGATGGCGCGGTTAGGCCACTTAGCCGCGCGACCAGCAGGAGCGGGCTGAAGAGGCAGGTCGCGCCTCCTGCTGGGCATGCGGCTACCTAGCGGTCTGGGCGGATAGACTTGGTAGTCCTCCCAAGAAGAGCCATCACCTGGCGATATCAATATGGTCGGGCGATAGTGCGGTTAGAAAATCTAGCCGCGCGGTTTGCTTAACAGCTGGCCGCGAACCCCCGGGAAGAGCCGGAGGAGTCTGCGACTTGCGATCAAGCCGCCCCGAAGAGGATCGCCGATTTTTGGGTTAGCACATTGCATATTTGCATTTTTCTTATATTAGTTTCACATCTACAAATGTATATTCTTCTTCATCCTCTACTCTATATAAAGAGAGGAGCTCCTATGTAATACAACAACACTCAAGCTCCTACTTAATAAGTTAAATAATTTTGAAATAATAATTATTTTACATTTCAAATTATCACATAAGTAAAAGTCAAAACTAAAGAAACAAAAAATACTGATGATATTTTACCAAGCTGGGAAAAATGCACCTTTTCCCAAGCAACCCGCTTGTATTGACTTGCATTCTGCTGCACAATTCTTCTGTGCCTTTGAACCCAATCATCACCCAATAAATCTTTTCCTTCTGACCTGAAAAAAATAAACCCAGCTAGGTGATACTCCTAGGATATTGCAATTATTCAAAATTCAGTGTGTAAAAACAACATACTGTTGAACAGATTTCACCATGTAATTGATGTTATTCATGAGGAATAGATAAGTCAACGCAGGATCCTTATATTGCTTAGATTTACAGTCTAGGTTACTTTGAAGAGCTTGCATTATCCGCATAGTTACAATTGCCAGTCGAGAGATAGAGCCATCCCCAGTTGTTTCAAACTCTTGGTAAAGTTGCTTCAATGTTGACTGGTAACTGAAAATAAGCGCAATGTCTATTTGTCAGAATGCTAAGTATGCACATAAACGCAGTTCATATTTGAAGATCCAAAACAAGTTAACTAGTCAAAAAGACTGATAAAATATCATCTTTGAAAACTGCCACATGAAGATTTTCTGGCATAATTAGTCAACTACCTGAAAAAATGAGATATTTATTGGTAAAAAGTCTAAGATTGCACATAAACTTAGTTTGAATTGAATATCCCAAACAAGTGAAAAGGTGAACTCAAACAAAGACAACCTCAGTTAAAACTGCCACCTGGCAAATTTGTGGTTATAATCAGTTAAATATTATTAAAAATGCACGGTATCAGTATTTATCATCATACATATAAATATGATTAATTAACTACTCTGGTTCACTCGGTGTGGATGATCAAAATCGACCATTATTAGACTTGGCTATCGGATTAACTTACAAGTGATTAAAGAAGGGAGAATAATGCTAGAGGTTACTGAGTATTCCATAAAAGCCCTATACACAAGAATAAGTATATGAGGTGAAAATATGAGAGAGAGGCAAGGCATAAAGTATAAGCATAAAGTTTAGAGTAATACAGCCTTCAACCGAAGCATAGATATTGTCTGAGTCAAGCTTGCACATGAAAGCATGGAATAGATTTGGAGGCAAAACCTTGGTGAGAATATCAGCTTACTGTGAAGATGATGGCACATCTATAGATATATAAAAAGAGATCATTTTATTTAACGAGGACAAAAGCCTAGGAAATAGAATTCCTATTATACCCATCATTTGTTCGTTGCAGCGCATGCATGCAAAGGAAATATATATTTTTTTTTAAATGAGCTTCCGCCGCAAAAAAATTTTAGAAAAACTAGCGGCTTTGGAAATAGGAGAACATTGGACTGCAGCATGTGTTATTATTTACCAAAATTAACCGTTCTTATAATAATTCATGGAATATAATCCAAATATCAAGGTTTTGAGAACCGGACCGGAGATTGAACCGGAACAAGGAGAGGTTCGAGGTCGAACCGGTCCAACCGGTCCAACCGGGGTTGAACCGTAATAACATAATTCAAATTTAGGATTCAAATTTACCTAAATATTGAATTCAAATTTACCTAAATATTGAATTCAAATTATCTAAATATTGAATTCAAATTTACCTAAATATTAAATTCAAATTTACCTAAATATTAAATACGTGTTATAATATTTTAAAATATTAAATCTAATATTTTTATTTTGAGTAAACTATACAACTTTAAAATATTAACATCAATCTAAATTTTAAATGTAAATTATAATATTTTTAAAACTATAGTATGTTATAATAATGCTTTTAAATTTAATATGATATTATACTTTTATACTAAAAAATATGAAAGACAATATAATATATAAATAATATTACGAAAATATACCACAAAATCAAGTTGCTTCAATGGATGTGGTCTTACTTCTCCCACCAAGGGGGTCGGGATCGAATCCCAATCAAAGCAAAAATTTAAAACTTTTGCGTGGGTCCAGCATGTCGTTGACCCGCCCGGTTACGGGGAATGATGAGTCCTATTTATATAGGGTTTTTCGGACTCATCTGGGCTAGTTTTCACGCGTTTGCACTTCACTTTTAGTTCTATATCGTTCATATTTCATCTTGTCTTTATTTCCATAGGAAGTGCACACTTAGGCTCGTGGTTGTGTATTTTTTGTACTTTTAAAGTTTATACTCTCTTTTTGTGATTGCCTGGAATGTCTGCACATATCAGTGCTGGGTTTAGGGATTGTGTGCATGTTCCGGAGACATTTGGAAGCAGGAATATTGCGCACGCTCATCAGATATAGTGCGCACGACCACTGGTCGTGCGCCACTGCTCGTGCGCAATGTTCCCTGATTTCCAGAATCTGCCTGGGGTATGCGCACTATCACTGGACACAGTGCGCACGACCACTGGTCGTGCGCCACTGATCGTGTGCATTGATTCCATTTTCTTCCAAATTCTGGCTGGGGAAAACGCACTACCACTGGCCATAGTGCGCACGACCACTGGTCGTGCGCCACTGGTCATGTGCATTATAATTTCTGCAATCTATAAATTCGAAGGTTCCGCCCTAATTCTGGATCGCTCGACTTTTCTCCGCCATTTTTGTCTCCGAGGAAGGGTTCCGCCGTTCCCCTTCATCTTCCACCCTAGGGAGGTGCTCCGGGCAAGCTTTCACCGCCAAATCCGAGACGGAGCTTCCTCTCGGCCTCCTCCATCATCTCTTGGATTCATTTCAAGTTTCAACGTCATAGCCATCGAGCAAAGGGAAGCTTTCAACTTTCGTCCGCTGTCGTGAGACGAAGAAGACGGGTCATTAGAAGGTGGTGACAGCCCTTCTCTATCCCGGACGCAGTTGAGGACCGAGCTTGGACGCGGAATGACAACCCGACGATTCCAACCGTGAATCCTCAGCAAGACTTCGGATTCGGTCGATCTCTTGACTTGTTCTTCCTTTATTGTTGTTTATGTGTTGTTGTAAACCTTATTTATAGATGATGTATTCTTATTTGTAAAACGTTCTTACAATTATGTCTATGTGATTGTTTGTGTTCGTTATTTACTTGAGGTGCGCCTTATATTCCATCCACCAACCATCCACCCTTGTCGCACTAGCAATTGCTAGTGGCGTGCGTAGCGAAGAGGTGCTTACGACCCTCATTCCGCCATTCTCACCACCTCATCCGCAAGCCTACTCGCCCATCCGCCTAGTGATTCGGTGCATAGCGGCCCGACTAGTCTTCCATCCCGCCTGGCGAAGCATCGCATAGCGGCGTTGCATAGGAGTAGTTGTTAGCCTTTTATTTTCTGTTTGCGCAAATATCCAAACCCCCCTTAGTTAGCTCTGACCTAAGGACTTCAATCTCAAGTCCTCCTCGAAATTAACTCCACCTTATCGTGTTCCTTGTGAGATTGATACTTGGGAAAACTCTCATTTTATATTACTTGTGCGACCGGTTCACTGTCGTGATCTTTAGCATCAAGTTTTTGGCGCCGTTGCCGGGGAACACAGTCGTGTGAGTTTTTGGAGAGGGAGACGTGAGATTGCTTTACTTTTCCTTTGTAAATCGCTTTTGTTTTGTTCTATTTCTGTTTTGCCTGACTTTTTCTTGTTTCTGTAGGCAATTGTAGTATACATTGTTGGATTTAGTAATTTGCACAATTTATTTTGAATCTGCTGTTTCGACACCATGTGGGGATATTCGTATGCCCAATGTCGTTGGTGTGGGAAGCCTTCCCACGCTAGTCATGAATGCCCTACGAGAGATATTGAGCATAAGCCTCAGCGCACAATGCATGAGATGTTGTATTCGTACAGCCTTTCGAACACTGTGCCCCGAGCTTATGGTCAATCGTCCTCGCCACATACACCGTTCTCCTATTCCTCTCCGGCCCCACAAGGACCGCAGAGTAATGGGAGAAAGTGTTTGTATTGTCGTAGAACAGATCATGTCCTGAAGGATTGTGCCGAGTACCTCCGTGTTATGGAAGAGGATGATGAGCCGGACATCCGGATCATCCCGACTCCTACCCTTGGTGGCACACCTTCATCTTCTGGTTATGTCTCCATGTCACCTTCATTTGTTGAAGGGAATGATATGGACACAACCACCAGATGTGTGACTGATCTAGGCTTCGATGTGGTTGAGCCTATCTCTCATGTGCATACATCTCCAAGCGTGGAGCCGATTCTTTGTGAGGAACCTGCGCTTGACTTTTATTCAAGCAAAGTTCTTCCGCCTTTTGTGCATTCTACTTCAGTCGCCTCTGGCGACATTTTCGACGATGCAACACAAGTTGAGGATTGTGATACATGGGTTGTTTCCACTCCCATGGAGGAGGGCAAGCTTCTTGGTGTCGAGGATTCTCCCTTGATACCAAAGGAGGAAGTCCAAGTCTTGGTGGAGGCCTCTATGGATCCAGCCGAGCCTTGTAGCATTGTCGAGATTACTGACGATATTTTTCTACCTCAGCCTTTGGGGAGTGAAACCGGGATCACTCCCCCGATTATTTCTTTATGTTTTTCGTCTCTTGTATTTCTTGATCCCCCTTCCTTATCTGAGCCTGTGCAGGTTGAATCTCCACGGGTAAGTTGGGTTGACATTGAGCCTTGCGCTCAGGCTGTCGACGAGTGCATCCTCTTGTGTGAGGAGATTCCTACCTCCTTCACAGTGGAAGCCCCTGTCGTCACCTTCGCCCCCAGCGAACTTGTGGTGGACGAAACCTTGCTAGGCAAGGATTTATTTTGTGATACGATGAGGGAGGACCAGGCCTCCTCCTCATCCTATTTCCTATTTCCTCTACCTGTGTTGGGCAGGTATGATTATTTAGGTAGAGGGTAACTGCTCTATCACCGTATCGGTACCCGTTACCGAAACGGATATTGGAACAGTTACCTGTGCACTTTTTATTTCATAGGCCCATTAACTAGAACTGTTAGAATGTAATAAGTCGTGCTGGGATGACAGTAACCCCAGTACTTATCTTTCATTTTCTGCATTTTATTTTTCATGTCTATTTTTAGTTTTAGCATTTCTTTTTGTATATTTTGTTTTGTTTTTGCGGAGCTCACCCCTGCAGGTATTCTTGGAAAATTGCATTGGCAGGGTTCTGATTCTTCGTATGGCGGACCTGCTTCAAGTTTCCACGCGTCTTCTGGTATGTTCACTAGCTGAGCATTGGGTAACATCTTCCCTTAGCTCTTTATGATTTTAATTTCTCTATCATATGATGTGTAGTTTAGTTTAAGTCTGGGGGAGAGCCAGTTTTGTTACCTTTTGCACGTACACATCTCATGTGCATACTAGAAGCCATTATTGTTTTATTTTGCTTAGTTCATTGCATCACACACCACTGCACTCACATGAGCGCGTGCTTAGCTTTTGCGTGCTGCGAGTTAAACTCATTTTTTCGTTAGATTTGGGAAAATTATGGTGTTGACTTAGGATTGTGAGACAGAGTAAAATGTTGGCTTTGTTGTGTTTCTAGTCAACTGCTCTCGTCTCGTGTAGAAATTGGAGTAGATTAATTTTTCTGTATGCTTTTAATTTTATATTTTTCTAATTGCGTAAATATTTTTTATTCTACTCAAAAGTTGGTGAATCCGGTGTGAATCTGACGGTAGCTTAGGGATGTGTGTAGACGGCCGTTAGGTTAGTATTGCTCGAGTCGGGAGGATGGATAGTCTTTCTCGTTGGCTAAGAATTTGCCCCAAGCTATTCTTGAAGCATGGGTATAGGTTAGTCATGCATGAGTGTGATGTAGGCCATCATTTTGGCCCGGTTGAGCTTTGTACCATTCCTAACGTCTTATCCTCGCTAGCCCCGTTGTGCCTACCCCTCCTTTTGATTCAGCTCCACCATGATTTCACCAAAGCCTCATAGTCAATCCTAGTCGCACTCCCGAGTTGAGCTTTAGAGTTTTACATTTTCATTTTGGGATGTGATGTGGTGATTTTACTTGTGATTATGTGGATGTGCTCCAATGTTATATTTGCTGAATTGTGAAAATAAAATGAAGAGAAAGCAAAAGAAAAATATTTGTAAAGAAAAAGAAAAAAAAAAGAAAAGTGAAAAGGAAAAGTAAAATTGAAAATCCTATTTGAGATGTGCTTATTTTTGGAGTAGGCGGTGCACACACTCATATGTTAAAAGTTAAGTTTGGGGGTGTGGTGTACCCGCATATATTTTGGTTAGTTGATGGATTCCCTTCTTACTAGCTCCTTTGGGTTAGGTGCATAGTCTTCTTGTTGATCCTTGTTTACCTCACCGAAACCCAAGCCACATATCTTCACCTAAAGTCCTACTGATTCGTGTGTGAACCAAACCAGTGCCGTGGAGAGAATGCGAAAGGGCAAGCATATGGTCACCGACATTGCTGGATTCCTTTGGAGGTTATCCCGAGCCCTGATCTTTGACAATGCTCGCCTAGCGATTAGTCTACTTTCTCCATACGCATGACCGGATGATTCACCGTGATTCCATTTTTGAGTAGTAATAAAATTTTGATACGCATTGTGAAAAATATAAACTATTCTGCATACTTAGAAATTTTCTCTATTGTATTTTTACGCACGCGAGCTTGCGACTTCGCATGGTACTTTGTTTTTCAATTTCTTTGTTAGCTAGTAATTTTCCCTATCTGCTTAGATTTTTGTTTGCTCGGGACGCGCAAACAGTTAAGTCTGGGGGTGTGATGAGTCTTATTTATATAGGGTTTTTCGGACTCATCTGGGCTAGTTTTCACGCGTTTGCACTTCACTTTTAGTTCTATATCGTTCATATTTCATCTTGTCTTTATTTCCATAGGAAGTGCACACTTAGGCTCGTGGTTGTGTATTTTTTGTACTTTTAAAGTTTATACTCTCTTTTTGTGATTGTCTGAAATGTCTGCACATATCAGTGCTGGCTTTAGGGATTGTGTGCATGTTCCGGGGACATTTGGAAGTAGGAATACTGCGCACGCTCATCAGATATAGTGCGCACGACCACTGGTCGTGCGCCACTGCTCGTGCGCAATGTTCCCTGATTTCCAGAATCTGCCTGGGGTATGCGCACTATTACTGGACACAGTGCGCACGACCACTGGTCGTGCGCCACTGATCGTGTGCATTGATTCCATTTTCTTCCAAATTCTGGCTGGGGAAAACGCACTACCACTGGCCATAGTGCGCACGACCAGTCTGGTCGTGTGCATTATAATTTTTGCAATCTATAAATTCGCAGGTTCCGCCCTAATTCCGGATCGCTCGACTTTTCTCCGTCATTTTTGTCTCCGAGGAAGGGTTCCGTCGTTCCCCTTCATCTTCCACCCTAGGGAGGTGCTCCGGGCAAGCTTTCACCGCCAAATCCGAGACGGAGCTTCCTCTCGGCCTCCTCCATCATCTCTTGGATTCATTTCAAGTTTCAACGCCATAGCCATCGAGCAAAGGGAAGCTTTCAACTTTCGTCCGCTGTCGTGAGACGAAGAAGACGGGCCATTGGAAGGTGGTGACAGCCCTTCTCTATCCCGGACGCAGTTGAGGACCGAGCTTGGACGCGGAATGACAACCCGACGATTCCAACCGTGAATCCTCAGCAAGACTTCGGATTCGGTCGATCTCTTGACTTGTTCTTCCTTTATTGTTGTTTATGTGTTGTTGTAAACCTTATTTATAGATGATGTATGCTTATTTGTAAAACGTTCTTACAATTATGTCTATGTGATTGTTTGTGTTCGTTATTTACTTGAGGTGCGCCTTATATTCCATCCACCAACCATCCACCCTTGTCGCACTAGCAATTGCTAGTGGCGTGCGTAGCGAAGAGGTGCTTACGACCCTCATTCCGCCATTCTCACCACCTCATCCGCAAGCCTACTCGCCCATCCGCCTAGTGATTCGGTGCATAGCGGCCCGACTAGTCTTCCATCCCGCCTGGCGAAGCATCGCATAGCGGCGTTGCATAGGAGTAGTTGTTAGCCTTTTATTTTCTGTTTGCGCAAATATCCAAACTCCCCTTAGTTAGCTCTGTCCTAAGGACTTCAATCTCAAGTCCTCCTCGAAATTAACTCCACCTTACTGTGTTCCTTGTGAGATCGATACTTGGGAAAAACCCCCATTTTATATTACTTGTGCGGCCGGTTCACTGCCGTGATCTTTAGCATCAGGGAACCGGTCACGGTTCCCGGTTTTCCGGTTAACCCGCCCGGTTCCCCGGTTTTACATGAGAGTATTTCATGTGCTAATTTGCTAAGGAAATGTGGCAGTCTTTGATTGTTTTGATGGAAGGTACTGAAGAAGTAAGGGATGATAGAAGATCCCTTCTAAACTAGAAGTATGAGCCCTTCACCCCAAGGAAACAATAGCTGATATATTTGAAAACTTCTTCAAGATCGTCAATGTCCTGAAGAGCTACAGCTGGATTTTCACAAACGGAGAACTAAACGACAAGTTCCTAAGATCCTTAACCAAGGAATGGGACAACAAGAACTGTGTCATCAGGCAGTTTGGGACACTGGCTGGCATTTATCCTTTTCTTAATTAGCTGCCAAAATTCACTTTCTTCCTCACTTGTCTTGTCCCATCAACCTTTCCCTCCTCTTTACTTGTTTTTTCTCAAACTGGGCCCTCTTGTCCTTTTCCCTAGACGCTTTAGCCAATCTTTTCTCAGTACCCTTTAACATTAATCTTCACCCCCATATCACTACCCACACTTGCTTCCACATTAAACGATTCCCCTCATATTGGATTTGCCCCAACTTTTCATCTTTTCCCTACACCCAATTCTCTCCAAATTAATATCGAAAATTTAAACCCTTCCTTTTTGCCACCATGAGTGTCGTTTCTTAGAAACGAATTGTATGTTGCCCAAATTCTAAAAAGACCCCGATAAAAAAGTTTTAAAACTCAACCTTGGGGGCATGACCGATTTTTAAGGGCGGTATAGTGTTACGTAGGCACATTCACTCAAGCGGGCTCTTGTTACGCAGACACATTCACTCAAGCGGGCCCCCCTCGTCAGAGTTCATGGAACGCACATATGGAAGCCGCCATGATGTATTCATGGCGGAAATGCGGAATATAATATTAATTAATTAATTAATAATATATTATATTATATTAATTATTGTTTGTGTTGTATTATGGCTTCCCTCATCTATATAAGGGGGAAGGACATTAGTGTTGGGGAGCTTTTTGGATAGTGAACTTTTGGATTCTCTCTCTGGATCTCTTCCTCTCCCTTGAAACTGCTCTTTCTACCTTTCATGTATCTATGTATTATTATGAAGGTTAATGCAATGATATTTTGTTACATCAAGGAATCATGTTCGTAACCGATTTCTTTATAATGGGAAGAGTTGACATCCACGGCATGCGTGTATGGGGAGGCGAGAAGAATGCCCACAGGCGTGCCTTTTCTGTAACGTGCAGCATGGCAAGCAAAAAAGCCACAGAGGTGGCGTTGGAAGGGCTGTCGGAGAAGCTATTGGGGTGGGCGAGGGTGGATCGACGCATGGAAGCTCACATTGGAGGCAATGCAAGGCTCGACACTTGTAAGGAAGGAGGTCGACGTCGTAGGAGGTTGGACCAGCGGTAGCTGCGGCTATGGACTTTGGAGCGGTGCATCACTCGATGACTTCATGGCTGAAAAGACACGAGGCGGCATGGGTCAGTGATGCGTGGAAATCGGCAAGCGCACCGGTCGCACAAGTAATAAAATTTGGGAATAAATCCCCGAGTGTCGGTCTCTTGAGAAATGCAATTAGCATAGAGCGGCGATAGTTCAGAAAATATCGTTATGAGGGTTATACTTAGAAAATATTAAAAAGAGGGTTGTGAGATTGTGGTTTCTTGATCTAATAAACTAATTAAGGTTATGCGGGTCGAAGGCACCGCTTCGCAAGGTGAGGTGAGTGTATCGGCCGCGATGCCGAACTTCGGTTGGGCGAGTGGACGGAAAGCTAATGGATGAAAGTGTTCTTGTGCGGAGTGCAATCAGGTGAAACAAGGGTATGGAGTGGATGTGGAGAGGGCGAGGCGCATTCACAACACACAACTCAAAAGCAAATGAAAACTACAAACATCCACTTAAATATAGAGTAGAAAATGTAGTTCATTACAATATCAAATCATTCCATACAACGGAGGAAGGGGAAGATGAGTAAACCACTAGAGGGTGAAGGTCCACCGCAGGTCGTGGCCGGAATAGCGAGTTTTCAATCCGCTTCCGGGCTCAGTCCGAGGAGGCTTCCGGTACCAACGAGCTGTCACCTCGAAGGCCTTTGAGTCCGTTCTCTAGGTCGTCGTCTTCTCCAACTCCGGTGGAAAGCTTGGAGTTGAGGTCATCAATGGCCGGGAGCTTCGCCGGAGGGTTTGGAAAGCTTCGGAATCACCGGCTACGGACTCCCGATGAAGGTGGAGGTGGATGGAGCAGCTGGAGAAGTAGAACGGCACTTCCCGTGCACTCTCCGATCGCAAAAATGACCAGCGTTGCCCTAAATCGCGGAGCAGACCCTTAAATACGGAGGCAGAATAAGCAGAGCGCACGATCAGTGGCGCACGACCAGTGGTCGTGCGCACTGTCGGTCGATGATCGTGCGCAATTTCCAATTAAACCTGCAACTTGGACAGAAACATCAGCAGATATGCGCACGATCAGTGGCGCACGACCGGTGGTCGTGCGCACTGAATCCTCTAATCGTGCAATTGGCTAAGACAGAACTGCAGAAAGCAAGAGGTAAAAGCGCACGAGCAGTGGCGCACGACCAGTGGTCGTGCGCACAATGGCTAGTGCTCGTGCGATTACCCGGGCAGAACTAGGAATAAGAAGAGGACAGAGCGAACGATCACCAGCGCACGACCAATGGTCGTGCGCAATAGGTCCAGTGATCGTGCGATCGTCAAGACAGAACTGGGGAAAAGGAGAATGTAATGCGCACGATCAGTGGCGCACGACCAGTGGTCGTGCGCAGTGAGTCCAGTGATCGTGCGCAGTGTTCCTGTATTGTCGGGATCTCCCGAGTGGTTCCCGAGCACGCACACGACCCATGCACCAGCAGAAGAGGCAGATAGGCCACCAAAAGTGCACACCACATTCTCAAGACACGGCGAGAGAACAAGTAAAACAAACGGAAATACAGAAATATCTAAAGCACGCAGAAAACGGGCCTAAAGTGCACTTAATCATGAAATAGACAAGTAAGCAAATATAAGCAGTTATAGCTCTCAAGTGCAGTGCTAAGACGATAAAACTGGCTCAGATGAGTCCAAAAATCAGTGTAATATTTGGATTCATCACACCCCCAGACTTACTCATTTGTGCGTCCCGCGCAAATCATTACTCCGTGGACTGTAAAAACAGCTAGCTGCCTTAGAAACTTCAAAAAAAAGTAGGACGAGAAATCAAATTCATCATGCGCATAGAAAATAGAATAGAAAAACTTTTTAATTATGCTACGGAGCTTAAATTATTCGACAGAGGTAAATAAATATTGTGTCTACTTAAAATTAGAATTCTGGAGAATCGTTCGGTCATGTGTACGGAGAAAGTAGACAGACCACTAAGGTGAGCATTGCCCAAGACCGGGGCTCGTGATCACCTCCAAAGAAATCCATCAATGTCGGGAACCATAAGCTTGTCCTTTCACACTCTCTCCACGATGCTAAGTAGACTCGAATGTGAATCAGCAAGACTTGTAGGTTTGAATGTGGCTAAGGCTAAGGTGTGGTAGTCAATGATAAACAAGGAGGCTACACGCAACCAAAGCGAACGAACAAGAGCTAAACACAAACAGCCACTAAGAAATGCATGTGTGACACACCCCCAGACTTGGCTTGAAAATCGGGTATGCACACGGCCTATCCCGACCAAAAACTAACACACAAGATGGGGATTGCAATTCTCCTTGTAATAATTTTAAATTTTCTTTTTTTTTTCTTTTATATTCATCTTTTTCTTTTTCATTTTTTTTCTTTTTCATTCAGCAATCCCCAAATCTAAAAATTAGCAATTCATGAATTCATCTCCACATCACATGTATTCCAAATATCACAACATATCAAATTTTTGAAATCGATCAAACTCAAAGTTTTGGTTGCGACAAAAGGGTTGGCTTTTAGGCTTTGGTGAATATAGGTGGAGCTGAAACAAAAGGAGGGTAGGCGCAAATTTGGTTTGCAAGGGTCAGCTGCTAGTACTAGGTATAAAAAGGCACAAACTAGTCAAAATGATGGCCTACCTCACGCTCACACTCGACTAACCGGACACCAATGCTTCGAGAATAGTTTGGGGCAAGTTCTCAGTCCCCGAAAAAGACGATCCTTCCCCCCGACTCGAGCAATACGAGTCTAGTGACGGCTACACTCATCTCTACACTACCGTTCGATTACTCCAGATTCTACAATTTTAAGTAGCACAAACAAAATTTACTTTTGCAGAATAAATTTAAGTCCGCCAGCATAAAGAAAAAGTAATCTTATACTATTTATATGCAAATCATGAGTACTCGATTAGGAGCACTGCATGAGTTTCGAACTACTATATCCCAAAATATAAGTCAGCACCACTTTTTAGAGTTTACACAAAAGTAATACATTTGCCCTATCACGCATCTGGGCTACCACACCCTTTCGACAGATAAATTTAACAACAATCCTAAAATAGAGACAAAAAAAATACATACATATATTTAAAACAAAAGAAACACTACCCTAGATAACTGTTGGGTTTATTGTCTCCCAACAGGACTTATTCAAAATCTGAGCATTTCCTAACTGATTGGCGTATGAAACTTAAAATGCTCAGGCAGTGGTTCATGTTCGCGTTTCGGTAGCGGATACCGGAACGGAGAGAGAACCGAAGCCCCAATACCTGTATACGTATATCTGCCGTGTGTGTCAGGCATGGGCAGAAAGTAACTTGGGAAGCTCGTCGGCTCCAACTCCACCTGCATCTGGTCACTATAAGTCCTAGGCCGCATTACAGGCCCTTGCACTGATTGGACTGGTTCCACGATGTGGTCCTGCAGGGAAGTAGACACGAGAGCGGGGTCAAGAAATAAACTAGAAGAATAACATAAAGGAACCTCAATCTTGGGGATGGTCCCGGAGTCATCCCCCATCGGTGGAATTGTGGGTGCTTCTACACAGCTGTCTAGGCTGATGCAAGAATGTTCTAGAGCTGCATCTGCCTCGTCCGCGCATCGGGCATCCTCACATGGGGTAGAGGTCGCAACCTCGGCCACGGAGTCGTCCTCCTCGATTGGATCTAACAGAACGCTGGAAATGCTAATTTCCACCTGCGAATCAACCTCAACAGCACTGTCAGAAAAAGAAAGAATGTTATGCAAAGAAGAAGGTGAAGGCACGGAGCTCGGTAGGACGTCGAGCGCTGGCTCTTCGCAACTAATAGACTCTATGCTAGGTGATGTATGCACTTCAGGAGTATAAATATCTGTGTCGTAATGGGGATAAACACATGTATCAGTGCACATACCTGGGATGCCTTCTCCATAACATAGAGATGGCAATGGTGCACAACCCGATACGGAAGGGGTGCTGCCCAAGGTTGAAGTGGAGACAATCTGAAGATCCAGCTCGTCATCCACTTCTAGCTCATCTAGGTAAGCGGCGCAATCCTTCAATGCATGATCCCAGCTTCGACAAAAAAGGCACTGCTTAGCCGGCTTTAGCAGTGCAACGGGTGCTGAAGCCGAATAGAAGTAGTGCGGCAATGGCTCCGCGGGTCGGTAGCTAACAGGCTTATGTCTACGATATGTAGACTCCTGAATTTCCTGACTACTATACTTCTGAGGGCATCTATCACTAGCATGAGAGATGTCTCCACAATGACGGCAACGGATATTGAAATTGGCCCACATTGCATAAATTCAAATATAAAGGAAACAACTACTTTGCATATATTCTGAGAATAAAACTAACAATTACAACTGACAGAATAACAGCACAAGAGAAAAGGGATCAAAACAAAACAAAACAACTCCTAAAAACTACTTTTAGCGACACAAACAACTCTTATAACGAAATTTTCAGTCATCCTGAGTGGCTCTATAGTTGCATTCCCCGACAACGACGCCAAAAACTTGATGCGTGGAAATCGGCAAGCGCACCGCTCGCACAAGTAATAAAATTTGGGAATAAATCCCCGAGTGTCGGTCTCTTGAGAAATGCAATTAGCATAGAGCGGCGACAGTTCAGAAAATATCGTTATGAGGGTTATACTTAGATTGTGGTTTCTTGATCTAATAAACTAATTAAGGTTATGCGGGTCGAAGGCACCGCTTCGCAAGGTGAGGTGAGTGTATCGGTCGCGATGCCGAACTTCGGTTGGGCGAGTGGACGGAAAGCTAATGGATGAAAGTGTTCTTGTGCGGAGTGCAATCGGGTGAAACAAGGGTATGGAGTGGATGTGTAGTGGGCGAGGCGCATTCACAACATACAACTCAAAAGCAAATGAAAACTACAAACATCCACTTAGATATAGAATAGAAAATGTAGTTCATTACAATATCAAATCATTTCATACAACGGAGGAGGGGAAGAGGAGTAAACCACTAGAGGGTGAAGGTCCACCACAGGTCGTGGCCGGAATAGCGAGTTGTCAATCCGCTTTCGGGCTCAGTACGAGCAGGCTTCCGGTACCAACGAGCTATCACCTCGAAGGCCTTTGAGTCCGTTATCTAGGTCGTCTTCTTCTCCAACTCCGGTGGAAAGCTTGGAGTTGAGGTCATCAATGGCCGGGAGCTTCGCCGGAGGGTTTGGAAAGCTTTGGAATCACCGGCTACGGACTCCCGATGAAGGTGGAGGTGGATGGAGCAGCTGGAGAAGTAGAACGGCACTTCCCGTGCACTCTCCGATCGCAGAAATGACCAGTGTTGCCCTAAATCGCGGAGCAGGCCCTTAAATACGGAGGCAGAATAAGCAGAGTGCATGATCAGTGGCGTACAACCAGTGGTCGTGCGCACTGTCGGTCGATGATCGTGCGCAATTTCCAATTAAACCTGCAACTTGGACAGAAACATCAGCAGATATGCGCACGATCAGTGGCGCACGACCGGTGGTCGTGCGCACTGAATCCTCTGATCGTGCGATTGGCTAAGACAGAACTGCAGAAAGCAAGAGGTAAAAGCGCACGAGCAGTGGCGCACGACCAGTGGTTGTGCGCACAATGACCAGTGCTCGTGCGATTACCCGGGCAGAACTAGGAATAAGAAGAGGACAGAGCGCACGATCACCAGCACACGACCAATGGTCATGCGCAATAGGTCCAGTAATCGTGCGATCGTCAAGACAGAACTGAGGAAAGGGAGAATGTAATGCGCACGATCAGTGACGCATGACCAGTGGTCGTGCGCAGTGAGTCCAGTGATCGTGCGCAGTGTTCCTGTATCGTCGGGGTCTCCCGAGCGGTTTCGGAGCACGCACACGACCCATGCACCAGCAGAAGAGGTAGATAGGCCACCAAAAGTGCACACCACATTCTCAAGACACGGCGAGAGAACAAGTAAAACAAACGGAAATACAGAAACATCTAAAGCACACAGAAAACGGGCCTAAAGTGCACTTAATCATGAAATAAGCAAGGAAGCAAATATAAGCAGCTAAAGCTCTCAAGTGCAGTGCTAAGACGATAAAACTGGCCCAGATGAGTCCAAAACTCAGTGTAATATTTGGAGTCATCAGTCAGCGGCAGAGAAGTCGGGGAGAGATGTTGGGGGAAGTATCAGACGTCCATTTTCGTCGAAAGCAATGGAGGACCCCTACTGGACGCTTGAGTATGTGGCAGTGCGGGTGAAGATCGAGGAGTGGGACTCTTAAGTCGGTGGCTTTGGTGGCGCGATTATGGCTGCGACTAGAGAGACTCCCAGAGCATGTGCGCCTTGGTTGACAATGGAGCTGGTGGTTGACGACAGCGAGGGCAGCGAACAAAAGGGAGTTGCCGCTGCACGGAATTGAGGGAGTTCGCCGAGCCGATTGATTTTGGCTTCAAGAAGGTGCGGCATGGCGAGCAGGTTGGCGAGCATATCGGTTTGTCGACCGAGGCGCGCACAAAAGGAGATGGAGGTGGAGGTGGAGGACATGGTCGAAGAGGTGTTCCAAATGGTAGCCGAAGGGATCACTAGTGAGATTCCGGAGAAAGAAACCACGGCCAGAAGGAGGCAGGTCAGACAAATTTGTTACGAACAAGATTCCTTGATGTGCAGTTTAACAAAATATCATTGCATTAACCTTCATAATAATAAAAAGATACATGAAAGGTAGAAAGGAGAATTCCAAGGGAGAGGAAGAGATCTAGATAGAGAGAGAGTCGAAAACTTCAATATCCAAAAATCTCCCCAAAACTAATGTCATCCCCCCTTATATAGATGAGGGAGGCCATAATACAACACAAACGATAATTAATATAACTAATATAATAAAATATTACTTAACTAATTAATATTATATTCCGCCATGAATATATCATGGCAAATTCCAGACGCGCACTTCATGAACTCCGACGAGGGGGTCCGCTTGAGTGAATGTGTCTGTGCAACAGGAGCTCACTTGAGTGAATGTGTCTGCATAACAGCGCAAGTGAGTAAGTAAAATAAATTTCTATCATTAACCTCAAACGAAATGACAATCGACTTCAATGTGTTCAGTAAGTAGATAATCAAAAGAATTTTCTACGATATGCATAGCAGATTAATTATCATAAAATAAGAATACTTGACATGATGCAGTAATGTGAAGGTCTTGGGAGAAGGAATTTAGCCATAAAATTTCAGAAACAAGATAAACAACTGCCTAATTTTGCTTTTGTGCTAGAATAAGCAATACTTTACTTCTTGCTTCTATAGGAAATAAGATTCCCGGCAAAGAAGATTAGGTATCTACCGGAAGAAAAAAATATCAAAGAAGCTCAACATAATCAGCCAAATCAGCATCAAGTATCCTTGCAACATTAAGGATATTCCTGGTTTGAATAATATATCGTGTCCAGGAAATTTCTTCAAGTAGTGAAGGAAATGAAGGACAACTTCATAATAGGTAATAGTGAGGGCTTACATGAATTGATTGGCACAACAAATAGAATATGAGGTATCAAGTTTACTAACTGATAAGTAGATAAGTTTTCCTACAAGTCATGTGTATCTACTATGATTTTAAAAAGGGGGATCCACAGAATAGGATGGCACTAACATTCAGTCCCATGGTAGTTTGATGGGTAGTCAACATCTCAATAATGGAGTCTCTGATAAAATGTCAAGAACATACTTCGTTGAAATGAGAATATATCGTGTTTTTGGTGCAGAGAACCTAAATCCCTAAGAACTAACAGATAGATCCAATATCTTTCATCTGAAATGCATGTGATAGGTGTTGCTTGACTATGAAGCACGGATACTTCCCCAAAGGTAGCGTACCCGTACCGGATACGTATCCGGCACCGGTACGTACCCGATACTCGACGGATACTTATGTGGACACACTTAGACTTAACACATCATTCTGCATATTGTGATAGGAGTCCTTTTTTCTAGAGTAAACAAAAGTTGGCTCTAAGCTAGGAAGGGTTGGTATGTCCAATTAAGTTGTGTATCTATACTGAGTATGTTTATGGTACTGGCACGTTTCTGTTACAAGTACGTGCATTGAACGTGTTGATACGATGCAAGTTATTAATAAAACGGCTAACTTGTCTCTATAGTCTAGAGTCTCTAGACTAACCGGATATTGAAGATATTGATCTCCAACAATAAAGAAGAAAAAAAGATTGATGTGCAGACTTAAGTTTAACTTTATCTCTTTTGGTTAAACACATAAGATGTTAAATTTTGTAATATTTATAAATGTTTAATGTTTGAAAACTTTGGCTTCGTTTGGCGCGGCATTTGGAAGCTCCATTTGCGGCAACGCCGCCGCACGATGGGTAACCAAATGCCCAACGATGTTATGTTTCCTCCCGCTGCGCCATGGAAAATGGAGCGAAAAGCCCAGTTTTGATCGGCGGCCTCCCCCCTCCAGTTCGAAAGTCGTGGTTCGTCCCGCCGGTTGAGCCTGCCACCGCCGCGCCAAATGTGGTCTTCATGTTATGTTGCATTGATTTGTGGACTTGTACTTCATGTTATGATTTATGCTCAATGTTTTGATGTTTTGAACACTATTTATTACACTTGTGATATTTATTTATTTATTTATTTATTTTTTTTATGACGTATCATGCCGTACCTGTAATCTTGTTTTTATATCTTGACGTACCGTCGTACTGGGTATGTATCGTACCCGTACTGGTGCTTCCATGCTTGATAGCAACTCATGGCCGGTATAGCACACGTACTGTCAAGTAAGATACAAATCTTTCTAGAATCTCAGTTTCGGTGTACTAGTTAGCAAATTCTGATGATTCTCGTTACTTGCTGTCAGGTCCCTAACATGCGTGCAAGGCCACTTCCATTAGTTTCATGGGCTGTCCGAAGTAAAGGATGCAACAAACTGCTCTTTTTCAAGGATACACTTTGTTGCAACACTCTTCCTAGGATAATGGCCCACAACAAAAAGGATGTGGTCTCCTTTGCTATCGCTTGCCTCGTCTTTCCACCAGCTCGACGAGCCTAACAAGGACTATGTTATCGGGTTGCAATCCAAACACGCCAAAGCCTCTTCGCGCTTGTTTCTCGGCTACGGAGCATTGTTGAGGCCGGGTCCTGAACCCGCAACCCCCTTGATAAGGGCCTTCAAACAACTTCTCATCACCAATTGAGCTTTTGATAATCTTTTTTACATGAGAGATCAGAAACTAAGGCAACCCACAAAAAGTATGGCCCATTGCCCAAGCAACAAACCTACCCAACCCACAAAGAGTAAGGATTTGTATCGGATTGTGAAAATCAAACTCTGGATACTCCTGTTGAATAGAGAGGGAAGCACAGTTGAGCAGACCAAACAATAGTACTATGGAGTTAGAGGAAAAGAAAACGTAAATCACTACCAACAACGATAATGTTATAATAAATTAAGTAGTCAAGGATATTTTTGTAATTATTGCAATCACTGTATATGACACAAGACCTAATGAGTGAAGTGCATTTTCTAATACATTAAACCATCAACTAGACTACAAAAAATTGCTTTGCGAAGAAAAAATAAAGGTGTATTCATTGCGTTCAAGATAGCTTCATGTTCAGAAGCCCCTCGCATATTCCTTGTGGCATTACCCTATACTCCGCTTCTGAACTGGATCTTGCTACAATATTTTGTTTCTTACATCGCCGGATGACTAGATTCCCTCCAACAATGAGCCATATTCGGTGGTAGGCTTTCTGTCATCTTGAAATACAGCCCAATCAGCATCTGTATAAACTTCAACATCCAGTTGTTTATTGTGGGAGAACAGTATTCCACGTCAAGGAGAGTTCTTCAAGTACCATAACACACGCATGATACCTTCATGTTGTCGCAATCTGGGAGAATGCATGTATCTGCTAAGAATCTCAACAACATATGTGATATTCGGACGAGTATGTAAGAGAGATCAACCTTCCCACCAATTTTTGGAAACTAGAGGAGTTCAACTTCTCAGCATCCTTGTCTTCATCAATCTTGTAATTTACTTCGATGAGAGTATTAGCAGGAGTACAACCAAACATATATGTTTCTTATAGAAGATCTAGAACACATTTTCTTTGAGAAATGAAGATTTCGCGATCATAACGTAAAGCTTCTATTTCCAAAAAAAATACTTCGACTTTTTAAAATATTTAACTTCAAACTCTTTACACAGGCACGTTGTTCGACTTTTTTACATGGTGTTATCGACAAGAAAAGCAGAGAAAGTGGTCATTCTCGATATTTTCTACAACAGCATTTCTTGTGATGATTATGTTATCGACATAAATAACGAGAATGGCCACTTTCTCTGCTTTTCTTTTCACGAACAGGGTATGATCAGAGTAACCCTGTTTGTATCCCAATAAGGACATGACGTTTTGAAATTTTCCAAACCAAGCTCTAGGGGATTGCTTTAAACCTAGAGAGATTTTTGAAGTTGACACACATTTCCTTTTGATCCTGTTTTTACGAAACCAGGTGGAACTTTCATATGGACTTCTTCAAGATCACCATGTAAAAAAGGTGTTCTAGACATCAAGTTGTTGCAACTCCCATCCCAAGCATGGAGCATGTGATAGAATGACACAGATGGAGTCCATCTTGGCAACAAGAGAAAACATTTCATGGTAGTCCACACTTGGAGTTTGAGTATATCATTGAGCAACTAGTCTTTTTTATATTTCTCAATAACGCCCTCTTGATTCTGTTTAATAAAGAACACCAATTGGGAACCAACAAATTTCTTCCAGATTGGGAGAAGGGCGAGTGTCCAAGTCTGGTTCTTCTCCAATGCATCATCTCTTCCTCCATTGTCTTGCGCCACATAGGAACCTCTACTGTTTCCTGCCAAGTACTAGGAATGCCAATAGAATTCAAGGAGGAAATGAAGGTCTCATGTGTCTTCGTCAGATTTTGATAAGTGATATATTTGGCAAGTGGGTATTTAGCAGAGGTTGACTTCCACTTCAAATGTAGAAGAGGGCGATGAAGCTCGTCATCAGAACCTGAGTTAGAAGAGCATACCTATGGTGGTGGAATGACAGGGGTTGTAACCTATCTCTGATGCCAAATCAAATAGAAAAATAATGATAATTCTATTCATTTCAAGAAGGCGCCCCCTATGGCTATATATACACCAAGGGAGGGTATCAAAATAAGAGAATAAATGAGCCTCTTATAATGAACTTTTTACAATGTTACTAATATTTAATTCAATTCTATCTACCAGTTAACTTAAATTTGGATTTCCACTCCGTGGAGGGAGAGAGACTATGATATCTGAATCAGGAATCAAGGCTAGTTCATCGAACTTCTTTATGACTTATAGTACATAAGATAGACATATTACTTTTAGTAAACTGAGAGGCATTGATAATTACATGTAGTTTACTAGTGGAATAACCATGTTATGGCATATTTGCTCGGGTAAAAAAAGGACTATCTTGAGAATGATCCACCAGTAAAGGAGAGCCATTGGTCTCATGAGTAGAGTAAGGATTTGGGATTCGATGGACTCTGATATTGAATCTAGCTTGGAATTATGGAACAGTAATATAGATATTGGACAACTTTGCACTGTCATATTCAAGTCGAAGTTGCCTCAATCGTGTATATGATATTACTCAGGCTATCTGTTGCCTAGAAATGGAATGCAATTATATAATTAGGGTAATGCTAAAGAAAGAGAAATTTTGAATAAAATGTGAGTAGCAGTAAAGTCATTGTTAGCATCCTTTTTGTTTCTATTTTCTAGCTTAAAAGCAATGTTTGGGGTTGAATTTCTTTTCTTCCCATATCTTCTAATTTCAAAAAAAAATGCAGAAGAAATGCAAGTATTTGTATACTATGACTTCTCTGAGCGAGCTGAAGAACTAGTTTGATATGGTTTATCGACAGATCAAGGAAACAACGCAACAGTTTATTGACAGATCAATAACCCGCCATTGGAATTAGCGGTTGCGATCAATCAAATCCGTGGAGATGGGTTGGGGTCACTGGTCTGCAGACCTGTAGATCACTCACAGCAGACCGAGGCGTTACAAACACTCTACTCACGAAAAACGACCTTGTGCTCAAGGTTGAGATTTGTAGGGATCATCCGCGAGTGTCAGAGGATCCAAATCTCTGAAGTCAGGACCGTCAACTTCAGATTCAACCAGCACGCACAAGTATTTGAAAGCGTAGACGTGGGGGGGGGAGAGTACGGCTGTTGGCAGCAAAATCAAAGTCCCTTGCGGCAAAGCTCAAGAAGTTACTCGTGAGATAAGCGGTGGGGACGTCGGGGTGTTGGTGGAGGCAGGGCTTGCGGAACTTATGGCGGCGAAGGCGGGCCTAGCAACAGGGGGCCTTGAGGGGGTACGTGATACAAGTGGAGTAGAGACGACAGAGATTTTGATGACAATGGCTGCAGTGGAAGCAGTTGACGGGGTAGACGAGACGAAGAGAACAACTGCGCTGTGTAGAGTTCCTTGATGAGGCAACAAGCTTGCTCCATGGTGCGGGAAAGAGTCATCAGATTGTGGACCCGGAGGCGTACCCGAAGGTGGGGTACGTGTGTGGAGACCACGATGAACTCGACAATGTAGGTGTCCACGGTGTCGGACTAGTGCTCGAAGCTAAGGCACTCGTAGACATTGCCCTCCTGGAGGCCATCATAGTGGCGGAGGAGTTCCTCCTTCAGTGTGGGCCAAGAAAGGTAAGGAACCTGCTGACGCATCTAAAGCATCCAATGGAACGTCGAACCTCCATATAGACAGTGGCCAAGGAGACCTTCTAGATGGCGGAGGTGGACCAAAAGTCAAAGAACTGTTCGGCACGGGAGATCCAACCAAGGGGTTGGTGTCGCGAACACAGGGATCTCAATTTGACGGAGATAGGTCGGGCGTATGTCTATAGCGGGATGGGAATACCTCATGTAGTCCTAGGAGGGCCTAGGGGTTGCGACAGTGGTGGCGGAGGGGCCGGTGGGTGGTTTAACGTCGTGGATGCGAGCTCTCGAAGGAGGAGAATGAGATCCTCAAGAAGTGCTTTGATTTGATCCAAGTGATGAGTGTCAGCGAAGGTAGTGGCGGAAGCATCATCATCAGCGTGGAGGGCCATTGAACGTGTCTGGGGCGTGGTACGGCGGGGCCAAATGGAGACAACGGCTACGGGGCTGAATGCGGTGCGGCGATGGGAGGGAAAGACAATGTCAGGGCCGGTGGGTGGTGAAGAAGCGTAGGAAGCGACGTCAAGGCCGTTGAAATAGCCGGTGTTGGGTAGGGTGCTGCTTGAGGGGCATGGGAGAAAGCACTGGAGGGCCTCTAGAAGGCACATGAGGGCCTATAGAATCCAGAAAGATGAGCTGGAAGGCCCTTGAAACAAAAGTAAGCGCAGGCGGGCCGACCGACGATAGGTGAAGACGTTGGATGGCAGATGTAGTTCCGCCGATGGCGCTGGAGGGTCGACGGGGTAGAAGCGACGTGTTGGAGGGGGCCCGAATGGAAGATGCCGAGGCGGGGTGTGCGGGAAAGGTCGGGATCGGTTCGGCGTAGGCGCAAAAGATGTGGTGGAACCGACCGAGCCGTGCGGAAGACGGGGGATCGGCAAGGCACGGGTTGGAACAGGGATCCAGATCCAATTAGGGTTTCAGAAAATTCTAAACGAGGGGCCGGTCGGACCAATTGATAGTTACTTACTATCAAACATTTAAATTATATGATTGAAACAAACGAGGGATATAATTGTCGAGACAAACTTGACCCGAGCTCTTGAGCACTAGTTCCCCCCAAGAGCCTCTCACACCTAGGAGAACCTAACACTCACAAGATCTCAGAGATGCAAAATAAGAGCTACCACTCCCTTATATAGGAAAGTGAGACATGAAAATTACGATGATGCCCCTTAGGGAAACATATGGTCGTGTTTGTATCATACTTTCATCTTGAATTGCTCAATAAGCTTCTTCCCTAGACTAGCGGTGAGAATTGCCTATAGTGCTTATAAATTTTGGTTTTTCAACCCCATATGGAAGTACAAATTTGAGATATGGCTGACAAACATAGCAGCTGAGAAGTACCCAAAAAAAACTATAAAGGTAGCAACAATATTATCAAGCAGCTTCAGAACAAGATAGTCTCCAAGTAAAGATAACAATGGAATTAGGTGCAACAACTGAATGCTATCTCAAAATTCCTATATAAATAATTTAGCGCAAGGAGTACAGCTAGAAAAAGTAAACATTGAGGGTAGAACATACTCAAATATGAACTTCGCGTAGTTAATAACATAGCTAGTTAGAGAGTGAACTGTTCCGTCAAAAACTGTTGTTTTAGTGGCATGCTTTTCAACTAACTCCTCAAAATCACCAAGAGTTTCTTGTGCTGTGTGTGCCAAACGCTTTGTTAGATTAAGAGCAGCCTCCCGTATCTCAGAACAAGCTTTCCCTTCAAAAATTAATTCAACCTAACAGAAATTAAGATCCAAACAGTAGATTAATGCATCCTCAGCCCTCGACAACAAAAAATAGCTATAAAACAAAACTTAGCACACTAACATTTCTTAATTGCAGAGTCCAATGAAATATACGTTGAACATGTTGCCTGAGATACTAAAAATAAGGGGTCTGATGTAGAATAGGGCTAGAGTTTTTCAAAATGAATACTTTAAGTAAATATTTATTTTATTATAAAATAAGAATGCGATTTTTTGAAATAAAAGGATTTTTATTTTTGAAAAGGTGAGTCGAATGACCCAAGTTGACCAAATTAAGTGTTGCGTGCGAAATCACGTTTGTCGTAACGAGCTTTACTAGATTCGTTGAATTTGTGAGAGGCGATACTCTCGCGCGCTACCAAATTGAATATTTCACACGACTCACACAACCACAAGTATAATCACTAAACAACTTATGAAATAACGGTAATGAGTGCAGATTGAACGTTCGAGGCAAGCTTAACTTTATTTAATTGCGTCGCATAAAATTAATTCGATAGTTCTAAAACATCGAAAGAGCACATTACCTAGGCGAGACTGGTTTTCCCCAAATCCACAGTGAAGAAGCGTGTCGAAGAGGCGAGACCGCGACCGGAACTGGCCCGCCCCCTGCTGCACTGAACAAGGGAAATCAGGTCGCCGGAATAGAAGGGCTGATGTCGACGGCGACCCGAGTGCGGAGGTTAGCCTTTGACGGACAAAATTCTGACAGCGATTCTGGGCAGTTGCGGGCGGCTGAACTTGCACAGGCGGGGAGTCCGTTGGGTTGTTCGCCTGGGACGGGAGAAGACGGCGACGATGGCAGCAGTTGGAGGAGCCCGCGATGTCGGCTCCGGCAGCAGTCGTGGGATTGAGGAAGCTGGGAATCGGGCCGGCAACAGAGGAGGAAGAAGACTAAATGTCTCTTCTCCTCTTAATTTTTTGGGCTGATTCTATCGGGATCAGGCTTTCCTTCTTATAGCCAGAAATTGATATTGCCTTCCCTTTTGTACATTTCCAAAACAGTGATATTTTCAAAACAGGATTTCCTTCTTATTTTTCTTTAAACATGATTTGACTTCTTTCCAACAGTGACTCCCTATTTTTCTAAACTTAGCCCGGGACAGAATTATTTTCTTTAAACATTTGCACATATTTCCCTAGAGATTAATTTTATGCGTCGTTAAATAAATTAAACTCGCCTCTTACGTCCTAACTACTCAAATTACAGGACCTATTTATAAAGGGTCTCACCGACCGGTCACTCCGATGAGCCGAGACTAATAATGAGTGCATGAAAGAGAAATACATGAAATAAATAGCTGCAAAGGAAATGATCGAAAATAAAAATTGCATGAAACAAATAAAGGTGTGTGATGGCATCAGACATCTTCGGATGCGGCGAGGGCTGCATCAGGGTCATATGTATATCTGAAAGTCAAAATATAACACTCTAAAATTTTCTTTCAATTAAATAGAATTTATTCAATTAAATATAAAAAATATAAATGAATTATTTCCTAAAACAATAAACAAAATGTTAGTGCCGAAATGTCATCAAGGTTCAGCTTTAAGCTCTTATCTCTTTACCCTTATCTTAGATGAGGTCACCAGACATATCCAACAAGCAATACCTTGGTGTTTATTGTTTGTGGATGATATCGTTTTGGTTGATGAGACGCGCGAAGGTGTAAACGCAAACCTAAAACCCTGTTTAGGTTGAGCAGAGCAAAGACAGAGTATATGGAGCTTAAATTTAGCAGTACAAGAAGGACAGATGACTTCGTTATTAAGTTGGGTGATAAAGATATTTCATGTATTGAGTGTTTTAAATACCTTGGATCGATAGTTCAAAAAGACGGAGGCATTTATAAAGATATTCAAAAAGACGGAGGTATTCACTAATTCCCTTAAAGCTATATTGTGTCTAATCACTCAATTTAAGTGTAATTTCCTTTTTTTTACCATTGATGATGGTTTCACGTCTTGATAACCAATACATTCCTAAAATGATATCAAATTCGGATAGAGGTAGAACTGCAACACCAGCTTCTACTGACTTGTTATCAATGGTTAATCACACCGTATATCGAAGTCTTGTATTAATCACTCGTAGTTCATTCAGAGACTTGTAAGGTTCTGGCATTAATTGTTTAATTGATGGTGTAGATATAAAGGACTGGCTAGCCATGCATCAAATAATACCTTTAGAAGATGATTATGCACATAGATCATACATGTGATGATTGTATCATCAGCTTTTGCCCCTTGTTAGTTCATATTGAAGAACCGAGACTGCACATGTCTTTCTTCTTTGATTTCCACTACGGACCCAGATGTCAACGCTTTTATGCCCTACCTTTATCACCTTTATCAACTTTACTAGAAACTTCAAGATAATGCAATGTTGATGTTTGGCTAGGACCACTCCCGGTATTCCTTTCAGAGATAGATTTTCATAACGGGCAGTTTTGTCTGCGATGTCCAGGACCGCTGACATTTAAAACATACTTTTGTCCCCTTCAGATATTCGCCAAAATGATTTTTCAACACTTTGGACATAGGGGCTTCATGGTATTACTATTGGCCCCACTTTCAGTTCGAGTTTGCGTTGGGGTACCTCCCTTTCTTTTCCAATTCGGACCACCGCTCCTTCGTGAGAAATCCATACTCTGATCTTCTGGAAGTCTTTTCTTTTGAAACTCTATTTGCCTCTACAAATTCTCCACATTGATTTCAATTAGTTTCGCGGTTTGCAACAGTTCATTGTAGTTTTTGATCCTTTGTAATATTAGATGTAAACGACATCTTTGCGTAAACCTAATTGAAATCGAAAACAACAATCTTGTTCTTTTGCGACCATGTCTCCAGCGTAATACGCTAATTGTGCGAACTCAGTTTCATATTGAAGGACCTTATGATTTTGATGCGGAGCAGAGACAAGGACGCGCTTTGGGCCCGTTGGGGGCTGATTTGACAACTTTCCATATATGTCATGCCCGGATCGACGATCGGACTCCGCGATTGCGTCTGGAGCGTCGCCGCGAGTCAAAATAATATATTACTTTATATTTTTTAGTTTATATTTGATGTATTTTAAGGGCGAACTCACCGGCCAATCATAGTCTTTGATGGGGAAACTCTAGCTTGTCTTTTCATATAAATAGGAGGTATGAGGGTTGAATTGGGGCATTATTGGATTTGGAGAAAAAGCATTCCCAGATTTCAGCGATCCTTCTCCGGAGCCGACGCCGTGGAACCCTAGGTGACGACTCCTAGGCCGCCAAACTCCTCCCCAGTGGCGGAACTAGGATTTTAGTGGAACTCAGGCATACTTAAAAAATGACTATCTATGATAGTTTTTGAAAGTTATTTAACTTAAGTTTAGCTAGTCACCTAGAGGGGGGTGAATAGGTCTTTGAAATTTTTAAATCTTTTCATTAGTTTCTTACTAGGTGATGTAGAGTTTGTCCTTAGCACCTGCAATATAAGAACAAAACAAACACCACAGTCAAGCACACAGTTGTTTATAGTGATTCCCCAATTGGGTACATCCACTTTCCCTCCCACCTATCCAACTATTCTGTTGGACTAGGCACAAACTCCACCAATATGCTTCTCGGAGCTTACACCTCAGGCCATCAGCCTTACACTCAGGTTCTCTTCAGAACCATATCTCAGAACCACACAGGTTCCTACCTCAGAGCCCTGCAGTGCTCCTACAGTTCATTAGTTCACTGACCACCTACCTCAACCTTATTTCTAAGGCCTACGGCTCAGGCTTATCAGCCCTACAACTTCAGGCACACAGCCCTACTCTCAGAGTGCTGCAGCACTCCTACAACTCAGTACCCTTCCAGGTACCTATCTCAGTGCCCTTCTAGGCACCTACAGCTCAGCCTCCTCCAAGGCCTACAACTCAGTGACACATTTGTCACCTATAGCTCAGTGACTCACCAGTCACCTACATCAGTCTTATTTCTAAGGCCTACTACTCAGGCTGGGAGGACAGCCCTACTCTCAGATCCACACTTGGATCTTACGTCAGTACCCCAGCAGGGCACCTACCTCAGTGACAAGTTAGTCACCTACAACTCAGGCCAAAAGTCCCTACAACTCAGATTCAGGTAAACTAAATCCTACAGTAGTTTATACAAGATGAAATAAATTTAAAACAACCGACTCAGAGATAAATCTCTGAGTCTACCTTGTTGGACTGAGCAGATATCAGTCCAGCCCACTTGTTGTAGAAGGAATGAGTCTTCATATACAGCTAACTCCTTTGCTGCACTGGTGAACAGCTATCTGTTGTTGAAGGCTAACAGCCCTTCACACAACTAACTTCTTACTGAATAGATGAATCAGCTGTCTTATTCTGGAGAGAACAATCCTGCTGAACTTGAGAGAGCTTCAGCTTTCTTTCTTTGCCTTCTGGCTAACTCTGCTGGACTTTTTACTTTCAAGCTTATCGGAGAAGATGAAGTCCAGTCGCCTCTATTTCTTGTATTTTCTTCCTTTGTTTTGCGTTTTTTCTTTTTTTTTGTTAACCCTAATCCTTTTTTTCCTCTTTATATCTATTGATTTGAATCAACGGCACAATTGAGGAGTGGGCCCAGCCAAGGATTGGTGAGCGTCACCTCCCTCAGAAAAGGACAAAGCAGCTTTTGGCGCTACGGCAGCTTTCCCGCAACGGCTTCATGTAATTTGACTTTGTTGACTTCTTGGTGACGTCAGCAGTGGTCATCCTGGTGCTGCTGTAGCTTTCCTGCAATGACTTGAACCACTTTGACTTGTTGACTTTTGATGACGTCAGCAGCGGTCATCACATTCTGGACTTAAAAAAAAATTCAGATCTTCAATAAGCATTGAGTAATGTTAAGTCACTCAACGTCATATGTCTTAGCTCTCAGCGCTTCTGGACTTGTGAATTTTCACTTCCTTCGTCTCAGCGATTCTTTCTCAGCTGTCTCAGCGGTTTCTTTTTAACAGCTGAGACAAGCTTCTGTCTCAGAGCTTTCTTCTCAGCGGTCTCAACGCTTTCTTCTTCTCAGTTGAGACTGACTCCTGTCTCAGCGGTTTTCTTCTCAGCGGTCTCAGCGGTGTCTGTTTCACAGCTGAGACTGTCTTCTGTCTCAGCGCTTCCTTCTTCTTTAGAATCGTTGAGTGAACCTGCTTCACTCAACGCTTCTGGACTTAGAGAAATTCCACCTTGGTTTGTCTCAGCGGTTATGGTGAGACATACTTCTCAGCTGTCTCAGCTCTCTCAGCGCTTTTGTCTTAGTCAATTCTTCTTGCTTTAGTTTGACGAATGTTGAACTGCATCCGACGATCGATGTGCTGAGCTTGACGAATTCTGGATCCCAAGCTTCTGGATTTAGCTCAACGAATGGTGAGCTCAGCTCGACGAATGTTGAACTGCGTTCGACGATCGGTGGGCTGAGCTCGACGAGTTCTGAATCCCAAGCTTCTGAATTTAGGTCGATGAACGGTGAGCTCAGCTTGACGAAAGGTAAGCTGAGCTCGACGATTTCTGAATCCCGAGTTCTGAACTTCGTTTGACTAATGGTGAGCTCAGCTCGACGAAAGCTAAGTTGAGCTCGACGAAATGTGAGCTAAGCTCGACGATCTTTGAGTCTTCCAGCATACTCTTTAATTTCACCAGTCCAATTATGGAAAACCTGCATGTATGAACTCAAACACACATTAAATACATTATGCCCCTTAGCATGATTGGTGATGGCTCTTCAAATCCTGAGGAAACATTGTAGGGCATAATTCCCAACAGTTTTTATACAATTTAAAAAATTATTATTATTTTGGGTGACAAACAAGAAAAAGAATCCGAACTCATCTTTGCTTTCGTGCTTGATACTCATTGCAAATAACATTAGATTTAACTCTAACATTGATATATTTTTAAGAAATAAATGATAGGAGATAAAGGAAAACTTACCGTATATCGTCCAAAAATGAAGGAAGGAGTATTGATAAATAAGATAAATTTAGTGACCCAAAGATTCAAAAATGAGGTAACTGCTAAAATATACAGTGCATAATAAATTGAAAATGAAGGAAGAGCATGTTTCCATAAGATAAATCTAGTTAACCCACCTTTTCCCTTTTTTGATCCACATTCAAACAAAAAGACCTAAAGATTCAAGCACAAAGAGGTCGGTATACTCACATCGTTCTCTAATTTATCCGACCTCCTCCACTCAACAGCAATGCTCATGGTTTGCTGATATTTTCCATCTGAAATACATCCAAAATAACTCAAACCAAGATTATGACACCACATACTTCGCCAACATTTTTCCTACCATGGGTTCTCTTCTGGGATCTTGGAAACAACTAGGGAAATAAATAAGAGACATTTACTCCCAAAGAAGCAAGAATATCACTTTCTAATCAACTGAGTACAAAAATTGAAGCAGACTTAAACGAGGGAAGTAAATAAAAAAGGACCTTGGAAACAACTAGGGCCTCTGTTCAAACTTCTCATCTTCATATCAATTTTATCTGCATATTAAAAGTAATAGAAAGAAGAAGAAAATTCTGTGTTCTTTTCTATTGAACTACATCTCACATTCAGGGTCAGCTGAACCTTTTAATCAGCAAGAAAAAAATGTCCAGATGAGACTGCGATCTGGGCTTCTTAATATGATTACAAAACAATTCCATAAGAAATCAAGTCCATATAATATCGAAGGCAGAACATAAAACATATTTACTTGCATCAGCCAATACGATTTCTTCCCTCAAAATGATCAAAACATAGAGACGGTGCCTCATAATGTCGATCCCAAACCCCTAATTCAGACGGAAAAGTTTAAGAAAAAAAGATCAGGGATAGAAACTAGGTTAAGAGATCAAATTTTTGTACAATACTTGATATCTCTGGCCAGAAAAGATCAACCAAGGAGTTCAGCTTATGGAGAGCGTTGAGCTTGAGGGCGGGTGCTCCTCGTTCGGCATAGCCAGGAGCCCGCTCGCGGAACTCACCACCGCCATTATTGAACGTAGAGAGGTTTTGACTCCTGAACGAAGAAGAGCAGAGAGTGATAGCGATTGCTTCTCCAAGATGTGAATGCGAGGTAGCAGAGCCATCGTCCCGCGGCTGCCTCAGTGTCGCTCGTTGTCGTCGCGTGGGAGAAATCTAGAGGAGCGTGGATTAGGGCATGCTTTCCTGTCGTTGCAGTTCGCTGGCCGCAGAAAGGAGACGTGAATGTGTTACCTCTTAAAATCCGCGAAAAAATAGACCCGGGCACGTGCCCGGGTGTGCCGCCACGTAGGTCTGCCCCTGCTCCTCCCCAAGTGATGCAACCTCTGTCGCATCAGCTAATGCTAGACGTCACTAGGCGTCACACATTTTATTTATGCATTTATTTATCATGTATTCCGCTTATCGCACATTTGCTTTGATGTTTGGCTCATTAGGTTGAGCGTCCGATGAGACCCTTAATAAAAAGGTCTGGTAGTTTTAGTTGTTAGGACGCGACGAGCAAGCTCATTAATTATATAAAACATATAAATTTAAAATTAAATTGAGTAATGATATTAGGAAATAGTATTTTGAGGAAATAGCCTATTTGGAAATAAGTATTTGAAATAATTACAATGCAATCTTTGACCAGCCCTATTAAGGAATAAAAATTGCAATTGAATAAAATATTCGTTGTTCCAGTTTGAGCCGGCCCGGTTTGGAAACAATTGACTGGGTAAAACCGGTTATTTAAGCTGCCTCCTTCAATTGAATCGGGAGAAGCCGGACAGTAGGAAATCAAACCTAATTGATTTCCTGTAGTGTCGGAACCGACGCCTCCTGTGCTCACCGCCCTCGCCGAAGCCCTCTGTCATCGTCGCCAGAAAAGCCTGTATTCAAAAATACGTCAGAGTAGAGAACATGCGTGTCGTAATGTCACGTCGTGCAGGGGACAACTGCAGACGCTCAGGCTACTCGTCCTCACACTTCATGTAAAAGATTTATGAAATTAAGTTAAAAACAATGTATATAAGTTATTAGAGTTACTGACCGTGTCCCTCAGTCGGGTGGATCACTAGTACATAGGTGAGAAAATATATAAGTTTTACGCGGCGAAAAATACTGAGTTGATTCATTTGTTAACTTATATGAGAATGAAGGTCTAGTATCTTAAAATGATGATGTGACTTCTACATTTAATATATATAGAGGACTTTTATAGCGCTTAAAAGTGGTAGATTTGGCAGTTAAAAATCATATCATGTCGATACTACAGAATGCATTTTTGTATACTTTAAAATAACTAAATGCATTCTAACATAAATCCTTCCCAGAGAGCAAGTATAAACAGGAAAAAAATGTAACAGCAGAAAAAGCCGCAAGTAGTCTACTACAGAAAAAGGTCAAAGACTATGGGCGTCAACAACTGACACGAACCCATAATAAAATCTGACAAGTCTAAACAAAATCAATAACCTCAAAGCTCTGAGGTGGAAGCAAACGGCCGCAGCAACCCACAGCACCAGAAGCACAACACGGTCAGCTACACCTGCTACTGCTCAGATCCTGAGGCATTCAAAAGAAGAACACCTCAGAAGCAAGTTACAAATGGTACAAAGAGTAAAGGCAGACCAAACAAACCTCAAAGTGAAGGAAATTTGTAAAACGACTTCAACAAAAGGGTTAGCAGCAGAGTAAAAGTAAGCAAACAGTAAATCTAGCCGAGCAAGAATGGTTAATTTCATCCCTGGCACATTACCTTAGCTTAGTCCGTGCGCGTTAGGGTTTCTCCCTTGGCATAGTATAATGCGGCCTAAATCTTTTGTTTATATCAACTTGTTTCACAATGTTATTGTTTATTTTAAGTTTAACCTTGTAAAGTGATTCATATTTTGATGATATGGTTGTATCTTGCTCATGTTAACCGTCCTTTAACGATTATGTAGGACGCGTTAGAGTTTTATTTAGGATTGTAAATCGTTCCTAAAGATTGATCAACCGCGTCTTGAATCTAGAAATGTCAAGTAGAATCTGACGTGTCAAGTCTCGAGATATATGTGGTGGTTTTTTTTGTGGGTTCTCTTGATTGCAGGAGTTAGTAGACGAAACCACCTCCGCAAACGTTTGTTTCCTTTATTGGTACCCTGTGGAAGTCTACCAGGTTTTTGGGCGTCTGCGGTGTATGGTGGAGAGTATGAGACTCCTCGCAGTTAGACGGATATTATATTCGTGAGGGTGTGTCCACTTGAGTGACCACCTCGCCCGTGTTTTTGGGTAGAGTCGACCACAGGTGCCTAATAAAGGTTTTGTATTTCTTTCATATGATTTATTCATGTTGTCACCTTATAGCCTCGTGCGTCTGATGTATTCTTGTACGTGACGAATTACGTAAGTGTTCTATTCCTGTTGATATCTTGTTTTTTTGTACTTTACTTCAGTACTGTTGGTCTTGGGTTGGTACCCCTTTTTGACCTTTGTTTATTTTGGCTTATGTTTTTTTTCTACCACCATTTGTATCTTCTTGCTGAGGTGTTCTGTCTTTGAAATGCCTCAGGTTCAGAGCAGTAGCTGAGTTCGGTGCTGGTTTTTGGAGTGCTTGAGCGGCAGTGTTGGTCGTGGTTGTTGCCTCGTCTAGCGAGTTAGATTGTTGTTTATTTTGTTTTACTGGTTCAGACATGTTTTACTGTATGTGGGTTTATGTCAGTTTGTTGACGCCCACAGAATTGTTATTTTTAGGTACTTGTTAGTTGCTTGGTTTTCTTTATGTGGTTGAGAATTACTTGCTCTTTAGGATGTTTTATGTTAGGATTGCATGATAGTTAATTTCAAGTATAAAAATTACTATTATTATCTCATGCATTACATATTTTTAAATGTAAAATCACTATATTTAATAACCGTACAAATCTACTTTTATTTCTACTAAATTTAGAACTTGTATGTCTTGAGGTGTCCTTTGGGAGCCTCTAAGCTCTTGTAGGATGTCTAATCTGATAAAAGAAGTACTTTCTGCAGCGTTTAATTACTTTTCTTGTGTACTAGATGAGCCACTAAGCCGAGTGATAAGGCTAACTACTGCACGTAAACTGATTTTTACCTTAAATTAACTTAAAGAATCTTCCTTCATGATTAAGTAGGTATTTGTCTGAGCGTCCGCAGTTATCCCATGCTGACGTGTCATCATGACGCGCATTTTCCCTTACTCTGATAAGTTATTAAATGTTGTGAAAATGCGGGTTGTGACCCCCCCCCCCCCGACACAGTGTGAACCCGTCGCCACAGCTGCCGACCGACTCCGCCCGGTTAGAGGACGTCTCCAAGCCCGTCGTCGACTACGGAACCTTTTCCGGCGGGTCGTTCCTCTTTGCGTCACCACCAACGACCGCCAAGGGCTCGCCGTCGACCCAGAACTGTAATTCTGGCGAGTCATGTGCCTTCCCGTGCGTCTACAATCGGCTAAGTTCTCCCTGCGGGGTCTTCTCCCATTCCTCTTCTCAGCAGAGCTCCAGCTCGGTGTTTCCCAACAGCAGCGACAGAATTTTGGGGTTTGTCCTTGCCCACGGATTTGACATGGTAGAGATCCTCATATGGTAACAACGTCTAATCCTTGCTCAGTTAGTTGGTATTAAATTTATACGCCTTTAAATAATTAATGAGCTTGCCGCACGTTCCAATACTTTAACTGTCGTTTATTCCATAAAAATATTGTTGAGACACGTGCTTGTGATCGTATAAATCCCGCTATGATTCGAACCGTTTAGGCGCTGACAAATTCTACTCAAATACGAATAACGGTTCTTGTCTGTCTTATCGTTAAGAACGGTCATACGCGCAAACATCTCGAGTTGGCCCGCTCGGCCCTCTTTTCAAAATTAAAAAATCATCTTAACTTTCAAAACTCTGATTTTATTTATAATAACTAAAATATTTGCTACCAAATATTAAATATTTTGAAATCTAGATTTCAAGTTACATCAGTTTGGTATCAGAGGATTTTGGTTCATTTCTACCATGGATCGGTCGATCCGGCAAATTTAATTTTTTTATTATTTAAAAAATAGATTTAAAATTTTATCTTTTTATTTAGCATCTTTCAAAAAAACAAAAAAAGAGGAAATTTGCTTTTATAAAATATTTTTTCATCCCGCTCGGGAAAGCTCTCTTAAAAATAATAATAATAATAATAAATAGAATTTTATATACATCTATTTCTTTCGATGGAAAAAAAGGTCGATCTGTTAGAAAACAGCGTAGGAGATTTGGCTCGACGCATGAGTAATTTGATGAAAACCGTCGAGACGCTCACCGCAGGCATGGGTAGTGTCACACATATCATGAACGGACTGCGCACGTCGGTTAATAATTTTGAAGGAACCTTACACGCCAACCGAACACCTGCCCAGTTGGCTGAAAACGACCCTGACCACTGGCTTCGGGAACTTGCACACCCCGATCCGGAAGCACACAACGAACCACGTCACCAACCCCGTTGGGATGTGGGCATCAAGCTGGACGTGGGTGATTTCGAAGGGCGAATAGAGCCCGAGATTTGCCTGGATTGGTGTGATAGGATGGATCGTTACTTTGTTTGGAAGCAATTGCTTCCAGCTAGGCAAGTAGAGTACGCCGTCCTTAGGCTAAAGGGGTCTGCCTTAGTCTGGTGGGGACAATTAGAGCGCGTCAGATTCAATTTAGGTTTACCTCCCATCACCACCTGGAACGAATTTAAGGCCCAACTTAGAAAGCACTACGTGTCACATGATTATCTACAGACTTTATATCGTAGATTCCATAACCTACGACAAGAAAAGTCAACGGTAGATGAGTACACTGATGAGTTCCTTGTCCTACAGTCGAGGCTAAATCTTCGTGAGGATGATGATATGACTATATCTCGTTATCTTAATGGATTACGCTATTCCATACGGGATCAGCTAGAGTTGCACGACTATCGCGATTTAGGGGAAGTCTCTAGTAGAGCCCGTAGAGTAGAGTCACTACAGAAGTGCGCATCCGGAGTCATATCTACGAATAAGTCTACCACGAGTGTCACCACTACCACCGCTGCTAAGATTTTTGATTCCCCGCACCCTCCCATCACTACTGGGACTCCGACCCCATCCACTATCCCTTCCAAGGGTAAGGAGATTATTGAGGCTAAACCCAACACTGGAGTATTCCGATGCTTCAAGTGTATGGATCCCGGGCACAAATCATCTAAGTGCCCGCGACGCCACTTCGTCGCTATCATCGACTCCACGAATGGACGTGAGCCTGAGTATGGAGTTTATGTGAACGAGTCACACTCTGAACCTGAGCACGAACATGAGACTGAGGATGTCATAGAAGTGGAAGGAGAACACGCCGAACACCTAGTCTGTGTCTTACGATATAGTCTGATCACCCCTAATGATCCTACTGGGGATGATCATAAGAGGCATGATATTTTTCGCACTACTGCAAGCATCCAGGGGCAATTTTGTTTGATTATCATCGATAGCGGTAGCATGGAAAATTTTTTATCCCAGCGCATGGTCGACACATTGAGGCTTGAAGTGCACCTGTTAGAACAACCCTACAGCTTAGTCGGAGTCAATAATCATTTGACTATACCCGTCACACATTACTGTCTTGTAGAGTTTTCTATAGGAAGTACGTACGCGGATAGAGTATTATGTCATGTCGCTGCTATGGACGACTGTCATATCTTACTGGGAAGATCTTGGCAGTACGATCGTCGTGTCAAACACGATGGCACGAGGAACTCTCACTCATTCAAGCACCACGAACACAAGATTGTTCTTTTACCCAAGAAGAACTGTCTTATTCCAAGAGCCCGCGAGAGGACCCCTACGACTACAAGTTCACTTGTCGTCATCCCCACCACATTATTACTCATTGTCCTCCCGCCTGAACCCCCATCCTATGAGGCAACTCGTGGCCCAGATGTGTCACTCACCCCACACTTATCAAGTCCTGATGTGCCACCTGATATCTTCCAGTTCTCCTATACTATGTATGATGCGCATACACTCGGCACACCACATCACATCGATTTCGTATTTAAAGATTGTACTTTTAGTTCACCTCATTGTCATTTGGAATGGAGCAAATTTATGAAACTATACCAACGCAATAAATGTTTTCTATCATATTTATGGAACATATTATGTGGGGAAAAACGAGTCAATCTCGAAGTAAGTAGCGTCTATCACTCTCAGATCGATGAACAGATCAAAATCGTTAATAGAAGTTTGGAGAATTTTCTCTGGCAATTAATCGGTAAGAATCTACAGCAACGAAACCTTGTACCTCCACAAGCACATGTCACTTTCAATAATTCGAAATATCACTCTTATATGAATCTCCTTCCGAGATTATTCATGTGTTATTCCGCACACCCGACTGTCATCACGCCTCATTCCACGAACGTATTTCATTCGACGCGCAAGCTCATATTAATTATTTAACGGAACTGTATAACTCTATTACTAACAAAATGCGAGCCACCTGTGGAGATTACGAATTCATGGTCGGCCGTCATCGTCATAAGTTGTACTTTCCATGGGAGGAGTGGATGTTTGATTATTGCGGGAGTTCTTGCCCATTTCAAATTCTGAAGCGTAACAAACCACGTGATTCAGCAATAGCGACGACATCTGTTCCCTCCACTACTAGTTTTTGCGAGTTCTCGTCGGGGTCGAGCGCTTTCAACCTCGAGGGAATTGATGCAACCTCTGTCACATCAGCTAATGCTAGACGTCACTAGGCGTCACACATTTTATTTATGCATTTATTTATCATGTATTTCGCTTATCGCACATTTGCTTTGATGTTTGGCTCCTTGGGTTGACCGTCCGATGAAACTCTTAATAAAAATATCTGGTAGTTTTAGTTGTAAGGACGTGACGGGAAAGCTCATTAATTATCTAAAACATATAAATTTAAAATTAAATTGATTAATGATATTAGGAAATAGTATTTTGAGGAAATAGCCCATTTGGAAATAAGTATTTGAAATAATTACAATGCAATCTTTGACCAGCCCTATTAAGGAATAAAAATTGCAATTGAATAAAATATTCGTTGTTCCTGTTTGGGTTTGCCCGGTTTGGAAACAATTGACTGGGTAAAACCGGTTATTTAAGTCGCCTCCTTCAATTGAATCGGGAGAAGCCGGACAGCAGGAAATCAAACCTAATTGATTTCCTGCAGTGCCGGAACCGACGCCCCCTGTGCTCACCGCCCTCGCTGAAGCCCTGCGTCATCGTCGCCAGAAGAGCCCCCACCCCGCCCCCCGCCCCCGTCACTGTGTGAACCCGTCGCCACAGCTGCCGACCGACTCCGCCCGGTTGGAGGACGTCTCCAAGCCTGTCGTCGACTACGGAACCTTTTCCGGCGTGTCGTTCCTCCTTGCGTCACCACCAACGACCGCCAAGGGCTCGCCGTCGACCCAGAACTGTAATTCTGGCGAGTCCTGTGCCTTCCCGTGCGTCTACAGTCGGCTAAGTTCTCCCTGCGGGGTCTTCTCCCATTCCTCTTCTCAGCAGAGCTCCAGCCCGGTGTTTCCCAACAGCAGCGGCAGAATTTGGGGGTTTGTCCTTGCCCACGGATTTGACATGGTAGAGATCCTCTTGTGATAACAACGCCTAATCTTTGCTCAGTTAGTTGGTATTAAATTTATATGCCTTTAAATAATTAATGAGCTTGCCGCACGTTCCAATACTCTAACTGCCGTTTATTCCATAAAATTACTGTTGAGACACGTGCTTGTGATCGTATAAATCCTGCTATGATTCGAACTGTTTAGGCGCTGACAAATTCTACTCAAATACGAATAACGGTTCTTGTTTGTCTTGTCGTTAAGAACGGTCTTACGCGCAAACATCTCGAGTTAGCCCGCTCGGCCCTCTTTTCAAAATTAAAAAATCCATTTAATTTTCAAAACTCTGATTTTATTTATAATAACTAAAATATTTGCTACCAAATATCAAATATTCTGAAATCTAGATTTCAGGTTACATCATCAAGATACTACCCATCCATAGCCTTCTTCTTCCCCCTCCGAAACCCTCATCCGCAACCCCTACAGCCCCCAAATCACAACCCTCGCTGTTGTCCAGGAATCAAGAAAATTGTTCACGTGCACTGTTCACGCAGAATCATTGTTCACGTGAAAATACTGTTCATCCGCACTGTTCATTTGTCGGTACTGTTCATATGTACTGTTCATCAGCCGATACTGTTCATCCGCACTATTCATCCGTCGGTACGGTTCATCCGCCGGCCTTATATCAATACCGCAGCCTCCTTCCCCTCCGTGGATCCACTTCCCACCGCTCTGAAAACCCTAGATTTATCTTGATCTAGTGCTACCACCCTCTGATCCATCATTTTCCCCAATATTCATCATCTTGTAGCCCGGATCAGCAGTCAAAACATCGGATCTATCCACCTACACCCGGATCCATCCCCTAGTGGCCGGATCTTTCCGTTTTTGGCACATTTTCCCTCTTTTCCATCGTGGGCAGCCACCTCGCCGTCACCGTACAACCGGTTTCACGTCCGATCGTCCGTCTACATATCCGGCCCTTTAAATTCTTCAGTGCCTCGGTTCAGCCCTCTACGTTGTGAGCATTTGTGGTATTGTATTATGTGATTTGACATTTCTCATTTGGTGTTTTATTGTACTGTGCAGAGATTATTGTTGCGTGCAAATTAGTTTTTTTATAGTAATAATTGCATGAGGAGTTATTCGCCGCACGCTCGCTTCTGCCCTCCGAGCGGAGGAAGCCATTACTTAATTGCTGAAATTAATTGCTTGTTTTTTATTTCAAATATTTGCGTGGTGCTAAAATTTACATAGCTTAAATTATTTGTCAAATACTGATCATTGCATTACATTTAGAATTGCATTAGTGTGTCACCTTCGCACCAGCACTAGGGTCGTAGTCTCTGTGCACCACTAGCCTACCCTTACATCATTTTGGTATCAGAGGTCAAGGTTTGGTCATTCGCATGCTTCGTAGTGGTAGGTTTTAAATAATCATTGGTTTCATTATGTCCAGTTATTGTCGTCGTTCGTCTCTTCCATTTGAGTATCCTGAGTCTACCTATGCCCGACCTCATAGATCCCCTCTAAAGAGATATTCATGTTATCATTATGATTATCATCGTTCCCCGCACACCACTCCTAGAGATCGTGTCGACCCCTCGACACTATTCCATCATGCTAGAGGCGATCACCACGACGAGAGGTCCTCACGTCTTCATCATTACACCTCTCCGCGATTTCATGACGATAGAATTGAATATCGTTCAGGTCATCGCCGCTACACATCTCTTTTAGGAGAGGAACCTGAGTTTGGATATGAGCGACCTCCACTGCACATTCACAGGGCTCGTACGCACCCACGAACACAATCTAATTATGTTAGGAACTACCGTCTAGACGACCCTCAGGAACCCTATACAGGTCACCATCGGCAGGATCACAGTACATGTCAAGACTCTCCTAGTGTTCCACCAATAGGGTTACCTGAGGCTGAATTTATGCGATTAGTACTTGACCGTTCTGATCTCTTAGAAACTCAGTTTGATCACCTAAGATCTACATTACGAAGACAGTCTAGGGAGTTGGGTCAAGCCACTGATGCGGCGAGTAGTGCTCCCACCGAGCCAAGAGACCCGACACTTGGTTTTGATCCTTCTCAGTTTGATGAGATTCAGTGCAAGTGTGATCTTGAGGTTGAATCTGATCATGACCCTATGATAGAGGTGGAGAGTGATATTAGTCTGACTAGTGAGCATGGTCACGTGGGTGAGGACGAGCGACCTAGTGATACTGTGATGGTATACCCATCCTTTTCACCTCACCTAGACCTACATCTAGACCTAGTGCCCCCTTTGAACAGAGACAACTCTCAATGCTATATCGATTGATCCACACTTGAGTCCGGTCACCCCCTGCTCTTCCCTTAGGACTATTTCAAGTCACTTCACTACTGAGAGTCGAGAGTATGAAGTTGACTTCATTGTGGCTACCTCACCCAGTTACGAGGACGCTACCTCTATCAGCGATACTCATCTGGGGGATCTTCCCATTATTAATGACATCATTGTTGAACCTCCAGATAAGCCTCCTGATGAGCCACTACTCCCTTGGGAGGTTCATGAAGCTAGCGTTGATTTTGATATGAGTGTCCTACTTGCTCCCACTGACACTACTGTTATTGGTGCCCTCCTTGTGGTGGGTTATCCTATCATTATCGACCTCTTCGGGATCAAGTCCCCGAGAGGCTCATTTGACAAGTCTTCCCTCCTACACTTTAGTGATAGATCGTGTATCCGCACTAGTGATCATCTCACACGTGATGACTTCTGGCATACACCCCCTGGTGAGCCACCTGATGGGCTATATCATTTGAGAGGTACCTGTAATACCCGAATAATTAACATGTTTATATTTGTAAAATAAAAATAGTATGTGAATACTCCCCGATGAGGAAAGCACAATGCCAGTGTCGCCTTGTTTTGATGTTCGGAATTTTTGTGTGTTTAGGAGGAACTGGCTGTGTAAATTTTTGTTGTGTTCAGTGCTGAACCGGTTGGGCCGGTCGATGACCGGCTGTTACGCGTTCGGCGGTGGCTTATTCTTCCCGTGCCTTAAAATAGCGGGTTTGCTTTCCTGCCTCTTCATTTGCGACGGAAGAAACCGCAGAAGCCGCTACCGCCGCTTGCGCTATCGGGCTCGATTCTCCTCCGATTTCGGTGATTCTTCTTTCAATCGTGAGGTAATCTCTTTCCCTCAACTCCTCTTGTGTCGATTTTGCAGATGGTGTATGGATTTTTGATGGGTGAAAACCCTAGGGTTTGGGATTTTGGTTTGCTTCACCTCTTTTTATAATTACAAGTTCTGAAACCCTAGACCCATTGTTGGGAGAGATGAAACTAGGGTTCCATTTGGTGTCTTGATCTCCTTGTAATTGTAGGTGTATGCCGGCTGCTAGTGTGCCGGCTGGACTGTGTATGTGTGTATGCCGGCTGCTACAGTTATATTTGGGCTGCTGTGTTGGCTGTCCGGCCATGTTGACGGGAATTATACTAAGATGAGCTGTGATTCACAACACTTGGTGTTGTCCTGGTGACAACCCTTGCGGTTGTGGATCGGGGCAACAGAGCTTTGAATGATACACGGTCAAAGTGAATCACCCACACTACTCCTGTCTTAGACAACTCCTAAATGTCGTAGTTGTAACCGTCGTAGGAGTCAGCCCGTAAATATTGAGGCGCACTTCTAACGTAAATGATATTTTTGATATTGCAGAGAATGACGTCCAGCGATAGGCGCGATGTGACTCCTTCGAGGGACAAGGGCAAAGGAAAAGTTAGGGTGAGTCCTTACTACTTTTTGGTGAACTGTTAAGTTACGTACTTCTCGTTATGTATCACTGATTATATGAATCGCCGAAAAAGCTAACTTGGTTTAGCGAGCGATAAATTTCTGAGGGGAAAACATTCACATAAATCTTATTTATTAAGAAAATGAAATGAATTGAAAAGCTAGATGGAATTAAAATAGCGTCGACGCATCGAGAAGCTAAGGGTCGGCCTAGTAGGGGGGATACTTCAGACTCCTACACCTCGTGAGAGGGGTAGAACTCTCACACCTCGTAGGAGGGGTCGAACTCCTACAGAAGATGAAGAGAATCCAATTTAGGAGGCGTGGAAGTCTACTGCGCCTGAGAGCGCCCTAAAGTGGATATTGATCTCCAGGGTCGACGGACCCAGATGACTGAGATAGTTGAATGACCCTTAGTCTTTCGAGAAACGCAGTGCGAAATAATGAAACCTTGATAAGAAATATGATAAACGAAATATGAATTGATATCAAAATAGAATTGTTGAGTTTCCCTGCTACTTGCTTAGAGACATATTCATATATGTTATTGCTGCTGACTCTCTTGTCTACTTGCAGTGTAAAAACTCGGAAAAAGGGTAAGGAATTCACTTAGTTTCAAAACTAATTGGTTTCACAAAACTGTTCTTTCAGGAGCCGAGTACCAGCGCACTAGACCCCGCTAGGCGGGCCCAGACCGATGCAGACCGAAGACCAACTGATGACGTGGCTCGTCCATGGGTTAGCTTGAGTTTTTTTTTTATAGCTAATGAGAATGTAATAAATGTAAACAGTTTGTACCCGACTTGAGATAGTGGAAATATTCTGGAATGAGATGTGATGTTTTATTTTCTCTGGTACACCCTGTTATTATACTGCTGCATATAGTTATATGAAAAATCCTCTCTGAAAGAATGACTTAAATTGTGGCGGAGTCGGGCCGTTACAATTAAATGGTATCAGAGGCAGGTTTTCATAGGGCGTGTAACGCAGAGTACCGGAAAAGAACATAAAGCCATAATAATGACAATTGCATATCAGAATATATTGAACTGTCTTATGGTTTGTTGTCCTCATGAACCGTTTCAAGTCTATTCGAGCCGCAGAATGCGAGAGGCTCTGACTGAACATGAGAATTCTGGTGAGTCCAGGTCAGAAGAAAGTGTGAGTGGACGACAGTCTACCGCACTTCATATCGCCGATATTGCCCAAGCTATCGCTGAGGCAATTAGATTGGTTCGGGATACCCCTCCAGTTGTACCTCCTTCTGGAATAACCCCAGTGGTGCCAGCTGTGCCTCATCCAGTTGTGGAACCGCCGCAGCCTCGCTTGCTTGAAACTGATATGAAGCAATTTTTAGAATTGAAACCGCCGACGTTTCGTGGTGGGTTATCTCCGATCGAGACAGAAGATTGGATCATGCGGATTGAAACAATATTTGATACGATGCGGTGTCCTGCGGAGAGGAAGGTGGAGTTGGTTGTTTTTTTGTTGGAAGGAGAGGCTAAGAGATGGTGGGTGAACTTAATGAAAGGGAAGTTTCAGACTCGTGGTTTGGCAAATGTGACTTGGGCAGAATTTGTTCGGGAATTTACAAAATGGTTTGTGCCGCGGACGGAAAAGAGACAGCTACAGGAGAAGTTTTTGCGTTTAGTCCAAGGAAGCCGCTCCGTCCTTCAATATGAAGCAGAATTTTCCAGTTTGGCATACTATGCAGAGTCGACTGTGGCGACTGAAGAAGCTCGTTGCTTACGGTTCCAGGAAGGATTGCGGGATGATATCCGCGCTTCAGTGGTTCCATTTGATATTACGGAGTATGCCCTATTGGTGGAGAAAGCTCGATTGGTCGAGTTAGATACTGAAAAGAGGCAAAGAAGGACAGAAATGAAGAAGAGGTTCAAAGAAGGTACTAGGCAAGAAAAATCGGGCAGAACAGAAGAAGCCTCTTGGAAGAAGAAGAAGCAGCAACAGTTAGTGTCAACTGGTAGCACCCAAAATGTCCCAAACAGCGGCGACCAAATGTGCCAAATGTGGCATGATGCACAAAGGGGAATGCTTGACTGGAGTCTGCTTCTACTGTCGCCAGCCGGGCCATCGCCGAAAGGATTGTCCGAAGCTGCAAAGGGACGAAAGTTCGAGGGGAGCCTCAGTCTTACCGCCTCAGAAAATATATCATATTGGGACTTCCAGGGAAGGGGAGTCGATAGCATCGGCACCCGCTGAAGGGGCCAGAGATGAAAGGTTGATTCAAGCCCGAGCTTTCAATCTCGGCCAACAAGAGGCAAAGGCAGATGATACGGTTGTTACAGGTATGCTACTTGTGCATGATCAAGTTTTGAAAGTTTTTTTTAATACTGGTGTCAGTTAATCGTTCGTTTCAACATCTATTTTGGAATCAATTCATACACAACCATATCATATTGCTCAACCGTTGAGTGTATTGCTACCAAATAATATGGTTTTGATGACAAAAGAGCGAGTTGTACTCTCACTATTGTTTAATGATCAACGAATTGAAACCAATGTTGCGGTCTTGCCGTTGGTTGAGTATGATATCATCCTTGGTATGGATTGGCTATCGGATCGCGAAGCCGTCATTAACTGTAAAACGAAAGAGGTGACATTCAAATGTCCAGATGGAATTCCGATGATCTACCAAGGGTTGGGCGAAGTTGCTAAAATTAGTATTTCGGCTATGAAAGCCAGCAAAATGGTACGAAAAGGCTGTGAGGTCATATTGGTAATGATTAAAGAAATGAAAAAAGAAACGAAAGAAATTACGACTGTGCCTGTGGTACGGGAGTACGTGGATGTATTTCCAGAAGAGTTACCTGGTGTGCCTCCAGCCAGAGAGGTTGAATTTGAAATTAACGTGATCGAAGGAGCTACTCCAGTTGCAAAAACCCCATATCGAATGGCACCAAAAGAATTGGCAGAATTGAAAGTGCAATTGCAAGAATTGCTTGATAAACAATTTATCCGACCGAGTACGTCACCTTGGGGAGCTCCAGTATTATTTGTGAAAAAGAAGGAAGGATCTCTCCGTCTGTGCGTCGATTATCGCGAACTGAATAAGTTAACCATAAAAAATAAATACCCTCTGTCGCGTATTGATGACTTATTCGATCAGCTGGTCGGTGCACGTATCTTTTCAAAAATTGATCTTCGATCAGGATATCACCAGCTAAGAATTCGACAGGAAGATGTTTTCAAGACCGCATTCAGTACCAGGTATGGACATTTTGAATTCGTTGTTATGCCTTTTGGCCTAACGAATGCTCCTGCAGCTTTTATGGTCTTGATGAATAGTGTGTTTAAGGCATTTTTGGACCAGTTTGTGATTGTTTTTATCGATGATATCTTGATCTATTCAAAAACAAAGGAAGAGCATGCCCAACATCTGCATCAAGTGTTACACACATTGAGGGAACAACAGTTGTATGCTAAATTCGCAAAGTGTGCGTTTTGGTTGACTGATGTGGCCTTTCTAGGTCATGTAATTACTGAAAAAGGGTTGGCTGTCGATCCTGCTAAAATTGAAGCAATCCTCAACTGGACCCGGCCGAAATCTGTAACTGAGTTACGAAGCTTCTTAGGCTTAGCTGGCTATTATCGGAAATTTGTCAAGAACTTTTCAAAGCTAGCCTTACCCTTGACACAATTGACACGAAAGAACGTAGTGTTTACGTGGGGAGATGAGTGTCAGCAAGCGTTCGAAGCGTTAAAGGAAAGATTAACAACAGCGTCAGTATTGGTGATGCCTGAAAGCTCCGATGGTTTTCAAATATATAGCGATGCGTCCTATAAAGGATTGGGTTGCGTGTTAATGCAGCATGGAAAGGTGATTGTCTTTGCTTCTCGACAATTAAAAGACGCTGAAAAGAATTATCCAACACATGATTTAGAATAAGTTGCTGTTGTATTTGCATAAAAAATTTGGCGTCACTACCTATATTGTGTTCGATGCGAGATCTTTACAGATCATAAAAGTTTGAAATATATCTTTGATCAGCGAGAAATTAATTTGCGCCAACGAAGATGGCTAGAATTTATTAAAGATTATGATCTAGATATTCAATACCATCCAGGTAAGGCAAATGTGGTCGCAGATGCCTTAAGCAGGAAAAATATTGCTGCAATGTTCGTGACACCACGATATAATAAGAAACTTTTGTATATGCTTCAGGATATGGGAATCTGCACGATATTTACGCTTGAAGAAAAACAAGCACAGCTAGGTCAGATGCGGATTCAATATGCGGTTAAAGAAAGAATCCAGAAAGCGATACCGCAAGATTCATTCTTGATGAGAATATTTGAGAAATTGCAGAAAGGGGAAGAGAGTGTCTTTGTTGAAAAAGATGCACTCTTGTTTTTGCATGACAGAATATGTGTTCCAGATGCTGATAACCTGCGGAAGGATATATTGTATGAAGCGCATAATACGTCATATTCAATTCACCCTGGTCGGACTAAGATGTATCATGATTTGAAACAGGATTTCTGGTGGCCTCATATGAAAAAGGATATCATTCAGTATATTGCCCAGTGTCACGCCTGTCAGGTAGTGAAAGCAGAACATCAGAAGCCTGCTGGATATCTTTGATCTCTACCCATACCGGAATGGAAATGGGATGATGTTGCGATTGATTTTGTGTTTGGCATGCCTCGGAGTAAAACAGGGAATGATGGAATTTGGGTCATCATTGATCGCTTGACAAATAGCGCACATTTTATACCGATCAAGCAAAGCGGGCCGACGGAAAAATTAGTGGCACTCTATGTAAATGTAATTGTGAGATTACATGGTATTCCACGTACAATCGTATCGGATCGTGATGGACGATTTATATCTGAGTTGTGGCGGCGGGTGCACCATAGATTGGGAACAAGATTGTTGTATAGTACTGCTTTTCATCCGCAAACTGATGGCCAGTCCGAACGGACCATCCAAATGCTCGAGGATCTTTTACGAATGGTGGTTTTGGACTTGAAAGGCTTTTGGGAGAAATATTTATCGTTAGCTGAATTTGCTTATAATAATAGCTATCAAGCAACGATCCAAATGGCCCCGTTCGAAGCTCTATATGGACGGCGATATAGAACTCCTTTGAGTTGGGCAGAGGATGGAGAAAAGAAATTGTTCCCACAGAAGAAGACAGACAAAATTGAAGAGAAGGTTCGCGTCATTCATCAAAGAATGAAGATCGCACAGGATCGTCAACAAAAATATTACAATGCCCGACATCGTCTGGTGGAATTTGCTGTGGGCGATCAGGTGTGTTTGAAGATTAAACCGTTCAAACGGATTTCCCGATTCCGACGGATTGGAAAATTAAGTCCGAGGTATGTAGGCCCATATCCTGTGATTGAACGACTTGGCGAAGTAGCATATCGTCTAACTCTGCCTGCTAAATTGCAGAGATTGCATGATGTTTTTCATATATCCGCACTCAGACGATATATTCCGAACCCAGATTTGATGATATCTCCCAGTGCTGTACAAATAGAAGCTGATTTGTCAAGTCCGACAACACCTTACCAGATTGTTGATCGGCAAAGCAAAAATCTTCGGAATCGACAGGTGAACTTTGTCAAAGTCTGGTGGACCAGCCACCCTGCCAAGGATGCTACTTGGGAACGCGAAGATGTACTGTTAAAAATCTTTCCCTCTTTCTTTGGGATTCGCGAGGATGCGTGATTTTCGAGGGCGAAAATTCTCCTAACGAGGGGAGAGTTTGTAATACCCGAATAATTAACATGTTTATATTTGTAAAATAAAAATAGTATGTGAATACTCCCCGATGAGGAAAGCACAATGCCAGTGTCGCCTTGTTTTGATGTTCGGAATTTTTGTGTGTTTAGGAGGAACTGGCTGTGTAAATTTTTGTTGTGTTCAGTGCTGAACCGGTTGGGCCGGTCGATGACCGGCTGTTACGCGTTCGGCGGTGGCTTATTCTTCTCGTGCCTTAAAATAGCGGGTTTGCTTTCCTGCCTCTTCATTTGCAACGGAAGAAACCGCAGAAGCCGCTACCGCCGCTTGCGCTATCGGGCTCGATTCTCCTCCGATTTCGGTTATTCTTCTTTCAATCGTGAGGTAATCTTTTTCCCTCAACTCCTCTTGTGTCGATTTTGCAGATCGTGTATGGATTTTTGATGGGTGAAAACCCTAGGGTTTGGGATTTTGGTTTGCTTCACCTCTTTTTATAATTACAAGTTCTGAAACCCTAGACCCATTGTTGGGAGAGATGAAACTAGGGTTCCATTTGGTGTCTTGATCTCCTTGTAATTGTAGGTGTATGCCGGCTGCTAGTGTGCCGGCTGGACTGTGTATGTGTGTATGTCGGCTGCTACAGTTATATTTGGGCTGCTGTGTTGGCTGTCCGGCCATGTTGACGGGAATTATACTAAGATGAGCTGCGATTCACAACACTTGGTGTTGTCCTGGTGACAACCCTTGCGGTTGTGGATCGGGGCAACAGAGCTTTGAATGATACACGGTCAAAGTGAATCACCCACACTACTCCTGTCTTAGACAACTCCTAAATGACGTAGTTGTAACCGTCGTAGGAGTCAGCCCGTAAATATTGAGGCGCACTTCTAACGTAAATGATATTTTTGATACTGCAGAGAATGACGTCCGGCGATAGGCGCGATGTGACTCCTTCGAGGGACAAGGGCAAAGGAAAAGTTAGGGTGAGTCCTTACTACTTTTTGGTGAACTGTTAAGTTACGTACTTCTCGTTATGTATCACTGATTATATGAATCGCCGAAAAAGCTAACTTGGTTTAGCGAGCGATAAATTCCTGAGGGGAAAACATTCAAATAAATCTTATTTATTAAGAAAATGAAATGAATTGAAAAGCTAGATGGAATTAAAATAGCGTCGACGCATCGAGAAGCTAAGGGTCGGCCTAGTAGGGGGGGTACTTCATACTCCTACACCTCGTGAGAGTGGTAGAACTCTCACACCTCGTAGGAGGGGTCGAACTCCTACAGAAGATGAAGAGAATCCAATTTAGGAGGCGTGGAAGCCTACTGCGCCTGAGAGCGCCCTAAAGTGGATATTGATCTGCAGGGTCGACGGACCCAGATGACTGAGATAGTTGAATAACCCTTAGTCTTTCGAGAAACGCAGTGCGAAATAATGAAACCTTGATAAGAAATATGATAAACGAAATATAAATTCACTTAGTTTCAAAACTAATTGGTTTCACAAAACTGTTCTTTCAGGAGCCGAGTACCAGCGCACTAGACCCCGCTAGGCGGGCCCAGACCGATGCAGACCGAAGACCAACTGATGACGTGGCTTGTCCACAGGTTAGCTTGAGTTTTTTTTTTATAGCTAATGAGAATGTAATACATGTAAACAGTTTGTACCCGACTTGAGATAGTGGATATATTCTGGAATGAGATGTGATGTTTTATTTTCTCTGTTACACCCTGTTATTATACTGTTGCATATAGTTATATGAAAAATCCTCTCTGAAAGAATGACTTAAATTGTGGCGGAGTCGGGCCGTTACAGTACCCATCACACCAATGTTCCGCACGATTTTGTCACCATCTACATCATCCCCACGAGTGATGACGTCGGTCACGCTGGATTTTTCTATCGACCACCTGGTAAGCCTCCGGATAGGCCACCCAATGTTAGTAATACCCAAGTCATTATCGGGCCTTCCCTTAGAAAGTGTGTCGAGTATGTTGCGCTCTATGTGCATCATTTACATGAGTTAGTTGGGTCGCGTGTTCATCATTCGCATGCATTACATGAGTCAGTTGGTCGACAAATAATAATGAGCAATGAAAGTTATGAAACTCGTGCAGATAAGCGGAGGCGAGAGCAAATGTTTAATGTAGGCGAGAAGGTAATGGTGTGAGTCCGCCCTGAGAGGCTCCCTTCGGGGCCTGCCAAGAAGTTAAGCGTGAGGCGAATGGGTCCGTACTTCATTATTAGTCGTATTGGGACTAACGCCTACCAACTTGATATCTCGGCCAGTATAGGAATTCACCATGTGTTTAATGTTGAAGATTTGACTTCATACAATGAACCTCATGACTATGTGGACCCGAGCAGTGGAGATGCACAGTCACCCCCACCCCCACTGTCGTTACCTTACCACCTTCATATGTCACCACCGTCTGATGGCCACCCCAGTCCGCCCACTGTTGACATCCACCCACCTGGGAACTCGTCTTCTTTGGTTTCACCGCAGGCACCACTGATCGCACTGGGATCCACCCTTCGAGAGATGAGTGGAGATGGGCCGCGTTGTTGCTACTTGGTACATTGGTGGGACCGCCCCGATGCAGCTGACGTTGGACACTTGCAGCAGGGATTGATCGATTCACCCCTGGACTTCGACTTTAGTACAACGATCTTCATTCACCGGAGATGACAGCTTTTCAATCAGGGGGAATTGATTGTCGAGGACACCCTTCCGTCGACGACACTTGGACGACTTCCGGTGGAGCTCTTCGAGTTGTACCTGGCGATCAGCGAGAGAATTTCGATCCCAATTCATCGGGAAATGAATTCTTTCAAGTCGGGGAGATTGATGCGGAGCAGAGACGAGGACGCGCTTGGGCCCGTTCGGGGTTGATTTGACAACTTTCCATATATGGTGTGCCCGGATCGACGATCGGACTCCGTGATTGCCTCCGGAGAGTCGTCGCGAGTCAAAATACTACATTACTTTATATTTTTTCAGTTTATTTTTGATGTATTTTAAGGGCGAACCCAACGGCCAATCATAGTCGTTGATGGGGAAACCCTAGCCTGTCTTTTCTTATAAATATGAGGTATGAGTGTTAAATTGGGGCATTGTTGGATTTGGAGAAGAAGCATTCCTGGATTCCAGCGATCCCTCCCCGGTGCTGACGTCGTGGAACCCTGGTGACGACTCCTAGGCCGCCAAACTCCTCACTAAGGTACTACCCATACATAGCCTTCTTATTCCCCCTTCGAAACCCTCATTTGCAACCCCTACAGCCCACGAATCCCAACCCTCACCACTGTCCAGGAATCAAGAGCACTGTTCACGTGCACTGTTCACGCAGAAACACTGTTCACGCGAAAATATTATCATCCACACTGTTCATCTGTCGGTACTGTTCATGTGTACTGTTCATCTGCCGATACTGTTCATCCGCACTATTCATCCGTCGGTACGGTTCATCCGTTGGCCCTATACCAATCTCGCAGCCTCCTTCCCCTCCGTGGATTCACTTCTCACCGCTCTGAAAACCTTGGATCTATTTTGATCTAGTGTTACCACCCCACAATCCATCATTTTCCTCAATATTCATCATCACGTAGCCCGGATCCATCGTCAAAACATCAGATCTATCCACCTATACCCGGATCCATCCCCTAGTGGTCGGATCTTTCCATTTCCGACACATTTTCCCTCTTTTCCGCCGTGGGCAGCCACCTCGCCGTCATCTTACAACCGGTTTCACCTCTAATCGCCCGTCTACATACCCGGCCCTTCAAATTCTCCAGTACCTCAGCTCAGCCCTCTACATTGTGAGCATTTGTGGTATTGTATTCTGTGATTTGACATTTCTCATTTGGTGTTTTATTGTACTGTGCTGAGATTATTGTTGCGTGGAAATTGGTTTTATTATATTAATAATAGCAGGAGGAGTTATTCGCCGCACGTTTTCTTCGGCCCTCCGAGCGGAGGAAGCCATTACTTAATTGCTGAAATTAATTGCTTGTTTTTTATTTCAAATATTTGCGTGGTACTAAAATTTACATAGTTTAAATTATTTGTCAAATACCGATCATTGCATTAAATTTAGAACTGCATTAGTGTGTCACTTTCGCACCAACACTAGGGTCGTAGTGTCCGTGCACCACTATCCTACCCCTACATCAATTTCCTTTCATCAAGCGAAGAAATTTCTCCTAGAATATTTGCTTTTTAGACGGAGGAACAAACCAGTCAATGAACTCCTTCAGGAATTCAACCCAGAGAATATCAGAGTTCTCACGTCCAATAAATCTCCCTTGTTTCAAACTATCCAAAATTCGATCCACCTCTCCTCCCTACATGAAAACCACTAAATCAATTTTCTGTTCATCTGGGCATTTCATTGCATTGAAAATTAATTCAATCTTCTTTATCGAGCCTTCTATTTCCATTGGTGTTAAACCACCCCGAAATAATGGCAGCCTCATGTCTAAGAATTGCTTCATATACAGATCACCTGACGTTAGTGGTTGTGGTGTGGCAGTATTGCCCATTCGGATGGCTTCCACTAGTGCTTGCATGACTTTAAATAAGGGAGGATTTGACCTCTCGATGTTATATCTTCTTTGGTCATGTGACTATGTTCCCATTCGAGTTCGTCTCTGTCTTCGACTTAGATATGTTCGTAAAGGTTCCTGCAATAGGAAAACTTCGTTTCAGACGTCAAAGATTTGTTTTACTAATAAACTTAATGTTCTCCTTAAGTACTCATATCTCGCTCAAAGTTCAAACCTAGCTCTGATACAATTTAACTGTAACAGCCCCTTTCCTTAGGCTACCGCCATAATTGAACATTTAATTTATCGTTTAACATTAAATCATCAGAGACGTCAGGCATAAACATTCATCGATTATATTTGCATGACAAAGTATAAAAGAAAAGTGCAAGAAAATAAAACATTTTATTTATTCATATATATGATATAGTGCACCCTATCATCCAACAGAAAACCCAGCATATGTATACAAAAATAGGTATCTCATATTTGTGCTACATGTAAGAGTGAATTGCATGATTACAACAAAACGTGACCATGAGCAACCCATCCTTCTTGAGATGTCATGACTTATATTATACATCTATAATTATCAAATTGACCTAATTACCATCCGTAATTATAAAATTGACGTCTTCCATTCATGTCGATCACACCACAAGTCACCTTGATGGATTCCACTTGACCTAATTAAGCCAAATAAGTATTAAATGGACTAGGGTTTTGCTACCCTTATTTTAAACAAGGGATTTCTCATTAACTAAGTGAAATAACAGAAATCCCTAGCCCCATATTTTTGAGGCCGTCGGTGTAAGTTTATATGCATATTGGAAGGTCTACATGATAGGAATCCTTCTTCCATCCTTTATCAACTTGGAAATTTTGAAAGCAATAGTATGGCACTTAGGGTTTCTCCAAAACAACTTGAAATTAGGTATTAGGGCATGAGAATGCTTTACAGAAACTTTAATAAGAAAATAAGTAAAAGAAATCCCAAAAGTCCAAACTCTAGTATTTCTACCCTCTTCAATCCATGCAAAAACTTTCAATAATATAGAAGATGAGTGGAGAGGAAGGGATTACTGTTGAAGCCAGAAATTGACCTCAACGAGAGTTCGAAATTAGGGGGCAGCCGACACCTACTTCTCTCAACTCCCGACCCCTGACTGGTTGTAAAGGACCTAGAGCTGACCCCAAAGCCTCAGCAGGGAGGTCTCACCTCTATCCCGGAAGATCTCTAAGAGCTTCCCCTCCAAAGCCAAAAGCTGGGCTGGAAGCTTCTCAGAAAGCGCTAGAGAGTCTTAGAGAAAAAATGAAAGCTTGCCTTCTGAAGAGCCCCTGCGGGTCTATTTATAGTTTTTGCTGACCTGAAATTACTAAAATACCCTTGCCTTGTCTGCCAATAGCCAAATCCCGCTGAAATGAAATTCTAAATGCAGACACTGGGGGAAAACAGGTAATTTACCCGATGGCAACTAGGTAATTTCACATTGGGCCCTGGCCCCCACCCGGCGAGAACCCTGTGCCGAGAACCATCCCGCCCTAACTTGGCGGGAGCTAAAGAAAAGGGGATGAAGGGCCCCACGGACCGAGCCCGCTTCCACCCTTCGTTAGGCGTGATCCTTCCCGCTGCCTCTGGGCAGAAGTGGGTCTCGGCCGGGGCTTGACGCAATCGTTCTCGTCTACTCCTAGGCGGGAGCTCTTCCGCTCTGAAGTCCAAAGCTAGCCCGAAGCTAGTCCAACGCGGGTCCTTGAGGGGGACCTTGGTTCTACCCAACGAATATGGGGTTGTACACAATCCCCGCTCTTTGCGAGCTAGCCTTGTGCTCAGAAAGAACCGTCCAACCCCAAATATTCGGTGGGACATGCTGACCTGGCAGAGAATCTTTTAGTAGACCCAACCTATGCTCTATAAATATGCCGCTGAGTTGATCCCTCAGGCCATCCCCATTGTCCCTACTCCCTGCACGAGCCTCCGCCCATCTGTGAAGATGCGCGCCAAACCCGCCGAAAAGCCACTCTCAAAGGAGCTTCAGGCTCGTCTCGCGGCCGCCCAGGCGCGATCTCGTGCCCGTTGTGACAAGGTTGCCCCCTGGCTGATGGGCAAGAGGCCTGCCGGCGAGAGAGCGCTGGGCGGGAATCTAATTGGTGAGAAGCCCGCCGGAGAGAAACCAGCCGGCGAGAGGCCAGCCGCCGAGAAGCCAGCTGGCAAGAGTTCCCGCCCTAGGAAGAAGAAGAAGGCTAAATCAGTAAGGCGCGGCCTGCTGAGAGAGAACCGAGACCCGCCTACCCCAACTCCAAGCCGCGTCGATTCCCTCGCTTCTCTGTCGGAGGTATGTTTCAATCCTTTCTCACTTCCCGTTAGCGCGAACATTTCGAAAGTTCGTTCATAGCTGTATGTTGAAAAACCACTCCTTCCACAGGGGTCGGTACCTAAGGATGCTGCCGGCTTTCCGCCTGCGGTCACAGAAGTGGTCGGCCTCCGCAATGAGGATCTGCCTTCCGCTTCAGGGGCCGCTCCACGTAACCCTTCAGCTGGTAGAACCAATCTGATACCAGAACTCACCCTCCCTGCCGAAGGGGATAATCCTGAGCCACCCGCTTTCGTGCCGAGACCTCGACCTCTGACTATAGAGGGGGCACCTAATCCCCCACTTGGCGAGGCCAGCCCACCAGAGCGCAGGACCTTTCGCCCGGGTCGGGGCAAGCCGCTCCATCTGCTTTTCGGAAAAGGCATGGAGGATCAGCCTGGCCCTTCTCGCTGCCCGTTGGGGAAAGACATCTCTCACTCTCCAGGTAAGCGAGAGCCTCCTCACTCGTCAATCACCCTCCCCCCCCCCTCTTATTCTGGTTGTTCCCGTTTTCTCAGAGCCAAAAGACCAAGAGGCTGAAAAGGATGAAGAGGGAGAAGAAAAAGAAGAAGAAGAAGAGGAAGAAACTGGGGGAGACTCGCCCCTCCCTTCCGCTGGTGAGAAAGTAAACTTTCTCCAGGGCCCCAGGAGCGGAAAGGAGCAAAGGCGGAGGGTTGCGATAGTCTTGTCGAAGCTCGCACGGCAGCAAAGGGCCAACTCTGCCGCGGTGAAGAGGATCCACGAAACGATGGAGCAACGACTGGCGATGGTTGAGCGGGACTGCGCAGACCTCCTCGGCGGGGCGGGACCCCATGATACGGCTTCCGGGGAGACCTCGCCTGGGAGGTTCATCCCGCGAATTCGAGATCAGCTCCGCCTGGCCAACCGGGGGCTAACCTCCCTGACGGCCTTCTTCGACCCTCGAGACCCTCCCCGGTCTGGCCGGCGAGATCTAGGTCGTTGGCGGTGGGTGTCATACTGAACTCTTCGGGCGATCCCCTTCTTTACACATATTTTTGGCCTACCTCTTCCCTCTGTACTTTTTTCACTTCTAGCGCAGGATAATTTCTTACAAGCAACGTGTGTTACTGTTGTTATTATTATTATTATTTTGTTATTGTTATGGGGGGTTCTCGCCTGGAGAGACCCTATCTATATCTGTGTTTCTTAAGCTTCCTTTTGCATGCTGCCTTTAATACCTTGCGAATGCCTGATTCATGCGTCTTGTTCGCTACTTCTCGCGTATTGAGGTCGTTCGCCTTTTCCCCAGCCTCCCTTGGAGGCTATCGCTGCCCGCCAAACCATAGAGAGCTGGCGCGACAGGATGGAAAGCGAGGAATCAAAGCGTCTGGAATCGTTGACTCATTGACTTTTCCTCCGCCGTATTTTTTAAGAACTCATGATTACCTTGCTTTCTATAAATTGGTCAATCCACCTACCCCATTCACCGCATTTATTCCAAAACTCCGTCTACCCGTCAATTGCTTTCGCCCTTTCTTGGAGCGCAAAGGCTCTCGTCCTCGCGTCCCCCTCTCTTCCTTCCTTCCTTCGAGATGTCAGGCGAGAGCGAGGGCTGCTCCTAGTGCGTGCAGTCCTTCCTTGATCACGCCTTCCCGCCCTGCCGGCTCACACAAGCTGAGTTCGTCACCATAAACAAGAACTACATCCTGTCGCGGTTCACCGCGCGGAAACCCGGGCGCGAGGACAGGGTGAACCTCGTGTCGGAAGGGGAGCTCGTCATTCCCCGGGAGCATTTTGAAGTGGGCCTCCGGCTCCCCCTCTGGCCTGAGGTGCGTCAAGCCCTGCGCTACTACGGGGTGGTACTCGCTCAGCTCAATCCCAATTCCATCACCCTCCTTGTGGCTTTTGCCAGCTACATGCGGGCGGAAAGGATCGAGTTCAATCTCTCGATCTTCCGAAAGTTGTTCAACTTCCGAGTCAAGGGAGGGTCGGTCTTCCTCTCCGGCCAGTCGGTGAAAACGGCGGGCCTTGCTAACAAGCACCACCACTTCGCGGAAAGGTTCGTCTTTGTCTCGGGACCTTTCGGCAACGTCCCACTCGCCCTCATTCAGTACGACGATGCGACCTACAAGCCCCCCTCTCTCGGGGTGCGAGAGGGTGCTCTCGTCGAATTCTTCGGCTCGAAGGTTTTCGACGTTCCCTTCCTCCGGCGAGACCTATAAGCCCTCCAACCGGTACCCCCGGCGAAGGTAACTTCCTGAATTTACCTTGCAAAACTTATTTCGAGGAAAAGATTTTAAAATACTACGGGCGTTTCAGGTGAGCGAGATCTTCCCGTCCACCAGCACTTCGAGGAGACTGGGGCGCCTGCTGACGCCCTGGCTCTCGCCAAAGCGGCCGCCGACGCCTGCCGGAATGAGTCGGGAGCTTCCTCCGCACCAAGCGTTTCGAAGCGGAAACCAAGCTCCCTCCCGGCCCCCGGCCCCAAAAAATTAAAATTGACCACCGCGGAAAAGGGTAAGAAGGTGATATCGGCATCTGCCGAGACCCCCACAACGACGGATGCTGGCCAGCCTGCCCCAGAGACTCCCGCCGAGACCCCCTCTGTCACCGGCGAGGTGGAAGCTGGCCTGCTTGCCGCGGAGATTCCGGCCGAGCCCTCTCGCGGTCCGGCGCCGAAAGGGCACCGGAACTATGGTTTCGGTGACAAATATAAGGACACAAAGCGCTTGCCTATGCTTCAGTGGGACCCAACCGATAACCGCATAGCGGTTTCTACCCTTCTCCCCTCCTAGAGGGAGAGGGATGATGTCACCGGTCACGCCTTCGCGCTGGGATACGGCCTCTACAGCCGGGAAGACGCCGACTCCTTCAACAAGACGACGACAAGAGCTCTCGTTTTTGACGCCGCCCAGGCCCAGCCACGCACGGTCCAGCTTTCGCACATGGCTGGGCACCGCACCCTCGCCATAGAGCGAAACTTCGTCGATATGCTCAAGGCGAGGGATGCCTCTGTGGCGGAAGCCGCCACCCTAAAGGCCGAGCTGGCTGCCGCCCAACAACTCCTCTCCACTTGCCCGGCCCCCGAGGTAAGTAGGACCGGACAACATTCGCGCCCTTTCAAACGCTTTCGCCTTTCGCCTGAATGAATCGCCTCGCAGGATCTTGGGGAAATTGAACTGTCTCGCGCGCGAGTGGCCTGCGCCGAGGGCGAGAACCAGGTACTGCGGGCCGAGGTGAAGCGTCTGGAGGAGGCTCTAGTCCTGGCCAAGGATCATCCGCCGCGGGAGGAAAGGGTAGAGCGCCGTCATTACTCTGCCTATGAGATCGACGTGATCGTCCAGGAGAATGCGCAGGCAACCGCGAAGATGGTGATCGAAGTTTTGCGAGAATCAAAGCTTTTGAACGAAGGAGGCGAGATCCTTACTGCGCGAGGGATTCTGCCTTGGTTGTTCGAACCGATCACCCGTCCTGCGGGAGAAGATGGCTCCCCGGCAGACGGCGCGGCGGGGCTTGCGCGAACTAGCGGCCGCTCCCCCGGCGAGTCCTCCGGCTACTCCCCCAGCAGATCCTCCAGCGAGACCTCCAGCAGCAGCAGCAGCGGTTGCTCCAGCGGAAATTCCGGCAAATCGGCTCAATAGCCTTTGCACCTGCTTTCCTGCTTAGTGTAACCTTGTTCTGATACAATTAAGTTTAATGAACTGAGTTACTGTAATTTTTGTACAGGGGGTAAAACCCCCTTACTGCTTCCTCACTTCTTTTTGAATGCGAAAATGTCTGTTGTGTCGCTGGAAAGTTTATCAACTTTACGTGAACCCTAGGCTTTTAGGTGACGACTGTTTTCCAATCTGAGAATTGGCTTAATGGGATCTGCCGGAAAGAATATGACGAGAGCCTTACCCCACAGTCTGCGCCCAGAATCCCTGTCGAGTCATGCTCGCCGGGACCCCCAGCCAGTTGATCATGGCGAGAGCCTTGCCGAGGACTCGGCTGAAAACCCCTGCTGGGAGATTTGTGCCGAGAGGCCTTCTGGGTGGGTTGTGTCGAGAGCCTTGTTGGGAGGGGTCTGGGTCATTCCCGCCCTATTTAGGGCTTGAAAGTGTTCGATTCTAAATCTGTTAACTAGGAGCTTTTTAACCAGGAGCTTTGTGACTCTGTCATGATTTCAACTCCCCCGTCTGCTTGACGTAAACCCAGCCCTCGAGTCCTCCCAGGGCCATTTTTAAACAAATAATACCCCCTTTCCTTCTCCCTTCCCCAGGTGTGCCTACAGCCCTACCCGGGGTCGTGCAGCGAGTCTACTCGGGGCTGAGAAGCACTCGGGGTAGTGCAAAGGTCTCCAAGAAACAATCCTTTCCCCCCGGGTGTTCCTACAGCCCTGCCCAGCTAATGAGAGTCTGAGCAGCGAGTCTACCAGTGGCCGAGCAGCACTCGGGGTCCCTTACCCCCACAGGCGAGCATTCGGACCAGCCAGCTAGTGAGAGCATGCGCGGCGGGTCTACCTGGGGCCGAGCCAGGCTCGGGGTAATGCAAAGATCTCCAAGAACCAATCCTTTCCCCCCAGGTGTGCCTACAGCCCTGCCCAGCTAATGAGAGCCTGAGCAGCGAGTCTACCCGGGACCGAGCAGCACTCGGGGTCCCTTACCCCCACAGGCGAGCCTTCGGACCTGCCAGCTAGTGAGAGCCTGCGCAGCGGGTCTACCTAGGGCTAAGCCAGGCTCGGGGTAATGCAAAGATCTCCAAGAACCATCCCTTTCCCCCCCAGGTGTGCCTACAGCCCTGCCCAGGTAATGAGAGCCTGAGCAGCGAGTCTACCCGGGGCCGAGCAGCACTCGGGATCCCTTACCCCCACAGGCGAGCCTTCGGACCTGTCAGCTAGTGAGAGCCTGCGCAGCGGGTCTACCTGGGGCCGAGCCAGGCTCGGGGTAGTGCAAAGATCTCCAAGAACCAGAAAGAAACCAAACATGAAAAAGAACTCGGAGATTTTATTACAAGTAGGATTTACAACCTTGTCCCCCACTAAGGGTAGAAGCGCTTCAGGACGTCTCCGCTCCATGCATGACTCAGAGATTACCCCTTCCACATTTTGGAGGTGGTATCCCCCTGACCCCAGGACCTTTTCTACGATATAGGGCCCCTCCCAATTGGAGTTGAGCTTACCAACTATTGCCGACCTTCCTGCGGCGTCGACCTTCTTTAAGACCAAGTCCCCTTCCTTGAACTGTTTTATCATCACATGCTTATCGAAATACTTGGCCATCCTTCGCTTGATCTCCTCCTGCCTGACAGCGGCCACGTCGCGAAGTTCCTCCACCATGTCCAACGAGAGTCGTAGCTCCTCCTCAGTTCCTTCCCTCCATGTCTCGCCCCCCTTGCCTGCGGCCGCCACCCGCGGTGACTGGACCTCGAATTCCACTAGTAAGACCGCCACGCATCCATGCGAGAGCTTGAAAGGGCTCTCGCCAGTGGCTGTGTTTGGGGTTGTGCGCAAAGCCCATAACACCGAGGGAAGTTGCTCCACCCAGCTCCCCTCAAGTTTTCCACTCTCTTCTTGAGCAAGTTCACTATAATTTTGTTCGCTGCCTCCACCTGATCGTTGCTCCTGGGGTGGTGGACGGAGGCAAACCTGAGGTCGATGCCCAGCTGAGTGCAGAAACTTATAAACTCCTCACTTGCAAACTGTGGACCATTGTCCGTGACAATGGCCTGAGGCAGCCCGTGTCTGCAAATGATCTTCCCCCAAACGAAGTTCCTAATGACTTGGGAGGTTACTTTGGTTAACGCCTTAACCTCCAGCCATTTAGAGAAGTAGTCAATCATAACTAAGAGAAACCTTCTTTGCTCGCTTGCTGGGGGGAACGGCCCGACTAGATCCATCCCCCAAATGGCAAAAGACCACGGCGCCGTAATGCTTCGAAGCCGTTGAGCGGGCAAGAGTTGGAGGGGGGAGTAGAGCTGGCATTTCTGGCACCTCTTCGCAAACTCCGCGGCATCCTTCCTCAGGGTGGGCCAGAAGTACCCCTGCCCGACCACCCTTGCCTCCAACGTCCTTCCTCTGGAATGGCTACCACATTCCCCAGAGTGTATCTCCTCCAGAATCCGCCGGGTCTCCTCTTCTGTCACATATCGCGCCAGAAGGCCCGAGAGCATCTTCCGATGTAACCTTCCTTTGTGCATGAGATAGTGGGCTGTCTTGTGTCGAAAGCTCTTTGCCTCTTTGATCCCCTCAGGGAGGTTGCCCATGACGAAGAAGGTCACGAATGGGTCCACTCATGAGGGTCGTTGATCTACTTCCATTAGCTCCCCTTCCTCGATCGCCGGATGAAACAGATCAGTCAAGGTCCCCCCCCCCCCTCGGGGTCCAAACTTGGCCAATCGGTCGTTCTCTTCCCTAGGTAGATGCTGCATTGAGAAGATTCGGAACCCCCCTATGATCCCCCTCACCTTGGCTAAGTACCTCTGGAGGGTTGGTTCCCGAGCTTCATACTCTCCCCTGATCTGGGACGCCACCACTAGTGAGTCTGTGAACACTTCCACGCCGTGAACTCCAAGCTCCTTGGCCAACCGCAACCCGGCTATGACGGCCTCATACTCTGCCTGGTTGTTGGTGACCAGGAAGTGTAGTGCCACTGTCTGCTCTATGGTGACTCCCTGGGGGCTTACCAGCACCACTCCTCCCCCCAGAGAATGCTTCCCTGAGGCCCCATCGACATACATCTTCCACGCCTCCTTCGGCTGCGCTTCCCCCTCTCCCAGCTTTGTGACGTAGTCAACCAAGAAGTCGGTCACCGCCTGTGCCTTGATGGAGAGCCTAGGAATAAAAGAGACGTCGAATTCGCTGAGCTCAATGGACCACTTTGCCAACCGCCCCGAGTGTTCTACCCCTTCAAAGATCTTGCGTAGGGGGTGGTCGGTTACTACCTTGATTGAATGAGCCTGAAAGTACAGCCTGAGCTTCTGGGCCGAGACGATCAGGGATAAAGCTAACTTTTCCAAGATGGGGTAGCGTAGTTCGGTCTTCTTTAGGACTCTACTGACACAGAGCTCACTGCCTCAGCCCCTACCCCAAGGTACAAGGCTAAGTCTTCTCCCTCCTTCGGACTCTGCAGGAGTGGCGCTTGGGTCAGCTGAGTCTTCAACGCTTGAAAAGCTTCCTCACATTCCTTCGTCCACTCGAAATGTTTACTCCCCCGAAGTGCTTTGAAGAAAGGCGAGCACCTCTCTCCGGCCCGAGAGAGGAAACGACTCAGCCCAGCCAGCTTACTTGTCAAGCGCTGAACCTCCTTAGCGTTGCGAGGTGATTCCAACTCCATGATGGCCCTCACCTTATCGGGGTTAGGCTCGACCCCTGTCGGGGTTAGAAGGTGCCCGAGGAACTTGCCTCGACCCGCCCCGAAGACGTATTTTTGGGGGTTCAACCTCATCTTGAACTTTCGCAGAGTTGCGAACGTCTCCTCCAGGTCGAGCAAGTGCGAACCCACATCCCTGCTCTTAACCATGAGGTCATCGACGTAGACCTCCAAGTTCCTTCCCCTTTGATCTTTAAACACCCGATCCATCATCCGTCGGTATGTTGCCCCCGCGTTCCTTAGCCCAAAGGGCATCATTTTATAGCTGAAGCACCCTTCCCTCGTGATGAAGGAGACATCTTTGACGTCGGGGGGATGCATGCGGATCTGGTGATAACTATCACCACATTGGAGACCCAGCCTGGGTACTGGATCTCTGAAATAAAGCCTGCATCGAGAAGCTTCTTCACCTCCTCGCGGATGGGATCCTCCAGCTTTGTAGCGATGGCCCTCATTTTCTGAAGGATGGGGCGCGTCTTGGGGTCCAGGCTCAAACGATGGCAAGCCACATCAGCGTCAATGCCCGGCATATCCACCGCGCTTCAGGCGAAGATGTCAACGTTCTTCTGGATGCACTCCCACATCCTCGCCTGGTCTTCTTGGCCCAAGCCTGCGTTGACCCTCACCTTCTCCACCTTCCCTGCCCTGCTGACCACCTCCATCTCCACAACTTCCTCCGCCGGCTCCAGCCGAGCCTGCTCCCCGCTGACCCTCTCCTCCCCCTCTCTCCACTCCTCAACGCCTAGCCTCTCCACCTCCATCGCTTCCAACCAACCTTCCTCGGGCAGCTCCACCTCCCTGCCCCTCCGGATCTCCCCCTCCCTCTCTGCCTCCATCCTCTGCTCCTCCCCCGCCTCACTCAGGCTTGCTCCTTCCTTGTCCACAACCTCCTCCTCAGTCTCTTCCCCGGGTCCCCACATCCACCCGGTCTTCGCATCTATCATCACCTCCTCCTTCTGGCAGAACTTCCTCAATCCTCAAGGGGGGTTGCTGCTGAGCCTGCCCCCTTGCTGCCCTCATCTCTAAAAATTCTGGGCAGGTGGCCGTCGCGTGACCCGCTTCTTGGTGAAAATCACAGAAGGGCAACGCCACCCTGTCTTCTCTCCTCCTCACTCCTCCCCGAGCTCCTCTCCTTCCTCCTCTTCCCCTTACTATCTTTATTGCTTCCTGCTGCGGACGGATGAGGACCCTCTGCCCCTGTCTCCAAGCCGGCTGGTTGATCCTCCTTTGCTCCCTGTAGTTGTCCCTGCCTGGGAATCCACCACCTTGCCCGTGAGGGTGACCCTCTTGGGGCCTCCATCCCAACCTGTTGTTCGGCTCCCGCGGCCCCCAACCTTGTTGCTGCCCCTAATCTCGGGGTTCCTCTCTCCTTCTCTCCTCCCTTCGCTCTCTCTGCCTCCCTGCTCCAGCTTCCTTTTCATCTTCTTCCGCCAACTTGGCTAACCTCCTTGCAAACACCGGATTGGCCGACTCAATCTCAATCTCTTTCGTTTCCCTTTCCATCAGCTTCTCGAAGGAGAGGGGGGAACCCTCTTCAGCTCCATGCTAAAGAAACTGGGCCTCAACCCCAGAGTGAAGGTCAGCATCACCGTGTACCCCGGCATCTCCTGCACCTGCAGAATCTCCTCCTGGAACCTGTCGACATAGTGTCCCAGCGTCTCTTCCGACCTCTGCTTGATGGCGAACAGGCACTCTGTTGACTTCTTCCTCTTCTTGGACGTTGAGAACCTCAGCAAGAATCCGAGTCTGAGATCTTCAAAGCAGTAAATCGAGCTTGCGGGTAACAGGTGGAACCAGTCTCTCGTCTTCTCCTTCAACGTGATGGCAAAGAGCCGGCACTTAAAGGCATCCAACATTTGCCTTATGGAAACGGCATCTTCGAACCACTGCGCATGTTGTGTAGGGTCGTCCCTCCCGGTGTAGTATGACATGTCCGGCTCCATAAACCCTTCCGGAACCGGGGCTGAAATAATGAGCTCACTAAAGGGCATCCCGCTCACGATCTGCCGAGAAGGCTCCTCCCGCGACCTCGGTTCGCTGGCCCTGTCTGCACTTGTCTGTCCCAGCAACAGCTCCCGCCTGGGGATGTCCCTTTCCGCCGCCTCAGCCGGAATCTCCTTCCCGGGACGCTGCCCGGGAGCGTTCTCGCCCAATGACGGAGCAGCCACCACCTGGACCTGCAGAGTCTCCCACTCGCCTCTCGCCGAGAAAGCCAAGTGGATAGTCTGCAAGACCTCCCGCCTGAAGTCCTCCAACATTCTCAGCGTCACCCCACTCTCCCAGGAGGGAGAACCTCCCGAGCCAGCTCCTTCTCCTCCACCTCCGGCCATGAGACTTGACTTGAGATTTTCTTATATCGGCTACTTTCCACGCTCACCGCACCAGAACTGTTGAAGCCAGAAATTGACCTCAACGAGAGTTCGAAATTAGGAGGCAGCCGACACCTACTTCTCTCAACTCCCGACCCCTGACTGGTTGTAAAGGACCTAGAACTGACCCCAAAGCCTCAGCAGGGAGGTCTCACCTCTATCCCGGAAGATCTCTAAGAGCTTCCCCTCCAAAGCCAAAAGCTGGGCTGGAAGCTCCTCAGAAAGCGCTAGAGAGTCTTAGAGAAAAAATGAAATCTTGCCTTCTGAAGAGCCCCTGCGGGTCTATTTATAGTTTTTGCTGACCTGAAATTACTAAAATACTTTTGGCTTGTCTGCCAATAGCCAAATCCCGCTGAAATGAAATTCTAAATGCAGACCCTGGGGGCAAACAGGTAATTTAGCCGAGGGCAACTATGTAATTTCACCCTGCGCCCTGGCTCCCACCCGGCCAAGGTTGTCAGGATCGAGATCCTAGATGAGACCGTTTCGAGGTAGGATCAGATCTGATAGTAGGGTCGGATCGAGGATCGCTTTACAAAATCAAGATCGATTTACAAATCTGGATCGTAGGATCATAAGATCCTATGATCTGGATCGCGATCCTGACAACCTTGCACCCGGCGAGAACCCAGTGCCGAGAACCATCCCGCCCTAACTTGGCGAGAGCTAAATAAAAAGGGGATGAAGGGCCCCACGGACCGAGCCCGTTTCCACCCTTCGTTAGGCGCGATCCTTCCCGCTGCCTCTGGGCAGAAGTGGGTCTCGGCCGGGGCTTGACGCAATCGTTCTCGTCTACTCCTAGGCGGGAGCTCTTCCGCTCTGAAGTCCAAAGCTAGCCCGAAGCTAGTCCAACACGGGTCCTTGAGGGGGACCTTGGTTCTACCCAACGAATATGGGGTTGTACAATTACCTCATAAATGAAGAAGAAATCGCAAGAAACGGGGTTGATTTGGGCTCTCACGGGACAACGGAGTCGTTCGGCCTCTATCGTCCGCAGCAGCTCTTGTGTGTTGTTTGGGAGAAAAATGAATAGCAGGCACTACTTTATTTTCTATCAGGTGGGCACCGCTCCTCCCTGGGGTGACACGCACGCCTCTTGTAGCGTGAATCATACTTGAACCGCTCGGTTCAAGCTTTCTTCTACCTGAATGTTTCTAATAAGTTAATATACCAATACTAATATATATGAATTGGTGTTATGTTTATTTTAATATTAATTTAAATACATGTGGTATCATTAGCGGCGTCACATCTTCCTCACTTCTCTCCACCGTCGTCAACGATGAAACATGAGGCTACTTCCTCCTCGATGACGGCTTCAGACATGGGTTTCGTCGTTGATTTGCATTTGTGGCTTCGACCTGAGACGGAAAATGGGAATTCTACTTTTCTTCTTCACTCCATTATAAGACCTTTATCCTATTCTCTTTTCTTCACATATGAGATGGTGGAATGGTGGTTTTCCTTTCTTGTTTTTCTCAATTATGTTAGGAACGAGAAGGGGATTTGGGAGAGAAACGAGAAATCTAGGGGTTGTGAGAGGGAAGATGTAATATCTTGGAATACTTGTTTGTTCCTCGCAATCTTCTCTTCATTAGTCACTTAACTACGTCTTTAAATTGCTTTGTAACCTTTTTTCTGATGTTTGTGTGTTTCAGGATCTGGATACGAAGCGGATGTTTGACAGTGGTAGGAACGTTGGCGGATTGTATTTGCTGAACCAGTCGTTATCTCTCAATGCTCTCTCCACCACTCGTGCTCTGACTTTGTATGACGTACTGCGCTGGTATCTGCGTCTTGGTCACCATTCTGCTTTATATCTTACCAAAACTATTTCTTGTTTTTAGTTGTTTAATTAAATCGTTTAATTGTGACACCTATGAACTAGCAAAACATGTTTGTCATAGTCTCGGTCGTGTTTCTTTTCCTAGTCCATGTCCGTTTGATGTAATTCATTCTGATGTTTGGGATCCATCCCACGTGTTATTTTTATCAGCTATAAATGATTTGTTATTTTTACTGATTGTCATTCTCGCACTACTTAGCTATATTTGTTAAAAAGGAAAAGTGGCGTGCTTACTTATTTTTGTTCCTTTCATCAAATGGTTGTGACACAGTTTAATGACACAATTCGTGTATTTCGTAGTGATAATGGCGAAGAGTATGATGATCGGGGAGCATTTGGTGCATGTCTTGCCGAACATGGCATTCTTCACCAAACCACCAGTGTCCACACTTCTACTCAAAATGATGTGGCCAAACAGAATAATAGGCACTTACTGGATGTTGTTCGGTGTTTGTTAATTGTCATAAACCTTCACAAGTCCTATTGGGGTGATGCGGTTTTAACAGCAACTCATCTCATTAATCGTCTACCGTCGCGCTCCCTTTCATACGATATGTCCCTTTCCCATTTATCCAAGAAACACATTATCCACACTTTTCACATCTATCCGCACATCTTTGGTGTTGTGTGCTTTGTTCATGTTCATACCCCGTATCGAGATAAATTGGATGTTCGTTCTCTTAAATGTGTTTTTGTGGGCTACTCTCCTACCACCAAAGATTATCGGTGTTATCACCATCCTACACATTGCTTCTATTGCACTGTTGATGTTACTTTTCGTGAGAGGGGTTGCATTTTGCTCCTCGTCAGGGGGGACGAGTAGTCATATTGACGGGACCTTCGACTCTCCTCTTCCGATAGTGGCTTCTCCTCATATTCCTCATACGCCTGCCCCTATCTCTTTATGTACTGCTCTGGTTCCTCCCACTTTTATTCCTCCTATATTATATACATACTCTCGCAGGCCGCGTACTGCTGAGCGAGTACCGTCCGTGGATGCCCCGCCAGTGTCGATGTCTGCTTCTGCTCCAGATTCGGATGATGACCTTCATGTTCCCCTTGCTCTGCTTAAAGGTAATACTGGTGGCACCAAATACCCAATTATCAATTACATTCCTTATCATGACCTCTCTCATGCTCACAGAAGCTTTTAATCATCTCTTTCCTTTATTGTGATTTCTAAGACCTGACAGGAGGCTGCCCTGATACCTGAGTGGAAACAGGCTATGGAAGAAGATATGTGTACTTTGGAAAGAAAAAATGGAACATGGCAATTCGCGTGTCTTCCCCCTGGGAAGCGAACAGTTGGATCACGATGAATTTTCTCCTTTAAGCAGAATCAAGATGGGGTGGTGGAGCGGTATAAAGTGTGCTTAGTCGCTCAAGGGTATACCCAAACCCAAGGAATTGACTATCAAGAAAATCCCCCCCCCCTGTAAAGATGAATTCGATTCGTATGATCCTCTCCTGTGTTGTATGTTTTGGGCGGGATTTGCAACAACTTGATGTCAAAATTGCCTTCCTACGTGGTGATCAGGAAGAAGAAGTCTGCATGACTATCCCACCTGGATTTACTGAAGGAGGATCCAACGGAAATGTCTGTCATCTGCAGAAATTCTTATATGGCCTGAAACAATCCCCTAGAGCCTAGTTTGGACGGTTCAACAAAACCATGCTATAATTGGGTTATACTCAAGAACAGACTGATCATACTCACTTCATCAAGAGAGGAGGAACTCAAATATCAATACTGATTGTATGCATGGATGACATCATCATTACATGAGATGACTTTGGGGAAATAATGCACTTGAAAAAACAGTTGGGTAAAGAATTTGAAGTCAAAGATCTGTGAAAGTTGAAATACTTCTTAGGAATTGAAGTTATAAGGTCTCGTCGGGGGATCTTCATCTCGCAAAGAAAGTATACCCTTAACTTTTGGAAGAAACCGGTATGCTTGGGTGTGCTCCTGCGGATACACCTATTGATATTAATTACAAGATTGATACAGATACAAGAGGGGGGAAGGTTGACATCAAGGTACCAACGATTTTTTGAGAGACTTATATACTTATCTCATACTTGACCAGATATTACGTATGGCGTGGGGGTCCTAAGTATTAGTATTTATACAGTGATCTGGAAGTAGTCAAGCAGTCAGTCTCACTACCAACAAAATATGAGCCTATAGGGTCGCGGATATAAGAGCTTTTGGAGAAGATGGAGGAAGAATTGTGTTGGTCTTTCTCATATTGGATATGAGTGAAGGATCAATCTTATGGCAGATAGAAAATAGACGCAACCTGAGGTCGAATCAAAGCGGGCTTAAGTCGATGCTGCGCCGAGTAGATATTGACGCGCGTCGAGTTCTATTCGACGCAAGTTGCATCGAGTGATTGTTGATGTTGCGACAAGTAAATATCGACGCAAATTGCGTCGAGTGTTGTCGAGTGCTTATCGACATTGCGTCGAGTTCTTATCGACGTAGGTCGAGTTCTATTTGACGCATGTCGACACACGTCGAGTTCTTAGCGGATTGCGGATGATCGTGTCTGTTTGATATTCTTTGGTATAAATAGACATGAAAAAAAAGTTTTTTTAAGAAAAAATGAGTAAGTCGAACCCCAAAATTCATTGTGACCTCTTCTGCGAGATCTTGTCCCGTCATCGTCGCCTCTCCTAGAACGAATCTAATAATTCATGAAGACGCGGAGGGCACTCCTTCTCTGACCTAGATCTTGTTGGTCAAGACCTTAGGGTTCTTCATCATTCATGTGGGCTTCTGTAGAGTCGCAGATCTATGTTGGGTGGACCCAGCCGCCTGCTATTTAGACAGATTTTTGAAACATCTTGGTTGATTAAAGACTCAATCCTACACAGGTACTATGCATTTCTTGTTTATAAATATTTCTTGATTCATGTATATTACAAGATCTTTTATTGTTTAGAATATTTCTTGTAAATGTATTCCATTGCGCACATGTGATGTGTTATTTCACTCAGGTATAAAGAACCCAACAGTGATATCAGAGCGAGGTTCTGTGATTTTCATGCTTCGAAAATTGCTTCTCCTTAGTAGTAATCATCTCTTTGAGTGGTTTGTGAACCCAAAAGTTGTCTTGGATTTTGAATCCGGCAATAAGAGACGAGTTTGTCTACTACATAAGTGGAGATGACTGTGTCTGTGTCCAATACATGTAAATCCGAAGATTTAGAAATGTTTAAAATATTTAGATTAAACCCTTTTAACATTAATTGTTTATGATTTTTTTTCTTTTGTACATATCTGAGTTGTATCTGGAATGCGAATATTATAATTTTTTTGTATTTTGTGAGAAACGTGTGCACAGTAATTAAATGTTAATAGTCATGATTAAGTGTTAATCGAACATCATGAAAATTTATTGATCGAATATTAAGTATGCGGATGTCTTCCGATGGATGACACTCATCCTGCCTCGATCGATAAAGTGTAGGCTTCTCAAAGCAAGGTGCATTAATCTATATTGGTAAGGGTGCGAGCAGATAATTATGATTTCTCACTGTGGACATCGAATCCAACTTAACTAGGTGACCTCAAAGGTTGAGTGTCTAAAGACATAGGGTTGGAATACAACATAAGATGGATGCAAATAAAAAATTATTCACCATCTATACAATAGTAGCATGATGATGCAATTGGCAAAGATTGTTACCTAAATAACCACATTATGGGTGATCAGTCAAACTGACTTATGATGAGGTGAAATGCGGATCTTGTCCACAAACTCTCTGAATTGATAATAAGGGTTATAAATTTGAACAAAATAGTGGGAGCTTTTAATAAAAGTTCATATTAAATTAAAATGTATTTTGAAATATAGTATTAAAACTATTTTGCATAACTTTGTAGAAATCACATGGCAAGTCGATCACACTCCATCCTGTCCTAGAAAGCCTTCCTTGATAAGGACAAGATGAACGGGATAAATTTCTTTGACAGGTATAGGAACCTGAGAATTGTTCTCAGGAAAAAAGCGTAAGCTCTATGCCTTGGAAGAAGATCCCCCTGCGGAGCCAGCCGCAACTGCTCCATGTTCAGATAAAGATGTTTACAAGAAGTATGAAGATGATTCCTTAGATATTGAAGGCATCATGCTTGCTGCCATGAACTCTGAGCATTAAAAACAACATGAGAACATGTGTAGTTATGAGATAATTGAACACCTGAAGAAAATGTTTCAAGGGCAAAAGAGGTTTATACATCTTTAGGGCATTGTTTCAGTGCAAGATGGGAGCTCGAGACCCAGTAGAGACTCATATGATCAAGATGATTGGGTACATTGAGAACCTTGAGAGATTGGGTTATCCCTTGGACCTAGAGTTAGCACTTGATCTGATCTTGCAATCGTTGTCGAACAGTTATGAGCCGTTCGTCTTGAACTATAATATGAATGAGATTGACAAGACACTGCTCGAGCTCCAAGCATATTGGGAGTTGTCGAGATCAATATGAAGAAGATCAAGTCTGCTAGTCTCATACTGATGATGTATAAAGACAAGCATTAAAGAAGATCCAAGAACACTAAGGTAGGACCTAATTCATATCTTGATCACAAGTCTTCAGTACTAAAGAATAAAGGACTGGCCAAGAAAGGGAATTGACATCATTGTGGTAAGGCAGAGCACTGGAGGAGGACTTGTCCTCTTTATATTGAAGATCTGGAGCAGCAGAAGGGAAGTGTGACTTTCTTTTTAGGTATTTTTGTTATAGAAATAAATCATTCTGCTCTTTAAACCCTAAACCAAGATTTACGGTTTAGGGTTTAGGGCTTGGGGTCTATGATTTAGAGTTTAAGATTTTAGGATTTTAGAGTTTAAGGTTTAGGGTATTGGATGGTTCTCACATTTGAACAAATGTGCAAGAACTGAGAATGAGAAGATTGTTGGGTAAAGAAGAGGTGGACCTGCGTGTTGGGAATGAAGCAAGAGTTCCTGTCATTGTTGTAGGTGTTTATCGTCTTTCCATGCTGAACTTGATAACTGTTATTTTGTTCCAATTATAACTCGAAACATTTTTTATATTTTATGTTTGGACATGAATTATTTTTTTTATAATTAAGAACAATTGTTGTTCTATTTATAAGAATAATATTTGTTATGGCATAGCTCATAAGTTTAATGTTTTTATGTTTTGAGCTTAGATCATTCATTCTATAACGTAGAAAATACTAAAAGACTAAAAACAAATAACTCAAATCTCACGTATCTTTGACATTGTCGGTTGGGTCATATAAATAAAAAACGCATATCCAAGCTCCATAAAGATGAATTATTGGACTTATTTGAGCGATGTGAATATTGCTTATTAGGCAAAATGACTAAAGCCCTTTCACTAGTCATGCTGAGAGGGTTGATGATATTTTGAGTGTAATACATTGTAATGTATGCAGACTCATGAGTTCTATGACTAAAGGTGGGTTTCACTACTTTATTACATTTACTGATGATTTTTATAGATAGATATATGTGTATCTTATGAAAAACAAATCTGAAACCTTTGAAAAGTTCAAAGAATTTAAGAATGAAGTAGAAAATCAACTGCGAAGAAAAATTAAAACAATCTTATCTGATCAAGATGGTGAATATTTAAGTCATGAATTTTGTGATCATCTAAAAGAGTGTAATATTACATCATAGTTCACTCCACCTAAAACACCACAGCATAATGGTATTTCCGAGAGAAGGAATTGTACTTTGTTATACATAATGTGATTGATGATGAATCATCTGGATCTATTTGTTTCCTTTTGGAAATTTGCTTTTGAGATGACTTTCACACTAAATCATGCTCTAACGAAAATAATTTAAAAAACACCATATGAATATGGACTAGGAAGCATCTTAGTATGTCTTTCATCAAGATTTAAGGTTGTGAGACGTGTGCGATGTCAAATGTCTACCAAACTGGAACTCAATAAGTGTTATTTTGTGGGGCATCCTAGGGAAACCAAATGATACTATTTTTACCTATCGTCTCAGGACAAAATGTTTGTCGCGAGAACTGACATCTTCTAGAGAAAGAATTCTTATCAAGAAAGATTTCTCAGATAGAAATTGAAGAAGTTAAAAAGCCACAAACTATGAATAAACTGGTATTAAAGCCTGAGCAAGGACTACAAACTATTATTGTCAAAGAGTCTTCTCAGGAAACACAAGTCTTACGTAGATCTAGTAGACCAAGATTTGAACATGAGAGATATGGATTTCTTGTGTCTCAAATAGGTAATGTGTTGCTTATGTATCATGATGATGAGTCTACAACCCACCAAGAGGCTATAAATGAACCAGACTTAGAGAAGTGGCTTAAGGACATGAATGGACCGGACTTCGAGAATTAGCTTGAGGTCATGAAATTTGAAATGAACTCCATAAATGTAAACCAAGTTTGGACCTTGAAGAAACCACCTGAAGAGGTACAATTCATAGAGTGCAAGTAGGTTTTCAAGAATAAAACTGACATGAATGAGAATATACAGACATTCAAATAGCAATTAGTGGTTAAAAGTTTCAAGCAAATTCATGGTGTTAACTATGATGAGATTTTTTTTCTCTTGTTGTCATAGTAAAATCCATCAGAATTCTGTTTATTATTACTGTGTATTATGACTACGAGATCTATCAAATGGATGTCAAAACTGTTTTCCTTAATGAAAACCTCCTTGAGAAAGTGTATATGACATAACCTAACGATTATGTATCTCCAGATGAAACCACTAAAATATGCAAGTTGTAAAAATTCATTTATAAATTGAAACAAGCTTCTCACAGTTACAATCTACTTTTTGATGAGAAAATCAAAGAGTTTGATTTCATTAAGAATGAAGATGAGTTTTGTGTTTGCAGGAGTATTAGTTGAAGCATTATTGTTTTCTTGATATTACATGTAGATGACATACTGTTGATCGGGAATGATATTATGACCCTACAAGCTACTAAGAACAGACTTGGGGGTTGTTTTTTCATGAAAGACTTGGATGAATTAACTTATATACTTGGTATTAAGTCTATAGAGATAGATCGAATATGTTGTTGGATTTGACCTAAAGTATATACATTGAGAAGGTGTTGAAACGGTTCAACATGCTTGAGTGCAAGAATGGATTCTTGTTCATGTCACATGGTGTGAGCCTCTCTAAGGAACAATGTCCTAAATCTTTATAAAATAAGGACCGCATGAAGTTGATTACATATGCTTCGGCAATTAGATCAATCATGTATGCAATGTTATGTACACGACTTGATGTCTCATATGCTTTGAGCATGACTAACAGATATCAGTCTGATCCTGATGATGGTCACTAGACAGCAGTCAAGAATATCCTGAAATACTTAAGAAAGACTAAGGATGTGTTCTTGTGTTTCGAGGAGAGGAAGAGCTCGTTGTAAAGGGTTATACGGATGATAGCTTCCAAACAGATAGGGACGACTCAAAGTCTCAATCAGATTTTGTCTTTTGCCTGAATGAAGGAGTTATGAGCTGCAAGAGTTTCAAGTAGGAGACAGTTGTTGATTCTACAATAGAGGCCAAGTATATTGCTGCTGCAAATGCGGCGAAGGAGGCTGTATAGATTAGGAAATTCATCGGCGAGTCTGATGTAATTCCTAGCAGTGTTGATCTGGTAATTCTTTACAGTGACAACAATGGTGCCATTGCACGGTCTAGGGAACCTAGATATCATCAACGCTCCAAGCACATACTTCGCCGGTTCCATCTTATTCGAGAGATTGTAGACCGAAAAGATGTGAGCATATGTAGAGTACCGACTGAAAAAAAATATTGTGGATCCACTGATGAAGCCTCTTGCTAGGGGTGCAAAAAAAAGCCCTGCGGGCACAGGCTGGGCTCGGGCCACCTGGGCCCGGGCTTTTTTGCTGTCAGACCCAGGTCGGGCCCGGCTCATACCGGGCACAGACCGGGCTCAGGCCTCAGTAAAAGAAGGGGGCCTAATTGAGCCCTTTAGATCGGGCCCAATAAGTCCCAAATGACGGCGGCCCGGCAATATGCTGGACAGCCATCATTTAAATGTTGGTCGCAGTAAGCCAACATTAATAAATGTTGGCAGCCAACACTTAATGTTGCCTGCGGCTAGCATTTAAAGCTGGTTGCGGCCGACATTTAAAGCTGGCGGCAGCCAGCAATTAAAGCTGGTTGCCTCCAGCATTATGTTGGATTGTTGGGCGGACAGCATTAAATTGTTGGCCGCTCAGCGGGCTTTAAGGCCCTGGCAGGCCCAGGCCTGGCCCGGTCCTGGCACCAGGCCAGGCCCTACTTAAAAATAGGGGTCTGTTAAGCCCTTTTGGATCTGGCCTGAGCCTGGTCCGGGCCTAGCCTAACTAGGCCCAGACTTAACCGGGCTTAGACCCGGGCAGACCCGAGCTAAATTTGCACCCGTACCTCTTGCATAGAGAAAACATGATTGTCATATTAGATCAATGAGTATTAAATATCTGAATGATCAACTCTAACAGAGACTTGTGGATGTATATTTTTGGTTGTTCATTCATATGATGAATTGTGATTTGTACTATATATTACATTTTACATTTATGACAAGTTTTTTTTGTTATGTGAATTCATTTTTATATGATAGAATAATTAACATAATAAATGCCCTTAGATTGTTTGTTTCCATAGAAATTCAAGTACGTGACTTGAATGTGAGGACTTATGATTATTAGAAGTATCATTCTTAAATGGTCCATAGTCGACGTATCATCTTAGAAATTAGGGCGATGATAATACATTAAGACTAATATGTGGTTAACTGATGATCGGTTCTCATAGGTCATAATATTGTGATATCAAGTCATCATATAGGTACTTGTTAGTGAACAAGTTGAACTGAACAGATCCACCATGAGACTATTTTGTGAATTGTTATATGAACGTGTCATAAGTGGGTCTCAAGTCACAAAGGTGTTTGTGATTCTTTGACCTGAAGTCACAGCATTCATCAAATAAGAGAGTATACTTTGATGTTATCTAAAATCTTCCTTGAGATAGGTTAATGATAACGGTGATTATTGAGTATATTACAAATTATTTGGGTGTTGTGTGTTGACAGAAATAGGATTTGTCCTCCTATATGACAAGAGTTGCATCCATAGGCCCTTAATGAAATGGGACTGAGAAATGCATGATCATGCTTGGTTGAGTTAATATATGATATTGGGTTCACAAATTTCTTGAAGTCCATTCTAAATCAAGAAATTGGGATTGGACAATTATGAGGGAGACATGGTCCATACTTATAGTCCAATCTGAATGTAAGGGACAAAGGGAGAAGACAACAATGATACATTGATCACAAATATGTTTTTTGAGTTATGAACTCTTATTGCTTGGGTAGTAGTAATGCATTGCTAGATGTCGTTCATTGTTTGTGTGACTTTTTTTGATACGTTCTACATCTAGTGGTAGACTGTCAGTGTTTCTATGGTGATCTGAAAGTAATCAAGCAGTTAGTCTCACTGCTAACACAATATGAGCCTATAGGGTCGCACATTAAGAGAGTTTGGAGAAGTTGGAGGAATGATTGTGTTGGCCTTACTCATATTGGATATGAGTGAAGAACAAATCTTATGGAACATAGAAAATCAACGCAACCAGAGGTCGAATTAAAGCGGGCTTAAGTCGACATTGCGTCGAGTAGATATCGACGCGCGTCGAGTTCTATTTGACACAAGTTGCATCGAGTGATTGTCGATGTTGCGTCGAGTAGATATCGATGCGAGTTGTGTCGAGTGTCGTCAAGTGATTATCGATGTGTCGTCGAGTGATTATCGACGTTGCGTCGAGTGATTATCGACGTTGCGTTGAGTTCTATTCGACACATGTCGACACAAGTCGAGTTTTTAGCGGATTGCGGAGGCTCGTGTCTGTTTGATATCCTTGGGTATAAATAAACATAAAAAGGGTTTTTAAGAAAAAGTGAGTAAGTCGAGCCCCAGAATCCGTGGTGACCTCTTAGGCAAGATCTCATCACGTCATCGCCACCTCTCCAGGAACGAATCTAGTAACTCGTGGAGATGCATAGGGCATTCCTTCTCCGACCCAGATCTTGTTGGACAAGACATTGGGGTTCTCCATCGTTCGTGTGGACTTTTGTAGAGTCGCAAATCTATTTATATGTGAACTCAGCCGCTTGTTGTTTAGACAAAAATTTCTGGAGCATCTTGGTTGAGTAAAAAACAATCTCACACATGTACGTAGAGCTGTCACGGTTCTGGTTCAGTTTTGATTTCAATAAAATCGTGAACTGAATCGTTAAGGTAACGGTTCTTCAAATTAAAACCAAATCTTATTTGGTTTGATCGGTTCTAGTTCTGGTTCCAGTTCCAACATAATTTTTGGAATTGTCGTATCAACGATTCCAGTTACGGTTCAACAAGAACCAAAATCAAACTGTCCACTAACGGTTCGTCCGGTTCTATGTTGTTCGGTCCGGTTCCAATCGATTCCAACCAGAACCAAACCAAACTTGGCAGAATGGATGAAGGGAGGTCAAAAATAAAACACGGGGGAAAAGTAACACCGTTTGGTTTTTTGTAAGTGGGACTTTGAAATCCGAGGAATGGACACGGGAATTTTGCGTTATAAAAAGTGTTTTGTTATATAATATAGTAAGAACTTTGACCTGTTACTTTTGAAATCTTATTTTAAAATTAAAATTTTATTTGAATAATATATTAGTTAATTTAATTTGAATAATTTATCGACTACAATTAAATTTATTCTTCATGATTAATATTAAATAGTCATTATATACTCTCTATATTTTTAAAATGAAATATTTTAAATAAATATGTGAGTAAAATTTAAAATATATTATATAACTGTATAAAAATCGAAACCGAACCGACTTCAAACCGCATTAATATCAAACCACACTACACATTCTTGGTACGGTGTGACTGTGTTCTGTCCAAAAGAGACGCCCTTTTGGTGCGATTGTGGTTTGAATTCAAACCGTATCAGTTTCACTTTTAATAGTAAGTATAGATATTATAGTTACATAGATTATAAAAAATAATAATATAATAATAATATTAACAATAAAAATATTATAAAATAATAATAAAAATAATAAACAGGTCGCGGTTTGGTTATGCTTTAATCCAGTTTGAATCGGGTCTAAAAATTATGAAACCGCTTTAGTCTTGTATGTTGCGATTCTGGTTCCGTTTCCGGTCGGATAATAAAATGAAAGAACCACACCTGGACAAATATTGTTCACGGTTCTAAAATTCAAACCGAAACCCGAATAATCCGTAACAGTTGTATTATGTCCATAATTTCTGCCTTGATAAGTTCCAGGAAAAGTGATTGTTGGAGGTCTTCTAAGAAGTCGATGCTACTTTGAAAAATGAGGTAGAAACAGAGCTATATTGATGCTTCGTTGCTCTAGGACCTTTCGACGCTTACTCTGAAATCTGAATAGAAGCGAAGACAACAGAGTTACTGGAGAAGTCGATGCCACGTTTGAGATTTTGATGTTGCTTTCAAATTTCAACACTACTATCGGCGTAGAATACTTAGAGAACTTCCTGACATTGTGTCAGTTACTCTCGACGTTGCGTCGAAATAGCTTCGGATGTTGCGTCGAATACCTTCCGATGTTGCGTCGAATACTTTCTGATGTTGCGTCGAATACCTTCTGATGCAACTCTGAAAAGGCCTTTGTTTGCGCATGAGTTCCTCTGCTTCTTTTTCAGGCTTTATGAAAACATCTTTAATGTTTAGTTCTTATGACTCAAATTACTCATCTCTACAACATGGGTAATATCTTAATTAATCACTCTTTAAATTGTATATCAAATCAAGAGGTGAGTTTTATCCAACACACAATTCTTTAGAACGCGCGAAAATACTAAATCATATAAATATGTACATAAGGTGTTTAACTAGTAAGAGGGACGACCTAAGGCTTTCAAATGAATAATTATGCAATTCAACACTTAATAGAGGCTAATTAGGGGCACGATCGAGAGTTTCTCTCGTGAAAGATAGAGCTGCATTATCTTACTCATAGGGTAGAGAAGACCATAAGAGCCTTTAGAAGATTAGTAGATGCAAGTTCACGTCCGTAAAAAACTAGAACACCTGTGTTCGTTAGTAGGAACTCGGGTCGTTAGAATGCGCATAAAAAGCTAATCAACCTAGAATATGAAGTACATGCATAAAACTCCTAGAATTCAAGTATATTCTGAAATCTAGAAATTTCTATAGTTAAACGTTTTTGAAACTTAAATAAAAATGCATAATATGATCACACTAGAACTGGCATTTATGTTTGCAATATTTTGATAGAAAAGCATACATATAATTGCATTACATTTTTCCACAGTATAAAATGTTGTTGTAAAAAATATGCACTCATGTTCTTTCAAATTATTTTTAGTGTCACTAATGACTTTTCTTACTCTCTAGTGGGCTAACCCATTTTTGAACATTTCATTACATGGGGTCACATGTGGGGAGTTGTACCTAGGATAAGCGTTTAGTGGACCTTTAATTATATTTTTTTTTTGTTCTGTCGTCTTTTCTTTCAGTATTGCACCATTTTCTTTCATGAACTCCGTGTAACCTAGAAATTTAAGATTTTTTATATCAGACAATATTTAGTATTTCAGAAAATTCAGATGTTTGGATTGTTTATTTTCTAGTTGGCTCTGTGAATTCAAAAAAAATGAGGTACCCTTTTAGTTATTACTTCCACTGTAAATTTTCATTTAGTACTTTCATTTTTATCTGTTATGTACTAATTTAGATATTGTTGTTTAGTTTATTTCTTATCATGGGATCCGGCCGGACTGTTGATTTATTGTTAAACATGGGTCATCCGAAAAGCATGCATGATCGGCTAACCACCCCAACAACAAGGATATATCGGGTCGTGTGACTGTTAAGTAGATAAGCTTGCCAATCAGGCAGTGATAATACTCCAGATTAGGAAGAAACACATATGAGCCTGACGTATGAGCGCAGAGCTTATGGTTGGCACCCATTGGTGTGTCAGTTGGTTTATATCCAAAGTAGCCTGCATCGTGAAGGTCTAGAGAGTACTTCCGTTGAGACAAGACGAGTCCGTCGGGCCGACGAGCTATCTCAATGCCAAAGAAATATCGAAGATTGCCCAAATCTTGGGTTTGAAAATGTGAGGTCACGTGCATCTTGATCATAGAAAAATTGTTCAGGTCATCCCCCGTGATGAGAATATCATACTAGAAGTATCACGGTGTCAGCTGGGCAGTGAAAAGTGAATAGGAGAAGTTCGTCGAGCTCTGAGCGAAGAAAAATCTCAAACGACTTGGTTGAATTTATCAAACCAAACCCAGGGAGACTGTTTGAACCATAAAGAGATTTCTTAAGGTAGCAGACAAGAGACTCTCATGTGATTAGAGCTGTCACTTAAAACCGAAAACCGTAAACCGAACCGGAACAAAACCGGAACCGCAAAGAACCGGACCGAACCGTTCGCGAATTATTTGGGTTCTGGTTTGAATTTTGGAACTGTGAACAACATTGGTCTGGGTGTGATTCTTTCATTTTATTATCCGGACCGGAAATGGAACCAGAACCGCAACATCGAAGTCTCAAGCGGTTTCAGGAATTTTAGACTAGATTCGAACCGGACCGAAGCAGAACCGAACCGCAAACTGTTTATTATTATTATTATTATATTTTATTATTTATATTATTATAAATTGTTATTTTTAATAATCTATCTATAATATCTATACTTACTATTAATGGTGAAACTAGTGTGATTTGAACCCAAATCACAATCGCACCCAAGGGTGTCAAATTTAGACTGAACAAATGGCGCTCGCATATTTTCTGAAACATTTTTTAAAAACTATAGAGGGTGCAGTTTAAAATCAGTGGGGTCTGGTGAAGTTTAAAGTTTTACTCGCATATTTTTCTGAAATATTTTTTGCTCTACAACTAAACTGTTTGGAGCGGTTTAAAATCAAAGTGGTCTGGTGCGGTTTTGTGATTTTACGGATTTATTTTTTAACTTTCATCCCTACTTACTATATTATATAAAAAAGTACTCCCCCTTAGTGTAACGCAAAATGCTTGCGTTTAGGTCCCAAACTTCAAAATCCTTCTTACAAAAAAATCGAACGGGTTTACTTTTCCCCTGTGGTTTTCTATTTTTGATCACCCTCATTCATTCTGCGAAATTTGATTCTGGTTTTTGTTGGAATCGATTGGAACCGTACCGAACCGCATAGAACCGAACCGAACCGTTAATGATCGGTTTGATTTTGGTTCTTGTTGAACCATAACCGCAACCGTTGACATGACGGTTCCAAAAATTATGTTGGAAGCAGAACCAGAACCGGAACAGGCCCAACTAAATAAGATTTTGGTTCTAATTTGAAGAACTGTTATCTTAGCGGTTTGGTTCACGATTTTAGCAGAACCGGAACCGTGACAGCTCTACCTGTGATTTTATAGCCAGGAGACTGCTTCATGGAGACGGGCTCAGCGAGATCACCATTAAGGAAGGCATTTTGTATGTCAAGTTAATGCAATGGCCAATGACGATAGACGAACAAGAAGATCAAGACTGGAACAATATTAAACTTAGTGATTGGGGAGAATGTCTTTTCATAGATGAGTCCATATTGTTGAGCGAACCCGTAAGCCACAAGACGAGGTTTGAGGCACTCAACGGTCCCATGAGAACGATGCTTCACAGTGAAGACTCGTTTGTATTTGACACGGGATTGACTCGGAGGAAGGGGACAACGTCCCAAGTCTGATTTGCCAAGGGTGCAGCCTTTTCTTCATCCATCGCTGCCCGCCACCGCGGATGATGAAGAGGCTCCTGCACCGAAGAGAATGTCAAAATAGAAGTTAGAGAAGTCGCAAACCTAAGAAGTTTGGGAGATAATAAGTGTAAGGAGACATAGTGGGAGAGAGGGTGAGTGGTAGACATCTTAGGAGGATCAGCTGGCCATGGAGTGGTATCAATAGGGGCAACTGTCACAGGGAATCAGATGAGGTATGACGGCGAGTGTAGACAGGGAGAGGTGGAGGAGGTTATTGCGGGTGTACGGGAGGTGGTGTGGGAAGCAGGGGAGGGGTGTTGTGGTTGATAGGTACATTAAGTTGTGGGATAGCAGAGAGCAAGGTATCATTAGAAGTCGAGTAGAATGGTTGATCCTCAAGGAAGGTAACGCCCGCATACAATCTGTATCGATAAATGATCTGGAGATAGAATGGCTTCCCCTCAGTTGAGCTCCATTTTGATGTTTATTGAAAGGATCCACGGCAAGACAGTTCTCTCTCCCCGCCTCTGGCACAAATCTAGGGAAGATAAATGATCTGGAGTATCTCGTCACCGGAAAAGAGGGAGGAAGTCACTGTTGTCGCTGATCTAGAAGAGGAACGAAGATGAGAGCAGAGAGGTGGATCGGGAGGAGAAGAGGCTGAGACAGTCGATAAAGAGGAAGAGAGCAGCTGCAGCCCTAGCGCGGAGAGAAGAAGGAAAGGGGAAGAGAGCAGTCGCGGCCCTAGCACAGAGAGAAGAAGGAAAGGGGAAGAGAGCGGCCGTAGCCCTAGCGCAGAGAGAAGAAAGGGGAACAGAGCAACTATAGTCCTAGTGTAGAGAGAAGAGAAGAGGCAAATCGGGGAGAGGAGAGGCGGATCGGGAATATTTTTGATTGTCGCTGAAATCAGGAAGAGGGGAGCACGATTTTAGGAGCGCTAAACGCGGGCTCGAGACGGATTCTGGAATAGAGGAAAAAAGGGAGGTTCTAAAAAAGCAATTTTGAAAAAGCATGACAAACAAACAGCATAAAATCAGCTTTGGCGATTGGAATGTAGCTTTTTTAGCCGTCAAAGCTGTATCAAACAGAGCCTAAATCAAAGGAGCAGAGCCCCGAGTACAATGAGGGAAAGGTAAAGCGATGTTGTTTCTCGCAGATATAGGATTCACATGAAAAATCAGATAAGGAAACATCAAGAAGAGCTTTTTGCAGAATCAAAAGAAGAGCATAACCAAGACGTTGGTGTCAGTCCACAGAACTAACAGAGGATAGAACTGAGGTGAGAAGGCCAAGACTAAAGAGTGTAGAGAACATTCGACAGTCGTCACCTAGCAATGATATTTTGCTTCTGCTGATCCTGCACCGCAAAGGAAGAAGATTGAATTGAGAGTCAGGAAATTGAAGCACAGAGCAGAGAAAGATGGATGAAGTGAGCGGCACATCTCTAAAGCATCAGACTGGGGTGGTGTCACCATTGCCCTCTGTGATAAACTTCGGGCAAGTGGAGTCTGGATACTGAGAAGGCTTCAGCCGGGTAATATTATTTGTCACCCCATAGTCCACTATTCAGGAGAGACTATGTAAAAAACATGATATACCTTCGTTGGAGATAGAGGTGACTTGTGTGGTTAAAGTCACGCCTAAGGCTCAAGGCTCATCAGGCTCTGAAGTTTGCGCCTTTGTGCGTCTTTTTTGCACCTTTGGATCATAAAATGCACACATGGGTGTGATTTCTGTTGTAAACTTTTCTTTTTCAAAGCAAAGAAAGAAATAATGTATGAACTGAATAATTTTTGCATGGTCTAGCGTTTGTGAAATATAATCGAGCGTTGAGACTCAGATATGATGCAAGTGATCACATTGATTCTATTTTTTAATAAATATAAATGATAGTAATGAATAATTAATTAGTGAAATATATGAAGAATCTGATTAAGAAAATGAAGTGATGCTTGATGCAGATTATTTAAAATGAATGTGTTTGCGCTTTGCCTTCGTTAGGCGCATGTCTGCGCCTTGAGGCTTGCGCCTAAACTCCAAGAGCCATTTGCGTCTTGATGCACCTTGCGCCTTTAATAACTAAAGAGGTGACGGAGTCAAGCGTCCGAGTGACCAGCCCATGAAGATGTTGTAGTTCCTCCCGCAAGGTGTCAATGTAAGAGCGAGAGGTGGTATGACCATCCACCGCAAGAGAAGCGTGGTGCTGAGAGGTGGAGGGAGGTGGCGGAAACCCATGTTTGCGATAACAGGTGGCCTCAATATGATTCGTCCTCCCACAATAGGTACATAAGTGAGTGTTCTACACCTTGGAGTGATTGTGTTCATCGCGTCCACTGCCTCAAGATCCATGACGACCTCTATGGTGCTCAGAAGGTGGAGGTTGAGCGTCAGGAGAGTGTTGGAGTAAGGCGGGCAGCAAGATTTTAAATGTCGGATGTCAGAGACATGTCGGATTGAGATTTTAGATGTCGGATATCGGAGAAATGTTAGGGACATTTTAAAATGTCGGATTAATAAAAAATACTTTTATTTTAAGCTATAGCATGTTATCTTTAGCTCTATCTACAATAATTTTTTACTCATTTTTAACTTGTATATATTTCTGTTAAAATAGCACATGTAAAGGGTCCATTATTGGGCCCATTTATTGTTTTATCTTCTCTCCTCCTTTAGTCCCACATCTTGTATAGGATTTTCTTCTCTCTTCTTCTTCCTATATATTTGTATTCTCTCCTTGTATTTAGACACACAAGCAATACATACAAGATTTTGAGCTCTTTCAACATGGTATCAGAGCATATCTGTCACTTGCGGTTTCCCCTTTTTTTAACCGCTCAGCCCGCCCGGTTTCCCTTTTTTCTCCTACCCGCGGCCTTGTCACCTGCGGACTGGTAGCCTATCCGCTCCGGTCTCCTGTCTGCCCCTGGTTCTGCGGTTTGCAACTCTGCATCCGCTTCTCCTCTCCCTCTCCGTGGTTCCACCCTCTTCAGGCTTCTTATAGCCACCCTCTCTCTGCTTCGTGGGGCCCACACCTCTTCTGACCGCTGCGGACTCTCCTCTTTTGTCCGCTGCCAGCTCCTCTCGCGGCCTCCGCCTTCTATCCGCTGCGGCTTCGCCTTCTGTCCGTTGCGGCTTCGCCTTCTGTCCGTTGCGGCTTTGCCTCTCTCCCCTAGCCGCTCGAGTTCCTACTCGCGGTCTCTCTTCTCTAGCCGCTTGAGTTCCTCCTCGCGGTCTCTCTTCTCTAGCCGCTTGAGTAGGGCTGAAGCTGAGTACCGTGCGATGACAGCCGTCACATTTAAACTAACCTGGCTGGAAAGTCTTCTAATGGATTTGGGAGTTAATTTGTCCTCACTATCGACATTGTTTTGTGACAGTCAAGTTGCAATACATATTGCAAAGAATCATGTGTTCCATGAGCAGACTAAACATATTGATGTTGATTGTCACTTTGTTCGGGAAAAGGTTCAATCAAAAGTGCTAAGCTTGATCATGTTCCTGCGTCTGGGAAAGTTGTTGGCATCCTAACCAAGGCTTTACCTCGCAAACTGTATTACCAGTTCTTGTCCAAGCTTGGTGCCTACGACTTGTACGCTTCAGCTTGCGGGAGAGTGTTAGAAGACATAAGAAAAAATGATGTAAAGGCCCATTTATAGGCTCATTTCCTCCTTCTCCTTTAGTCCCACATCTATTGTATAGGTTTCTTCCTTCTACTCTTCTCCTATATACTTGTATTCTCTCTTGTATTTAATTAATGAAGAAGTATCTACAAGGTTTGCCCATTGATTTCTACAAATTACATATTAGAAGAAATGTCAAGACATGCAACTTAAATGGGCTCCACCCCTTTAGGGCAAAATGTAGGCAACCCCCTACTGAGAAATCCATCCATAGAAAAACCCCTACATCATAGAATTCAATCTGATCCTTAACATTATCCTATGCAGAATTTCATTAAATTATTATCTTGTCGTATTGGAAAAATAGGTGTTTTGAAATATAAATTCCCCTCTGAATATTGTATCATTTTCAGCTTACCCGCCCACATATATTTCATGATAATATATCATTGAGTTAAACTCATATGCACAAGTAAAATAATCTTTGAAAAAAACTAAAACAGGAAATATGAAAAGTACTTAAAATAAACATAATTCAAGAAATAAGAAACTCATCAACGTCTTTCTTTTTCCCAAATTCTTCTCGGCCTCATCGACATGTCTACCTTGTGACGTCATCCTCTGAACCCTCGGTCTCAAAAATCACTGAAATAGTACACACTTTAACTGGGTTACGTCACTTAATATTCGTAGCATTAATGTTTAAAAGGATTTAGGAAAAAGCATCGTCAAAATACAAAAACCAACTCAAATAAGAGGCAAAAATATTCATACTTGTTGTCCAACACAAAATCAACCCCCAAACAAGGCTACCCAGCAAGACAGAAGGCACCAAAACGACCCAAAATAACAAGGTATAATCTTGGCTTAATCAGCCCCCAAATTAGCACAACTACTGTCAACTTGCCCGCAAAAACAGTCCAGAAAACAGCAATTATAAACCTAACAGCAAACTAAAAGTAAAAACAATCACAGAAAAATTGTAATAGCTATAATCCCAAACTAGAATAGTTCCAAACCAGCAAGGAAGCAAAAACAGAAGAAAAAATAAGGAGAAGGCATCCTTGCAGCGGAAGAGGGAGGAAGAAAATCGCTGCATAACTGATCCGTCTCAGATACGAAGAGGTGTGGCGAAGTCCTTCCAAAATCTCTGAAGGTAAGTACTGAAGAAGGTAGGAGGCAGAGGAGACAAGCAGCAGCAGCTCAAAACTAGCGGCAGAAATGCCCTAATTCAGCGGCACGGGCATAGGATCCACGGCACAGGAGCAGCGGCACAGAGTAGCGCCAGCAGTAGCAACAGCTACTAAGAGGAAGAGAGGAAGAGGAGCAGCAGTCGGGAAGAGAAGGTAGTCGGGAAGTAGTCAGGAACAGCGAAAAAGGGTTGGCGGCACGGGATCAGCGCAGAAATGGGATGCGCGGGAAATGAGAAGGGCTCGGCTCCTTTTTATGAACCCAAGTAAGCAGCCAATAGTCCAGGTAAGCATAAGGAGAGTTTAATGCACTGATTACAAATGTTAAGTGTCACATTTTAAGCCCTATTCAAGCCACCAACTAAAACAAGTGTCAAACAAAATCCATTCAGCCATATCACTTAAATCCACATGTCAATAACGCAAGCAAACAACACATAATGCTGCCAGCTCATTAATCAACCAAGCCACCATCTTAACCACACTCAAATCCGCCCACATTTGCTAATAGCAGCCCACAATACACCCGACACTTGAGACAACAAAAATAAATCAAAGATACACTGCTATCGGCACCCCCAATAATATATAATAACTTATAAAATCAAATAATGACAATAAAGTAAAGAAAACTCAAAAACTTTAGCACACAAAATCGTGATGCCTTGCGTTCTCATCATCGGGGAATTAAAATGTTGTTGTGCATTATTTGGATCGTCACAGATGAGCTGTGAGATCAAGCATAAATCATGATCGGCGAGACCTTAGACAAAGGAGCTGCGAAAGTGAAGCTAGATTGTGCACGGCAGAGGAGCTGTGAGATCAAATCGAATGAGTAACAAGTACACAGGGTTCAGAGTGCCTATAAAAGAGGCGGGCTGGCATACTTAAAAGTTGTGGAGAATTTAGGAGAATCACAGGGATCGTGTGAGTACACCCTGGACAGGAGGGGAGAGTACCCAAGTAGAGAAATAGTCAATCGGTTAGAGTCTGCTGATTTTGGATCGGGTGTCTCTGATACCATGTAGAAATCCAAAGTACAAGTAGAAAAAAAATTTAATTCTAAACTCTCAATACAAGGATCTGTAAAATATATATAGGAAGGAGTGGTAACTAAACTATAACCCAAGGTGTGAGACTAAACAATGGGCCTACATGAGCTAGGTCAAGTCTGCTACACTACTTATCTAGTTTAAGTTTCACGGTCCTCTTCTTACTATAAATTCTTCAAATAAAGACAATATGCATAGCATTTATTTATAATTCAAAAATAAACAATTGAAAATACTAAATAGTACATCCTACACTTAATAAAGCACCAACAGAACTCTAATTGGACAATGAAAAATTAAAGAACTTGCGCAGGATAAGTCAACAATTAAGTATACCTCTGGCTGAAGCTGGTGCATTATTTCATACATGTCTAGAAGCCCAAATAATTTTTGTGGTGATCTCTTGCTTTTAGCAATAGCCTCCCCAAAACTAAAAAGCATCAATACACTATCTGCAGTTACTTCAGCAAAACAGTGGACCTTCATGACATTGAGACCATTAAAAATTTGATCACAAACTTTTCGCTCCGCAGCAAATAGGAGTTTGACCTGTTTCACGGGCAGTCAAATACTGAAAAAGGGAGGACAGATTTTATCATTTATGAAAGGACAAAAACATACAGCAATCTTCACATGGTGAATCCAGTTTCCAATTTTGGCTTCCAAAACCTCTAATGGCATCTTTTGTACATCATCTTTGCTGAGCCTTTCCACTCCAAGTTTACGGAGGCTCAGTTCTAAAACTGAAGAACGTGTTTCACTGGAAAACCAAATGAGTATCAAGAAAAATGATAGTGGAATGTCGAGGAATCTAGAAATGATGCAATGCACGAGAAAATGTGTCTAACGGTTAATTAAAATTAGCATTAAAAATATTAAAAGCATTCAATTACAATTGAGTTTAAAGCGATAGCTAAGAAAATAAATTTCTAAGTTAGGTTAAAACAAAAGTGCTTCAATTAAACCTCAAGTGAATAAACCCTTGGATGGGGATCAAGTTGAGGTAAATACAGATGGGGAACATCCCGCACAGCCCGTTCGGGTCTACTCACGACGATCTCGGGCACAGTGATGATAGGGACCGCTCATCTTGAGCGGATCGATGATCGTAGCATTAGTTGTGCTTTTCATTTTTCATTTCGAGTTATATATTTATTTACCCTTGAGTTGCAACAATAGGCAAACCATAGCCGTCCATTGCCCCCCCTGGTGTCTATATATTGAGGGTGACAACTCACATTTGGGGCATTGAAGAATTGAGTGTTGAATTCAATCCCTTGGTCATTCCGGTGTCAAAACCGATCCCACTTGCAAAGCTTGGGTTTACCTCCCTCCACTTCCCCGAGGCCGCCCACTTCTTTCCCCCTATCATTTCATTCTGCCAACCACCATCACCTCCCTCCCTCCTCCCACCAAGCAGACGGCCATAGCAGCCCCCCCCCCCCCACTCCTACATTTCCCTCTTCAAACCCCATAACAACTCAAAAAATAGAAAAATATGATAAGTTTTACTCTATGGGCGGTTTTGTAAATAGGGCATTAGGTTCCCCTTCTAATCCAACCGGCCACCCCACCCCACCCCCACCCCCACCCCCACCCCCGATATTTCTTTTCCCCCGGTCCAGGGTTTTCCCGCAGAACTCAAGCCGCAGCCCAGATCCCATGTCTCCTGCTTTCTGCAATCCCGCACCCGACGCCCCTTATGCTCTTGATTCCGCCTCTGACCGCTCTCCTCCTGCTCGTCGCCGGTCCCTCCTCCAGAAGGATTCCTCCTTCTCCTGGGCCGACTGAAACTCCTGCTCCTCCTCCCCTCTCCTCCTAGAGGGTCGGTTACCTCCTCTCCATTTCTGGAGGCCGGCAGCAACAACAGAACCCCCCTCCCGTTCGTCTCCTTAAGTGAGGGCAACGCAAGCGGCATCCTCCTCCGGCAGCGCTCTTCGTGTTTGTTTAGGCCGAGTGTTGCGAAGGGGACGCATAGGTTTTGCTCAAAACCTCCTCTCCTCGGATTTTTGAGCCCGGATTTGGCCTCCTTGGGTAATAAATTTCTCTTATCCCCTTTATTAAGAATTTTTATCGAAATTATGTGATATTTGGCGCTCAAATCAACGTATTTATGCTGATCCAAGCGTTTGCCCTCTTGTAATCGTCTAACTACGATGTGATTTTGATTTTCGGCGTCGCTCATCGAACCGTTGGTGGGATCTCTCTAAAACCCTCTCCGATTTAGGATTTTTGTCACCCAAACGCCGCCAACTCTTTGATCCTTTGTGGTAACTCCTCTCCCCTCACTCTAGAGGAAGGTAAATTGCTAATCCGCTATTGATTTAATTTTGCAAAATAAACTGTCTATATTAGCGTATGATTTTTTGTCTTGTCAAATATCAAATATCGTCTGTGATTATTCCTGAACAGGTTCAATAAGGAATTTGTCTTTTCTTGTGTCAATTAGTTGTCGCCGGTAGTTTCGGATTCACGTTAAGGCAAGTGGGTAATTCCCTCTCACTTGCAAACATTGAAATTTAGATTTCTCGTACTTGTTTCTTGATTATAATAGTATCTGACAATTTATGAATCATAACTCATCAGTATGTCGTAAGGTGATAGAAGTCTCTAACAATATGAATCGATTAATCCAGTAACAACATAAGCAAATCTTGGAAGGTAGCGGTTAGTTGGTGCAACTCTCTTCTTGCATGGTCACAGAAAGAAGGAATCTTTCCAATAAGACTTGCGTCTGACTATGAGTGTGAACCATGGGCACCCTCTGTAAATACCAACAAATTTCATCGATTGCAGCTTATGTCATTTCAAGAACGATCTTAGGTTATACTCCGGAGTAAGCTAATAATTTCAGATATTTTTGTTTGACATGGTTACTTGCCTGTTTACTGGCTTGCTATAAGATAAACTGGTACTTCAATATTTTTGTTTACCTCTGTTCGTGCTTTAATTTATTAACTTGTTTACCGTTCACACCTATGTTCTGAGGCATTTTCCTCTTTTTTGGATTTTGCCTTATGTTTTGCGACTGTGCCGCCTGCCTCTTAAGCTGTTTTGCGTTAAGACCGTGCGTTCTTGGAGGCTTATTATGTAATTGCTTAGTCAGGTTCTATGTATTTTGTTCTTGTACTGTCGGATTTTATCATTATGTACTAGTTATGTCAGACATTTCCCTTGTGTCATGACAACTGTTAGGCTGTATTATCGTTCTAGAATTCAATATTTACATTTTTTTACTAGTACTGTGTATGATACAATATTTTATTAAAGTGTATGTGCATCAATTTTAACACAAAACATTTTGCATTAAAACAAATTAGTTTTCCTCAAATCTATTATTTTAAAACTAACATTATAATTTCAACTCCAGCCTAACAGACATAAAATTTTCTTTGCCCATGTCTGTGGCATCACGACCCGCATGTAGCGCACTCTGACAATTGTTATTAGACGGGTCGTGACAGTTGGCATCAGAGCCAAGTTTAGTATATAAAGATACAGTATTTTATAATTTCTACATATTTTGAATCATATTATATAAGTATAAATATGCATGCATCATTTATTCACTCACCTCGTCGTTGTCTGTTGTTCAAGGTTGAAGCACTCACACTATATTCATAAACATGAATAGTATGCACGCGAATGTTAGTGGGTTATGGACAAACTTAACATTTATGTGCATATAAATTTCAACTATGATATACACGGCTTGCGAATATTAAATGGGTATGGGCAGTTTAATATTTTCAAGTGTGATGGCATTAGCATCATAATATGCATGACATGTTAAGCGATATGAGCACTTAACATGACATGTGTATCCATTCATGAACATTCGTAGGATTGCATTTTAAGCAAAAATTGCATTGCATGCATAGCATAAATCATTGCACAAGTGTTAAGATAAGAACAACAGATGATGATTGTATACACATGGATTTTACAAATCATTTTCCATTGCACGTAATTTTTTTGCCGCATTTGCATTTGCATGATCATTATCTAGAGTTGTCCAATAAAAATGTTGTAATTATTACATGATTTACATATTCGACAATATTAAGATACTAGAACCTATAATCACAATCCATTTTGTTTAGCTTGACTGTTCTCTTACTCGATTCTCTTGTGTCTCCTTCTAGATGGCTCCCAAGCGATCGCAACGTAAGCAGGCTACCTCTTCTGCGGAAGGCGCTTCTGGAGATACCACTGCTCAGTTGTTGAGGAAGATTCTGGATCGTCTCACCCGCCTGGAAGAGGATCGCCTGACAGTTAGAGTTGCTATCACCACAGCCCCTCCTGGATCCACCCCTCCTGCACTTAGTTCTGGAATCGGCTCGCCTGCTGGCACCCTGGGGGCCCCGCTCGTGTCAAGTCCGACTTCTCTTGTAGTGATGGCAGACACTGCCATTCAAAAGGCTAAAGTCGTTGTCCTACAGCGACGACCGTGACTATTTCGTCATTTCAGAGTGGTTCTCTCAGATGGAGAAACACTTTGCGTATGTTGGAGTCCTTGAAGCTCAGAAGGTTCTCCTTGCGGCCTATAAGCTGACCGAGGACGCGTACACCTGGTGGCTTCAATGTTGCAGTCTCTCCAATTCTACCACCTGACCTGGGGACAATTCAAGGATGCTTTCATGGAAATGTTACTCTTTTTTGTGGAGCGGGACAAGTTAGCTGAGAGGTTCTTATACCTTCAGCAACCCGGCAGGTCAGTGACTGAGGATGAGAAAGAGTTCTCCCGCTTATCTCTTCTTGCCGCAGAGTTCGTGTCAGACGAGTCCAAGAAGATCAATCGTTTCGTGAAGGGACTTCGACATGATTTTCGCTAGCATGTGGTAGTTCATGGCGTCATCACCTACGCTGAGACTATGGGAGCCGCCTTGAAGGTAGAAACTATTGAGCTGGACCGTTCTGCTAAGAAGATCCAGCATGGTACAAGCAATGTCGCTGCATCTGACCACAAGCGCAAGGTACTTCATCTCAAGAGCAAGGCCTCAAATCTAAGGTGTGTGTCTTCTGCAACAAGGTGGGTCATGTCGCCCAAGTCTGTCGTTCCCTCCTGAAGAAACAGAAGATAGTTGTCCCTGCTTAGCAACCACAGGTGACGCTTGCCCCTGCCTCCTTCGTATATGCTTACTGCAAAAGACTGGGTCCCTCGGTGAAAGATTGTTGCCGCAAGCAGAATGCCTGCTACAGATGTGGGCAAATTGGGCACCATGTTCAAGACTGTCCTATGAAGAAAGGCTCAATTCCCGCTCAGCCTCTACAAGTCGTTTCTGGAGCTCGGGAGAGGGGCAAAGCTGTTCTGAACAACATCTCTCAGGGCGAGGCGCTTGCATCTGCCGACGTCATCTCTGGTACGTTATGTGTAGAGTTTTAATTTCCTACATTTTTTATTTATCTATTTTAGCACTGTATGATAGTGAATTTTGTCTATAGCATCCATTTCTAAGGAGATTTAGAGTCAAGAATAAGTGGATACAGATTCTCTTTGATTCTGGTGCATCTCATTCTTTTGTCGATCGTCATATTGTGGATCTTCATGGCTAGCCCACTTCGCCTCTTGAAGTCCCTTATGAAATTTTTGTGTCTAGTCATTTACACTTTTTGAGTAAGTACATTCTCAACTGTCTGATCTTGCTTGGCAAACTGCGAGTCTCGGCCAATCTTATAGTTTTGGATATGACGGAGTTCGACGTAATCTTGGGCATGAATTGGTTGGTAGCATACCGAGCAAAGCTTGATTGTGTGGCAAAGAGGGTAAATATCAGTATCGATGGCAAAGACTACAGTGTTCATGTTCAGACCCGCAGCCACCTGAAGGCAATTACTGTTGTGCGCGTCACTCGTCTTCTCAGTCAAGGATGTTCTGTTGTTTTGTATTAGCTTCACTTTCGGATATTGTCACGCCTCAACTTGAGTCTATCCTGATTGCTTCCAAGTTTCCTGACGTGTTCCCCATCGAATTGCATGGGATGCCTCCTGATCGAGATGTGGAGTTTTGCATTGATTTGGAGCAAAGGACGTGCCTCATATCTAAAGCTTCATACTGTATGGCACCGCGCGAACTGTTGGAGCTTAGATCGCAACTGGATGAACTACTTGGGCATGGATACATTCGTCTCATCTCTTCACCTTGGAGAGCCCCCGTCCTCTTCATGAAACAGAAAGATGGTTCCATGAGATTGTGCATTGACTATCGGGACCTAAATAAGGTTACAATCAAGAATAAGTATCTCATTTCGCGTGTGGATGACCTATTTGATTATCTTAAAGGAAGTACCGTCTTTTCCAAGATAGATCTCAGATCGGATTACCATCAGCTGAAGATCAAGGAATCTGACATTCCCCAAACTGCTTTCAGAACTCGATATGGACATTTTGAATTCTTAGTTATGTCCTTTGGTTTGACTAACGCTCATGCTTTCATGGATATGATGAATCGCGTCTTTTGCGATTGTCTGGATAAGTTCATCATTGTGTTCATTGAAGACATTCTGATCCTTTTCTAAGACTCGTGAGGAGCATGCAGCTCATCTTAGACTCACTCTCTCCACCCTTCGACAACATCAGCTTTATGGCAAGCTGACAAAATGTGAGTTTTGGCTAGATTGTGTCGCTTTCTTAGGGCATGTCATTTCAGGAGATGGACTTTTTGTTGATCCTGTCAAGATTTTCGCAGTTATGGACTGGAAGCGACCTTCTACCCATATGAAGATTCGCAGTTCTCTTGGATTGGCGGGCTACTATCGATGTTTCGTCAAGGATTTTTTTCTTTCTTGTTGCTCCTCTGACAAGGCTAACTCAAAAGCATGCTAGATTAGAGTAGTCAGATCAGTGTGAGCAGGCCTTCTTGGAATTGAAGCAACGTTTGTGTTCAGCACCAGTTCTAGCCCTTCTTTCAGATGGGGCAAATTTTTCATTTTACACTGACGCTTCCGGAGTTAGTTTGGGATATGTCTTGATGCAGGACGATCGTGTTATAGCTTATGGGTCGAGGCAGTTGAAGATTCATGAACGCAACTACCCCACTCATGATTTAGAATTCGTTGTAGTAGTGTTTGCGTTGAAGCTTTGGCGTCATTATCTTTATGGCGTGAAATGTCACTTCTTCACCGACCATCAGAGTTTGAAGTATATTTTTGTTTAGAAGGATCTCAATCTTCGTCAGAGGCAATGACATGAATTCATGGCAGATTATGACTTGCAGCTCGCGTATGTTCCTGGTAAAGCCAATTTAGTAGCAAATGCGTTGAGCTGGCATGCTTCTGTTGTCGCTTGTGCGCCTATATCAGCTACTCTTGTAGTAGTCTTGATTAATGAACTCGAGCGAATGGGCATATCCATCTCACCCGAGGGTCATGAAGAAGTTTATGGCCCGTTATGGGTGGAGCAGGTGAAGGATTTGCAGTCATCTGATCTCGTACTCCATCGCATCCACCAAAGTCCTGGAATGTTGCGTCCGCCTCCTCCGACCAATGGAAGGCTTCCTTCTATAATAATTGAGTCAGTGAACGAGCGATCTTGCCATATTCCTTGAAAAATCGCCTGTAATAACCGGTGAGGCCCAGGAAGCCGCATAATGCTCGAACCGTATGAGGGCGAGGTCACAAAAGCATGCTCTCGATCTTCTTGGGATCAGCCTTGACACCGCTAGCGGAGACCAAATGTTCCAGGTACTTCACCTCTGCTTGCCCGAACGAACAGTTAGAATGCTTGGCGTATAGCTGGTGTTTGCGGAGGATGGTGAAAACGTGCTCTAAATGGACCATGTGTTCCTCCCAACTGGTACTGTAAATGAGGATATCATCAAATTAAATCAGCACTGATCGACAGAATAGAGGACGAAAGATCTCGTTCATGATGGCTTGGAACGTGTACGGAGCGTTGGTGAGCCCAAAAGACATCATCAGGAACTCATAGTGCCCATCATGCGTACGGAAAGTTGTCTTGTGTATGTTCGCCTCCTGCATCAGAATCTGATGGTAGCCCGATCGAATGTCAAGCTTGGTAAAGAGACGAGCGACATGCAATTCGTCTAACAATTCCTCGATCAGAGGAATGGGGAACTTATCCTTGATAGTAGAGTTGTTCAGGCCTCGGTAGTCCCCACAAAACCGTCACGACCCATCCTTTTTTTGACCCGGATGATGGGAGGCGAAAAGGAGCTATTACTGGGGCGGATGTTACAAGCGGTAAGCATTTCCCGAATGTAGCGCTCTATCTCAGTCTTTTGGATGTACGGGTAACGGTGCGGTCGGATGTTGGTAGGTTCGGCGCCCGACTTGAGCTGGATCTGATGATCTCTGAATCGTGGCGGTGGAAGAGTGCATGGTATCTGAAATATATCGACATACTGGGCCAGCAACGCCTGCAACTGAACGGGTACAACCGGAGGAGCGGTGGGAGCCGGTGTGACCTTTATAACCACTGTCATCGTGTTGCCCTGACTTTCTAGTCGCTCCAAACTCCGAAGGAAAACTTCCTTCATCGGGGAAGATTTTAGGCACCCCAGACAGTACTGCTTCCCCTGCTGCAAGAACTTCATCGTCATCTGATCCCAGTCAAATGTAACCCGCCACAGTTGACGTAACCACTGAACCCCAAGCACCATGTCGGAACCCCTGATAGGAAGAAGATAGACGTCGGTGCTCCCTGGGTACCCCTGTATCCGTAACTCCGCCCCCTTCAGAACACATTCGCATTGAAGTTTGCTTCCATTGGCCACCATGACATGAAAAGCGGCTCCATTATCAATCACGTGCCCCACTCGTTGTGCTACCTCGGGATGAATGAAGTTGTGGGTACTCTCACTATCCACCAAAATCATCACCTTCACCTGATTAATCTTTTTTGTGACTCGCAAAGTGAGGGGAGCTCTGCATCCTTCCATCGCCTGTATGGATACCCCAAACTCTGCCAAGTCCAAGTCCCCCTCCAACTCTGACTCGGGGAAAAGCTCGTCCTTCACATCTTCATGTAGCATATAAACATGTATCTTCTGACATTTATGATCTGGTACAAACTTTTCGCCGCAGTTGAAGTAAAGTCTTTTCTCCTTCCTCGCATGTAGTTCGGCCCATGATAATCGTGTCACAGTTGGCTTGCCGGCCGCCAGTAGCTCTTGCCCGGCAGACGCGGGTGTAGTCATGGGCCTCCCCGTTGTACAACCCTGTGTTCATCGAGTGGGTCCACCAGGCTCAGGCGAGCGAGCTAGGGTGACTGGCCCGCGTTAGTACACTGGGCGGGCAAGTCCAGATGGCCGGCTCGCTCTCGCCAAGGTCAGGCGGGCGAGCTGTGCGAGCCAGCCCATCCAGCCTGCTCTCGCCGAGACGACCTTGTCACCAGGCCGCCTTTGAATAGGGTAGGCGAGTCAGGGCGGCCCATCTCGCGCTCGCCTAAGGATGGAAGGCGAGTTATGGGAGTCAGGCCGCGTCCGCCCAGCAGTGTAGCGAGTTGAGGCGAGTTGACACCGTGTCTAAAAAACACGCCCCGTGGGGTCCAGAGGCAAAATTACATGGATGCCCTTGCTCGGGGTACAAATAGCTTTCCAGAACAGCGGAGTTACGTTGTTGGCAGACAACTTTTGGTTGCATATAGCTGTTTAGAACAGCGGAGGTTGGTTGTTTGCAGATCGTTTTCAGAGATCTATAAATAGACCCAAGGGAGTACCTCAGAGGCCATGCTTACTTGTGCCCCGATCTTCTTGCACTTTCTGAGGTATTCTTAGCTCGACATTTGGCTAGGGAGGGGAAGCGCTCTAAGATCTTCCGAGTGTGTGGTGGGACCTCCACGTCGAGCCCTTGGGTCTATTCCCTGTTGTTTTTCCTTAGTCGTTTGGCTCACGAGAGAGAAGTAAGTGTGCGATCACCCCTTCCCCAAGGGTGAACTCCACAGAGACCGAGTTTTCGGTTTCAACACTCGTGGTGCGGGTTCGCTGTCTGTTGAAGCGCTCATCCTAAATGCGGGTCAAGCTGATGGCATGGTTTAGACTGCGAGGCATATAGGCATGCACCTCATCACGTAAGTGGTCCTTTAATCCTGATACAAAACAGGTGAGTAATGTCCTCTCCTCCCAGTGTATTCAATTTGTCAGTTTTTCGAACTCTGTACGGTACTCCAACATGATTCCCTTCTGACGTAGCTTCTGCAGGAGAGCCTCAAAGTCCTCATACTCCAACGGCCTGAATCTGGTGTGAACCCCTCCACAAAATTCATCCAGGGCATGTAGTCCTTGCCCCTCAAGAACCACTGCGTCCACTGAAAGGCGTCATCCTCCAAATGGAAGGACGCTAGTCGTACCCATTGGCCCTCCGGAACCTCTTGATAATTGAAAAAAAAGCTCGACCTTCTGCACCCACTCTAAAGTGTCCCCTCCTTTGAATTTAGGAAAATTCATGCGTGTAAATTTCGGAGGCATGTATGCCTGCGGGGCGGCTTGACCTTGCCACCCTTGTTCTTGCCCGTTCCACATCGGTCGTCTCGGCTCCATTGGACCGGTGTTGGCGTCCGGGTAGCCCTAAAACGGCTGACCGCCCCAAGGAGCGGGGTGTCTTAGCCTCCCAGAGGACCGGTTCCCAGCGGTGGAGGCAAGATGCCCCCAGCTCCTCCCATTGGTCCTCTGAAAGCCCTTCTAGCCCCTCCCTGCTCACAGCCAGCCCGAATCCATGGTGGACGGCCCCCGCCGACCTCTCCTTGTTCGTCGTGGTGTCGCGCCCACCCTAGAAGCCCTATGTCGTCGTCCCCCGCCCGTATGGGCGTCGATCCGACCGCCGGCGATAACCCCCGGCTCCCCCATCCTGCAGCGTAGCCGCCAACCCCGCCAACTCCGGATCCGCTTGATCGCGCGCCTGTACGCGCGGGATCGGCCGATACCGCGATTTTGCCCGCTTGTGGGCCGTGAAGTTGGGACATGTGGGTTTCCGCGGCCTGATTTTGTATTCCGCAAGTCTCTTCGCGCGTTGTTGCCTTCCCCTTCAGATTTTGCACTAATAGCGCATTGATCTCCTTCATCCGGGTGTCGATCTGTTCTTCTAATCGTTGTGTAGAGGCCCTCATTTCCTCCTCGATGGCGGCCACCGAGTCCGTCAAGCCGACGAAGTTTTCTTCTAGGGTTTCCATTTGACTGATTTCTTCTTGTGTGCGTGTGGTAACCATGGTAGAGGAACGAAACCTCTAATACTAAATGTTAGGAGAGAACTAGAGAGAAGAAGACGAAAGAGAGAACTAGAGAGGAATTAGGGTTAGAGAAGGAGGAGAGAAGTACATTGGATATTCTTCAATGCCCCCAAAAGAGAGAGCCCCCAGGTATAAATATACTCAGGCCCAAGAGGGGCCGGATGGCCCCTCCCACGGGGATGAACCGGGTGGGTTCAGCCCAAATCCGAAGGCTTTAGAGAGTGGGGGCTGGTTCAGCCCCGTTGCAACCTGTCGTCTTTCACCTGCGAGCGTATGTACGCCCAAAGAACTGAGTCATGTTCGGGGGTGTAACAAAATACTACGATTCTATTTATCTAAACCAATATAAGATCACGACACAATATTTAAAATGTTGAAAACAAGAGCTCGTACAACAAGAAAACTCACAGAAGATGAGGGCTGTCGTGGGAGAGTAGATCCGAAGATGTGTGGCAAAATAGGGATGATCCAGAGAGGAACCGGAGGCGGGATAACAATGAAGACGGCAGAATTTGGCGGTGGCAAGCGAGATCGGGTCGGGGAGGGGTAGATCTGACTATATGGAGGCGGATCCGAGCGACGGGAGGGTGGATCCGGTGGTTTGGAAGCGGATTCGGGCTGTGGGAGGTGAATTGGATAGGTGGAGTGGCTAGATATGGGATGGAATGTACAGATCTGGACAAATTTGGATAGGGGAGGGAATTTGGAGATGGATTCACGAAAGTGGGGCGGCGGTAGAGGGTTGGGCGGTTGTAGACAGCAGTAGCGGTGGTTGTAGGGGGCTGAAAAAGGCAGCGATTGTTATTGGGGGAGAGGGACCGGCGGCGGCTGCTATTAGGGGGAAGGTATAGACGGCGGTTTGCTGGTGGAGGGGGAAAAGGCAACTGCGGGCAGCAGCTAACAGCAGGAGGCTACAGGGGGGCGACTGATATGGCGGGCTTCAGGAGGGACGATAGAGGGATTAGAGGTGGGGGAAAGGAGGCTAGAGTTAGGTATTATCTTGGGGAGGAAGATAAGCGCCTAGGAGTCGTCACCTAAGGTTCTGCGGAGTCGGCACCGTGGAGAGATCGCCGGATTTTGGGATTTCTCTTCTCCAAAATCTGCAATAGCCTCTAGCAGTCCTCATGCACATCTATTTATAATAAAGAGATATTAGGGCATCCCACGGTCCCACCATCGATGGATATAATTGGCGAGAGATGGGGTAGCCCAATTACATCAAAAATAAAGCAAAAATGACAATATAATATATGAAATTGAGTCGGAACGACGGGCCGGACACATTCGTGGAGACGGATTATCGATCTGGGTACGCCATATATGGTAAGTAGCCAATCGGCCCTGAACGGGCCCAAAAAATGTCCTCTGATGCAGGTTTGCATCTCCGCTCCGCATCACAATTATTTATGTATTGAAGCATATATTGATGCAAATTATGCAGATGATAAAGGAGATCTAAAATCTACTTCTGGATTTTGTGCAATTGTTGAAGGAAATCTAGTCACTTAGGAAAGCAAGAAACAATCGATGGTGGACAGGTCAAGCGCGGAAGCTGAATACAGAAGTATGGCTCCGATTGCTTATGAATTAAACTGGTTAAGAACACTTCTAAAAGACTTGAGAAAAATCTACAATTATCTGTTACCGATGTTTTGTGATAATAAAGTTGTTATTTACATAACAAAAAATCCAGTGTTTTATAAAAGAACAAAACATATTGAAATTGATTGTTACTTCATCAAAGAGGAAGTTATCAAAAAACAAATATGCACTCTATTTGCCTTTTCAGATAAAGAGTTAACTGACATATTCACCAAATAATTTCTTCATCTTTTTTGGATATTTGTGTCAAACTGAGAATGATCGATACATATGATTCAGCTAGAGGGGGTGTTAAAACTCAAGCTCAAAAAGAGGTTCATTGTATATTTTCTCATTTTTGTATTTGGTACCACATCTCCAAGTGTAAATTCCCCCTCCTCAACTACACTATATAAATGTAATAGTTTAGATTCTTTTGAATAATGTTATTTATATTTTAAATTCTCACGGAGGGGATTAGGGTTGGGGAGGAGGTAGTTATTGATGTAGATGTGGATGGTTGCTGGATTAAGGTAGGGCCAGGGTGCGACTACAATCGGGAAGACTAAGGAACATCGATTAAAAGAGGTTCTGAGTAATTAAATGTGCCTCCTACATACGTCGGCCCGGACAAGCTCCGATAAGTATCAATTTGCCTTGGATCCGTGATCCCATCAATGAGTAGAGTAATTTTCACATAAACAAGGATCAATCATTTAATGTTAAGCTGCTTTTTAAAATATAATCAACTACCTATAACATATAACTGGGGTTGAAGGACCAAGGATGAAAAGTTGTTACAATTACATTTTAGAATGATTATTAAAATGTGTAACATAATCAACACAAACAACCAAAATGTTAGATACGACTGAAATAAAGCTGTTTTGTACTGCCAGTATCAAAAGCACCCCAAAATCACAAGTTACAAGTGTCTAATAACACAGAGCAATTGAATAGGTCCAATTGAAATAAGAACTAGACATTCAGTACACCTACTCTACATTCTAGTGCAATCTATTTTGCTTGTGTGGAAAATGACTGAAATTATGTTCTCTGGTCTCTAGCAGAGTATGTTAAGAACCGTTTCTATTATTTACTCAACCATACTGAACAGTGTCTTAGACTCTCCTCACTGCTGATTTGGTTATATTAAAGCTTGGAATTAAAAGAAAAAGTGTAACAGTGCATGAGGTGTCCAACCCTTACAAGATCTGCTGAGAGGTACATATATATGAATCCTAACCCTGCATTGAAAAAAGGTTGTTTCCATCTCCAAGCTCAAAGAATGCAACATTTCTATCCTGTTATAATGCAAATAAGTTAATTAAACACACTACAAATAGATTAGAAGAGGCTCCATCAACTAATTACAAACCAATTTCAAATCTTTTTTTCCTAAAGTGACCAACTCCAATAAAACGAATTGCTCAGAGATTAACATTGCATATGCATCATTTTAAATCATCCCTCAGTCCAACTAGTTGGTCGATCGTCCTCAATCACTCCTCCCTAAAATTTCTACTAGTAGCGGTTGGAAAAGAAGAATATAAATGTTTGATAATAATATTCATCCACTTAGGGGCATTTTATATAGGAGTTACAATAAGACATATAACACCGATATGCGGTGTGGGACTAAACCCAACTACTATTAAAGACCAACATAATAATGTAATACTCATAAATCCCAACACTCCCCCTCAAGCTAAAGGGAGACCATTCAGCTTGTACACATAAAATAATGGCAATGGAGGTAGGTGAAGCGGGACAAAACATCAGACAAGCCATCGGGGAAAATTCCCAAACCGGGGAATCAAGTCGGGGACATAGCCGCACATGAAGCTTGTTAGAATAATCCTTGTATTGGGCCCATGTTTGTTGGCTCATTTATGCTTCTTCTTCTTTAGTCCCACATCTTGTATAGGATTTGTTTCCTCCCTTTCTCTCCTATATATTTGTATACTCTCTTTGTATTTAGATACTCAATCAATATACATAAGTTTCGGGGCCATTTCTACATGGTATCAGAGTCAGGTTCCGACTCTCGCGGTCTGCCGACGTCTGACCGCACTGTGTAATCTCTCTCGCGGTCTTCCTCCCACGGCTTGTTTTTCGCGGACTATTTTTTTCTAGCCGCGCTTCCCCGCGGCCTGCCCTTTCAGTCCGCTTCCTTCTCCCCTTGTTTTCTCTTCGTGGATCCACCTTCACACCCCCCCCCCCTCTTGCTTTTATAGCCTTTTTCTCTCTCCGTGGGACCACCTTCTTACCTGTCCGCTACGGTCTCTCTCCTAGTCGCGGCCTCTCGTCAGTCCGCTCCTGCGCTCTTTGCGTGTTCGCGGCCTGTCTTGCCTGCGGCCTCTTTTCTATCCGCCGCAGCCTCTCTTCTCGTCGCGGCCTCCTTCTCTGTCCGATGCTAAGATCTGCCTGACCGTGCGGGCTGTCTCCTTCTCGCCTGCATCTTGGTCGCGATCTCCTGCCGTCTCCTGGTCTCCCGACTTGTTTCAGTCCGGTGCGGCTTGTCTTTATCCGCCTGGCTTGTCTCTATCCGCGGCATTCTTCCCTAGTCGTCTACGGGCTGCGGCCTGCCTCCATGACTTCCTCTGGTACTTCTCCCAGCTCGGCGGCCAGCCCGCCCCCTGTCCATCCGGCCTGTCCTCCAGACCGCCCGGCCTGTTCTGTCGAACTCCGTGACGAGCTCTGGATCACTACCATCTCTCTTTCTGGCAAGAAGAACTTTATTCCTTGGGTACATTCTGTTCGGCGGGTTCTCCAGGCTAAGGGCCTTCTACCGCACCTTACTCAGGCACCTCCTTCTCCAACTACGGATGATTGGCTTCGTAATGACGGCCGTGTTCAGACTTGGATTCTGAACTCCTTGGATGGCGAGCCCTATCAAATTGTTATGTACCACGACACCGCCAAGGCTATGTGGGATGAGCTTCATTCCTTGTATTCTGGCCGCGACAGCCTCCAGCATCTTTATGACATCCTCACTGATCTCTTCACTCTCGACACTAGCGGCGCCTCAGATATGACCTCGTTTGTCGCTCGGGCTAAAACGCTTGCTGAAGCCTGGATCCAGCACCAGCCGTCGACCACTGATCCTGCTGCTCAGCGGGCTCAGAAGGAAGCTGCTTGCATTGCCATCCTTATGGCTCGACTTCCTTCTCATCTTCACAGTCTTCGTGCTCAGGTCCTGGCTGCTCCTACTACACCCTCCTTTTCGGATGTCTGCTCCATGATTCTCCGGGTCTCGCCTCCTCCAGATCCTCCGGCTCCTTCTCCACCGGCTCTCCTTCAACATACCCCTCCGCTCTTACCCTCTCCTCCCCCTCCTACTCGGGGGGACGGTCGGGCTCGCGGGGTCGTGGCCGTGGAGGCCGTGGCCGGCCACAATGCTCCTTCTGCGGGAAGGATGGTCATCTTGCGGCGACTTGTTACAAGAAACTCGGCTACCCCCCTCGCCCGACGGCTTCTACCGTTACTGACGCTACTCCTCCGGATCTCGAGACCGTCCGTCTTCAGCTCCAGCATCTCCAGGGGCTGCTCAACCCCCCCTCGGTCTCCGTCGCCTCCGTCTCCCACACAGGTACTGCTTGTCTCTCCCACAGCCCGGGTTGGATTATGGACTCTGGCGCTACTCATCACATCACTTCGCAACGGCCTGCCGAGTACTCGGATTCTCCTTATCTGAAGTCCATCACCGTGGCCAATGGGGCGCTGGTTCCTGTCTCTGGCTCGGTCGATCTTTCTATCCACCCATCCCTCCCTCTTCGCTCGGCTCTTCATGTTCCGAGTTCCCCTTTTAACTTACTCTTTGTTGGGCGTCTTACGAGTGACCTGGATTGTTCTGTTATATTCACTTCCTCTTCCTTTGTTATACAGGATCGGCGGACGCGGACTACCATTGGTAAAGGCCAGCTGCGGAATGGGCTTTACCTTCTCGATGCCTCTCCGATCGCTCTGTCTTCCGTCTCCTCCACTGTCTGGCATCGCCGCCTTGGTCATGCCCCTCTACCAGTTCTTCAGCGGGCTCTTCCAGACCTTTCTTTTACTTCTTTTCAATGTGATTCATGTATTCTCGGCAAACAGCCACGTTCTTCGTTTCCTTCGCATTGTACTCGGAGTGCGGCTCCTTTTGATCTTCTTCATTCGGATATTTGGGGACCATTTCGGATTCCTAGTATATGTGGTTATCGTTATTTTCTCACCTTTATTGATGATCATTCACGCACCACGTGCCTCTACTTACTTCGCGAACGCTTCGAGCTTCCCCGGGTGTTTCGGGCATTTGTCCTCGAGACCCGGACGCAATTCAATACCACCCTCAAAACTCTCCGTACTGATAATGCTCGAGAATACACAAGCCACGACTTTACCACATTATGTTCGGAATACGGGATTCTCCATCAAACCTCTTGCGCGTATACCCCGCAACAAAATGGGGTTGTCGAACGCAAGAACCGTCATTTATTGGATGTTGCCCGCTCCCTCATGATCCAAATGCATGTTCCTAAAGCCTACTGGAACTTTGCAGTCTCCACTGCCTGCTTTCTCATCAATCGCCTCCCTTCCTCTGTCCTCAATTATGTGACTCCCTTCAGCATATTGTTTCCCTCCACTCTGGTTTTCCCTCTCTCGCCCCGTATCTTCGGAAGCACCTGCTATGTCCACTCCCTCGGGCCCTCCTCAGATAAATTGGATCCCAGGGCGGCGAAACACATCTTTGTTGGCTACTCCCACACCCAGAAGGGCTATGTTTGTTACTCACCCGCTACCTGCAAGGTCACTGTTTCTGCTGACGTTACCTTCCGGGAAGACGAACCGTTCTTTCCTGCTCCATCCCCACTGCTCTACCACCGCCTCCTCTTTCGCTGTCCTTACCCCGTCCCGTTATTCCTGCTATTCCACCACCACCACCGCTCTCTCCTCCCCCCGCTCCTTCTACCACCAAACCACCCGTTATCCGGGTCTACACTCGTCGTCCTCCCAGTTTTGTTGCCCCTCTGCCGCCGACCTCTGTCGTGGACACTTCGCGTCCCTCTGATCAGGTAACGCCCTCCACTGCCCACCCTCTGGAGGCCTACATCTCTCTTCATCGCCTTTCTCCCCCTCTGCACACCTTTGATACTTCTCTCTCTTCGATTTCTGTTCCTAACTCTGTACAGGAGGCGCTTCAACATCCGGGCTGGCGGGCAGCCATGGAAGAGGAGATGTCTGCTCTCTGGGCTAACCAGACATGGTCTGTTGTCCCCCTCCCTCCGGGTCAGAAACCGGTCGGGTGCAAGTGGGTCTTTGTCATCAAACATGCTGCTGATGGGACGATCGACCGTCTGAAGGCTCGCCTTGTTGCTCGCGGCTTCACTCAACAACAGGGGCTCGACTATGAGGAAACCTTTTCTCCGGTTGCCAAGCTCAATACCGTTCGGGTCCTACTCTCTGTCGTTGTTCATCGCCAGTGGCCTCTCTTTCAGCTCGATGTCAAGAATGCTTTCTTAAATGGGGATCTCCAGGAGACGGTCTACATGCAACAACCGTCCGGGTTTGAGACCACGGGGGAGTCTCAGGTTTGCCGCCTTCGCAAGGCTCTGTATGGTCTCAAACAATCTCCACGGGCCTGGTTTGAGAAATTCAGTAAAGTACTTCGCGCTGTCGGCTTTAGTCGAAGCTCGGCTGACTTCTCGCTCTTCACTCGTCACCGACCATCAGGGACGGTCCTTCTATTAGTATATGTTGATGACATCATCATCACGGGAGATGACTCACAAGCGATACATGCTGTCAAAGCTCATCTGAACTCGGTCTTTCAGACAAAGGACCTGGGGACTCTGCGATATTTTTTGGGTCTTGAGGTTGCCAGGCGACCGGACGGCTTTATTCTATCTCAACGAAAGTACTGTATTGATCTTCTTCATGATGCTGGTCTCTTACGGTGTAAGCCATGTGATACCCCCATGGATGTAAACCACAAGCTGTGTGCTCAGGCTTCTGACTCGGATCTTCTTCTTCAGAACCCTTAATATTATCGATGACTTGTTGGAAAGTTGATCTATCTTACTGTTACCAGACCAGATATTTTCTTTGTTGTTGGTCTTGTCAGTCACTACATGCACTCTCCTCGCAAGTCTCATCTTCTGGCGGTTGAACGCATTCTGAGGTACTTAAAAACGGCCCCGGGTCAAGGACTTGTGTACCGGACTTTCTCGTCTGCTCCTACCTTAGTGGCATACTCTGATGCGGACTATGCGGGCTCTCTTGATGACCGGCGGTCTACTAGTGGTTTCTGCACATACTTTGGGGGACATTTGGTTACATGGAGAAACAAGAAACAAACGGTCGTTGCTCGCTCATCGGCTGAGGCAGAATACCGCGCAATGGCATCTGTTGTATCCGAACTCACATGGCTTGAAAGTCTTCTCACTGATCTGGGTGTAAAATTACCTTCTCCTGCTCTACTTCTTTGTGATAGCCAAGCGGCTATACATATCGCCAAGAACCCAGTCTTCCACGAAATAACGAAGCACATTGAAGTCGATTGTCACTTCGTTCGAGAGAAAGTTCAAATGAAGAAGCTCGATTTAAAGCATGTTCCAGGGACGGAACAAGTTGCAGATGTCCTCACAAAGGCTCTTCCCAAAGCATCCTTCTATCAATGCTTGCCCAAGCTTGGTGGATACGATTTGTACGCTCCAGCTTGCGGGGGAGTGTTAGAATAATCCTTGTATTGGGCTCATGTTTGTTGGCCCATTTATGCTTCTTCTTCTTTAGTCTCACGTATTGTATAGGATTTGTTTCCTCCCTTTCTCTCATATATATTTGTATACTCTCTTTGTATTTAGATACTCAATCAATATACATAAGTTTCGGGTCATTTCTACAAAGCTGACCCAAACACGATGCAAGACCCACACACGACGTGGATTTGTTGGAAACCGGTCAACCAACATCACTTGCACACACAACATGCAAAAGAGAACGAAAGATGTGCGGTGCATCATCAAACGGGCAACCGGGGATTATCCATCGGGGATAATCCACACAAAGCACGCGACGCAGTCCCGCACGACACGGTCTCACACGACACAATCCGCCGAGAATAAAACACCAACATCAGTCGTGTCCCAACACACGACCAATCGAAGGAGAACATGGGGAGAGACGCATACGACATAAGCCTAGAGGTTGAACAAATACGAAATGTCAAGAAAGATCATTTGAGTCGTCATCGTCCCAAGCACTCCCCCTCATGTGGAACACACGTGCATGAAGTCAAAACACTAAGACAAGACATGAACAACATAAGACATAAAAAACAGCAAAATCAAGACACCACGGGGCAGCATCGGCGCAACATCAGCACCCCCGAAAGTGACGACAACAGCTGGAATTGATAGAAACCACGGGGTAGCAGCTGGAATTGATAGAAACTGAAGAGCAGTGGCTGAGTTCGATCGGATCTGGAAAAGTTGAAGGGAACAATAGTGGGAACACCAGCAGCAAAGGGAAGCAGTGGGGAGAAGAATGACGACGAAAGAGAAGCGGCGGAGAACACACCGTCGGAAGGGAGGATCATCATGGTCGACGAGCAACAGAAGGATCTGCAACAGGAAGCAGACATGGGCTGCACAAGGCACAGCAGCAGGCGGGCGGGAAGAAGAGTTCGTGACGAACGGGAAGCAGCGATCTTTGTGGGAGAAATAGCGACGGAGGTTGGAGAAAATGAGCTCAACGGGAACCACCGTCGATGACGCGGAACAGAGCACGGGAGGCGTGATCAACTATTGTCGTATGCGGCGACGAAAAGAAGCAGGCCGGATGGCGCAGATCGTGCTGGAAGAGATATCTGCTCTCGTCTACGGAATCAGACGAGGATTCCGTCGACAGGAGCAGAGGGAGAGTCGTTGGATGTGGGCTTTAGCAGTACAGGAGGGCAGGGGTCAAAACAGAAGCGGAAGGGAGTGGCAGCCACGGGAAAAAAATTAGGGTTTCAGATCAATGGCTCTGATACTATGTTGGAAAAGAAGAATAGAAATATTTGATAATAATATTCATCCATTTGGGGGCATTATATAGGAGTTACAACAAGACACATAACACCGATGGTTGATGGGCAGTGTGGGACTAAACCCAACTACTAATAAAAACCGACATAATAATATAAGACTCATAAATCCCAACAGTAGCTTTTCCATATGAGCTATCATAAGAACACAACACCTAAATCCAAGCTAGTTTAGTTCCTTCTCTCTTCCTAATTTCAGAACTGCCCCTAACATCTCTTTATTGCCTCCCCTCCAACTTTGCATAATTATAGGAACCTCTATTCTAACTTTTTGTTAGAGAATATAAGGGAAAGGTTGTAAAAGCTCATTAGTGTGACCCATTTATAAGCCCACTTGGCTCTCGTGTTTAGTCTCGCATCCTTTGTATAGGATTCTTTCTCTCATTTCTCTCCTATATATTTGTACTCATACTTGTATTTTAAGAATTAAGAAGTATATACAAGGTTTGAACCATTTCTCTACATGGTATCAGAGTCAACGATCTCTCCTTGCGGTTAGGAATTTTCTAATCGTCGGCCTGGTTTTGCCTTCTCTTCTCGCGCAAGGCGCGGTTAGGCTTCTTCTAACCACCTCTACCTCCTAAAAATCTCGTGGCCTCCCCAATCTCCTGTCGGGCTTACGGTTAGGATTCTTCTAACCGCCTTTTGTTCGCTGTGATCTGCCTTTTGCTCGCAACGATAGAACCATTTCTATCCGCAGGATTTTCGTTGTGTTGGTGCCCATATTTTAGGGGGCCTCCTCGTATCTTTATAGCTTCTCTACTGGGTCCCACTGACCTGACACCTTGCGGCCTGCCCTTTCCCTCTTTGGACTACTGGTTACAGTATGTTCTTTGCTACTCGCTGTGACCTGCTTTTTTGCTCACAACGGTCTGCTCGTTCGCTGCTCGGCGGCCTTTTGCTCTTTGCTCGCAGCGATCTACTCGCGGTCTTCTCGTTTGACGCGGCGGTCTCTCTCTTTCCGCTGCGGTCTTCTTGCTTATCACTGCGGCCTTTCTCTCTTTGTTGCGGCCTCTATTCCAGTTTGCTCAGCTGTGGTCTTCTCAGTTCGCCCGTCTGCTCTTCCCGCTGCAATTGTATTCTAACCACTCCTTTAGCGGTTTGCCCTTCTCGCGGCGGTCTCGCCTTAACTTGTTGTGCATCTACCCGCTACATCTAATCTAGTCGTTGCGGTCTCTTCTCAACTGTCGCGGTCTTCTCTAACTGTCGCTCTGCTTGCTGCGGGCTCCTTGAGTCGTAGTGCCTCTGACCACTGCGATCTTCTCTTGTCGCTGCGGTCTCCTATTTCTCTGTAGTATTTTCTAACCATTGAGCACTTGTCTAGCCGCGTGCTCTCCTAGCCGCAGCTTTCCTCTTCAATCCACGACCTCTATCTGCATGTTCTATCCGCCTGCGGTATTTTCTAACCGCTAGGATCTTGTTTAGCTGCGTGCTCTCCTGGTCGCAGCTCCTTTCTTCAGTCTGCGGCCTTTATCCGCTTGTTCTATCCGCCCTGTCTGCTTCCCCATGGATCCCGCAGATGCTTCCACCCTACCAGCTCGTGATGCTACTCTCATGCTTGAACTCCGTGATGAACTCCGGATTACCACCATCTCCCTTAGCGGGAACCGATTGTGGAATGGGTGCACTCTGTTCGCAGGGTGTTGTCGACGAAAGGCCTTCTTCATCATCTGATACGTGGTACTCCTACTGCTCCCACCGATGAGTGGATTCGTGATGATGGTCGGGTTCAGTCATGGCTTCTAAACGCAATGGACACCAAACCATACAGAATGGCTATGTATCATGAAACGGCAAACGCAATTTGGGAGGAGCTTCACTCCCTCTATTTTGGGCAGAACAGTCTTCAGCACTTGTTCGACATCATCTCGGATCTTCAAACTCTTGATCCTGGGGCACCAGACGACATGATCTCCTTTATTGCCAAGGTCAAGACCCTCTTGAGGGTTGGATACAGCATCAGCCTCCTACCACAGATTTGGTTACCCAACGGGCCCAGAAAAAAGCAATCGGGATTACTATGGCGATGGCTCGTGTTCCTTCTCATTTGCGCAGCGTTCGGGCTCAGATTCTCTCTTGCTCTATAACTCTCTCTTTGTCAGATGTTTGTTTACTCTATGCTTCTGAAGGTTACACCGCCCCCGAATGCTCCTGTGTCTCTTTCTCCAGCTCTTCTACAGCAACCTACACTGGTTCCAATAGCTCGAGGTTCCTCGGCCCGTGGGGGTCGCAACACGCCTCGGGGACAGGCACGTACTGGACGGTCTTCCTTTAAATGCACGTATTTGCGGACGGGATGGTCACGTTGAGGCTACTTGTTATCGCAAACATGGTCTGCCTCCACATCTTGCTGTCTCTGCTAAAGCTGAGCCTCCTACTTCTCCCGCAACGAACTCTGCCTCTTCCACTCGTGAAGACATCAATGCTCTACGTGCCCAGTTCCAACTTCTCCAATGGGTGATTACTCGCTCATTTGGATCAATTGCGTCAATTTTCAATGAAGGTATATCTTATCTCTCACAGGGCTCTCACTGGATTGTGGCTTCACGAGTCA